>CM070065.1:17146491-18346491 GCA_036320875.1 Cotoneaster glaucophyllus
GGTTATTTTTTGTCATTTTACCATGAAAAATTTGTTCTCTAACCTTTTTTTAGTGTTAATTTGGACGGAACACTAACAGAAAGACGGCATTGATTCGCGGGTTAAAATTCAGGGACTACATTGATCGATTTTTAATTTCAGGGACCATCATGATTGATAGGGTCAATTTCAGGGACCATTTGTGATATAAATCCAATGAGAAATGATTGCAAAATGTGGTCACGTCATGGGTACATAATCTTCTTGTTGTAATTTTATTATTGGTTAACTTTATGCTGTAATTTAAAAATATTAATACCCCTGTATGTTCACACAAAAACACACACTGTTTTACGAGAAAGGATTATAGTCGGATCCTGTTTGTGAAGATTTTGGGGATTCTTTAATCACATTCATTCATCGTAAATCATACGATCAGTTTTTGTCAAGTACTGTTTATATTCAATTTTAAATAAAAAAATTTACAATAATTTTTTACCGCACGATGTACGATGAACGGATGTAATTAGAGGATCTGAACACGCATAATATTTTTGTGAATACGGACATAACCCAATGTATTTTCAACAACAAATCTCATTCTTGTAAAATTATCACAAAGACGGGCAACAGACTTAGTATTAGATAGAGCGGAATTACTATATTTAAACTTTTCTTTTTTTAGAGATACGACCATTGTGGGATTTCTACAATTCTTTCTTTGTTTTTCTCTCTTTTTTTCTAAATATTATTTGTCATAAGACTCATAACTGTATGTCTATTTGCTTTTCTTGTTTCTAAGAGCAATTTCACCCCTAAGACTGGGTGCCAGCACCCAGCGCATTTATCCACTCAACTGAACAGTAATATACCCCAATGAACAGTAATAGGCCAAAGCATCTCCACCCTTAAAAAAATGCGCTGGCACCTAACCCATTTCAAATATTATTTTTTTTTATAAAATAATAAAAAATATTTTTAATTTCGGATATGATTTTTAACCAATCTCGTCACGCCACGTGTCATTATCCGAATGTGTCAATATGAGTTTTAATTTCTGTATTTTTTAAATTTTTTTTTAATTAATTTTAATGTTATTAATTAATCTGGACCGTTGGATTTGAAAAATATTCAAATCCAACAGCCCAGGCGTTGCCACGTGGCCAACGATCATAATTCTGACCGTTGGGCCCTTTTTTTAAAAAAAAAAAAATTTGGGTGAAAAATCGTGGACCGTTGATCTGTGATCCAACAGTCCAGGTTAAAATAAAATTTCAAATTTTTTTTACCGTTGGAAATCCAACGGCACTGAGAGGGTCACGTCGCCCACTCACGGGAGAAGAAAAATCGGCCCGACAGCGGGCCCCACCGCCTGCAGCCTGTCGGCTACTCTCCCCCACTCGCGCGTGTAACGCACGCGCCAGCCAATTTGCCCGGTCCATTGGTCTGTCAAAAATGGACTGGGTTGTTGCCTGGCTTGGGCTGGGTGTCAGGCAAGTGGACGGGCTGGAGTGCATGGACTGGGTCTTAGGGGGGTTTTTGGATTGGGTGCCGGGCAATTTATGCTCGGGTGAAAGTGCTCTAAGGAACCTCCTTCGTTAGGATTTGTGTTCTATTTTCGGATACGATTTTCCGTTTTTTAGGAATGGGTATTCGAATATGATTTATTTGTCCCTTTGTTTGCGATGAAAATTGGTTTATATTGGCTTTTTATCTTAAGCAAGAGAAACGACTTTTTTAATTGATCGTGCATGTCATGTTCAATTATTTACTTGAATAAAGTTCGATCTGGAATCTCTAAACAAAGTCTATGCAACATACCAATCAGCAAATTGATATTAAAAAAAATTGGTAAATACATATATTACGGTAATATATATGTATAATATATATACACTTCTGCTGATTAGTATGAACAAGGACATAGGAAAAGATTGTCAAGACAGAAGGAAGATTTGATATTCTACACTAAATACATCTAAACTACATTAAGGAAAATTTGAACTTAGATTAAAAAAGAAGAAGCAAACTGTTCTAAATAGCTTGATTAAGTTCAGTCAAGTGTATATGATCATAACTTTAAAAAATTGTTTATTGTTAAAATATTTCTTTCTTCTTTGATTTCTATTTCTCGCTTCCACATTTTGGTAAAGAATAATAATAAATAATAATAATAATCACGATCATAATATTAATCATAACACAAGACTGCAACTATGAAACACAGAAAAGTCAAAGGCCAACTCAGTCTCTCTAAAAATTGGGAAAGGTTGCACATAGCAAAAGGCTGAAAGTAAAAGTAATGGTCCACGTATGAAGGCCGTGAAGATTGCAATTTGCAAGCAGCTACCCTTCATCTCCCTCTTTTACTTTCATGTCACCATAAAACTCATAACTAACGCGTTTGATCCTTCACCAACCATTTTTCAAATCCCGAACGACTACAAGTATACAACCTCTCTCTCAAACCTTCTCAACTTACCACCGCCGCCGCCACCACCACCACCCCTCCTTCTCTCTACTTTTGCTTTCTCTGGATCTTTCTCTGTGACCAATCAAGAAAGTGATGGAGGTTGGTGTGTATAGCTCGAGTGGTAAGAAGCACCTATCCTTAACCCCGCGTCGAAAATCAGATCAAGACTTCGGCTCTCGTTATGCCCTTCTTCTAAAGAAAGCTGATCAAGAGCACAAAGTAATAACTCAATCTAAAGCAACGGAAGTTGGAGGAGCTTATAGCGTTAGTGCTAAAGAGAATTTATCCTCAAGCCTACGGCGGCGCTCACAGCAAGAGTTTAACTCTCGTCCTTCCCCTCAGCTGAATCAAAAGAAAATTGATCAAGAGCATAAAGCAATAAACCAATCTAATGTAATGGACGGAGGAGGAGCTTATAGAGTTGGGGCCAAAGAGCACTTATCCTCGAACCCTCGTCGACGCTCGCAGCAAGGGTTCGACTCTCGTCCCACCTTGAATCAAAATAAAGCTCAAGACCCCAAAGCAAATCAACCCAAAGTTGTAGCAGCCAATAAGCCTAAGCCTGTATGGGATTGTGGCAGCTCACTATACGACTCGTTCGAGCTCGACTCGTTCAAACGCCAACTGGACTCGGCCATATCATGCAGAACCATGTCAATGCCTCATCTATCCGACCGCCGAGCTCCTCCTCCGCCGCCGCAACCAGCCACCATCACAGCCTCCAGCAAAAAACCCTCATCAAACAAGCTCTCCCGTTCGATTCAAAAGCTCCTGCGCTCTGTGTTCAAGCCTAATACCAAACCAAGTAACAGTAACAATTCTGGTGTCGTTTTTAAAGTCCAAGATCATCAGCAGGCAAATATCAAGGATGGATTTTACGTTGTGTACGACACGACAGGTGCACTTACGACAATTCCAGAAGTGGTTCCTCACGAGTTTGATTTCGGTGGTCTCTCCCCAGAGACTGGGGCGTTCGTAAGAAGAACGGGATCGGAGCGATTTACAGCTTCTAGAACTGCTAATATTGGTATTTCATGTGCTTGATTAATTAATATTTTTATTAGATATAGCTGTAGAATACGAATAAATACGAATTTTTGCAGACGTATATGTGTGTGTGTCTGTATGTAATACGTTTTTGCCTTTTTCATATGAATATAATATAATCTTTTTTCTAAGGAAAACGGTCACATCCCGACCCGGGCTCCACCACATTCCGGGCTCGACTCCATCGTAGCACGATATTGTCCGCTTTGGGCTCCAGCCACGCCCTCACGGTTTTGTTTCTGGGAACTCACGCGAGCAGAACTTCCCAGTGGATCACCCATCATGGGATTGCTCTCGCGCGAACTCGCTTAACTTCGGAGTTCCTACGGAACCCGAAGCCAGTGAGCTCCCAAAAGGCCTCGTGCTAGGTAGAGATGAGAATATATACATATAAGGCTTACAGGATCCACACCTGCGATGTGGGATCTTACAAAAACTAATGAAAAATGCTAGAAAACTTTGAGTTTTAATGATAAAGATAAAATAAAGGGTAAAGTGAATAATACCAGATTGACTTTTTAGTGTAAAAATGTGATTTTTCGTTAAAGTGAATAGTACCGAAAGTTTTTCGTTAAAGCTCTATTTTTTCTATGGATATGTGTATAGATTGTATTATATTGTGCTAAAATCCAATCTATTATTTATCAATTTATCATGTCGCTTAGGGGTTAATTAGCAACTATGACAATTTTAATCATGGTTAATTACCATATTTGGTCAACGTATGCGTGCCTTGGTCAATTTTATGGTTACAATTAGGTGTATAAAATTAATTTACATATTATATAATATATGAGAGTGACAACATGATAGATATCTCTTAAACCAAAAATATATATGGATATAAATATATACACGGGCGTGAGTTAGCTGGTAACACCACACTAATATTTTCAACTTTTAGGTTATGGTTCAACCTAAACCCTAAACTTTTAGGTTGCGCACTCTTAACTTTTGCTTTTGTGCGGTAGCTATTTTCTTACATTGATAACACAACGTCTAATAATCCGGGTTTTGTTTAGCTTGTTAATTTACTACGGTTCTGCTTGAAGAATATAGTGAATTCAGTCATCATAATGTTTCAGTCTAATAATCTCTACTAATTAATAAAACACTCATTGTCAATCAAAATTCTATGAAATTACCAGTTTAACCCTCTAATTAAAACAGAGTATGAATAAAAAATACGGAGCAGAAATGTAATTTCACACAACCAAATTTTGCTGGTTTTTTTAAAGCCTCACATACATGTAATCCTAACATATCTCTAATTATAAAAATAAAAAATAAATAAAAATAAAAACTTCTCACTCCCACATTCTCTATCACTCTCTTCCTTTCTTCTTCTATTTCAAAAACTAAAATAAAATAAAAAAAATGCTCACACACTTTGTGTGTGTGCCCATATGCTAGTAATAATAATAATAATATAACATCATGTGTAATTTTTTGTAATGTAAAGTTGAATTATAATTCAAGACATCACGAAATGACAAATTAATTTTATGCAAGTTGCTCCTCACTTCCATGGCTGCTACGGTGCATGTTTAAGAAAGGACACACAATCCATGAGATTTTACAGATAGGACTACAAAATAATTTTAGAACTTGGTGATGGAGATGCTTAGTTGGTGAAATGCATTTATCCAATGTCTCTTTCAATCTAAGCGGTTCGAATACAATACTTGCTGAGGAGGGACCTAATGAGATAAGGGAAAATTAGAATGCCCTACATTTTTTTTATAGTTGTTAGATTAAATATTCATCCCTTTTAAAGATTTGATTAAGGTGCTTTGATCAATTGCCACCTCAATAACTTTCTATTTATTTAATTTCCATGTCATTAATTTAAATGCATTTATATAGAGGCAAAATGTAGCTTAGCAACTAATTGCCTATAATATAGGAATTTAATGTTGTCAGTCCCCTTCTACACGTTAAATGACATTTTTTTTAATAAAATAAAATAAAAAATTAATTAACTAATTCCTCATTTCCTTATTATCAATATTTAAAAAAAAAAAGAAATTCTCTTCCTATTAAAAATGTCTCAATAAAAAGTTTTCAATACATATTTTTTCACGTATAGATATATAAAAAATATACTTAAAACTTATGGTACATTTGAGAAAAAAAGAATCGACTTTTGGTACGTTTATATTTCAAATGTACCTAGAAACCAAATGTACCAAAAATTCAAATGTTCCATAAAACCAAATGTACCCATTGTTATGTAACTCTTTTGGTACGTTTAGATTTCAAATGTACCGAGAAAATAAATGTACCAAAATTTCAAATGTACCATAAAACCAAATGTGCCCATTCAAATGTACCAAAAGACCAAATGAACAAAAAATCTCAAATGTACCACAAAAATAAATGTCTCTATCAGATAACCCTTTTGGTACATTTACATTCCAAATGTACTGAGAAATACAAAAAATCAAATCCACTATAAAACTAAATGTGTCCATATTATAGGTAACTAGACGTAGCTATATAATTAAACAAATCTTTATTATGTGCTGGGTCTTCTAAATAATCAAATCTCACAATTTTTTTTTATAAATATTCTAATTAGGTTCATTATAATCAAACAAATCAGTATAATTAGCTATATAATCAGATTTCAATATTTTGATTAGGTTCATTATGTATACGCACAAGTACACTAATGCTGTAAGCACATTCATATTCTTCTTTTTAAAAATGAGATCAGCTGGTGGTTTTGTCATGGCAGTCCACTATTTTGAAGGCCAGAAAGACTCACAGAGTCATTTTAGCCTCCTCTAGGCCACCATCGTGCGATTCACCAGTGGCAGGAATCGAACTCAGGACATACTGTGTAGAATACGGGCTTGAAATTTGTCCCTACATTCATATTCATAATTCTATTTCTAGAAATTATGATATAATTACTAGCAAATGCCACGCATTTTCGGTGTGAGAAATATAATTTTATTTTTCACAAATATTATTTTTTTAAATTTTTTGATGGGAGGATTTATTTGTTTTTGAGGGGATTGGCAAACATCTGAAAAAAAGGGTTCGCAGTTAAGTAGAAGGAAGAGAGAAAAAGAGAGAATGAGTTTAGAGAGTAGTGATAGGGCGACATGGCTGTTAGGTTGAAAAAAAAAAAAAAAACTCGATTCCGCAATCACCTTCAATCCCAACCCATACTCTTCTAACTCCTTCTATGGTAGCCTTAGTCATCTCTAATATGAAAATAAATAAATAAATCTTAAGACACTAATTTTTCACACTTTTTGACACCCTTCATCAAATTGGACTATGATTGAGACCACCTTTAGTGACAACTTGGATTGGTGACGACTTTTGTGACTCTATGGTTAATATTTGGGAGATCGACGACCTCACAACCTTAATCTTGGAGAGCTTGTTAGGAGCTCCCCCGATGATCTTGGTGACACGGAGAATGGCGAGCTTTGCCTTGAGATAATCTCATTGTGCAAAAAAGTTTTTTTGACAACCTTTTTAATTAATTATTAAACCCACATCAACACATAACAATTTTTTTTACAGAATTGTGATGGGATGACGCATTGATTTGCAACACCTAATTTGAGGGAGTACGTTGATTGATTTTCAATTTCAGGGATGATCTTGATGGTGTGGGTCAATTTCAAGGACCATTTGTGATAAAAACTCTTAGATCTTGTGGGCCCCATTTATGAGCTACATCAGCACATAACAGAAGTTTTGACAGAATTGTGATGGAAGGACCACATTGATTTGCAACACCTGTTTTCAAGGACTACATTGATCGATTTTCAATTTCAGGGACCATCTTGATGGTGTAGCTCGATTTCAAGGATCATTTGTGATATAAACACTTCTCTTAATATGTAGTTTAGTTTATACAACTACAACAAAAAGACGATTACATACTGATGCAAATTAGTCTCTTTGAACATAAAGAAGATTGTCACTGGTCTCTAATGTAACTATGATTTTTACGGATGCCAAAATTTGCGATCAAGAGCCGCTTGGTACTACGGTCTAGTGGTATCCTCTTCACTTGTAAGTGAGAGGTCTTCGATTTGATTCTCGACGAAGGAAAAATTGAACCACATTATTGCTAGCCTATTGTGAGGCTATGCCCACCTCCCCCCTCCCCTTAGTGTAGATAATATCGTCGGTTAAAAAAAAGTTTTGCATTTAGGAGAGTTCAATTGCCTGTAACTTAGCAGTCTACACGTGCCATTCAACACTACCAAAAATAATATTTTCATATAGGTATCAATCAGTGCCTAATATTTGTAATGTTGCTTCTAGTTGGCTGCAATAACATTCTTACCTCCGTCAATTATGATACAAACAACTATTTAGGATTGTAGCATATTCAAAATTATGTGCTAGTTACTTCCTCATCTCTTTAGTGTAGATACTACCGTTTGTTCAAAAAAAAAAAAATAGTACTTGAAACAAAACTCAAAAATAGTACTCGAGGCACTTAGTACTTTGGTTTAGTGGTATTTCCTTTTACTTATAAGTAAAATATTTTAAGTTCGATTCTCGTAAAAATCGAATTTAAACCCCAATGTGAGGATTAGGTCACTATTAATGGCTTATCATGATTGGTTATGGGTGGTGTGATGGGCCTCAAAATGAAGGGAGATAATGAAATCGACTTAGTGAGTTTAATGGAGTGGGCCTGGACGGCTTCAATGTTGGATGGAAAATGGACCAGGTTTTATGTATAACAAGGCCATTCGTGTCTGTCTTCTAGATCGGTAAAGCCTCTTAAATGACGTAGCAGTATCAGACCATTGGCAGGGGTGTCCCTCCTAAAACGGGTGTTCATCAGATCTTGTGACATGGTGAGTAAATGAAATGACCTATAATTTGGCCAAGTAGTCGCTTCAAAATTTCAAATTTTGGTTTATTGGTTTTATACAGACGATATTGAGGAAGGAATATTTAAATCCATGACAACCGTTATTAGGTAAACGTTTTAAGCAGTTGAGCTACAATTCTCCGGTGGCAAGAGTACAAAATGGGTTTTGGTTTCTTGTTTTCACTCTATTTTGCATCTCCCCGTCATCCTTCATCCATACTTCTTCATTCGTCATTGTTTCCTATGTAGTTTTCTTTATCACTAGCGCAAAATATGGAAGAAAAAAAATCAAAATGATTATTAAACCGCTCTTTAAAATTCCTTTTCATTTTTTTTGTTGAAATAAAATTTTTTCATCCTTCTCAAACCCGAAATAGTAAGAAAAAACTTCTTTTCTAAAACTTTTTTTTTATTAGGTACCAAACACGTTAATATTTCATTTTAATATCGTCGTTCACGGTTTGCATCGATTGGGCCATTCACAAAGCCCAGATGCCTTGCACACAATCCACGTGCTTACGAGAGAGAAGACCTCATTTTCAAAGCAGATATGCTGGACTAGCAACATCATATGATCCTTTTGATACTGGCGTTACACGCTGCTTATTAATAAATAAATAAATAAAAATTTAAAACTGTACACACGTTATAAAGCCGGCTTACGAAATATTATATATTTAAAGTTTACTAATATGAAATTTCTTGATTTTTAACAATTGATACATTAAGTTTTTTTTCATTTCAGAGTGGTACTTGAAGTCGTAATTTCGGAACACTTTCATACATCAGTTAACATTACTGTTAAATTAGCTATTAACTGGTGACGTGATGCCCACGTAAACAATGACCGGACGATATGTGTCAGTTTGAGTAGTGGCTTGATATTAATTCCACATTTTAATATCATTTCTTATGCAAGTGGAAGTTGATGGGCGTCCACCACAACTTCTTTGTCACATTCATCATATATTAATTCCACATTTTAAGGAAATAGATCCTTTCCGGATCGGATCTCTTCCACCTAATCCACCAAATTCACAAATCCGAACCCTTGAAATTTGATCCAACGGCTAAAGTTATTATAACTTTTAAAGTGAGCTCCTATTTGTAGCCGTTTGATCAAATTTCAAAAACCCGGATTTGTTGATTAAGTGGATTAGATGGAAGGGATCTGGAGAGGATCCATTTCCACATTTTAATATCATTTCTTATGCAAGTGGAAGTTGATGGGCGTCCACCACAACTTCACTGTCACATTCATCATCGCATTCTAATTCTCTTACCCACTTTTTGAGTTGTTTAATACTTGCTAATGACATGTTCTACAACTTTTACGAAGAAGTCAAATCTAAAATTCGCCACCATAATCCCATAAACCATTAAATTAAATTTAACCGTTGATAGTCGTTTACGTTTACGCTCTATTCTTCTCATTGAATTTTGTTTTTCAAATTTTTCTTCTTCAAAATATGATCTTTTAGCGGATGCAAAAAGGTAAACAGTTTAGATTGTTGATATCACGTTCAGATTTTGATGGTTAGTGAAAATATTGCTCGAAGTTTATAAAGTCTCTAGAAACTATATAACATCAACTATTTTTCTGGTTAGCTGTTAACATTGGAACTTTGTATCAACGATCCGAACTGTTCATTTTTTGGCATCTGCTAAAAGATCATGTCTTCAAAAAACAAAATCTATAAAACAAAATCCGGTGAGAAGAATAGAGCGTAAACGACAACCGATGGTTAAATATAAATATTGTGTTTATAGATTATGGTATCCAATTTCGAAGTTGACCACCTCACGAAAGTTGTAATGATTGTCATTATAAGTGATTGTACATTTTTTTATTTACATTTTTCAAACTTCTATATTAATTATTATAAATTTTATTAATTTTGCACTCAAACAATAAAACACTATTCATGAGGTTTGAAGGGTTTATAAATCTAAACGACGATCTAATCATCGTCTAAGTGTAGATGATACAATCACGAGTGTTTATGTATTATTTTCAAAATTTCACACTTTTACATTAATTACTATGAATTTTAATGTATTTTGAACTTCCCCTAGAAACACTGTTCATGAGGGTTTGTAGGGTTTTGAAAATCTAAAAGACGATGTACTCATTATGTATTTTTAAAGTGTTGAAATTTTAAAGTGTTGAATCGTGTATAAAATGTTGAAATTTTAAAGTGTTGAAATTTTTTAATCTCACTTATGTGATATTAAATATTCTGGTTATTGTAGTAAAGTTTTATTAGTAATTTAAAATTATCAAATTAACTTTTTTCTTATAGGGTTGAGACGTGTTATTCGCGGATAAACCTATTAAGAACCACGTTATTAATGAATTCTTAACATGTGGCTTAATAACGATCTGATTATTTAACGTGTTGATCCAAAATCTATTATTTTTGCATCATTTTGAGTCAGATTAATAAATCGTGTATAAAATTATCAGGTCAAATGATTCAAGTACACCTACTTTCAGGTACGTTTGTTGTCCCAAATAACCTATATTTCATTACCTCCGCAACAGGTATCAAAAGATTCAAAATTCATCGTTACGTGTGCGTGTGCATGATGTTAGCAGTGATGTCAGATTTGAGAGGGAAGCGTGCACTACAGCGAAGAAACAAACACACAGATATACAAAGATCACAAATAGAATTGTTTAAAGAAGCATGAAAGGTTTTCTCCAAATATAAAAGGAAAACTAATGAAAATGTCTTGAAAACTTTGAGTTTTAACGATAAGGATAAAATAAAGGGTAAAATAAATAGTATCAGGTTTGACTTTTTAGTGTAAAAATATGTTTTTCGTTAAAGTGAACAGTACCGTGAGCTTTTCGTTAAAACTCTCAAATATAAAAAGCAACAGAAATAAATAAATAAACAAATAGACAAAAAAAAAGAGAAAAAAAAAAGCAAAAAGAGATTTTTTTTTTTAAAAAAAAAGCACAGATAGAAACGCAACTCTCACTGTCGTGAGCCCCATCAACTTATCATATTCGCACCTAATTAACTTACCTACATCACCAATAATGCCAAACTCAATATATTAACAAGAAGGGGCATTTTTTTTTAAAGAAGCAGTATTATGTAGGGTAGAAGAATTGACTAAGCTTCATAATTGATCGGTCATAATAATGTAGTTTAAATTTTTACTTGTAAAAAATCAAACTTAAAATCTTTCACTTACAAATAAAGAAGAATAAAATTGACGGCAATAGACTTACAAGTCAACGGTCGCATTGTTCTCAATTATTATCCACAATTGTCCTTATAAATATTCTTTTTCTTCCCTGCTTACATTTCATCAACACCAAAATCCCTAGAGCAACCATGTCATTAGACACCCAAAGCCACCGCAGCAACAACGACCACCACAACGACCACCATAAACTGATCAAACCACCGCATGTTGCCATCGTCCCAACTCCAGGCCTTGGCCACCTCATTCCCCTCGTCGAGTTGGCCAAACGACTCGTCGTCCAGCACAACTTCTCCATCACATTCATCATCCCCAACGACGGCTCGCACTTGGCTCCCCAAAAGAAAGTCCTTGAAGCCCTCGATTCCCAGTCCATTTCCTACGTCTTCCTCCCTCCTGTGAGCTTCCATGACCTCCCTGCCGACGTCATGGTCGAGACCAAGATAACACTAACCTTGACTCGATCCCTCTCGGCTATTCGCGACTCACTCAAGGTGCTAAACGAGTCAACTCGTCTAGTTGCACTTGTTGTTGATGTCTTCGGTGCGGAGGCCTTTGATGTGGCCAATGAGTTCCACTTGTCCCCTTATATTTTCTTCTCTGCTAACGCTATGGGTTTATGGCTTTTATTTCATTTGCCACATCTTGACGAGACCACTTCATGCGAGTACAGGGACTTGCCCGAACCGGTTCTACTTCCTGGTTGTGTGCCGATCCAAGGTGGAGATTTCTTAGACCCTGTTCAAGATCGGTCCAATCCGGTCTATAAAGCTGTAGTTCATATTTTCAAGAAGTGCAGGTCGGCTGTCGGGATTATGGTCAACAGCTTTGCGGACTTGGAACCTGGTGCTTTCAAGGCTTTCAAGGAAAAAGGGGAAGGTTTGTCTTCCACCGGTTTATCCCATTGGACCGGTTATAAAAACCAGTTCAACAGATGGGTTAGATGCGAATGAGTGTTTGAGGTGGCTAGATAAGCAACCCTACGGGTCAGTTCTATTTGTTTCATTTGGGAGCGGTGGAACATGAGTTGGCCTTAGGGCTTGAATTGAGCGGGCAGAGATTCATTTGGGTTGTCAAGAGCCCAAACGAGACGGCTAACAATGCTTCTTACTTTACTGTCAATGGCGGGGAGAACCCGTTTGAGTTTCTACCAAACGGGTTTTTGGAGAGGACCAAAGATGTTGGCCTAGTTGTGTCATCCTGGGCGCCACAGGTCCAAGTGCTAAGCCACGGGTCGACAGGCGGATTTTTGACCCATTGTGGGTGGAACTCGGTACTAGAGAGCATCGTGCATGGTGTGCCTCTGATTGCTTGGCCGCTCTATGCAGAACAAAGAATGAATAAGGTGCTACTAGTTGCGGGTTTGAAAGTTGCATTTGGGGTCAAAGCGGATGAGAAAGGCATAGTGGGGAGCCAAGATATTGCTAAGTATGTAAGGGATCTAATTGAAGGAGATGAAGGGAAATTGCTAAGGAAGAAAATGGAAGAGTATAAAGAGGCAGCCAAATTGGTTTGGGCAGAAGAAGGATCGTCTGCCAAGTCTCTTGCTGAAGTGGCTCAAATATTGAATGGACTCGAGAATTAATTGAACTGTAACCTAATGTGTCAATTACTGCGTCCGTATTTGCAAAGTGAATAAAATAAGGGGTAAATGAATTTTAATCCTTGTATTAGATTAAACCTCACAATGGGCTACCAATAATGTAATTCAAAGAATCGAACCTAGCCACTTAGTACTATGGTCTAATAGTATTTCTTCTCACTTGTAAGTGAGAGGTCTTAGGTTCAATTCTCGCCAAAGACAAATTTAAACCGCATTATAGCTAGCCCATTGTGAGGCTAAGGCATGGTTTGGGGTTCAAGTGATTTTAAAAAAAGTTGGTATAAAAAAAAGCTGGGGGCATTTTTGTGTTTGGTAAACTTCCAACTTCAGCTTTTTTTCACAGTTTTAAGTAAAAAAAAGCCAAAAACAGAAGCAGCAAAATGCAGCTTTGAAAAACCGGCTTTTCAGCTTCTGCGCAAACCTCTAAAACACGGGTGAACAGTGACCCTTTAATGAAAGTTTATGGCAATCCTACCCTTCATCTCTATCATCCCCTTTCTGGGTTTCTGGGTTGCGGGGAGCAGAGCAACAAATAAGTGGATTCACACAGCACAAATTCAACACCCAAGAATACAAATTTCACAACAACCCAAAAGACTAAATGCAAAAAAATTCTCAAAATTTAATCACAGAAATTCAATACCTTAATTGCCAAAGCAACTTCTTCCTGGCGCTCGAGCTCGGTGAGCACAACAATCATATCCATCTTCAGGAGCCTCAGAGCGGTCCTCTGGGTCTCCCGTCCTGATACAGCCTGAACCCACAAATGTGTCTCCATGATTTGATTTCGAGCTCTGGAATTGTGGAGTTTAGAAGCAATGGGGTCGTTTTGATTGGTGTTATTTTTAGGTTCTGAATAAGTATTGAGGAGAAAAATAATGATTTTGCTCGCGAAAATGCGCGAGTCGCCATTGGAGGTGTGATGAAGGGGACGAGTTGGTCAGTGACTGTGAATCGGGTTTCTGGGTTGCGGGGAGCAGAGTGAGGGATAAGTGGAATCGGGTTTTTGGGTTTTCTTCTTCCTGATCTTCTTTGGGGTCCTATGGATAAGCTTGGTTTTGGGGAACGAAGAAAAAGATAAATGATAGAGAAGCAACGGAGGAAATGAAGAGGAAAGGAAGACACGGGGATAAGGGAAAGTGCAGAGAGGGAGAAAGAGAGCTGATTGTAGGGTTGTCTCGGTGGATGAGAGAGTGCAGAGAGAGAGAGAGAGAGCTGAGAGTTTTCGAGATAGTTCTCGGTGGGATTGTCTCGGCCACACAAAATCCTCACATAAAAATAGTAATATTAAATAAAATATCATAATAACAATATAGTATTATACCCTTTTTTGTCATTTCACACAGTCACAGCTGTTTTACATAAAAGTTTACCAAACACTATCATACTGCTTTTTTTTCCAAAAGCACTTTTACAAAAAAGTTTACCAAACACTCTGCTGTTTTATTTCACAGCTGCTTATCCTCACAGCACATCATAAACAGTTTTTTTTCAAAGCACAACAATACCAAACTAAGCCTAAGCCCACTCTCTCATCCTTAGTGTAGATAATATCATCTGCTTAATGTAGATAATATCATCTGTTCAAAAAAAGAAAAAAAGAATCGAATCTAAGACCTCTTACTTAGAAATTTGTAAGAGGAATATCACTAGACCGTAGTAATAAGTGGCGATATTTGATTTTAGTCCTCCATGCCATCATGATTATTATAACTCATATTTTGTTGTTTTTAAACTCTTTAATGGCTCTTTTTGTTCCCATTGTGCCCCTATAATTAATTATTTGACCTTCTTGGTATGGTTCCACATTATTAGGAACTCATTTTGACGTTGATTAATTTATGCTTGATTTCTTCCATGGTTATAGTGCCTGGAAAGATTTTTCATATCATCATGCGTAAATTACAAGATGAAAAAAGTCAAAGGTATCACACGTATAATACACCAAAAAAGTATATGTATTTAAATATTAGTACCTAGCTAAACACACAAATTATAGTACCTAGTTGAAAACACTCAATCACAATACCTAATTGAATGCATCTAAATCTTAGTATCTAATCAAATGTATCTATATTATAGTACCGAATTGAATTTATCTAAATTATAGTACCTAATCGAATACAGATGCAATAGATCAAACCCAACTCCAACTCAACAATTCATACACTAACAAAATGATCAAAACCCGATAATAAAATCAACTAACACAAAATAAAAAATAAAAATAAGAAATATCACAAGAACAATGCCACCAAAAAAAAAAAAAAGTTACTGAAGTTGAACCCATCCTCTTCGTTGCAAATTGTTGAATTCATCTAGATACACAAGCCATATGCCATTCAAAACCAACAGAAAGAAAATAGAGAGAGACCTAATGCAAATGATGAGAAAAAAAGGGAAAAATCGTAATTAGCAGATGTATGTGAAGAAATCAGTCAATATATAGATGATTGTCTAATCTCTTTTTCAATTGCAGAAGCCTAATCTCTTTTTCTAAGAAAAAGCCTAATCTCTAATTCCTTTGATGTTGCATCTTTAAATGCCGGATGCTCATATTGAATTAAAAAAAAATCATTCAATTGTGAAACCATTTAATAGCAATATTTAGGGGTTATATGGGAAGAAAAAACATAGTAAAAATTACATAAAAGAAATTAAATATGACGTGGAATATAAATGTTGATTTGGACCCAGGAGGATCCTCGCCGGATCCTCTTTGTGAGGATCTTGGTGATTCTCTAATCACATCCGTTCATCATACATTGTGGGGTCAAAAATCATTGTAATTTTTTTATATTTAAAATTGAATATAAACAGTACCTGACAAAAATTGGCCGCACAATGTACGATGAGCGGATGTGATTGGAGGCTCCCCGGGATCCTCACAAAGAGGATTCGGCGAGGATCCTATCTTGATTTGGACACGAGTCAAGGGCTTAAAATTAGTTTTTTAATCATACTTGCGGTATTTATGTAAAAGTAATCATTTTTAAGGACTAAAATCTAGTTTTTAAATTTTAGCCCATTGTGGTACTACGATTTGTAAGTGAGAGGTCTTATGTTCGATTCTCACCAAAGACGACTTTGAACCACATGATTGCTAACCTATTGTGAGGCTTAGCCCATCCCTCCCCCTAGTGTAGATAATATTGTTTGTTCAAAAAAAATAAAAAATAAAAAATTAGCCATTGGCAAAGATTGAAAATTTTAATTAAAACTGTAAACACGAAAATTTTATAAAGAATGAAACGAGAACATATGTACAAAGTAGATTTGTATTGATGAATTTGTAGGGTTACAATCTCTGTTTACAATTTTCATCTGATTCAGTCTTCAAATTTGATGTAGATGTGTAGGTTGTTGATCCAAGGGTCGCGATGACTTGATCTCGGACGAACGAGTGCTTCAAGTTTAGAGCTTGAAACAATGCGTGGATAGTCTTCACCTCTAGGTTTACGTATGACTTGCGGCAAATGTGATGTTGATGTGGGATTTTGTTGATTCAAGGGTCTTGGCGACTTGATCTTGAATCAAACGTCCTTACAAGTTTTAAGCTTGCAACAAAGTCTTAAAGGAATCGGCACAAGTGCTTGTTGATTCTTCAAGGGAATGATTCAGCTTTGGTCGAAAGAAAGCATCGGCTTTGGTTGTACGTTATTCAAATATAGCTTTGGTAGTGTATTAGTCTTTAAATATTTGGCAGAGGTTTTATTTTTGTGAGAATTTCGGCCCTTCAATGTAGAAATTGTCAACCTTTATGCTTGTCTGAGGACCTTGTATTTATAGACTTCTCAAAGCTTGCCTTTGGATGGATTTGGCTTTGATTTGTGTCTTGATTCGTCCATGGGAGAATTTAGGCATGTTTTGTGTCTTAATTTTAGCCACTTTCCCTTGCTTGGCCGAAATCTATAAGGCTTTCTTGCCTATTTTGTGAGCAATCTTCAATTCTTGCTTGTTTGGTGAAAATGCTTTAGCTTTCTTTCCGGTTTTGGGAGCAATTTGGGCGCCTTGCCGATTTTTAGCAGATTTCTTCCCCTTTGCCTAATTTTAAGAATGCTTTTGAGCTTCATTTGCTTGACTTGTGCTACATGTCATTGATGACTTGTCCATTTGTGATGAGTCATATGCCACGTGGAGCTTTGTGATGCATCATTTGCATGCAACGAAATTTACATGTCTACAAATACCCCCACTTCAAGGCGCGTTGTAGGCATGTGCTTGTCACATGTAGGAAACGTATTTTGAAGTCCTGCAATGTGAATACTCTAACTCAAGGGTCGTCAGGACTTGATCTTGAATTAGTTTGCTTCTTCAAGGGTTGTAGAGGCGTATTTCTTGAACGAAACATTTCTTCAAGGGCTGTTGAGGCGTATTCTTGAATTGAAATGATGAATTTCGTCAAGGGCTGTTTAGGCATATTTCTTGGACGAAACATTTCTTCAAGGGCCGTTGAGGCTTGGTCTTGAATGAAATGAAAATTTTCTTCAAGGGTCGTAGAGGCTTGATCTTGAATGAAATGAAAATTTAATTCAATGGCCGTAGAGGCTTGATTTTGAATGAAAATTTTGAAAATGGATAAATCGGCACATACTTATTGTGCGTATTGATTTTGACAAAATACATTTGGTGTATTTTGAGGCTTGTATTTTTTCCTTGTGTGTGGGGGAAAAATGCTTTTTCCTTCCTTAAGTAGAAGCCTCCTTCAATTTTGGCAATGAGGGTGATTTCCTTCAAGGTTTTGGAAAGCTTGAATGCGTCCTTGGGTAAGTAGGATTTGAATTTTTTTCCTTTCCCTTTTCTTTTTTTTTTTTCGGTCAAGGAAGGTGTTTTCCCCTTTGATTTGGGAAACTTGAAGACTTGTCCTTGCCTTGGAGGGATTTCCTTTTGTATTTTGGCAAGGAGAGGTACTTTGCTTTGATGTTTTTTTTTTTTGGAAATTTTGAAGCCTTTTCCTTATTATTTTTTTTTGTTTTGTTTTGTTTTGTTTTGTTTTCTTTGCTGATTTTTATTGCAAAAAACAACATTTTTTTCCCTTTATTGTCGTGCATAAGCATTGCTTTTTTTGCTAGGAATTTGTTGCCTTCTTATAGCTGGAATGTGCTTCCTTATTTTGATTTTCCTTTTGCTATTTGGTATGTATTTCCCTTATAGCATTAGGAAGCAATCGACCCTTATTTACAGGACAATTAGGTGTGTGTTTTGTCACAGATCACCCTTGCCGTGCACTGCCTCTGTGTTTCCATGTGCTTGCTGCTGCTTAGTGCTGTGGGTTTTGCTGCTTGGAGTCGTGCCTTTGGCTGCTTGGTGCTTGTTGCAGTGCACCACTTTCTACCGCGTGGTGCTATGCAAAAGACTACAGCTAGGTTACGCTGTGTAGTGCCTTTTGGGCCCAGTTTCCCTCGGTGGTGCCGTTGCCGTGCAGTGCAAGAAACTGCTTGCAATCGCTGCGGGGTTGCATAGTGCGATTGCGTAGCATTTTGGTTTTCTTTGTTACTGTAGCGTGCTTTGAATGACTGTCTTGTAGCTACCCTCTTTGCTGTGCTGCTCAAGCTTTGTGGCTGATTTCTTTTCGTCGTTGTGACTTTGTCATCGTCATCTTTCAACGCTCACGAGGTTTGTCTTGCATGTCTTTTTCTTTAGTGAAGTAATTTTTTTTTCTTCTTGCCTCCCCACTCTTTGCTTATGTTGCCTTGTTTGTTTTGTTGTAGCCATGGTATTTTTTAAGTGCTTTAAGAGCAATACCATCACCATTCTTGCAAAGGAAGGTGATTCACAAGATAGGGGAACGACGTTGAAGCTTTATGGGCCATTGACTGGCCCTAAGACGCTTGTTCTTCCTGCGAAAGATAACTCGATGCATATCAAGTCGTGGTCTTCTAAAGTATCTTGGGAGGTGATAGATTTTGGTCGACCAAATACGAAGAAGAAGGCATGTACATCGAGGATTGTTATCTTGAATCATTCGCACCATGTTCGTGACAATCCACCAGCTTCGTCTGAGCTTCTTGGCGATCGCATCCGTAGTGGAGCTATGACTTGGAATAAGACCTTGTCAACTACTGCAGAAGTCATCTTTGTTGAGTTTTACTGGGAGTGGCTTAAAAATGTCTTGACCCGATCCAAAGATGTGTTTACTAACGTGGGCCTTTATCATGCCGTATATGCATCTTTGTTAAGTTATGATCGTCATCCTTCCGTCCTTTGTGCGTTCTTTGAGCATTGGTTTTCAGTGACCAACACACTTTACATGGCTCAATGGGAGATGTCGATTTCACTTTGGGATCTCCACAAGATAGGAGGCTTGCCGATCTATGGTAAATTTTATGACGAGTTTGTTCTTAGCGTGGAGGAATTTTCTCATCGCAATAGTCGATGATTGCCTGCGAGTTACCGCTTTTTATTTTGGGTGTATCACAAGCTTTCCAAGGAGCCTCAAGGTAAGTCAGGCGAGAAGATATCTTCATGGATTCGATTTTGGTATTGGGGTGCCATGAAGTACAAGAAGCATTCAAAGAAAAGTGGCCGCAATAAGACAACTAAGCCAAAGGGAGACTTAGATCCATCAAGTGCCACTGGTTCAGCTAAGCGCCGTGCTTCTGCCAAGTTGAAAGTGTTTGATGAACTTGGCGTAGTGTCAGAGCATGTAGAAAAATCTTACCTAGCCGCTTTCTTAGCTTGTTGGCTTTGTAAGTTTGTTTTCCCCAAGGATGACGTCAACTTTATCCATCCTTAAGTCTTTAAAGTGGCTAGCAAGATGGCTGCATGTGAATCTTTTCGCCTCGCCGTTCCGGTCTTAGCCAATATTTATGACAACTTGAGCATTGTTTCAAACTCAGCAAGCACTGAAGATTGTGCTGTGGTATTCCCCTACCACTATGTGTACGGTTGGTTGGGTGAATATTTTGGCACTCATTTTTCTTTGTCAACTTTAGACAAGTCGAGGCCTTCTTCGTTAACTTTAGCCAAGTCGGGGCCCTTGATGACAAAGTACTCTAGCATACTTTCTGCAAAGAGCCTTGATGATTTGTAAGCGCAAGCATTGTTTAGAAGTTGTGTAGGTTTGAGAATGGATCATTTGGCAAGGGTTGGCTCGGTGCGGTGAGGCCTCATAGATGATTCACACCTTCATTTTTCAGACTTGTCTTATCTTACAAGTCTTCGCTCGGGGTATGTTTCTTTACGACAAGTAGACCGATGTATTGTTCAGCCCGTGCATGCAGACAGTTTGGCTTTCTCCAACATGTGACAAGCAAGCTGAAGGAAAACGCACAGTCGGAATCGTTGCAAGCCGTGTATATGCATTGGGAGTCTTGTACCCGTGCATGCACAAATACTTCTATCACCTTGCCGATCAAGGACGAGTTCAAAAGTAATCCATTAACCCGTGCCTATGTAGGTTGGTGGTCAAAGGTACACCATGAAGACTTGGGGACGGCAAGTGGCACCAATTCTTCTCGTTCACGCAATGATGCGCCAAGAAAGGGTTGTTCTGTGGTTCATACGCAGCTAACACCTTTTGATTGTGCGAGCGCAACTTCTTTGCAAGATAGACATGCGGCTTTAGCTCTTCAACGCCTATGTTTGTCTTCTCAGCGTTCAGATGCTTCTGAAGAGGTGGGTGACAAAGTTGACTCGCAGGAAGATGAGCTTGTTTTGCTACAGTGTCAACAAGTTTTGAACAAGCGACCGCTTGAAGGTGCTCAGGATGACAGTGATGTCAATTTTCATTGAACCTTTTTTCGTTGAGTGCTTCCAACTCTTGAAGTCGTAGCTTTGTATTTTCCTCTTCAGTTAAGCCTTCTTGTATAGCCATCCTTATTGAAGGGATTTGACTTTCATGTGGTAGAACAACTTCTACGCCATATACGAGAGAATAGGGCGTAACTTGGACAAGAGTCCTATGTGTCGTCCTATATGCCCAAAGTTTTTCTCTTATTCTTTCGTGACAGTCTTTCTTTGTTGGGCAAATTACCTTTTTCAGGAGGTTGCACATCGTTTTGTTGAATGCTTTCGCGAGACCGTTGGCTGGAGCATGATACATGGAAGACTTATGCTGCTTGAACTTGTATTTCTCGTAGAGCTCATTAAAGAGTCGGTTACAGAATTATTTTCCGTTGTCGGTGATGATGTAGCGAGGCACACCATATTGATGGATAATATGCTCTTTGATGAAATGGAAGATAGTTTCCTTCTTGACTTCCCTTCGGGGTACAGCTTCAGCCCACTTGGAAAAGTAATCCGTTGCGGTTAAGATGTAGGCTTCTCTTGCAGATGACTTTGGTGTGATTGGTCCTATGACGTCGAATCCTCATGCATTAAACGGCCATGAAGCAACTGTATGGTGTAATGGTTCAGGCGGTTAATGTATGAAGTTGGCGTGGAATTGGCAGGCTTGGCACCTTTTAGCGTACTCCAAGCAATCCTTCACCATGCTTAGCTAATAGTAACCCATTCTCTTGAGCTGGAAGTTTAGTTTTGGTCCAGACTGATGCGCTCCGCATATGCCTGAGTGTGTTTCTTCCATGGCTTGATTGTCTTCTTCCTCACCTAGGAATCTTAGAAGTATTTATTCAAAAGAGCGTAGGTAGATTATTCCTTTGTAGTAGAGGACACGAGGTGCTCGTAGACGTATTTCAGAGTGGTGTCTAGGATCGTCTGGAAGCTTTCCATGCTCCAAGTAGTCGATCAGCGGCTATCTCCATTCTTCAGTGTCAACTGGAAGTACTGAGACGATGTTTGTGTCATCTAGTAGCATTTTAGTGACAAGCGGGATCACCCATCTTTGGCAAACTGGCACTTCCGCAGCTTCGTCTTCTCCTAGCGCCATACTTGAGGCTAAGTTAGCGAGAGCATCTGACATTTGATTTTCTTTTCTTGGCACATGTTATAGTGTCACGGCCCCGAACTTTTGTAGCAGTTGAGTTGCTAGCCGAAAGTACAGACGAGATCATCTTTCCTCACTTCATATTCAGTCAAGAGTTCATTGATTATGAGCTTGGAGTCGCCATACACTTCTAGCGTTGTGATTTCCATGTCGATCGCCATTTAGAGTCCAATGATTAGTGCTTGGTACTCAGTGACGTTGTTGGAGCATAGCTAGCTTAGTCAGAAGGAATAAGGTAACATTTGTCTTTGTGGTGACATGAATACTACTCCTGCCCCAGCTCTGTCCATTCGTGCAGATCCATCGAAGAACGCTGTCCATGTCGGGAATATGTCGATGTAGAACACCTCATCATCAGGTAAGTCGTCTGAGATTTTCCAATCAGCTGGGATTGCATGGTCGGCAAGGAAATCTGCTATGGCTTGACCCTTGACAGCTTTAGCTGGGACGTAGATGATCTCATATTGATTGAGAAACAACACCCATTTAGTTAGTCGCTCTGTCAAAATGGGTTTGGACATAACATAATTGACTGGGTCGGCTTTAGCAACCAAGTGGATGGTGTAAGCATGCATGTAGTGTCTTAGCTTTTGGACGGCGAAGATTAGGGAAAGGCACATCTTCTCGATTGATGAATAGTTGAGCTCTGGACCAGTGAAAGTTCTACTTAGGTAGTAAAGTGCTCTTTCCTTTTGGTCTTCATTTTCTTGTGCTAAGAGTGCTCCAATGGAACCCTCTTGTGTAGCAATGTATAAGATTAACGACTTTCCAGGCACATGCCCTCATAAGACAGGTAGGCTTGCCAGGTACCTTTTTATGCTTTCAAAGGCATTGCGACATGTGTCATCCTATATGAGTGGAGCATCATTCTTCATGATGGTTGACAACGTCTAGCAAGGTTAAAGATGAATCGCCTAATGAAGGCTAGCCGTCCTTGTAGACTTTTCAACTAGTGCAGATTCCTTGGCTCAGGCATGCTTTGAATGGCCTTAATCTTCGATTGGTCTACTTCGATGCCACGATGCTTGAAAATGAAGGCGAGGAATTTCCCAGAGGTGACGCCAAATGCATATTTCAATGGGTTTATCTTGAGGTTGTAGTGTTGTAGCTTGTCGAACACCATTCGTAAATCCTTCAAGTGATTGGAATTCTTCTTTGTCTTGACAACTATGTCGTTTACGTAACATTCTACATTTTTGTGTAGCATGTCGTTGAAGATCTTTTACATTGCACGTTGATATGTAGCACCAACATTTTTCAAGCCAAAGGGCATTACCTTGTAGCAGTAGATACATTTTGGAGTGCAAAAGGTTGTTAGTTCCTCGTCTTCGGGAGCCATGCAGTTTAATTGTACCCAAAGGAGCCGTCCATGAATGATAGTGCCTCATGGCCAGTGGTCGCATCCGTCATGATTTTGATGATTGGCAAACATCGTTGAGGTCTCGGAAGTTTACGCAAACATGTATTTGTCCAGATTTCTTAAGAACAATGACGATGTTGGAGATCCACTTAGGGTATTGCACCTCTCGAATAAAGCATGCTTGATTATCTTGTCAATCTCGGCCTCAAGCAAAGGCGTCTTTGTTCTCCAATAGGCTTCGGCTTCTCGTTTGTGCCTAAGTTGAGCTCCATGAGATCATCAACTATGGCTTACCCCCCATCCTCGAGTTGTGGTGGTACAGCAATGACGTCTTCCTCTGGGGTTTCATCATCTTTGTCTTCTTGGATCGTGATGTGGAAGACGTCTTGGACCTCCTCTTCAGTGTCATCCCCTTAGGCTTGTTGGCATGAAGATTGACCAGTGTGTATGATGATGCACCTCTTTACCTTTAGTTGTCCTTTTTTGTTGACTTCCAAGGTTGCTTGGCGTTTCATCCTTGAAGAAATTGAGCTTTGAACGGCTTCTTTTTCTGCTAAACCGTCGAGCTTTTCTTCCTTCGATGTTTTCTTCCTTTTCCTAGAAGGCTTCTTGGTTTCTTCAAGTCTTTCCAAGGCCGACTGTCGCGGAGGAGAGCTAGCCGTGTTGCTTTGCTTATTAGGTTTTGACAACCTATAGAAAACACAGTTTTGGGGTGTTGGTGTGTTGAGCCGTTTGAAGACGGAAGTTCAGTCTTGACTATCAATGCGATCAAGTGCCGAAATTTTGGGTTTTGAACGATTCAACCTATCGAGGGGCGGGTTTAGGTTCTCTTGATCTTGTTCAACGCTCACACTGATGTGTTGAGCGCCAACATTTTTTGTTTTGCTTGAAATCTTCACGGGTGTATTTGGTGTGAAGCCAAGTCCAGCTTTGTTGTTGTCAACTCTGTAACCATGCTCTTTCAACTTCTTTTGAGTCTCGGTGATGTCACATTCTTTGTCGTTGACGGTGTTTGAAACCTTCTTTCCAAGATTTGAAGGGGAGGCAAAATCATAGGCAGCCTTTGACATGAGTTTGTAGGCGTTTGGGTCAAAACCTTCTTCAATCATCTTGGTTAGAAAAGTGCTCGGTTCCTCCCCATTTGGCAGGGGTTTTACGAAACCTTGTGGTGGTTTTGAAACTTTAGCATCGCCTAGCTGTGTTAGAGGTAAAACTGCGTTTGACTTGAGCAGCTTTATATCGTCCTTGTGCAGTTGTGTGTCGGCTTTGCTTGTTCCAGTTTCGAACGGGGATTGCCCATTCTTTCTTCTTGATACTGGGATGTATAGGAAGATAGGTGTGTTTGTTCATTTTGAGGACGTCACACTCCCTTTGGTTGTTGTGGGTTTGGCAGGCTCATCGTCATCTTTATTTAAAGATGGCACGACTTCCCCTTCTTGCTTCTTGGGCACGACTTGCCACTCTTGTTTCTTAGGTGTGGCTTTGCCTGTGGATTTGATCTCCTTTGGAAGAGCTTTGGGTACAATATCTTCATCCATGTAGAACTTGGCATCCGCGAAGTGTGATTCAGCTTCGGTGAATGGCTTGGTGTCACCTTGTATCACCTTTACTTCTTCTCTGTAGAACTTCAAGCATTGATGAAGGGTGGACGGCACCACTCCATTCTTGTGGATCTAAGGCCTTCCTAAGAGCAAGCTGTAGGAAGTTCTTGCATCAATCACATAGAATAACGTGCTTGATTTAAGTTCGCTAATGGTCATCTCCACTCGGATCATGCCCATCACTTTTTGTCCTCATTGGTTAAAACCTTGGATTAGGAGGCAGCTTCGGGATAATTCATTAACCTTGATGCCGATTGTGGTCATTCTTGACTTTGGCATGATGTTTATGGCCGATCCACCATCCAGAAGCATGCGGTTGACTTTGTGTTCCCTTACGTACCCAGAGAAGAAGAGAGAACAATTGTGAGGCTTTGATCCCAGCAACAAGTCTTCGTCAATGAAGTTGATAGCATCATGGGCGGCATAACACGTGGGATACTCATGTGGCTTAAGTTTCAAGCCTTTGTCCTTGCTTTCTTGCACTTCGTGGTCGTCAGGACTCGTTAAGACCACTACTAGTGCTTTTCGCATCTCATTGGGCAATAATAGTGCTTCCTTGATGCTACAGTATGTTGGCAGGCCTTTTTTGGGCGTGAGGGTCTTATCTTTCTTGTAATATTCCGAAAATACTAAGTGGTGTTTAAGAGGTGACCATTGTTAGCAAAAATTGATGTTTTAATTGAAGGTTGGATTAAGTGATCTTTGGTTCAATAAGTGGTCTGTTACTTTGAGACTAATCTTTGGAAATATGTGTGATTATGTGATTGTGTATTTTTAGGTGTGTGTTTATATATATATATATATATATATGTATATATATAAAAAATAGAATTTCCGTCTAGTTTCCCAAGTAGAAAAAAAAAAAATTTATTTTTTAGGCTTGTGCTTTTGTTGTCGGTTAGATAGGCTTTGGTATACTTAGATTTTAGAAACCTCCTTCTGGAAACATGCAAGTGAGGCTCTTTCTGGGTGCTCTCCTCTTCAGCCGAGAGTGAGAGGACTTCTTAGCTCTTTTGGATACCAAATTTTCTCCAGGAAGAAGAAGTAATTATCCAGTTATTTTGCTTGTGAAGATTAGGACAAGTAAGGTTCTTTCCTTTGTCTCAATTAGAGGTAATTATTTCTTATTTTTGGGATCTAATTGTTAATTGGTCTGAAAACCCATGAATTAGTTTGGGTGGGAGCAAGAAACATGAAAATATCTTATTGCATGTTATGGTTTTAGAGTTGAGCACCAAGTGTTTGTTTAAAGTCCTCAATTAACCTTAAATTAGGATGTTGTCCGATTTTATTTTGTTTTAGCAGTGTGTGATGACTTTTCTTACTTATAGATAAGGAAGAGAAGAAGAAGGTGACTACTGATCAAGTTGATGAAAACCATGGGAGTTGAATGTCAAGAATTGTGTTGAGGTAGGGGAATTTTTCAACCCTAAAGATATTCAGATTTTCCATTCTTATTTGATTAAAAATTTGACATTTGAACATCATTTCAACCGTACTTTACATGTTTTCCATTTTCGATTTTGTGAAAGATGTGAAACAAATGTTTCTCTACGGTTGAATTTTTAATGATTTTAGTCTTATTCTTACAACTTTGGGGAAGTTTAAAATAATTTCAAAGGCTGTTGAGATTTCGTTTTTTTTTTAAATGTGCATGCCTTTCGTGTTACTCATTATGAGATTTTGAAGCATGTTGAGACGAATGTTTGTTTTTGGGAGTAAATGGAAAGTAGTATAATACCTGTGCTTTTGAGAATGTAGAGAAATTTGTGAATGGGTATAATGACCCATGAAGTTGTTGATGATGGGCACAATGACCCAAGGTTCCCCGGGGAAAGCTCCATGTGTGAGGGCTGTGATAATGAGTTACGAAAGTGATAAATATGTGTGATATGTATATTGGCCAGGTATATTACGGTTCTTTCCATTTTGCTTGTCACTTGTTTGGGATAAAAGAAAATCTTTGTGTTTTGTTGTGTGTTAGTGATTCTTTTATCGATGATGGGCTCTGTTGCTCTTTTGACAAAGGAAGTGTTTTTGAAACTGGGCATGGTTTCATGTTGTTATTAAATCTGTGAATGCTCTGCAACTTTGTTTTTTTTCCAAGCAGTTTTAGAGCTAAATTTTGTTGTTGGACTACGTAGTAGTGGACATAAATTGTTTCGAATCACTTTATCACTTTTGGCATGCACTGGAAATTTTTAAGGATTACAAACTTGCCGAAAACCCCCTACTGGGCATTATATGCTCACCCCGTTTTCCTAACGTGTATTTTCAGGTGTGTAGAGTCGATTAGCTAAATTTCAAGTTGCAGCTCTAGTGTGGACTAGTAGAAGAGAGTCCAGACGTACATATCTTTTGGGTGAGCTGCCAAGGTGTTGTTTAGTTGGTTTTAGACTGTAAATGATCTTTTTGGTTGTGTTGTAGACTAAGAAGGGGTAGGCCAAAATGGGTTGGTTTCTCTACTTACCTGGGCAATGAAAACCATGTGTATATATATAATTACCTGTCTTTTTGCTTGTATAAATTATGCTCATGTTTATTTTAATCAAATGACCTGAACATGTTTTTATTGTGTGAAATCTTGAAGCTCTTTTGTGAACTTATTATAGTCTGTAGGGCTTAATGAATTGCCTTTGGTGAATCACTTGAACTGGATATGTTTAAAACTGTGAGTGAGTATCGACTACCTAGGTTACACTATGAAAATTTCAGATTTGTACCCCTTTGGGACCTAATCAGTTTTATTTCCAAGGTGATTTGCTGCTACTGGAATTGTTTTATTTTAGAAAAACAGCAGTATCTCTGTTTTAGTTGTAAATTTTCCTACACTTCCCGAACTCGAAAATTTATGAAATTTGAACACAATATAATTTTATGAGTCTACTTTGGGTCTGGAAATTTTCATACTTTTTGGTTGAACGAGTTATGTTTGGTGAATTTCACAGTTCAGGTCGTTGGTTTTGCAATTTGTATTACATAAAGAAGTTTTTAACTCTATTTCTTTAAGCGAGCTCTGTAGTTTGGATTAATGAAATTGTTGAGTTTACCTTTTCTTGGACAAAGTTTTCAGCTAATATTTGTTTTACACCTTGAACAACCACTTGTTTCTAGTTCTTCTCTTAATCTCACATCCCTAGTTTTGGGGTGTGACAATTTTGGTATCAGAGCCCAGGGAGTAGAATGGCTAGGGTTGAGTCTAGAAGTTTTAGCTTAATTAGTCTTTTCTTGCGGAGTCTAGTAGAGTCTCTGGTTGTCAAATAAATGTTTTCTACAATCTTCTCAGGAGTGAAGGATGTCCACTGTAGCCAACCCTATTGATCGTGATGGTGATGATCAAACGAATATTGATCATCAAATGAACGATCAGGGAGTTAATGATGTGAATTGGAGACTGACATGTTTGAAAGATTTTCAGAAGTTGAATCCTCCTAACTTTGCCGGAACCACTGAACCCTTAGAGGCAGAATCTGGGATTAAACAAGTGAAAAAGAAACTTGATGTGTTGAGAATTCCGGAGGATTTTAGAGTGGAGTTTGCTGCCTATTTGTTTATTGGTGAAGCAGATCATTGGTGGGACTACATCAAGAGGACTGAAAATGTTGAAACCATGACTTGGATTAATTTTGAGAAGATCTTCTATGGCCAATACTTCCCTCAAACCGTAAGGAATGCAAAGTTGAAGGAATTTGTTGAGCTAACTCAAGGCGATCTCACAGTGACTCAATATGAAGCTAAATTTACACAGCTTTCTCGTTATGCACCACTACTAGTTGCTAATGAAGAGGATAAAACTAACAGATTCGCTGATGGTCTTATACGCCCGATACGTAAGATAGTCATTGCATTGGGGCTGACAACCTACAAAGAGGCAGTGGCGGCAGCTTTACGAATTGAGCAAGAGCATAATGATCACATGGCTAAACAAGCTAAGAATAGGGCTTTTTCAAACAGTGGAAGAAAGATTACTCGGAGAACTGATTATGGTGGTCAAAAGGGTGGCAACAAAGGGGGCAGCAGTAATAGCTCTTTCTGAAATCCAAGACCCAGTCCTTATCCATGTTTCAAGTGTGGCCAATCTGGTCATATTCAACGTTTTTGTCCACAAAATCAGTCTTCTCAAATTTCTGGAGGGTCGTCTCAACAACAAATGGTTTCACAGCCCCGTCAGTCATTTTTAACTCCACAAACCAGCTAGCAACCTCAGGCTTCTTCTCAGATTTTTCAACCACGAGGATCTTGGGGCAGAGGAAAAGATAATAGGCCTCAGGGAAGAGCATTTACAGTCACTCGAACTGAATCCGTGGGGCAAAGTAGCCATGCTGTTATGGAAGGTACAATCCTTGTATCCAATTTCTGCACAAAAGTTTTATTTGATACGGGGGCTAGTCATTCTTTCGTTTCTCTAAGGTTGGTAAATTTCCTTGAGTTGAAACCTGAAAAGTTGGATCCTCCAATTACTCTTGTTACCATTCATGGTGTATTGGTTGTTACTATCATATTTAGGGCATGCTCTATAGAAATCTCTGGCCATAGACTAGAAGCAGATTTAATTATGCTAGATCCATATCCCTTTGATTTAATTTTGGGCACTGATTGGTTGTCCAAGTATCGAGCTTTGATAGATTGTTATAGTAGAAAGGTCACTCTACGTTTAAAAAACGGGTCGATACTCCAGTTGTGTGGAAACCAAGGAGTGATTCCTCAAAACCCCTTACTTAAAGCATGTTTTAGGGGAAGAAGAAATCAGGAGGGCACTGCTCTTTTTGCTGTTATAGAGAAAACTCAAGGTGCCAATAATACAGTTTCATGCATTCCGGTTGTGAGTGAATTTCCTGATGTTTTTCCTGAGAAGTTACCAGGCTTACCTCCAAAAAGGGAAATTAATTTCGCTATTGAAGTTTGCCCAGGGACTTCTCCAATATCTATCTCTCCATATAGGATGGCACCAGCAGAGCTAGCAGAATTGAAGAAGCAATTAGAGGAGTTGTTACAGAAGGGATTTATTCGTAAGAGTACTTCTCCATGGGGTGCTCCGGTGTTATTTGTTGCGAAAAGTGACGGAACTCTACGCTTGTGCATAGATTATCGACAATTGAATTGAGTCACTATTAAGAATAGGTATCCTTTGCCTCGAATAGACGATCTTTTTGATCAGTTGGGTGGATCACGGTATTTTTCAAAAATTGACTTGAGATCAGGTTATCATCAATTGAGGGTAAAAGAAGAAGGCATCCCGAAGACAGCTTTTCGGACCCGTTACGGACACTACGAGTTCCTTGTAATGCCGTTCGGATTGACAAATGCCCCTGCAGTCTTTATGGATTTAATGAATCGGGTTTTCTATCCATACCTTGATAAGTTCGTGATTGTTTTTATTGACGACATTTTGGTTTACTCTAAGACATACGATGAGCACCAACAACACTTGAGAATAGTCTTGCAAACTTTAAGAGAACATCAACTTTATGCAAAGAGGGAGAAATGTGACTTTTGGATGACAGAGGTTAAATTTCTCGGTCACATCATCTCAAATAACGGCATATCAGTGGATCCATCTAAAGTTGAAGCGGTGTTGAATTGGGAGAGGCCTAAAACAGTGACAGAAATTCGAAGTTTCCTTGGGTTGGCAGGCTATTATCGACGATTCATTCCGAATTTCTCTCGAATTGCTTCTCCAATGACAAGACTTACAAGGAAGGGCGTCAAATTTGAATGGACGGTTGAATGTGATGCTGCATTCCAGGAATTGAAGGAGAAGTTAACTACTGCTCCAGTTCTTGCAGTTCCAAATCTCGAAGAACCTTATGTTGTTTTTACTGATGCCTCGTCGAAAGGTTTGGGTTGTGTCCTAATCAAGGTTCTAAAAGACGCTAGGCGCTAGTCGGGCGGTGGGTTGGGGCCTAGCGCCTAGGCGCCTAGGCGGGGTCTAGGCGGGTGCCTAGGCGGACTAGGCGGATTTAAGTAAATCCATTATATTTCGTGCAAATATGTGTCTGTTTATACTTAAAATATAACTTCATCATAAACAAAATAGAATGACATATGTGTTATGAAGTATTGGAACATAATGAAAATGTGGGGAACAATTATATAGTATGTGCTCATTTAAGTATTCAACAAGTCTCTTACAATTTATTAAAAAGAATTAAATGCAAATTGAAAGTTATCTATTTTCTGTCTAAGTGAGTCGCAACCTAGGCAGGTGCCTAGGTGGGTTTGGACGGGCTAGACGGGTGCCTAGGCGGTCTAGGCGGGCGCCTCAGCTAGTCTAGGCGCTCTTTCTTAATTTTCAAACGCCTAGGCATTAATCGGGGCGGTGACCAGCCGCCTAGCGCCTAGGCAGGGATTTTTAGAACAGTGGTCCTAATGCAACATGATCGAGTAATAGCATATGGTTCAAGGCAACTTAAGACCCATGAACATAACTATCCCACACATGATTTGGAGTTAGCAGCTGTGATCTTTGCTTTGAAAATCTGGAGATGTTACCTTTACGGAGCCCAATTTCAGATCTATTCAGATCATAAAAGTTTGAAATATCTCTTTACACAAAGAGATTTGAATTTAAGGCAACGAAGATGGATAGAATACATGAAGGATTACGATTTTTCTTTACACTACCACCCCGGAAAAGCAAACGTGGTAGCTGACGCTTTAAGTCGAAAGTCTGGTGATGTTGCTGCATGTTTAATGTTAGAAGAATGGAAGAAAGGTTGTATGGTGGCAGATTTCAATTTGGCTTTCTGCAGCACTACTCAAACTGCATATGTCTTTGGTGTAGTAGCGAGGCCTACACTAATTCACAACTTGGTTCAAAACCAAATTCATGATGATGATCTAAAAGATATGCTTGCCCAGCTTCAAAAGGGTGAAGAAGTTGATGGGTGGAGCATCCACTCTGATGGAGGACTTAGATTTCAAGGTCGTTTGGTTGTTCCAAACAATCCACAGTTAAAAGAGGAGGTATTGAATGAAGCTCATCGATCGTGGCACTCTATTCATCCAGGAAGTACTAAGATGTACAGAGATTTGAGAAGACGTTTCTGGTGGAAGGGTATGAAGAAAGATGTGGCTCAATTTGTGGCCAACTGCATGGTATGTCAACAAGTTAAGGCATAACATCAAAAACCCGCTGGACCTCTACAATCACTCCCTATTTCCGAGTGGAAGTGGGACAATGTCACCATGGATTTCGTAAGTGGCTTGCCAAAGTCTAAGAAAGGGTATGAATCTATTTGGGTGATTGTTGACAGGTTAGCAAAATCTGCCCATTTCATTCCAGTGAAAACTACATATTCTTTATCAACCTTGAGTGATATCTACATAAAGGAAATTATTAAATTGCATGGAATTCCTTTATCAATAATTTCTGATAGAGATCCTCGGTTCACGTCTCAATTTTGGAAAAGTTTGCACAATGCGTTGGGAACAAAACTACAGTTTAGCACTGCGTACCATCCTCAAACAGATGGACAGTCAGAGAGACTTATTCAGATACTTGAAGATATGCTCAGGGCTTGTGTACTAGATTTTAAAGGTAGCTGGTGTGATTACCTGCCTTTGGTAGAATTTTCGTACAATAATAGTTATCAGTCAAGTATAGGCATGGCTCCTTTAGAGGCTTTGTATGGGAGACCATGTCGATCTCCATTATGTTGGGCAGAAGCGGAAGATTTCAGTTTTCTTGGGCCTGATTTAATTCAAGAAACTAGTGAGAAGATCAAGATTATTAAAGATAGGTTACAAACTGCTCAAAGTAGGCAAAAGTGCTATGCTGATCGAAGACGGAGACCGCTGGAATTTCAAGTTGGTGATTTTGTTCTCTTAAAAATCAGTCCTCGCAAGGGAGTTTCAAGATTTGGAAAGAGTGGAAAATTAGCTCAAAGATATATTGGTCCTTTCCAAGTAGTAAAACGAGTTGGCGAAGTTGCCTACCAACTTGCCTTACCTCCTTCTCTAGCACATGTGCACGATGTATTCCATGTGTCAATGCTACGAAAGAGTCAACCAAATGCAGCCCAAGTGATAGAATGGGATGAGGTACCACTTCAAGAGGATGTTACGTACAAAGAACAACCTGTTACGTACAAAGAACAACCTATTCAAATCTTGGATCGGAAAGAAAAGGCCTTGAGAAATCGGGTAATTCCTCTGGTCAAAGTTCTTTGGAAGCATCATGGGACTGAAGAGGCCACTTGGGAAGTTGAGTTTGAGATGCTTGAGAAGCATCCACATCTATTCCAAAATTAAGGTACTTATTCTATACAAATTTCGAGGACGAAATTTATTTTAAGGAGGGTGGATTGTAATATTCCAAAAATACTAAGTGGTGTTTAAGAGGTGACCATTGTTAGCAAAAATTGATGTTTTAATTGAAGGTTGGATTAAGTGATCTTTGGTTCAATAAGTGGTCTGTTACTTTGAGACTAATCTTTGGAAATATGTGTGATTATGTGATTGTGTATTTTTAGGTGTGTGTTTATATATATATATATATAAAATAGAATTTCCGTCTAGTTTCCCAAGTAGAAAAAAAAAAATTTATTTTTTAGGCTTGTGCTTTTGTTGTCGGTTAGATAGGCTTTGGTATACTTAGATTTTAGAAACCTCCTTCTGGAAACATGCAAGTGAGGCTCTTTCTGGGTGCTCTCCTCTTCAGCCGAGAGTGAGAGGACTTCTTAGCTCTTTTGGATACCAAATTTTCTCCAGGAAGAAGAAGTAATTATCCAGTTATTTTGCTTGTGAAGATTAGGACAAGTAAGGTTCTTTCCTTTGTCTCAATTAGAGGTAATTATTTCTTATTTTTGGGATCTAATTGTTAATTGGTCTGAAAACCCATGAATTAGTTTGGGTGGGAGCAAGAAACATGAAAATATCTTATTGCATGTTATGGTTTTAGAGTTGAGCACCAAGTGTTTGTTTAAAGTCCTCAATTAACCTTAAATTAGGATGTTGTCCGATTTTATTTTGTTTTAGCAGTGTGTGATGACTTTTCTTACTTATAGATAAGGAAGAGAAGAAGAAGGTGACTACTGATCAAGTTGATGAAAACCATGGGAGTTGAATGTCAAGAATTGTGTTGAGGTAGGGGAATTTTTCAACCCTAAAGATATTCAGATTTTCCATTCTTATTTGATTAAAAATTTGACATTTGAACATCATTTCAACCGTACTTTACATGTTTTCCATTTTCGATTTTGTGAAAGATGTGAAACAAATGTTTCTCTACGGTTGAATTTTTAATGATTTTAGTCTTATTCTTACAACTTTGGGGAAGTTTAAAATAATTTCAAAGGCTGTTGAGATTTCGTTTTTTTTTTAAATGTGCATGCCTTTCGTGTTACTCATTATGAGATTTTGAAGCATGTTGAGACGAATGTTTGTTTTTGGGAGTAAATGGAAAGTAGTATAATACCTGTGCTTTTGAGAATGTAGAGAAATTTGTGAATGGGTATAATGACCCATGAAGTTGTTGATGATGGGCACAATGACCCAAGGTTCCCCGGGGAAAGCTCCATGTGTGAGGGCTGTGATAATGAGTTACGAAAGTGATAAATATGTGTGATATGTATATTGGCCAGGTATATTACGGTTCTTTCCATTTTGCTTGTCACTTGTTTGGGATAAAAGAAAATCTTTGTGTTTTGTTGTGTGTTAGTGATTCTTTTATCGATGATGGGCTCTGTTGCTCTTTTGACAAAGGAAGTGTTTTTGAAACTGGGCATGGTTTCATGTTGTTATTAAATCTGTGAATGCTCTGCAACTTTGTTTTTTTTCCAAGCAGTTTTAGAGCTAAATTTTGTTGTTGGACTACGTAGTAGTGGACATAAATTGTTTCGAATCACTTTATCACTTTTGGCATGCACTGGAAATTTTTAAGGATTACAAACTTGCCGAAAACCCCCTACTGGGCATTATATGCTCACCCCGTTTTCCTAACGTGTATTTTCAGGTGTGTAGAGTCGATTAGCTAAATTTCAAGTTGCAGCTCTAATGTGGACTAGTAGAAGAGAGTCCAGACGTACATATCTTTTGGGTGAGCTGCCAAGGTGTTGTTTAGTTGGTTTTAGACTGTAAATGATCTTTTTGGTTGTGTTGTAGACTAAGAAGGGGTAGGCCAAAATGGGTTGGTTTCTCTACTTACCTGGGCAATGAAAACCATGTGTATATATATAATTACCTGTCTTTTTGCTTGTATAAATTATGCTCATGTTTATTTATATCAAATGACCTGAACATGTTTTTATTGTGTGAAATCTTGAAGCTCTTTTGTGAACTTATTATAGTCTGTAGGGCTTAATGAATTGCCTTTGGTGAATCACTTGAACTGGATATGTTTAAAACTGTGAGTGAGTATCGACTACCTAGGTTACACTATGAAAATTTCAGATTTGTACCCCTTTGGAACCTAATCAGTTTTATTTCCAAGGTGATTTGCTGCTACTGGAATTGTTTTATTTTAGAAAAACAGCAGTATCTCTGTTTTAGTTGTAAATTTTCCTACACTTCCCGAACTGGAAAATTTATGAAATTTGAACACAATATAATTTTATGAGTCTACTTTGGGTCTGGAAATTTTCATACTTTCTGGTTGAACGAGTTATGTTTGGTGAATTTCACAGTTCAGGTCGTTGGTTTTGCAATTTGTATTACATAAAGAAGTTTTTAACTCTATTTCTTTAAGCGAGCTCTGTAGTTTGGATTAATGAAATTGTTGAGTTTACCTTTTCTTGGACAAAGTTTTCAGCTAATATTTGTTTTACACCTTGAACAACCACTTGTTTCTAGTTCTTCTCTTAATCTCACATCCCTAGTTTTGGGGTGTGACATTTCTCGATGACGATTGCTTTGCCTTTTAAGAGCTCTTATATCTCTACTTCAACCATGTGACAGGCAACGGTAGTGCATTGTTGGAAGAAGTCCTTGAGGAATACTCGTGCAAGGAGACGGGAATATGAGGCTATTGCTCCATAGGTTCCCCAGCATATGTTGGCTTAGCAGCTTTTACGTTTCTTTTGGGTTTCCTACTGCTGTGGTGGCGATGCTTTCTCCCTTGTTCCACCTTTGGCCATGTGGCTTGTGGTATTGGCTTCTTTGTCCTTTTGTAGGTCACTAATGTTCATCATTCTTCATCATCGGTAGGCGTATTTTGGTCGTTTTCCCCCCAGTGATGGTTGTACGGAAGGTGTCATGTGGCATGAGCATGGACGAGAGTGGTCATGCGTCATTTGAAAAGACACGGGATCGAAGGATCCAAACACAATCGTGGTAGTGTGTGTTGCGGCCGTGTCTTCCAGGTTGAGTTCAATTTGCCCTTGTTGTACTAGCTTCATGATGAATTCCTTGAGGACGAAGCACTTGCCAACAGGATGATGCTAGCAGTACCTAGGATCATTAAAGCGATTCATCTCTTCGGGGCACTTACATTTAGGTAACTCAATTACCTTCTTTTCTAGCAAGTCGTCTAGCATTACAGCCACGTTAGAGTCAGGAAAAAGGTACGTCTTCTCCTCCAGTTCCCTCAAGGTGTTTTTGTACCTATCTTGGGTGCGAGAAGGCTCACATTTCATCTTCTTTGTGTTGCTTTTGGAGGAGATCTTGACGGGCGCAAAGAAGGTCTTAACGAGGGTTGTATGGATGACAAAAGCTTCATTGGTGGGCTTTTTCCCAGTTTTGTCTACCTTTGAAGTGAACACCTTATCTTTTTTGAAGTTCGTGATCGGCTATTTTTTCCCATAATTGGCAATACTCAACTCCATGTCATGGGATCGAGTTGCCAATTCTTCAAAAGTTCTTGGTTTTATGCCTTGGATGATGTAATGTAGCCCCCAGTGCATGCCTTGAACGCACATCTCAATGGCAGAGGTTTTCGAAAGCTGATCTTTGCAATCCAGACTTAATGAACGCCATCTATTGATATAGTCGACGACAGGTTTATCCTTCCACTGCTTCATACTTGTCACATTCAGCATGCTTACGATGCGATAGGTGTTGTAGAAGCGGTAGAGAAATACCCTTTCGAGCTGATCCCAGCTATTGATGGACACGGACTCGAGGTTGGTGTACTAGTCAAAAGAGTTACCTTTTAGCGAGCGCACGAACTGTTTGACAAGGTAGTCTCCCTTCATCTCAGCATTGTTGCATGTTTCAATGAAATGGTCAATATGTTGCTTAGGATTGCCCTTTCCATCAAATTGCATGAATTTGGGCGGCTGATAACCCCTTGGCATCCTCGAGGCGTCAATCTTCTTGGAGTAGGGCTTTGAGTACAGCACGGAGTCATGTGAGATTCCTTCATATTGCGCCTTGATGGTGCTTGTGATCATCTCTTGCAGTTGTTGGATAGAGAGAGATCCCATGATCATGGTAGCTCGGTCCACCTTCAGCTTCTCCCCAACTTTCTCTACCAGAGGCTCATCTTCTTCGACGGTTTCTTCTTTGGTGGATCAACCTTTGGGTTAGCTTTCTCGTCGTGTTGCGCCTCCAGAAGATTGACGAGTGTAGCAATCTGCAAGTCATGTTCTTCCATGGTCCTTGTCATCCTTGCAATTGCTTCACTCATTTGTGCCAACTACTTCTTGATTCAAGTCGCACCATTACATGGCTACGGGATACGAGCTACTACTTGAGTCGGCATCAGAAGTCAACGACTCGGAGTACCTCATCGGGTTTTCTTCCCTTGGCGCTCTTAGCAAGGCTAGGGTGATCACGGGCTCATGCCTTGGGTGCTCGTGCTCATTTGGCAGAGTGGAAAGCACGGCAGAGGGAGCTCTTGCCTTGCTTCGAGTTGTGATGGCCAAAGTCCCACCACTTGTGGCAAGGATGTTCTTGTTCTTCGCATTGGTTGCGGGAACGACTTTATCCTTTCTTGATGCCATGTGTGTTTCTTGTGGATTTGAAGACAAAAATGAGAGGCAGAGAGATCCCACCGAGCATGACAAATTTGTAAACACGAAAATTTTGTAACGCATAAAAAGAGAACACGTGTACAAAGTAGATTTGTATTGATGAATTTGTAGGGTTACAATCTCTGTTTACAATTTTCCTCTGATTCTGTCTTCAAGTTTGATGTAGATGCATAGGTTGTTGATCCAAGGGTCGCGATGACTTGATCTCGGACAAACGATTGAATGATTGCTTCAAGTTTTGAGCTTGAAACAATGCGTGGATAGTATTCACCTCTAGGTTTGCGTATGACCTACGAAAAAGGTGATGTTGATGTGGGATTTTGTTGATTCAAGGTCTTTGCGACTTGATCTTGAATCGAATGTCAATATAAGTTTTAAGCTTGCAACAAAGTCTTGCAGGAATCGGCACAAGTGCTTGTTAATTCTTCAAGGGAATGCTTTGTCTTTGGTCGAAAGAAAGCTACGGTTTTGGTTGTGTGTTCTTCGAAGAGAGTTTTGGCAACGTATTAGTCTTCAAAGATTTGGCAGAGGTTCTCCTTTTGTGAGAATTTCGGTCTGTCAATGTACAAATTGTCTACCTATGCTTGTCTAAGGACCTTGTATTTATAGACTTCTCAAAGCCTGCCTTTGGATGGATTTGGCTTTGATTTGTGTCTTGATTCGTCCATGGGAGAATTTAGGCATGTTTTGTGTCTTAATTTCAGCCACTTTCCCTTGCTTGGCCAAAATCTATAGGGCTTTCTTGCCTATTTTGTGAGCATTCTTCAATTCTTGCTTGTTTTGTGAAGATGTTTTAGCTTTCATTCTGGTTTTGGGAGCAATTTAAGCCCCTTGCTGATTTTAAGGAGATTTCTTCCCTTTTGCCGCATTTTAGGAATGTTTTTTAGCTTCCTTTGCTTGATTTGTGCCACATGTCATTGATGACTTGTCCATTTGTGATGAGTCATATGCCACATGGAGCTTTGTGATGCATCATTTGCATACAACGAAATTTACATGTCTACAAAAACATGGAGTTAGATTACATATTTTTTTGACCAAACGATATGATTTACACTAAAGGGGTGGGGGATGGGCTACGCTTCACAATGAGCTAACGATAATATGGTTCAAATTCACTTTTAGTGTTAGATTACATATTGGTTTAGTCTTTTGATATGTACTTTTCAGATTCATATTATAATTTTGTTTTAATATTTAATGGGCTTTGCAACTTAGTACTACAGTTTTTTTGTTGCCAAAATTAGATTAATCGAAATCAACCCAATTAAATCCAAATTTTAATGCTCGCAAGTGTACGAATCGTAAAGTAGTATAGTAGGCAAGCACAAGATCGTTCCAACTAAGATTGAAATAATTATAATTATCTAACTTAATTTGTATTGCACTTGAATTGAAATGGAAAAAATTGATGATTTGAGAAAGAACTTTGAAATTTTAAACATAAACAAAAATCAAATGAGCTTAAATAAATGACAAGAAGAACAAAGAAATCAAATTATAAATCAATTACGAAAGACACTAGAGTATCCGATTCACCATAACTAATCCAACTCAATTCCTACAGCTAATTATTAATGAATAATCATCCAAATTGACGGCCTAGTTCCTCTAATTCATATAGTATCCATGGCATCTAGATTACTATGTATACTCATATGTGCTAACAATCTATGGCATCTTGATTACTAAACACACACAAGTTCATTAACGATTTGGGAACTACTTAAGAGACCGCATGAAACCTAGTGTATGGCATGTACATCAAGGTATTCATGGTACCATTTGCAAGATGCTAAAACCGAATTAACAACATGACATCTGTGTTAACTCGCTTCAAATACACTCAACTCAAACCAAAGTGGTGGTCAATCATCAAGATTAAAATCAAGTTCATAAGCACGGCAAAATGATACTCAAAGTGAATGAAAATTCATAAATAATTAAACTGAGAAATTAAGAATTCATAATTAGGCTACATCGTAGCCCTAGCGAAAAAAAATTAGTTCTGAAATATAATCGGAAATATTATTGAATTTATAAAATTAAAAGAAAAATAAGTTTGAAAAAGCCTGAAAATGCCCTTGCTTTGCCGCTGCCTTCTTTCCACTGTGTCTCTACCTGCCACAAACTTTTTTCCTTTTTTTCGCTTTATTATCTGCTTGCTTCTCCCCTTTATTTCCTCTCTTCAATGATCAATAATGATCTGCCCCACTATTGATGAATTAATTCCAAGCACTCCAGCCGTTCCTCTTTCTCTTCCTTTGCTGTAACCGACGAAAGCTTAGCACCAACTTATTCTCGGCCTTGTGCCTCTTCAGTTTACTCACTGCAGTATGTCGTTGGCTTCTTTCCTGGTCTTTGGGAGAGAAAGGCATGACTAATATTTGTATTAGCTGCGCTGGAAAGAATAGGGTTTTCCTTCTCATTTTCTTATAAATAGTCACGTGACTAATGGGAGGATAAGGGCAAAGCTCTTATGAATGCAATTCCTCTCTCTTTTATCATCCTGCATTAAATTCAAATGATAGAAATGTACTACATAATCCAGTTGCACATGTAACAACTCTTAATATGCCAACAGACAAATGATTTAATAATTAGAGCAAGAGATCAATGACAATCAAAACATTCTCCAAATTCACTTGACTAGCAATTATAGAATTTTAATATGATTTTTTCCCTCTCATTAATCTAGCCACAAAACACAAAGAACATGCAATTCCTTTCATTTAAATCAAACATATCATAGGAAAATGTCATTCTCGGGGTAAAATAGGTAGAATAATTTGCGCTTATCAGATTTTCGTCAAAAAAGAATTTGAACCACATTATTGCTAGCCCATTGTGAGGCTTAGTCCACTCTCCCACCTCCTTAATGTAGATAATATTTTGTTCAAAAAAAAAAAAATTAATGGGTTTTTTTTTTTAAAATATCTTTGACACACCCCGACCTAAATCGAGGCGTGATGGCCGTCACGTGAGGGTGACGTAGCCATGTGAGTTGTGCGGAAGTAATAAGAAGATAAGAACGTGAGTAAATAAAAACGAACCTAACAAGCTTACTAAATAAACATGGAAGTGCAAGTGTTAAGAGTTAAGTGTAAAACACATAATCCTCGTGAACCACCAGAAGCACTCCTACCTAGTACCTGGAGGGGCGCAAAACAAAAAGTGTGAGTGGGCAAAAACAAAGGTTTTCAAAAACTTTTACTTCTCAAAAGTTCTAACCCCTCGCTGTAAAACATGTATAGTTTTCCCAGAAAATAGAACATATATATAAATATATATGTATCTCAAAATCAACATCAATTCAATTTCAAAGCAATATGCCATATAATGTACCAACAGAACAATCGAATCCATCAAATGTAATAAGCCATAAGTAAGAGAATGCATCAACGATAAATAAAGATATGTCAGCCGGATCCATCTAAGGTGGCCTGTAAGGCTGAACCTATAGCTCATCTAATATGCCTGCACACGAGTTGGAACCACCTAATGTGGTCTGTTCGATAGGGCTAGGTGTAATATATACGCTCAAGTGCTACGATCATGTGAAGGCTGTGCGAATAATCGCGGGTCACCTACATGTCGGAACCACCTAATGTGGTCTGTACGACAAGACTGTGCACCTAACTTGGATCCAAGATGAGCGTGTGGTGTGGGAGGTGAACATCACGTGAAGGATTGTGCCCTGGCCACGGGCGGGAGCACTAACACCAGGGTGCAGGTTAATGAGCTCTAAATGCGTCTACAAAGCAATCCTTAATATGTGATCTACTTACCAAAGCTTACCGACTTACCTGATACTTACCTTAGCGTCCGTAGCACCATCAATATTAATATGGAATATACAATACACTTTCTAAGATAATAAATATGTACTATGGCAAATTAATGAATAAAACTCTTTAAATACGTTTTCTGGGAAAAACGCCATGCATATATACATATATAGAAAAAAAAATGCCTACTCACTGGTATGTGGAAGGGTCGTAACCCCCGAGCCTTACCTGACTATGCTCGTCCTTCGCGAGGTCTCACCTATATGCGAAACAACTATATAAACATTACCAACAATAGGTAATAACTTCTCATACATTGCTCAATTGGGGTGTTTGAATATACCAACGTGACCTACTCAACCCCACGAACATCCCCATATTTTTAGAAAAAAATTTGGAGTCCACACGCGCCCTCACGCGCCGGCCAAGGCACGGCCACACGCCTGGCATAGGGGACGAAAAAGTTAACGGCGTTAGGGAATATTCCGTTAAATACAAAATATTCTGTTTCTTTTGACTAACGTCGTTAGAATATTTCGTCAAACTTGACAGAAAATTCTCTTCCTTCTTCAGCAGGTCACCTGATTTCGGCACCGGTGACCTCTGCGTTTGTCGGTTTCTAGGTAAGTTTCTAACTTAATTTTCTCACACATTTTTGCACCATTTTTCATGAAACCTTCACCAAAATGAAGCTTAGGACCTAAAGAATAAATCCTTACCAATTTGGAGGCTCAAAATCCACAGAAAACTCGCCGTGAAACGTCAACCACTCTGGCCACCTCTACAACCTTGTAAAACACCTAACCTTACGTTAAAAACTTCCAAAACTATCCTAAGACACTAGGAAAGACGAAAGAATACCTTTTTGAGCTTTAAAAACTCGTGAACAACTCACGATCACCACGGGGTCACTGTACCCTCGTCGGAGGTCTCTGGTTCTTGTAACTCCAAAAGCCTCACGTCTCACAAATGGTACGAACTTGGTCTCAGAACCTTCGATCCACTGAGTTTTGAAGGTCAACGCCCCAAGTCCGTACAACTGTACGGAGAGAGAGATAGTTCGAGAGTGAAGAGAGAGAAGAAGAAGGCTGGAATCTGTGCGTGCATGTGTGTACCCGTGTGAGTGTGTGTGTGTGTGTACTTTAGCCCCCCCTAACCTCTAAGTTTTCTAATTGGGCTAGAACTAACAAACCAACAAAACAAGCCTAATTCTAATTGGTTCCCAACAATTGGGAACTAGAATAATTGGTCCAAAAATAAATAATTTGGGTCTTTTACCTTAGCCCAAATTGCAAACACAATCCAACGTTCAAGGGTACTTCTGTCATTTCACTACATCGAGGATAAAAATATATAAAATTTCGGGACGGGCTGTCACAATCTTTCCATTAAATTTTGAGTTTATTATTATTATACACAATTAATTCTGTAATTTTATTTAATTTCTTCAAATATCTTATAAATGTACATAAATGAGAAAACATTGAAAAAAATAAACAGTGACACATATTATAGTAAACTAGAAGGTATTGTATCTATTCAAAATTGTAATGAACTATTGTACCTACACGTCAGTACCTTAATATATTATACTAATCTAGTGTATCGAAAAATCTACACCTAAATATATTGTAATGAATTAGTAACATACAAGAAAATATGCAAATTACATAAGTGCACCAAAAAATTTGTACCTAAATATTTTCTTATATAAGTTACCATAAATTGTTGATGCAAAATGTCAACAAATAAATGCAAATTCAATTGAATTTCAAATGAGTATTAAAATTTACAATATTTTTCATAACATTTAATTCATGAACACCATGAAAGTATTAAATAGAGTCTAGAAACTCACTAAAATTAATCTTGTATCTTGTATCTGTTGTAACCTAAAATTTAGAGATATAGAGAATGGGTGCGACAGAGAGAAGATTAGGTTAGACAAGATTTATATACTAATTAGGATTCTAATGATATCCTATGATTTGGCAATCACCTTTGAATCCAATTGCTAAAGAAACAACAAAGAAACCTGCAAAGAAGACTGCAAAGAACCTTCCAAAAAAGCCAAAGCAAACAAAGGAAAAGCTTGACAAACGGTATCATCTACCTGCATCAACAAGGGCGTACAAGTTAATTGAAGATGAGACAAAAGAAAAATTCAAGGAATATTACAGGCTAGAGAAAATGTAAGTTTACATTATTAATCATAACTTAATACATATGTGTGTGTGTGTGTATATAACACTTTCTATTTTCTTACACATGGACTCCTTCTGGATGCAACCAAGGCAAGAGTCCATGGCAACTAAGCTTGTTGTCCTAAAAACGGATCTGACATCATTGTTTGTGGATGGGGCAATCGACGCCAACATAATTGATGCTTTGTTCTACATAATGGCAGAAAACGAATCAAAAACAGGGCAACAACAAAATCTATATCTTCCTTCATTCATCGTTGTAAGTGCCAAATAGTTTTGTTTACAAAAATTTGTGTTTTTGCGATTTTATAAATATTTTGTAAATTTAATTAACTTTCATAAATAGTGTTTAGTGTTTTGGTTCAGTTTAAGAATTAGTGTTACTTATTAATTAAGATTAATAAATAAATGTGTATTGTTGGTTCAGAATGACATGGAGATAGAAAAAAGCAAGAGTGATCAGAAGCATAGTGACCAAAGATTGAAGACGGTCTTACAAGATCATGTGGATAAAGTTGGAAAGGTCTTTATACTAATCAAGCATTACTTCCACTTTAGCTTGGTAGTTTGGGACATTAAAGATGGAAAAATGACACACTACAATTCTAAACTACCGAGGATACATTGGGATACAAACTAATACGTTGATCATGTTGTGCAAGTGGTAAGAACAAAACCATAACTCAATTACAATCTATATTCTTATGCTGATAAGAAAAATCAAACTTCATAATACAATTTCTTTTTTCATATGTTATTTTTATTTGTTTTGGCAGAGAGACAAAATAGAAGCAATTTACAAAGATTTCAAAGATGCTTAACTTGTGCACAACAAAAGGAGGACTCGTAAGTACAAACAAGTTGATCTTTATATTTTTCAATCAAATTTATACATTCAAACACATAAGAAGGACCATAAAATCATATATATAAACACAAGACACATAGTTGAAAAATAGTTTGTAGTTTGCATTTTGCAGTTTGCAAAATAGTATAACTTTACAGTTTGCAAAATAATATCATAAGAAGTTTAAAAAATAGTTAATTTTTCACTCTTTACACTTTACGAAACAGTATTACAAATCAACAAATAGTTCCTTTTTTCAGTACTTATATGTCATCTAACTACAATTATATGGAAATGAGACACAGAAAACAAAAAACAAAATCATTCTATGAAAATATAGTATAAGTTTACACTTTGCAAAATAATGTCATAATATAGTTTCAGAAATAGTTCTAGTTTGCAAAACAGTATTAAAAACAATGTTATAACTAGTTTGCAGTTTGCAAAATAGTATAACTTTACAGCTTGCAAAATAATGTCATAAGAAGTTTCAAAAATAGTTAATTTTTCACTCTTTACACTTTACAAAACAGTATTACAAATCAACAAATAGCTCATTTGATGAACTATGATTTCAGCTGGACAAAGGAATAAGAAGCATATATCAAAATCTCACAACAACAGACAAACATTGGACATTAGAATAAAAAATAAAAAATATGCATTATATGTAATTTTGATGCAGATGTACTTTTTAAGGTTCAAAGTTACTTTTGCTATATTTTACAAATGTTATTGTCAAACATGTTTAATACAACTCTCTCTCTCTCTCTCTCTCTCTCTCTCTCTCTCTCTCTCTCTCTCTCTCTCTCTCTATATATATATATATATATATATATATATATATATATATATGTTTCATGACTTAATCTAAGATTTAATCTATTTTGATTTGTGTGAATGTGCGTGGTAAAAAAAAAAAAAACCACAAAGCCCAAATTTATATAGCAAATTAACATTAATAAAATGTTAAAACATCAAAAGCCATACACATGGCTATTTCAAAAAAAAATGAATATCATTATTTATGCATTCGTATACAAACTATTGCTAGAATTGTAAACACTGTTTTATAACTTTAACAATTGTTTATTAAAATGCAAAATATGTTTCATTATAGTCATAAAAATTAAAATCATTGTACGTAAGTGCCAACTAATTTTAAATCCAACCAAATTGTTGGCCAACCGAAGTTTCATAAAAAAATCGAGCGATGGTTTTTTTTTTCTTCATTTTCTCTTACCTAAAATGGAATATTAACTAGATCAATAATGAAAACCAACATAATTGCTTCCTACAAAAGGGCTTGCATTCACTTTAAAACTTTAATTGCAACACACATATACTTACATACAACCTACAAAACAGATATTGAAACCACAAAGCCATAAACTTAGATATGTATTCACTGTTTATCAAACTCAACATACTGTTTCGTAAAACTGGAAATACTAAAACATTGAATTCATATTTATTACTCGAAAATAATTTCAAATCAACAATTACATACTCTCAAACACTAATTGAAACAAAATAAACAATATCCAAAATGAAAATCTGTTATATATCACCACAATCTCCCATCTCTCAAAACAAAAAAGCAAAAAATCAACCGTCTTGTATAACAACTTTACATGAAACATTTTTATGTCCCGAACATCCACACCTGCTACAAGTGACAGTCTTCTTACTCTCACTGATTTCCCCAACAGATTTGATCCTAGTTTTCTCTGGTCTTCTAGACGAAATCTTTGTAATTGGAGGCCTCACACCATTTATGATAGTATTAACATTCGGCTTTTCCAAAATTGAAAATGGATGCAAGACAAATTGATATGTTTTCTGATAAAAACTTGCTTTCCAGTAATCATCAACGTAATAAAAAAAACCATCACGATTATCATGTTGCAACACCTGCAAAGCATGAGAACATGGAAAACAATTATGCTGCCATTGCACACAAGAACATGTTCAATCATCCAGACAAACAACAAACCGATTCCACTTTGTCCTAACTTCAAAACATTCGCATCAGAATGACTAACCGTCCAATGCATGCCCTCCTTCACATCAACTTCATCTCATTTTCTTTCTTTGGACACAAAATCGTATGAATATTCTGACCAAATATTCTCTTCTCAGCCATACTACCCATCAGCCGAAATCTAATGTCTTCAAGAACATCCGTAAGTGGTATATAACGACTATTCGACACCATGACGTTAAAAGATTATGAAAGTGCATTGCTCATCGATCTCTATCTCTTACCAGGAAAATGGGCAATACCATAGTTCTCTTTTGGCAAATCACACAAAAAATTCTTCACATGCCCTTGCATATTATCCTTGAATTCCGCCATGCAATCATCAAAATCAGATGAAGTACATACGTGCGCATAATTTGCTGACAGATTCATTATTTTCTTCTTTAGTCCTTCACCAGGAGCTTTTGGAAATAAAGTATTCGCATTTTGTTTTAAATGAACAATACAAAATGAATGTGGTCACTTGGGAAAGAATTCTCGAATGCTTTTCAAAATACCATCATGTCTATCCGACATAAATGTGATCACCCTCCCTTGAGACCTCAATATACCAGATAATATTGCCAAGAACCATCTTTAATTTGCTATTGTTTCTGAATCAACAATAGCATAAGCAACCTCAAAAATCTTTGCACAACATAAGTGAAAATGCACTGTCAAATGTCAACTACTTCTGAAACTGTAATTGAACTATTTATTAAACTCTGTTTGAACTACTTCTGTAACTTTTTTCCTTTATTTGAAAATAAAATCAAAGACCAATGCACAACAAAAAGAAACGGATACAATCAAGTATCACCTATTTATAAGGCTGATTGAACTATTTCTTAAACTGTTCTTCAACTATTTCTGGATATGTTTCTTTTGCACAGTAAGAAAACAGAAACAAATAATGTCTAATATAAAAGTCTGAAATTATTAACTCACCATCGTTGCCATTTTTTTACGCAGCAAGATAGAAGTGTTCCCTTGTATTTGATCTTGATAAAAGTACCATCAATGAATAACATCGGGCGACAAAACATGAGACCTTTTATCCATGCATCATAAGCAATACACAAACGAAGAAATCTATTGCTTTCCATACAACTTCAAGCTCAAAAACAGATCCAGGATTGCTTGAACGGGCATATTCAACATACCAAGGCAAAAACTTGTAAATATCAACATCATCACCATTTAACTCAAAAATTGCCCACTGTTTGCCAAAGTATGCAGTAAAATAATCAATATCTAATCCATAAAACTGTTTTAAGTTTGAAATGCTCTCCTTTGGTTTAATAAGATGATTTGACTGAACCTTATCCTTGATGAGAGAAGCAACAAACTGCCGTCCAACAACTTTGTTTTTCTTTTTTCAAATCATACCCTTGCATGTATGCAGATTATGCAACTTCCGAATAACAAAAAAGTCATTAATATCACAATTGGATGCATACACACGCCAAAGACAACCATTAGATTCCTTCTTAGAACACTCCGCATTAATGCGATTCTTATCATTCTTCAAATACTTCAAATAAAACCACATGCAACAAAAAACTTCTTCAACTTATCTTAGAAATCAACACAGCCTCTCCTAAAAACTTGCCCTTCAGATTCTATGTAATTATCCCCTTCACATGACATATAATTGTGCACACCATGAGAACCATATTTCCCTCAATGATCATTTTCACTAGCAACAATCATAAAGTCTAATGTACAACAAGAAGAAGATGTGCTTTCCGTAGGTAACTAAACCATAGAACCATCACATTTATTCATAACCAATATTTCTACAATGGATTTCCCAACAACATCAAGAACCATCAACATGTTCAAAACATCGGCATCACAATCTAACACGCAATTAGGATCTTCATTCAAAGCATATCGCAACTCAAAAACCTAACTCTCAAACCCTTAAACCTAGAACAAAGATCAATGCAAATCTGATTGAAGGTAGAAGTTGATGAAATAAAACTAACAACGGATAAACCACCATATGTAAATTGAACTAGTTTACCATTATCCATAACTATTGAAAAAAAAACAATTCAAACCAATACACAATCTTTTATGGACATAACAATAAACAACAACAAAATATAAAAACAACTGTTTATTAATCTGTTGCAAAACTAAGTTTCAAGCTTTGTAAAACAAATCAGTATCTATTAGTTAAACAATATACATATAAAGTGAAGAAAAAAATAACACTATTTATAAAACACAACAATCACAAAAACAAAAAGTAAATCGAAATATCCACTTTTTCATAAAAAAAGAACACTATTTCTTAAAAATGATAAAAACATCAAATGTGATGAACACAAATTAATTCATAATAAATTTCTGAAAAAATGAAAACAAAATCAAGATGAACAACATACAATATAAACAAAACAAAAAATAAAATACAACAAATCAAAACTTACCTGAGATTCTTCGAAATAAAAAATTGCTAACTGAAAATTTCAAAAACAGGAATCAATCTGCTAATCTGAAAAAAAAAGCTAAACATATTACATGCACAAAAAAAAAAAAAAAAAAAAAAAAAAAACAACCACAACAAAATCGAATTCAAAACTTCAAAAATAGTGTCGCTGACCTCCAAACGAAAATCTAATCAAATATGAAAGACGATCACTCCAGTGAAAATATTCAACCACAATGAACAACACCAATGATAACGATTCAATATAATCTCAAAATATGCAACCACTGCGAAACTGTTCTGAAACAAAGGTTTGTTTTGGAAATATTAGCCTAACAAGGACGAAGAACAACGTCGATCACGATTTCAAAATGTGCTCTCAACATTCGTCGACAAGCATTACTCAAACCACTCAACCAGATTCAGAAAAAATTGAAGAAACTCTCTGCACATGTTCTGGAAAAATTAAAATTCAATTAGTTTATAAGGTTCGGCTAACTCCAAACTAACTAACCTAACAAAATAATTAAGTTAGGTTAACCAAATCCGTTAAGGGTAAAATTGACAAATCACCATGTTATTTTGTTTGGGCTATTTTATTTTGATTTATATAAAAGTGGGCTTTGTACTAATCATTAAATCAACTTACAATGTGATTTTTGGTTAAAAGTTCAAATTTTCAAGCCATTTTGGTTAGTTTCTTTTTTTTTTTTTGAAAAAACGGGACTAGAATCAAACATAAGATTTTTCAATTATAAGTAAAGAAGTAGAACACCGTAATATTAAGCAGCTGATTGACCCGTTTCTAAACTTTAAGGGCGCGTTTACGTATCCGTAATCAGAATGAGAATGTGGAATTGAATTCCGATTGTGGAGTATTTCGATGTTTACTAAACATGGAGGAATAAAAAAAGCTGTGGGGCCCACACAAATTTTGGAATTCAATTCCTTGTATTGCTGGAATTGGATTCCCTAAATATAGGTGGTAATCCAATTCCTGATTGTTTGGGCAATCGGAATGACACTTTTGTTCCCTTTATGCCCTCACTTACTTTTTTATTTCCAAAACTATCCTTTATAAACTCATTAAAATATAAAATATTTGATTTGAGACGAGTTAGAGGTGGGTTCGGTACGGTTACCGTACCAAAACCCTCGTACCAATTACCGTACCAAATTTTCAGCTTAGTAAAATCTATTACCATTACCGTACCAAACTTTCGGTATACCGAAGTTCGGTATTGCCAAAAGTTTGGTTGGCATGGTATGGCAATGGTAATTGTCATTTTGTTTTGGGACAAAATTTGTTTTTATTTTTTTTTACCCAATTCAAGGGCAAAACTTTTTTTTTGTACCTTTATCTCATACATTGTAGCTTAAATTCATCTGTTATTCATCGTTCACAATTCACACACACAATAATTCAAATAATGCATCATGATGAAAATTAAGCTTGCAATCCAAATAGAAGTTACGAACCAAAACAAATAGAAGTTAACAATCCAAATAGAAATTAAAGTTTCAAACCTAATGAAATTGGAACTAAACTTCAAAAGTAGAATTCATTGATCAGTTATTCAAGCTTGAGATGTCAAAGTTTTTGAAGGAGGCATTGAACTTGTAAAAGATTGAGCTTGTGTCAAGCCTACATTACAAACAAATAAAACATATTAATTAGTAGCAAAAAGAATTAAAGTTGAAAACCATTTAATAACAAATTTACTAAAAAAATTAAAGCATATATTTCTTGTTTCCTCTTTTTTCATTTCCTTGTAAAATTGAAGCATATCTTCAGTTGGTTCCTTGTAGAAGTTTACTTCATCTGCCCTAAGCCAACCACTAGTACACACTAGTGCCTCTATTATTTTAGGAATCAAGGATGCCCTAAAAAGGTCCACAACCCTCCTTCTAGGCTAAATGCATTTTCACTAGCAACGATAGAAGTGGGGGTTACAAAGATATCTTGGCTATTTGTGAAAGAATTAGGAACTCTTTTGTATTTGATTTCCACCATTTCAAGAGATCAAAGTCACCAACAACAATGCTAATATAAGTAGGGTTTTATTTTCAAATTATTGGAATATTATAAATATGTGTTATATAATTATCTATTATATAATTTATAAATTATATATTTTATTTTATTTTCGGTACGGTACGGTAATGCCGTGGTAATGGTATCCATTACCAATACCGTACCATGAAATTTCGGTACGGTACATTACCGATTGGCACAAAAAATTTGGCACAAAATCGGTATGGCACGGTTGGCAATTCGGTTGGCACGACAATTTGGCAAAAAAATCCACCCCTAACAAGAGCATTATAGTAATCATACTAATTTATATTCCGATTCTGCTGAATTAGTAAATAATTTTATTGAATTCTATTTCGATTCCAGAACATTTAAGTAAATAGCTTCAATAAGAATACGATTCTGATTTCGCCTCATTCAACTCCTCATCAATTCAATTCCTGGTATTTTCATTACCTAAACGCGCCATTAAGGGTGGGCGCGGTGCGGTTCGGTGTGGTTTCGAGTGAAACCGCAACCGAAATCGAAACTTTTTGCGGTGCGGTGCGGTGCGGTTTTGAAGCCAAAACCAAAATGAAACCAAACCGTTTGGTTCGGTTTTAAACGGTTTCGGTTTGGTTTTTGAGAAAAAATGTACAATTTAAAATATACACATATTTATGCATAAGACGGTCTTATTTTCCTTGTATATTAATTAATGAATATGTAGCAAAATTGCACCAAAACAGCAACAACAATGCAGCAAAAAACAGCAGCAAAACTGCCAAAAAAATGAAGCATAACTGCATAAAAAACGCAGAAAAACAACAGCAAAACAGCACCAAATATATCACTGCATAAGTATAACAGTATGTGAAGGTTAATGGCATACTTGATCCTTCCATGACATGTACATGAAATACTAAATTTCATACCACTACATAATATATACCTCAAATTCTGTGGCATGCAACCTCCATTTTTAATCTGCATGATGTCATATTAGTTTCATTACATAATAAGTTTCTGTTAATAAATTTGTGTTGACATCATGCTCTGCGTGATTTCGTTCACGCTCTTCTCTTAAGGGTTGAAGCTGAGGAGCACCCACAGATATTCGAGGTGCCTATTCGGTTTCTATTGTGCCGTTTACTGCCTTTGCCAAGGTATGCTTATACGTGTTTTCTTGGTGGTTTTGATGTTCCCAGTGTGAATTTTTAATTAGGATTAGGTTGTTGGATATCAAATGGGAGAAAAGGGTTTTACATTTGGTTAATCAGGTTGTATGAATGTGGGGTATTCATGTGTTGCTACTGTTGAGTTGTTTTTGGTGGTATGTACAGTTTACAATTGTGTTATAAGGGGTTATTGTTATTATGAATTATATGATAATAGTGGCGGTATGATTTGTTTTTAATAAGAATTAAGTATTAATAGGCTCCGTTTATGATGCCAAACTCAACATTTGAGAGACGGTGGTAGAAGTTTAATTGCAAACCCAAAGCCGCAAAACCAAACCTATAACCTAGTTGAACTAATTAAAAGTTTAAAATATAACATTTATTTATTATATGGTGCGGTTTCGGTTTCGGTGCGGTTTTGAAAACCTAAAACCGAAACCAAACCGTTTTCTTTGCCGCGGTTCGGTTTCGAAACCGAAACCGTTTCAAAACCGCAAAACCAAACCGTTCGGTGCGGTTTGATTCGATTCGTGTTTCGGTTTCAAGTGCCCACCCCTACGCGCCATAAACATAATCGACCCAGAAACTGTCCCAACGTACCCAGAAACTGTCCCAACGTTCTGCCAAAACCCTATAAACATAATCGGCACAGATCGGAGCTCCAGTGACTGTGCGGATATGGAGAAACATCTGGTGGCGCTCGATAAAGGCACCACTTGCTCTTGTTGGAACTACTCCGGCCAGAGATTAGCCACTGGCTCCGTCGACGGAACTCTCGCCGTCTTCGACTCGCGCGACCCTTGTTCTTCCTCCTTGTCCTGCACCTCAAAATCCAAGGTCCCTAATTCCCTCCTGCTTGAATTGATTTCACATTTCAGGAATTAGCCCATTAGTTTTTAATTTTTTTTCTGTTGAAATTTTCAATTCCACTTAAAAGATTGTGTCTTTGTTTTTGAAATGTGTGATTGTTTTTGCTTTAGGCGCACGAGGCTGCTGGCATTGTGAAAATTGCTTGGGTTCCACCGGAATATGGTGACGCAGTGGCGTGTGTTTGCACAGATGGGACTTTGTCATTGTGGGAAGAAGTTGCTGAAGGTATTTTCATTGAAATTATAATCTTTTCTAACTGAAGCAGTTTAATTTAGTTAGGGAATTGTGAGGACAATGCTTTTTGAATTTGTTTTCGAGGCGCATTGTGTTTCCTGATGCATATTGAATCACCCATTTCCAAGAACTGGGTATTGGAATTTCACTGCGCATAGTATCCAATTGAAGCTTATGGTTTTTTTTATTGTCTAGATGCACAACCTCTTCAATGGAAGCTGTGCACAAGCTTTAACAGTGGTTCGGTTCAACTGCTAGATACCCAGTTTGGAGTCTCAGCGGCAGGTTTAAAAATGGTTAGCTTTTGTAGCTGCTACTGCTTTTCTTTAATTTTGGCATTGCGGTTACAGTTTCTAAAATGTAAGTTTGTAAGTGAAAAGTTATGCTTCGGATTGCTGACCTTTTTCTTTTCGTTTCATCTAATATGATTTAGGTTCTAGTTTATGTTCAATTGGCACCCTGTACAACATACTCAATGGACACTGTGTGAGAGTGAAAAGTGACAAACTTCAATTTGTTTCGTTTTTATAGGTCACTGCATATTCAGATGGCCGTGTCAAGGTTTATGAGCTACTGGATCCCTTGGAACTGAAGAATTGGCAACTTCAGGTGGATCATTTTATCTGGTTCAGTCTGATAATGTTACTTATACCATGTAATTTTATTATAACGTTACAATGCAGCTGAATTGATGCTGAATTTTCCGTTTATGATTATTTTTTCACAAACCCGAACCATTATATGTAAGTTCTAGTTGTATAGAATGATGCATTGCGTTTGTGAATATATAAGGGATGACAGGAGATTTCTTCCCCCAATCCTTCACCTGTTTTTATGAATGAGAATGGACCATGAGCTTCTGTTTCTGTCGCTCTTTCTCTCTTATTTTTGGGGCTCTTTCTCCTGTGTGCTTTTGTTGACATGGTTACACCCTTTTAGTTTTTAAGATTCTTTCTCCAGTTGAGAACGATTCCTTAAAAAAAATTTACTGCCTGCAACTACTCTCTGACCTTATTTCATGATCTTTTTGTCCAGGCTGAATTTCAGAATGTTATTGATTCGGTGTCTACAGTTGGCCCTGCCATGTGCTTATCTGCATCTATATCTTGGAATCCACAAAGAGGAGAAAGCCAGGAACCAAGTTTTGTTTTGGGTTTCAGTTCAAACACAGCACAACTTAATTCCGCCAAGGTATGATAAATTCTTCTTTATCATTCATTTACATCCACACGCCACATCAATGTTGCAGGTGTTGCGTGTCTCCTTAAGTACATGACTTCTTCTTTTGTTTGATATATTTTGTTATGTACAAAATCTTATGATTGTACTTTACAGGTATGGGAATTTGATCAGGCTCATCAAAGATGGCTCCCAGTTGCAGAGTTGGCCTCGCCTGGGGACAACGATAATCAGGTTTATTCAGTTGCTTGGTCACCGAACATTGGAAGGTAGGGAATTCTCATTGCTCATGCAAACACTGTTTACTAATGATTAGGAATTTGAGATTTTCTGTTTTATGTCTTCATAAAATTGGAAAAACTGGCTTCGTTTTATTTTTATGTCAGAGTGATTTGTATAAATTTTGTTCAGGCCGTATGAGGTAATTGCTGTTGCCACTCACAAGGGAATATCAATATGGCATCTTGGGCTAAACCCTGACTCAGATGGAAGACTCTCACTGGAGAGGATTGCAGTACTTTCGGGTCACAAAGGCGAGGTAATAATAAAACTATCGAAAATGTTATCAATCAGTTAATTTGGAACGGAAATTGATATTAACAGTGTGAGTTGGGTATACGATTGTAGATGCTTAAGAGGGCAAAATGTTTATTACCTCAGAGAGCAAGGCCATGAACCTTCCTAATTGATTGATGTCCTCATGTTGTGATCAGGTATGGCAGATGGAATGGGACATGAGTGGAATGACTTTGGCGACCACCGGGAATGATGGGTCAGTACGGTTGTGGCAGTCTAGTTTGAACGGAGTTTGGCATGAAGAGGCTACTCTTGAACCCACGTCGTAGTCCCTCGGTTTTTACATGTTAGTGAATTCACTGTTTGAACGTTATTGATTGTAACTTTACATATTGGTTCAAATGATTCACAATTGAAATTTGATGTGGGAAATTGGGAATCATTTTCGCTTTCGGCTGTCTATTTTGTACGGCTTGATTCTTTAGAAACGTAAAAGAGGGAAACAAATGAATGAGGAAATCCAAACATCATTGAATTGAAACAGTAATTTAGTTTTCATGTTTGGTCTCAAAACAAAACTGTTGTTGGGTCGAATTTTGATATGTGACCGCACACGAACAAGGCTTTAGGACGACGGTGTGACATCGGTATTGTTTTCTGAACAATCGTACATTAGGTTACAGCGTCGAGGAGAAGTCTGATAGTAAGACAGCACACAAATAGCACTCAGTGTTATCTCATCTATTTTCTCCCTTAATCGCAAACACTGCCCAACGCCATTGAGGTATTTCATCGGACACTTGAACAACATGTGTGAGAGAACAATTTACGTACAACGGATTTAACACAATGTAACATCTTGATTCAATAATACATAGGTATATCTAAATTTTCTTCTACATACCAATGCATTATTCAATCAGAACGTCAAGTCCTCCACATTTCAAAGGAAATCCAACGGGTTAATGCCAAGACATTTTATAAGTCCACATTTCAAAGCCCTATCCACTTACACAGACTTTTGATGATAACAAAATCCAAACGGTCATCTCCTCCTACCACACCCGCTCTAAACACCCACTCCACCTCTCTTTCTCTCTCTCTCTCTCTCTCTCTCTCTCTCTCTCTCTCTCTCTCCCCTCAATGACTATCACCTGCATTCAATCTCTCTGTAAATCCCCCGCCTTTCTTCTCCCTCCTACTTTTCTGGGTTCCCCTTGTTTCTCTAGGAGCCCCGAACCGAACCCATTTTCCAGAAACAGAGAATCCAAGTTTTACACAGAGAGAAGGATCGGCAGTAAGAACAGAAGAGGTGGGGGTGGGATTGTCTGCTGGGTGGTGGTATTCCCAATTGATCCATGGGCGCCCAGCATTGACTCACAGAGCATAGCTTCCCAGCTGTTTGCAGCTTCTCTGTTTCCCTACCTGGGTTTCTTGTACTTCATCACCAAATCCAAGTCTGCCCCGAAGCTCACCCTCTTCGGGTTCTACTTCTTGCTTGCCTTTGTGGGGGCCACCAGTGAGTTTTTCCAATCTTCCTATTACCTTTTTTATTTTTGAACTTTTTATGGCTTCCTGGGTTTTTGATAATGAATCCTTTTTTGGGTTGCTTAATTTAGCATTGTTAAGCTCTCCATGTACATGTAGTTAATTTCTGATAATTTGAGAAACATATTAACAAAGTGTTGGTTTCCATATTGCATATTGGTCTGTTTACGGAGAAGAACTTACATGCAAATGAAGACGCCAAGGTGGCGATATCTCAAACAAGTCGTGCGATGCTATGTGAAACATACCATTCAAGCGATGCTATTGAACTAGTTATAAGACATGACGTTTGCGTGATAGGTTTAGGATAGGATGCCGCCACTTTGGTGTCCCTGTTGCATGTTAGGTTGTCTCAAACCGAAAAGACAATGCTTGGGTTTCTATGAGCACATTCAAATGCCCCTCCAAAAACTCACTCCAGTTGGAATGTTTTGCTTCATGTTGAATTTGGCCTAATATTGTAACTTCTTTACTGTTAACCGCTCAGTTTCGATCTACTGACATCCTTCGTTTTGTTGTTTGCTTTCCTTTCATCACCTGAGCAGTTCCTGCTGGAATTTATGGTAAGTTTTCATGTTTAAGAAACTGAGAATGTTATGCATTTCATATCAATCAAATTCATGAATCGATGCCTTACAGTGGTTATTTGGCTGAACAGCAAAGGTGAACTATGGCACTTCATTGGCGAATGTCGATTGGTTACATGGCGGGGCTGAGGCACTTCTCACTCTGACCAACATTTTTATTGTGTTGGGGTTGAGAGGAGCTCTTAGAAAAGCTGGGGATGCAGAAGAAAGAACATCAACTCCTATTCCCGGGTTGAAGGACGAGACCAAAACTTCTGCTTAGGTGCAGCAGACGGCTTTCCCTTGTGTTCATTCACTGTATGTAGAGTTGCAACGTCTTTACTGCTTTTTTTTTTTTTTTCGTGGAGTCTTGAATATTGTCAATCTACAGTCATATATATTGCTTATATTCCGACACTATCCTTATCTTTCTGATTCTGTTGTGTTGTTTTTTAACTATGAACATGACCCGCCCCTTCGAGTCTCTGAAAGTTTGTTATGTTTTGAGCGAAATGTTGTAGGATCTTCACTTATCCTATTTGAATATAAGATGTGATGTATGAACTGCTACTATATTCTTAACCAAAACGTCTCAATTGGAATTTAAGGAAAAAACTTCGAAAACTTGTCGATGCTATGCTGACTAACCTATCCCATGGCCAACATCACAAAAAGCTCTTATCTTTTACTGGAAATCTTCCTCTTTTATACTACATGGGTTGATTCAAGATGTGAAACAAACTAGTGGCAGTCTTGATGCTACTTATTCTTATTCTCAAAGACCAAGTAGAATTATAAGAAAAATCCTGGGCAGTCAAATGGGAAATAGGAGTCGAGTTCCACTGGCTCCAGTGAAAAATCAATGTCCGGAATCGAATAATTAGTTGACAAATTTTTGGCTGAGATGATCTCTGCAAGATCAGATTCCGAACGTTGCTCTTTTCCTGCAATGTTTCTCATCTGACTTGCAGGCTCAAAGTAGTAGTTTGATCCGCCTGCGGCCGGAGATAGCAATGATTGATTGAAATTGTCCAAAAGACTGTTATCATCAAGCATTAATGAAAGAAAGGCGTCATCGTTGTTCATACATCCGAATGAAGTTGAAGTAAAAGAGAATGGAGAAGCCGTGTTCTCTCTGTCGTCCAAGTTCTCGGTATTTACTCTCAGATTAGTTGGGAAGCTGATTTGGTTTCCATGAGACTGCTGTTGTTGATAAGTATTGTTACGATTGTGTCGTTTTCGCTCTTGCTTTTCTGGTGATGGTGGCGGTGGAACTGAACTGCGGCTATGAGAACATGTATGCTTCCCCTTGTACGTGATTTCGAAGACAGTGGGGTCTTTATCCGACTTTTGCACTTGCTTTGTAACCCAACAACTTTCCGAGTTCCGGTACGTGCATCTGTAATAGCTTCTGCAGATTTAAACAAATTGATCATCAGAATTGTTCATAACAATGTGAAACTTTCTATTTTGCAGAAGAAGACTAGTTTGTTTCTTACTTATCAAGGAAGTTCAATTTTTTATCTTAGTCTTCCGTTTTGTGGGAGGACTTGTTAAAAGGTAATGTATTTTATGTCGCTTTTCAACACGTGGCTTCGTGACTGTTATTGCAAATGATTGCAGCAGGATAAGATTAACTGATTAAATAAAACAAGATCCTTAATTTACCTCGGATGTTTGGTTCCTAGGATGTCTTTCTGCCCATATTTTCTCCAGCTGTGGCCATCTTCATGGGCTCCTTCAATCCCATTCTCAGAGCTAACTCTCTTGACATGTTCTGTCCATTTCGCCATTTCCTTTCTGCAATATGTAAATCCAAATCAGCATTTGGTTCTTTGTGATTACACTCGTTTGGTGGTTAGGATTATAACGGATTGGATAACTCATCAGATGGATTCATGACGAAGAAACTTATCCCTCCCAATCCTACCATGGGAATTGGAAGGGTAAGTTTTCTTTCGTCGCTAATCCATCTTCTACCTTCAACTTGGAAGTTGGCATCCGTTTCTTCATTCAACATTGTATGGAATTTAGTACGTTATCCAGTATAATCCTTGACACCAAACGAGGCCAGTTTTTTTACTTTTATTGTTAGTCCAGTCTCACCTTTTCTTGGAGACCTCTGTGAGGTCATGACGATCCTGGAGACTTCTGTTGTTGTCATCGCAACAAGGACCTGCGCTGGCTGACATTAGCGACTCCGGCATGCTTGTTATTGCCCCGATAGGACTTTGTGGCGAACCGCTACATTTCAGCATCAGAAGGGCCTTCTCATACGACGATAGTATCCTCTGCACTAAAAATTGCTTCTTGTCTGATGACGATTTTGCATTCAGACTTAGCCTCAACTGTTTTGCTAGCTCCAGTCCTTCAATGATCTCATTGACCAGTGACTTCTGGTCCCAGCTCTCGCTAGAATCCATATTTCACTTGTATATGTCAATTGGGTTACGAGCAATGTCGTTTGTTTATGATACAAGCGATACTGGGGAAGAGAGGATTTGAACGCAGGACCTCAGACGCTCTTAATCATTACAAGTCCCATGCAAGATTCTGAGCAGTGTTTGCACATCTCCATCACACTGAATCTTCCCGATTCCGGGATAGAGTAGAAGCCAAGGAGTTCGGAAGCTCCGAAATGTTGTTTGCAGTAACAAGCTTGACACATGGAATTGGTATCCAGAAAATTTGGAGTGAGGAAATGGGAAAAAGAAGAAGATGAGAGTAGTGGAGCTGCAGAAGCAAAGACTCGGAGAGTTGCATTTAGATGTAAAGTGGAGAGTTTGTTTATATAACATCGGTTAATTGTTGGAATAACGAAGTGAAAATTTGGAGAGTGGAAAGTCTGCAGTTTTGACTGAGAAACCGAGTTTTTCAGCTCTGACCTATCTTTGGGTCTGCAGATCGAAAAAGTACGGTCTATGCTGACCAGTCCAACTTCTTCTATTTCTCTCTCTCTCTCTCCCTCCCTCTCCCTTTCTCTTCGTGATTTGTCCTTTGTGGCATTATCACATGATGTTATTTATTTATAGATCATAATATGAATAGGCGATAACAATAATATATTAAAAACTTGACATATTACGTAAATACGTATTTTATGTTATACAAGAATTAATAACAATATGTGACTGTGTTGTCGTTTCGTCCAAATATTTAGTTTTAATTTGGTACACTCCCACTTCTCCATTTCCTAGTAGATTCTGCTTCTTGTTTATAGCTTTTAGGTTTTTTTTTATTTTTATTTTTGGAAGAAGATATAGCTTTTAGGTTTTAATTGGTGATTCTAGAACATCAGATGCAGCCGCAGCCGCGTTTGTGTGGAAAAAAAGAAATGAAAAGCTCTCTGGTATTTGATTATTGGTCAAAAGGTTTGGAGCACTTGGACATTCTTATGTTACGAGTTTATTGACCCTGTTTCTTATATTTTTTCTACTGTTGATGATATTTATATATTCTTGTCTTAAAAAATGTATTTTGATAATGACAAGATTAATCCTAAGATTAGCATGTTTTACTAATGACTGTGAATATAATATTTAATTACTCATAACGCGTTTTTAATCTATGAGCATCTAAATCAAAATCAGTAAATAAAGTGAAAATTATTTGAAATAGAACGAAAAGTCTTAATTGTCATGTGTCACAGTATCTACCGTACAAAAATAAAATCCATACCATTCATCTTGAGAGTAGGTAAACTTCAGCATCAACAATTAAAAGCATAAACCGACCACCAAAGGACAGGATTACATAAACTTTGTAACCAAAATAAAGCCAGATGAGTTATTGAATTTCGATTATCAAGGAATAAGAATAACATAGTTAGGTAGGATTTAGGACCATATTTAAATTCTCATGTAATCTTCTATTTGTTTTGTGATATCTCAAGTTGCAAAAATATCTATCTGATATCATATGTCAATCTTACTCTTGCGATGAGAAAAATCTTGATGACAACTTTGTTGTCTAAGTGTGTTACAAATCTCATTCCAAATCAAACTTTCCATCTAAATTAGTTTTATGATGAAATCTCAACTTTTAGCACATGTGTAAAGGGGAATATTTCATTTGAGCCATTGAAGCGTATTTAGGTCATTAAATCTAATAAATCAACGAAAACAATGAAAAAAAAGACAATGTGTGTATCATTTCTCGCATCAATTTTGAGGAAAATTTTTAGTTGTGACGGGAACACGGATGGTATACCACGTGTTTTTATGTAAGTGGTGCAAAATTTTAATTTTTAAGTTATTAATCTTTTAACACACATATCCAACCATTTACATAGAGACACGTGGTGTACCGCCTCGTGTGACGGGAACACTAAAAAATCTCTCCAATTTTGACTAATTTCGATAAAAGAGATTAGGCCACAAAGAATCTGACCCGAAATCAAATGCCACCCAGAATTTGATAAAAGACTCACATAAAAAAAAAAAGAAAAACTAATGAAAAATCCAAAAAAACTTCCCTTTTAACGAAAAACCCTTTTTAAATGTGTAGTGAATAGTGTCAGGTAAAGGTAAAAAAGTGGTTTTTCGTTAAAAGTGAACAGTACCGGGAGCTTTTCGTTAAAACTCTCTAAAAAAATGATGTAATTAATCGAAAAAGCGTTCATACTAGAGGAAAATAGAGACCCCATATTTATAGAGCTTGTACAAACACAAAAAATAACCTCTATATCAAATGAAAAAAAAAACAACTAAAACTTTTAGTCAAGTAAAATATCACTACCAAATATTAGAATATGCCAAAAATTTGGATCCCCTTCTTTCGGTAATATATTTATGGGTTCATTAGAGACAGGCTCTTCTAACTTTTTTTTTCGCCTTATAATGAGCTTATCATAATAATGTGATTCAACTTTGCATTTGGCGAGAATAGAACCTAAGATCTCTCACTTACAAGTGAATAAGAATACCACTAGACTGTAACACTAAGTGACAGACCCTTGTAACTCTTAGCTCTTCTTAAACATAAACTCATCTAAAAAAAAAAACATGTTAATCAACATTTAAGTAATAATCAAATCATTAACAACCATGTTAGATGATTTACAAACGGAAAAAGAAGTAACCTATTATTAGATGTTATGTACAGCTTATGCCATAATACTCTAGTTATGTCAATGAATCTTTCCGGTATTGCTATGGATACCATCAATTTCAAACCATATTTTGTAAACCATATGATATGGTTGTTGATAAGTGGATTATTACTTAAGTATTAACGTGCTTGCCACTTAGTACTACGATCTAGTGGTATTCCTCTTCACTTGTAAGTGAGAGGTCTTAAGTTCGATTCTCATCAAAGACGAATTTGAACCACATTATTATTACCCCATTGTGAGGCTAAGCATGCCCCCCTCCCCTTTAGTGTAAATAATATCGTTTGTCAAAAAAATATCAACATACTTATTTTCTATTGGTGGCAAATCACATATTTTACAAATATAATCTAACATTTTAAAATTTAAATAGGGGTGTGATATCCACACACCCCATTTTACTTCTCACACATCTTTTTAATTTTCGGCCGTCGGATCGGATGAATTGAAGAAAATCAACGGACATAAATTATCAAGGGGTGTGTGAGAAGTAAAATTAGGTGTGTAGATAGCACACCCCATTTAAATAGTAGGAATACATTTGTGGCAGTGAAAAACTGTAGCTTCTTTCAAGAGTAGACTAAGACAATAATTTATGGTATGCATATAATTTACCTACAGCTTTATGTAAAATATAGGTAAAATGTTATTTTACCTATATTTTTGTACTAATCAATTTACCTACATTTTTATTTCGAATAAAGGTAAATTAATTTTGAATCCAATAATGTACCTGCATTTTTTACGATAAATTATTTTACTTTAACTTTTACGTATTTTAGGGCACTTATTATTATATATGTGTGTGTAAAATAATTTACCTATAATTACATGTAAAATATAATTTTCATGACATTAAGTCTTCATGTATTACTAGTAATTTTTTCAACAATGTTTTAATTTGTAGCTAAACTATTTTGCATGTATATTAGGCATGTTTTATTGCTATTATATAGTAGGAAATGAATTTATAACATTAATGTTTTATCATTAATTCCTCTCCCCCCCCCAAAAAAGAAAAACAATTCGCATAAAATTAATGGTATACATCAAACACAAATATGGGTTTTTAGGCACCCAGAAAATGTAAAATATGTAAAGTCAAACGTAATTAATGAATTTAATGATGTGGAGTCTAGTCACTGAGTTTTATTCGAGCTTAAATGTCAAAATTGTCCGTGTGTTTTACATGTTCGGTCAATTTAGTCTCCATGTTTTCAGTTTGGCCAATTTGGTATTTGTATTTTAAACCGTTAGCTAATTTGGTCAATTCCATTAATTTACTGTTAAATATATATTTTTTAAAATTATTAAAAAACTTATTTATTTAAGAAATATGAAAAGCTTAATGTAAATTAATTTTTTTAAAAAATAAAAATAAAATTAACTTTCAGATAATTAAAAACTCAAGGCAAGATCTCCAACCACAAACATGTAGTAAGGAAAGGGAGATTCACAAAGGAGGAGAAGGGGTGCAAATCGATGCTACGAAGGTGGTGAATGCGAAGATAGCTCAGATTGGGGTAGTATGGTGTCAACGCTGGTGAATGGGAGTAGAATGACGTGGAAATCAATGGCAGGCGGGAGATCGTGGGGGGTGAGAGAGATGAGTCCAAATCTTCTGCACCCAAATCTCCCTGTGGCCCCTCTGTGTCTTTGCTTTTTGAATTAAACATAATTAATGTTAACTTGATAATAATTAAAATAATAAAAAATAAACCAAATCCTCAACCAAAAAACAAAGACACAGAGGGGCCACAGGGGGATTTGGGTGCAGAAGATCTGGACTCGAGAGAGATAGGATATTTTGCAATTCATGGTGGTTGGAGTGTTGGTTTTGGGTGGATTCGATTTTTATGTGGAGAAAATTGAATTTTAAAGGCTAAAGTCATAACTTTAGTATATATATTTAGAAACATCAATGAGAAAATAAACGGGAAGTTATGATTTAGTCTTTTTAGAACTACAAGCTCATTTCTTTTCTGAGTGACCGTCTCACAATGTGCCATATCTAGGGCCTCTCTCTTTCTTTTGCTTTTCTACCTGGAATCCAATCCGCATTGTTCAAGGTTTGGCTAGCTAACTAAACTATTTATGATTACAAACGATGGCATTAATTTTTGTGTATATATATAGTACTATTTGTAATAGTTCTTTCTTTTTTGAATATCACTAACGATGAGTACGTAATATTTATGTTTTCAGAATGCTAATATGTTAGACTCTAAAAACGATAAAGTCGTGGTACACAAGCTAAGTAACTATGAGTTAACTACGTTCTTCTAATGAATGCGGTCTTGCCAACTCGCAACCGAGCTCGGTCGGGCGAGTAGATTAATAGATCTGCTGACGGTGGTATCAAATGTTATGCTGACTTTTGTATCTGAGGGACTACGACCAAGGAAGGAATACCTCTCGGCCAAGGGTTCTAGAAACTAAAGACAATGTTCCTTAACTCACTAGGAAGTTCAGGGTCTTCTGCACCGAGTTAGGTTGCTTCAACTATATTCTTGAGAATATATGTGCGCTGAATCGCTATCAGGTAAATTATTTGATGGTTAATGTCTTCATCTTCAACCCACTACTTCTCGAATTCAAATCATGGTTTTTCTCCTTAGCATAGAATAGTGTAGAATCGCTTGTAATAATCGTTAATTGTGTGTAAGTAAGTAGTTGAACACTTGAAATTGACATCCAAACAATAGTATATATATGACATATACATGGGCAGATGCATTAAAGGACTTGGGGGTCCCAGGACCACTCGACAACCTAGATAAGTGGGTTGTGAGGACTCCCGAGGACCACCCAAGGCATGTGGTGGAGGAGAACAGTGTAGCAGCAGGCTAGCGGGTGAGATTTTGCAAATTATTAACGATGGAGAAGAAGACTATTATGTTTTGTAAAAGACTCGACCGAAACAACATTGTTTTGAGTCAAGCCATTTAAAGCAAATGATTAAAAGCAAGTCTTCTTATTAACCACGTGAAGGAGACCTTTTAAAAAAAATAAAGAGAGTCTATTCTCTTTCCTCCTACCAGAGATCTCCACCCAATCTCACTTTGCATTCACATTCTCCAATTGGGTAATTCCCAATGCAATTCCTTTTTTCCTTTAACCACAACCAACCGATCCCTCGGCCACCACCAGCGAAAACCATCATCAATTAGTTTTGACAATCCTATTCCAGTTATTTCAACACCAATTTTGGATAGTTCCAATCCTATTTGCGACAGTTGAACTCCAATATTGGATAGTTCCATATCATTATCGATCTATTTTTTCTTATATTGACAATGAAACTACCATGACACATTAAGAGTATGAAACTTCATTGTGAACAATTTAGTCTTCGTAGATTGTAAATGTTGTTTGTAAGATTATGAATGAAAAATTGGGTAGTTTATTGTTTAATATTTTAATATTATTTTCATCTAATTTTATTTTGAAGCTTTTATATTGAGACCACTCAATATTAGAATCCTAATTCGCCACTAAACACATCACTATACACTTGCTCATCGTAGTCGATATATACATAACCCAAGTGGCCAACCTCCTAGGGATTGATTCCCAGGTCCCAACCACAGGTGGCCACATGGGATATGGACCAATGACAGCTACCTATGTTTTGATTTTTCTCGTACATTTTCCTCAAATATTCTCTCTCCCGCAAAGTTCTTATAGTGCCAACCTTTTTTTCTCATTAACTTCTATCAAAATTAGTTAACTATTCAAAGTGTTAGCACTCTCGCAGTTTATGACAGAATGCATTTGAAGTAGACTGGTAGATTTGCGCAATAATCATGCTGTTAAAACACATTTTTAAGAGAATTGTTATTGGTACTCCAAAAATCTCATTTTGCACTTCAAATTTTCTATAATTAGAAAAAAAAAAAAAAACAGTTGCAAGGAGTGTAGAATGAGATTTTTAAAGTGTTAATGTTCCCTTTCTTAATTGTATGCAATATATTCACTACTAGAAAATCTCTCTCTTCCGACGAATTTTGTGCCAACAAAATTTATTTTGTCGGCAAAACAACTTTCACCAGACGAATTTTTTGCTTTGTTGGCTCATAGTCGATGAATTTGTGCCAACATTAAATTTGTGGGCAGAAATATTTGTACAAATTGATAAACTGATAGTCGAAAAAGCATGCAAGTTTTGTCGTAAAGAAGGGCGGACTAATTCATTTTTGCACCTTCTCTTTTTTGGTCTTTTTTAATCATCTGCATTTTTTTTTTCTTCTAAAAACTCCCCCTTAAATTTAAAATTATTGAATCCTGATACGATATCATTGAACACGTAGTGATTATATTTATATGTTCTGTTGATTTATTTATTTTTAATAGTAACGATATCATTGATCAAACTCAATCACACAAACAAGTTTTGAATAAGGATGTCCAGGAAAATATTAAGTGGATTCTCGAACTAAATTATTTGAATACCAACTGAAATATCAAGCCCAGTTAAGCGGTGTGCAACATCGTTACATAAACGGGATACTTGTGAGAAACTTGTTTCCTGCACTTTTGTGAGATATTAAGTCCAAGTTGAAATCATAAAAAATCAAACAGTTAAGTTTTATCATTTCATCATTATTTAATTAAACGGCAAAACGAAAAAATTTTCAAACCTGGTGTAAAAGATGTTAAGAGAGTTCACTTAGTGCTGGTAAGAAAATGAAATGGAAATTTGTATGGTGATTGTCTCTCTTTTCTTTTTTCAATCTGTTATCATTTGTCACTACACCAAATTCCACCCACCAATTGATCGATTTTTTAAAGAAAAGAAAGAAAAAGAATGTAGAGGATCGCCTTTTACAGAATGCACTAGTACTATATGGTTCAATGGGACCAAGATGCGTTGCATGTAGAATGCATAAATTAATGATCCCACGTATATATGGTAGGAACGAGATAAATACAATTCTAAACATATATTATGTTCGAAGTGTAGAATATTACATGTACTTAATTATTAATGTACATATGTAAAACAATGATAGTCCACATTTTAGTAGCTATAGCTCAGCAAATGTTGTTATATTGTGACATGTCAGTTGATAAGATTTGAGATATAAGTGTGATTTCATTTTTTTTTCATATTGTTTCGGTCATAAATAAAAATAAGTCTTCTATAAGGCTTATTCATTTTTATTTACGCACAAGTTGCACGATTCCGACCCACAAACTTTGAAGTTAAAATTAGGGCTCGGATATTCATCTCATTTCACTCTAAGAGCAGTTCCACCCTAGTGGAAACTGCCCAGCACTCAGCCAAAAATCAGCCCAGCACCCCATTTTTTGTCTCCAGCCCAGTCACTTGCCTGGCACCCAGCCCATGCCAGGCAAGAGCCCAGTCAAAATCTGACAGACCCAAGTCCCGGGCAACAATGGGGTGCGTGCAGCCCAATCGCCCCAACCGGAGAGTAGCCGACAAGCCTGCTGCGGCACTGCAGCGCTGTCGGGCGACTTTTTTGGACGTCCGTGACTTTGCGACGTGGCATGGGTTTGTGCCGTTGGATTTCCAACGGCTAGTTTTCTAGACCGTTGGATTTCCAACAGTAAAATAAAATTTGAATTTAAAAAAAAAAAAAAAAAAAAAAAAAGAAAAGTCCCAACGGTCAGAAATATGACCGTTGGACAGGTGGCTCATTATGGGCTGTTGGATTTCAAATCCAACGGTCCAGATTAATTATAACATTAAAATTAATTAAAAATTCTTTAAAAATACATTAAAAATACAAAAAAAATTTAAAAAAATACAGAATTTTTTTTTATAAATACCTAACAGTTTGTACACTTTCTACACCACATTTCATTATTTTCTACATTTTCTACACCACATTTCATTTTCTACACCACATTTTGTCATTTTCTACACTCGCAAGGCAGCCGTAATTTTTTGCTCGGGAAGAAGACCTAGAACATGAAAAGCATCCTCTTTTTGCACAAAATATGGATCATGGTTGCAAACAGCACTCATGATTTTGTCGAACAAAGATCGTTGCATTCTAAAACGACGTCTAAAAACATGATCTGGGAAAACACTGTTGGGAATAAAATAATCTTCCAAGAGATCTTTACCTCGTCTTTCCCTTTTTCTATCGAAGTTTGCGGCACGTCTTGGTTTGGCTATCTGACCCACAGCTTGCTGAACACGGCGGGAATGTGAGGCCCTCTGCCTTCTGTGGTGATCATCTTCATCCTGCTGCATGAAGAAAGCCTCATCTCCACCTCCATATTCCTGGAGATTGAACAATTCTTCCTGTTGTGCCAACAATCTTTTCTGTTGCTCCTCGTATTGTTTTTGCACTCTCCTTGAAGAAGACATTGTAAAAAAACTCAAGATTTGAAAACGATGAAGAAGGATTTTCAGCTAAAAAGAAGTATTGAGTTTGGTGTGAGGATGGATGTAGAGATGTAGGGTTTATATTGACAAAAAAAAGAAAGGATGAGGTTCTGGACAATGCCACGTGGCACTACATGATTGGTTGAAAATCTTATCGAAATCTTGACTAAATTATTGCAAACAGGAAGTGACACGTGGCGCGTCGAGATTGGTTGAAAATCTTATCAGAAATCTATCCAAAAAATAGTACGTTCGGATAATGACACGTGGCGCGTCGAGATTGGTTGAAAATCTTATCAGAAATCTATCCAAAAAATAGTACGTTCGGATAATTACACGTGGCGTGACAAGATTGGTTGAAAATCTTAGCGGAAATCTATTCACAAAATAGTACGTTCGGATAATGACACGTGGCGTGACGAGATTGGTTAAAAATCATATCCGAAATTAAAACTATTTTTTTATTATTATTTTATAAAAAAATTTAATAATATTTGAAATGCGCTGGGTGCCAGCACATTTTGTAGGGGTGGAGATCGTTTGGGCCAGCACATTTTTAGACTAGGTGCCAGTGCATTTTTTTTAGGGGTGGAGATGCCTTGGCCTATTACTGTTCATTGGAGTCTGTTACTGTTCATTTGAGTGGATAAATGCACTGAGCGCTGGCACCCAGTCTTAGGGGTGGAAGTGCTCTAAATTGTCTGAGGGCTCTGAATCGATAGGTTCCTCTCCAAGACGCGGCTGCCACGTAGGCGATCAAAGTTGGGAATATCTCACCCATGCCTACGCATGCGTCATCTAATTTGTTGGTGTCACTACCGCGGTCGTGCAAACCGCTTCATGACACAACTAAATGCCACCTACCAAAAATTAAATTCACTGCCTTAAAGTCAGATGCCTTCAAGCTTAAGACCTTCGTCAAATTCTATCTCTACAATTATACAAAAACCTTGAGTGATTCTTCAATCAACCCATTTGTTTTTTCAGCACAAATCCAATTTCTCTTCAATAAAAACTTTTTTTTTAGCTCTTCACCTACAATCTCAAAGCATTCTTTCGAAACAAACACTGCCTATGATCTCTAGATCTCAAGCTATTACAGCTCTGCCACCTTGTAGTATGATACGGTTGATGTGCAATTTCAACCACCTTGCTTTTATCTCTGATGCGCATGTTTTGTACTAAGTCCAATCCGAGACCAGTGATCTTGGTGGACTCCTCTAGCATTTTCATGTCCTTCATGGCCTAAATCTTACTAGAGTTTTACTGCTTTCTTTACATTAATTTTAAGCCAATTTACATTTCAAGTTATGTAGCTCGGCCCGTCAACCTAGATTTTACTTTTCTAAAAGTTTGTAATCTTGACTACATCATGAAATGATTACATTATGTTTCTCTTTTTAGTTTTTATTTCACTTTCAGTTAAATTTTAGGAAACATATACGAAGTTACACTAAATTTTAATTCCTCTTTTGCTCGAGAAACATATAAAAGAACTAAACCAAACCAACTCCAACTCAGTGCATAATCATTTGGTTAAGAAGTCAGACTAACGTGCAACTTTCACACACACTCAAACACAAACACTATTTGTTGGAAACCTCCCATAGTGGCACACCTATTCTCTCTGTCTCTCAAGCCATTTTGCTGCACTGAGACCGAAAACAACACTGGCACATACGTGTTGAACGTAGTCCAGATCATGGCTGAATTTTGACACCAACACATTTTCTCTCTATCTTACATTTGTAACTCTATGAGACATTCACCGCATTCCTTCTCAATTCCTTCAACCAATTCCTTCAATGTAATTAATAACTTAATAGTACTATATAAAAATTTGTAGACGATCTTTGTGATACTTTTTTTTTGGCAAACGATAGATTTTATAAGATTAGATATTAAATTAGCCACTTACGGGGTTTGAACCCAAGCCGTCATGCAAGGGCTGAACACCTTTCCAACACTGGTAAAGGGCCACTTGCATCTGTGTGATACTATTAATAGTTGATGTTTTGCTTAATTAATACATGATAAGTACTTTTGTAAAATACTAATAGGTACTGCTATATCATTTTCTGTATATATATATATATATATATATTTTTTTTTTTTTTGAAAAAAATGATATTATCTACACTAAGGGGGTAGGGGAGCTGGCTAAGCCTCACAATGGACAACAATAATGTGGTTCAAATTCGCTTTTGGCGAGAATTGAACCTAAGATCTTTCACTTAATTATCAATGAAGAGGAATATCACTAGACCACAGTACTAAGTGGCCTCTAAACCATTTTCTGTATATTTAATATGAAAAATTGTATGCATGACGATACATAGATGAAAGTTATACGCATGGCAGACATTAACGATTAAATTAAAATTTGGAATTGATTCAGTGGCTTGATGTGATAAGAAAAGCCATGACATGCATTGATTTGTTTCTCTAACTCAAGGAACAAAGACTGGGTATTTTGAATTTTTGCAGCCCATAATGCAAAAGCAGATTCCATAGGTGATACTCAAAGGAAAGAAGGAATCCCACTCACCACTCCATTGCCTATATAAGAGACCAAATCCTAGAGCTTTCCAGCACCAACAGAGCTCGAAAATACTATCTAGAAATTAAGAAACCCTAGCCTTTTTCTTTCCCCGCTAATTACGTACCATGGCCTCAATGCAATGCCACAAGCCTGCCACTAATGAGGCATGCCCCAAAACTTGCCAAAACAATCCTGCCAATGAGAGCTCATTAGGGCAAAAGGTGTCTGGCTTTCTGAAAGGTCACCATGGCTCTCACAGCAGCAGCCACACTCAGTGCTCAGCTACCGCAACTAACGGCACAGCGTGCTATGGAAGAACCAAGAAGAAGGGTGAGCACAGGAACAAGAAGACAGGAGGAGGCAGAAATCTTCTTCAGAAGATCAAGGATGGTATTTCCGTCCATAGCAGCAGCAGCAGCGACAGCGAGAGCGACAAGGAAGGCAGCTGCAGAAAGAAGGCAAGTGATTAGAATTACACTAAGGGAAAGTTCTCTTGTCATACTGTTAATTTTCGTCAATTAATTAGAGTTGATGTTCTTGATGCATATTACTTATAATGTTTGTGTGTGACCATTTTGCAGAACTAAATTGAGCAGTTGTGGGAGATCATCGATTCCCATATCACTACGATCAGCAGAATGAAAGAGGCCTTTAAGTTATGATAAATAAGTACTAAAATAATGTAAAATAAATGGCCTCTTGATATCTTGGTTACAATCGTATCCTTTGTGAAATAAATGTCCCCCTTTCAAAATAAAGTTATATCATGAGTTTAGTGCATTTGCTTCACTCTATAATTAACAAAGCTACACACCTATTTTTATCTTCTACACATTCATATTAATTTTTTTGTCATAAATCTTATTCTTCAATTTATTTGATTTGATGCCGAAAATTGTGAAGGTGTGTGAGAAGAAGAAATGAATGTGTGAATAGCCAGTGGCGGATCCAGAATTTTAAACTCGGAGGGTCCCAATAATAAAGTTAAAAAAATTTATAGATAAAAATAATATTTAAAAGTTAAATTATAGTACATTTCATTCATGAATTATACGCAACAACATTACAAACTATAAAATTCTAATTCAAGCGTCTACGACGATATTTCGTAGTCTGAAAATGTTCCATTTGCAAATATGCTCTTTGGCTTGAAAAACCTTTCCATATTTCTTATCTCTACACTACAAATTAACAAAAAAAACACAAAAAACACAAAAAACACAAAATACATATACCAATTAATAAATAAAATAAATTTCAATAATTAAATGAGTATATAAACATAAACCGTATTTATAATCATATCAATAATAGATTACAAATCTCCATCAATAAATAATATAATTTAGTTGAGATTAGATTTGATTAGAATACCAAAAAATCTTATTTGAATCTTGAACCAAATGGTGGTGCACTACTACAATATTAGCTTTAGGTGGCGGATGATGGTGGTGGATATTAGAAAAATCCTGTCGGATAATTTATATCCGACACATCACTTAATTAGTGGCGGATATTAAAAAATTCTTGTCGGTTATATCCGACATAAATTCCTGGCGGATATTTAGTGGCGGATATCAAAAAAATACTGTCGGTTATATCCGACAATATTTTTGAATCTTTTATTTTTTAAATTCTTTTACAGATTCTACCGGTTTTTAAGTTAATTGTGGCGGTTATAACCGACAAAAATTGACTATTTTATTATTTTACTTTCTGGCGGTTATTATTTTAGTATTCTGGCGGTTATAACTGATAGAAATGAAAATTTTATTATTTTAAAATGTTATATTGATTAAAAATAAATAAATAAATAAACACATATTTTAAATTTTTTTTTTTCACTCATAACCCTAAAGTCTAATGAACCCAATTCCTACGAGCCATAAATTTTCTAAGAGAATAATAACAACAAACTACAATATAAAGCTCTATCATTTTTGTAATAAGGATTGTGCTCCCTCACAGGCAAGCAACAAGATATAAAGAAATTCAAACAATCTTTTTCAATGCGTCACAAAGCACATTGTCTGGCACATAAACACACATGAACATCTGATGTACTCTATCATGTCTGATTTTATTATTTTAAAATGTTATATTGATTAAAAATAAATAAACACATGTTTTAAATATTTTTTTTCACTCGTGGCCTTGTCGAATATAACTGACACGAACAAAGGAAAATTTTGGACGGCTGCCAAAATAATCTCTGAATGTTTCTTTTTTTTTTTTTTTTTTTTTTTTTGCAATTTTTTACACATGCTATCTCGGAGTATATACAAACATATTTGACAGTTGGATCGTTGAAACTAGTTTCGTATAATGCATATCCTATCAAATTGATAGATTTAACAAACACTTAAGAGTTAATGTTATACTTCCATAAAGTATAAAATAAGATTTATCCACCAGTGTAAATATTTTAAATTGAAGATCAAATTCATTCATTGCATTCTTATAGGATCGAGGAGTGTAGTTGCAAAAAATCATCAAAATCGGAGCTAAAATAACCGTTAAATTGTGATTTTTCGTTTCTAACCATCGAAAACTTTTGTTCCATTACCTAATCTCTGAATGTTTGTTTTTTGTGATTTTTTACGTATGCGATCTTGGAGTGTGTACAAACAAGTTTGACGGTTGGATCGTTGAAAAGCGTTTCGTAGAATGCGTATCGCATCAAAACGGTAGATTAAACCAACACTTAATGTTATACTTCCCCATCAAGTATAAAATAAGATTTTGTGGTATTCACTAGTGTAAATATTTTAAATTGAAGATCGAATTCGTTCAATGCATTCTTATAGGGTCGAGGAGTGTAGCTGTAAAAAATCATCAAAATCGGAGCTAAAATAACCTTTAAATTGTGATTTTTCGTTTATAACCGTTGAAAACTTTTGTTTTGTTACCTAATCTCTGAATGTTGAATTTTTGTGATTTTTTACGTATGTGATCTTGGAGTGTGTACAAACAAGTTTGACGATTAGATAATTGAAAAAAGTTTCGTAGAATGTGTATCGCGTCAAAACGGTAGATTAAATAAATACTTAAGAGTTAATGTTATACTTCCATTAAGTATAAAATAAGATTTTATGGTATCCACTAGTGTAAATGTTTTAAATTGAAGATCAAATTCGTTCATTGCATTCTTATAGGGTCGAGGAGCGTTGTTGTAAAAAAAATCATCAAAATCGGAACTAAAATAACCGTTAAATTGTTATTTTTCGTTTATAACCGTCAAAATTTTTTGTTCCGTTACCTAATCTCTGAATGTTTTTTTTTGCGATTTTTTACGTATCCGATCTTTCAGTATCTACAAACAAGTTTGACGGTTAGATCATGGAAACTAGTTTCGTAGAATGCATATCTCCGTTAAATTTGCCTAAATTTTGAAGTGGGAAAAGTAATTTGTGCTAAATTTTTATTTATGTTTTTCAATTTGTGCAAAAATTTTATTTATGTTTTTCAAGTATTGATTAGACAATATTTAGTTTGTGTGATGAAATTTTCATTGTACAATTATCTTTTTATTTCTTTATCGCATATTTTACATGGGTTATCATCTATTAAACCAAACAATTATTTATTTAATTTTAAAAAACGTATTAAAATACATATTATTCATTTATTTATTAAACCAAACAATTATTATTTTATTTTTTAAAATTGTAACAAAATTTTGGGGGGAATTTAAAATTTTGGGAGAGGGAATTTAAAATTTTGGGAGGGAATTTTGAGGGATTTTTGCCACCATTTTTTTTCCTGTCGATTATAACTGACAATAATAAAAAATTTCTGTCAGTTTTATCCTCCAATCCGCCAGACTCGCACCCACTCATACGCTATCTCTCCCTCTCTATCTCTCTATTTCATTTATTCATTATTCTCTATTCATTTCTTCATTAATCTTCCAGATCTTTCCAATTCCTCATCTGAAATCCCCAACCCCAAACAACAAGTTTTCGAAAACGAGGAAATGACCGACCAAGAACCCAACGCGCCGGCTCTGATGGCGACTGGGATGGTTGTCGATGATATGTAGAAGTTCTCGGCTCCGCGCTTCTTCGACTTCATAAAGGACGAGAGCGAAGACGACAGGTGCAAGGCCTAGCTCTAGTTCTACTGCGCTCTCGCTTATGCTCCTTCACGTACGTTTGCTTCCCTAATGCTTCTTTCTATCTTACTTTTCTTCTATTCCAGTTGTGATTTATAGCTTTATACCTGTGTGTTTATTGCGTCTTCTTTGTTAGGGTTTCTCTCAGATCTGTTGATTCCGATGTTAGGGCTTTTTGCTTGTCTTCTCTCAATTGTGTAAAATTTCTGTAAAATTATTGGATTATGAGGGTTATAATTTTGGTTTTGTGGCCAATTTTGTCAGCGCAATCTAGATGCTTGCTCTGTTTTTTGGAGTTTGATTATCAGAAAATTTTGCTAGGTTGTGTTTGCTCGCAGAAGATTTAAGGGTTGATATCTTTTTACTTTTTCTGTTAAGATGCAAAGAGAGGATTCTGAGAGAGACCAAGAAAGTTCTCAATTAGGCAACAATCTTTGGCATTTAAGGAAGTTGTTACTTGTTAAAAGGAATTAGATTTAAACTTTTCGGATTGTCGTTCTTTCTTTCCCAAATTTGTTGCAGAATTTGAACTAGGTTTTATGGTATGAACTTGACTGGAATTTTTCATTTGACGGAGCAATGGATATTCAATTTGTGCTTTTTGGATGATTTTTGTCTTTGATCAATAAGAACAGTGGCAATGTTCTGTTTGTAATGGGTCGTATATTTTTTTTATTATTAATATATTTTCTGTCGGTTTTATCCGACAAAAATGCTTTTATTTATTCTTATTAATAAATTATCTGTCGGTTAAATCCGACAGAAGTCCTATCTGTTTTATTATTTTCTGTCGGTTTTAGCCGACATAAATACTCTTATTTATTCATTATTAATATATTCTCTGTCTGTTATATCCGACACAATTTCTGGCGGTTTTAGAGTATTTTCTGTCGGAAAATTCATTTCCTGACGCTGGCAATTCTGTCGCTTATTATATCCGCCACTGCATCCATTTTCTGTCGGATTTTGCTTAAAATCCGACAGTAATATACGATTCTTGGCGGTTATTATAGCGACACTAATAGATGGTTTTGTAGTAGTGGTGGTGTGGATATTTGAAACAAATTGAGATATGATATTCGAGTAATATATGAGTTTGAGTGGGATTTTAGGATTTTAGGGTTCTGAGAATTGGGAAATTGAGGATTGGATATGTGAAAATAGGGGGTTTCAAGTTTTGGATGGGGGAAGGGATGAGAAAGGTATGGGGATTTCGGGAAGAGTGACGGGGCCTTGGTGACTTAAAACAAAAAGGAAGCGAATTACAATGTTTTGCCATTGTCCAATTTTTATTTTTTTAAAAAAAAAGGTTTTAATCAGTTGGCCAAAACGTGCATTTTTGCTAAGGCTGAAAAGGGCAAAATTTTCTTTCTTCCTCCATGCGTTCGTCTTCCCCATGAGGACGCCATTGCTCCAGCTGCAGAACCTTCATTCGAGTACTAAAGGTCCCTGAAAATTTTCAAGCAACGATTCAAGGGTCTTTGAGGGGTCTTGGGACCTCTCAAGTCCCTCTGTGGATTCGCCACCGTGAGTAGCCCTACCCATCAAGAGACCATATTTTATACAATGCAAACAGTACTGAATTTGACGTCGCTCAATGAAAAGCAACATGAGGAGAAATATTTCATTGTGATCGGAACACGGGTGATACACCACGTGTTTTTATATCCTTGCAACTATGTATGCATGGAATGTGGTAAATTTTCGCCATTAATTACGTAAAAATGACATGGTTGCACTAATTAAAAGTTACTGTTAGAGCGTATATGGCAGCCGTTGATTGGTATTAATATTAACTACATTGAGAATAATTAAAGAACGATGAAGAACTAGAAAGAGAAAAAAGAAAGTTCTACATCTAATTGAACTTAGGGATTAGGGTCCTCGCAAGGAGGGTTTTATTTTCGAGAATGTCGAAGCAGGTGATTTAGCGACTTTTGGCGAAACCCTACTTTCGAATTACGGCGGAAGGGGCCTTGTGTTACAGTAAGTAAGATTTCTGCATGGGGATGAGGGGTATCCTTCTGTTTTGGGTCATTTAGGGCTAGGGTTTGTTGTGGAGAGTATGGGAGGCTTGCAAAATTTGGAGAGTTTGGCTTTGAAATTTGATACCAGTCTCTCTCTTTGAGAAGGAGAAGGGTGGTGTCAGGATTGATAAGAAGGCTGTGGAGGGAGTTTTGTTAGGATTTCATTTTTGTGTGGTGGCGGAAGTCGTTTCGAAAAAAAAACCAGTGAATGAGAATGGGTTTATCAACCAATTTACCAATCTGTGGAGATGAAGGTAGGGAGTATCTATCAGGGCTCTGGGCGGGGCCCGATTTATGGCACAGTTCGTAGGGAGTCGAGATATGTGCTGGGTACTGGAGGCGGATAAGCCATGGTTGTTTCGTGACGATATGGTGTTGGTTGTAAATGGTTCTTGGCATGGTCGTTCGATGGAACCTCTTCATCTAGCGACAATGTGGGTGCAATTGCATAATATTCCCCCGCTGAATATGAATGAGGCGGTTGCTTTGGCGATAGGAGGTTTGATTGAGAGAGTGCTCAAGGTGGATAAGGAGGATGGACGGGACTGCATTGGGCGATTTTTTCGTGTGAAAATTGCCTTTGATGTTCGTGAGCCACTTATGAGGGGGGCAAATGTGGATTCCCCTAACGATGGGTCACTGTGGATTGATTTTCGCTATGAGGGGCTGCCTAGTTACTGTCTTATTTGTGGCAGGGTGGGGCATGTAACTAGGTGGTGTAAGGTGGATCGCTTGGGTGATGCGGCCTCTGAGGATGAAACAGAGAGTTTGTATGCATTTAAGGGGCTTGATGCAGAGTATGATTTGCGTGGGAATAGGTTTGTGGGTAGGGGAAGCGGGCAGAAGGGAATAAGGGGGAGGAGGGGCTCATCATCATCATCATCATTATCTTGGAGACTTACTGATAATGTTGCTAGGAGCAATCTCGGGGGGAGGCGTGCAAGGGAGGTACTAGAGGAGGAACAACAACGTTTGGAGAGGGAAAGAGCGTTTGATGCTGGTCTTATTGGCCCTGGTGGTTCAGTTGCACCTGGTGCATGAGGAGTGGTCTTGCTGGATCACCCGGAGGTGGTGGAGACTAATAAGGGAAGTTTTGAGGTTGTGCAGACACAACGAGATATTGATCTCAATGTTCCGTTTGTTGATGTGGATGATGGAGGGAGTGCTAGGGATCCTGGGACTGACGATGGAATAGCTGGTGGGGGGGGGGGGGAAGGATTGATGTTGCAAGACTCAGATCCCTTCAACCTTCTTCCCATTATTGAGGCAGTTTCGAAGGAAGGCTTGAAGAGGAGCAAGGAGGTGGAGGGTAAGAAGTTGGGGGTGTGTAAGGAGGGTGTACGTGTGAACAAAGCCAAACGGTCTTCATTGGACCAAGCGGAGGCCACCCATGAGGGGTCTCCATGATCACAATGAAAATCATTTGCTGGAACTGTCAGGGTATTGAGGGGGACCTGACAGTTGACAACCTTTTGGAGCAGAATAGGCTCCATTCCCCAGAGGTAGTGGCTTTGTTAGAAACTAAGAATAATAGTCGAAGGTATCGTTATTTGAAGATAAGGCTTGGTATGTCATGCATGCATGCTATAGAACCTAGTGGCATCGTAGGTGGCATGTGTGTTTTCTGGAAAGATGCGAATGATGTGGTCTTGGTGAAGTACGAAGATTTTTTTATCGAGGTTTTGATAGAGGATGAGGTGCAACATTATAGGTGGCGCCTTATGGTTGTGTAGGCAAGTACTGATGGACGTAAAAGAGTACAACAGTTGGGTGTCATACGGGATAGGATTGCATGCTACCCTGAACCTTGCTTGGTGACGGATGATTTCAATGATTTATTGATGGAATCTGAAAAGGATGGGGGAAATGGTAGAATGGCAGCAAGCATGCGGTCTTTTAGAGATTTTGTGGGACAAGCACGTCTATTGGATTTGGGTTTTGAAGGCTACCCATCTACGTGGCGAAATAGACGTGATGACGGGTTTATTCAGGAAAGACTTGACCGTGCTTTAGCTACAGAGGAATGGGTACAATGCTATCAACAAATGATTGTTAAACATGTAGTTTTGGAGGGGTCTGACCATGCTATGTTAGTGCTATCAACGGTTGTGGAGCTACCTAGGCTACGAAAAAGGTTTATGTTTAATCCGCGATGGAATCAGGAGGAAAAGTGTCGCGAGGTGGTGCAGGACTGCTGGGTTGGTGTCCTGGTAATAACCATGCGCAGAGACTGGTGCAAAATTTACGAAGGGTTAAAAAGGGATTAGTGATGTGGCAGAAAAAGGAAGGGCAGAATGAAAAAAAAGGAGATTTCCCGTCTAAAAGAAGCTATTCGTGAGGCGTATCAACAACCGGTATTTGATGGTAATCAAATCAGACAGTGGGAGATAGAACTTATTACAGCAATTAGAAGGGAAGAAGTTTATTGGCAAACGAAATCTCGAGTACAGTGGTTACAAGAGGGGGATAAGAATACTAGGTTATTTCATGCGCAAACTTTGAAACAAAGAAGGAGGAATGCTATTCATGGGTTAGAAGAGGAGGATGAGATATGATGTACTGATAGGCTGGGTATGCATGGAATTGCAGTGCAATATTTTTAAACTTTGTTCTCTACGGACCAACCTGTAAATTTTATGCAGATTTTGCTGTGTGCAGAGAAAGGTGATGGGTATGGATAATAATTTGTTGATTGCTCCGGTGTCCGATATTGAGATTGAAACTGCGTTATATTAGATGCACCCAACTAAATCACCGAGTCCAGATGGGTTCAAAGCGGGGTTTTTTCAGCACCATTGGGAGACTATTAGAGGTCTGGTCATGGGTATGGTTAAGTCTTTTTTTCGCTCAAGGCGTATGCTAAAGGAGTTGAATCATACTAATATTGTTCTCATACCTAAGGTAAATAATCCAACAAAAATGTCCCAATTTCGACTGATCTCGTTATGCAATGTAGTGTATAAAATTATCTTCAAGGTGCTTACTAATCGTTTGAAGAAAGTCGTCCATAAAGTAATTAGTCTGAATCAATCGGTGTTAGTTGCGGGAAGGCAAATTTCAGACAATATATTGGTTGTTCATGAACTCCTACACTCGATGCAACATGACAATGAGGAAGGTGATGAGTTTATGGCATTGAAATTTGATATGGCAAAGGCGTACGATCGTGTTGAATGGTCCTTTCTATGTGCTATGTTGCACCAATTGGGATTTGATGATGTCTTCTGCCAATGGGTGATGGAGTGCATTCAAACGGTGTCATATAGTGTAATTGTTAATGGTGAGGCTACAAGTTTTATCACTCCTAGTAGAGGGCTACGGCAAGGGGATCCATTATGCCATTTTTATTTCTAATTTGTGCTGAGGGCTTTTCATCCTTAATTAGAAATGAAGAGAGGGTTGGAAGACTACGGGGGATAGCAGTGAATGTTGTTGCTGAGCCTATATCCCATGTGTTTTTTGCAGATGATTCAGTTTTATTTTGTAGGGCGACGGAGGTAGAGGCATGCAATGTGAAATGTTACTCCAACAGTATGCTGAGGAACCAGAGCAATTTATTAATTTGGATAAAAGCTCAGTACACTTTATTGTGGGTTGTTCGCAGGGTTTAAAGACTTAGTTGGCACATGTGTTGGGGATAAGACATTAGGAAGGTTTTGGTAAATATTTGGGTATCCAAGCGGATTTTGGTGTTTCCAAAAAGAAAGTGTTTGAAGAGGTAAGGAATAGATTGGATGAAAGAATTAATGGTTGGGCTGAGCAATTTTTGTCGGTTGCAGGGAAAGAGGTGTTGGTAGCGGCTGTCCTACCTATCTGTACAATGTCTTGTTTCCAATTGCCTATTAAACTAGCCAAGGAGATTGACAAGTAATTGCACGGTTATGGTGGAGGGATCAGAAGACAAATAAAGGAGTGCATTGGTGTGCGTGGAATAAGGTTGCAAAGAAAAAGTCTCTAGGGGACCACGGTTTTAAAGAGATTATTGATTTTAATTTGGCAATGCTAGCCAAAGTAGGGTGGCGTATTATTTGCAACCCGGATTCGATACTTGCCAAGTTGTTGCAAGCAAAGTACTATCCTTCTTCATCCTCTCTTGATGCTTCGGTGGGTAGGGGTACATCATGGGGTTGGAAGAGGATTTTGCAAGGGAGGAAGGTTTTGAAGGCTGGTCTTAGGTGGAGGGTTGGGGATGGGGGTAGCATACAGATAGTGAAGGATCCTTGGTTGCCTACTCCTCGGACCTTCCGGGTTATTTCAAGACATGCGAAGATGCCTACAATGGTGGCTGACATTATGGATCCTGGGGGTAGCTGGAACCAAAATATTATTGAGACATGTTTCAATGAACAGGAAGTACAACATATTCTTGGGATGCCGCTTAGCCAGTTTGGATGTCTTGATCGTCTTATTTGGCACTATAGTCGGAATGGCGTGTATTAGGTGAAGTCGAGGTATATGGTGGCTCAAGAGATGAATCGAAATGGGGAGATTGGACGCAAAGGGGTGGGTCAATCGAGCCGAGATGTAAATACGGATCCGGTTTGGTGGGCACTATGGCAGTTGAAGGTTCCCCCAAAACTTTGCCATTTTGTTTGGAAAGGATGTGATGAACAAATTATATTTCTCGCAAGTGCACGAATGAATATGATAGTATAGCAAGCAAATACGAGTATCGTACCCACATGGATTTGTAAAGTCACCTAACTAAATCCAATTTTGTAGTACCCACTAAAATTAAAATAACGAAAACAACTAAACTACGAAATTCAAATAATTAACCAAAGAGAAGTTGATCAAGTAATCTTAAGTGCAGTAAATTAAAGAAAATTTATGTAAATAATTTCTGAAAATAATGGTTCAAACACTAGGTATCCGACGTCACCATATCAATCAAATTCTATGTCATTAGATAACTTAGTAAGAAGAATTCAGTTCAGGTTCTAGGGTTCGTTCTCTCTTTATTATGATTATCCGTTAGGCGTCCGGGTGTAACCAAGTATTCTTAATCATCAACTTAACCATGGTGTAATATCCTAGGAATTTATTATCGAAGAAGAGAAATATTTGGAAAAATATGTTGTGCTTATTTATTGAAATTTTTTTCATATGAAGGTAATGAACGTCATTTCGAGTACGTATCATTTTTCGGATGATTTTTTGGAGCTTAGGTGAATTTTTAATTGAATTTACAAGCTGGACCAATGACGAATCACCACGTGGTAGAAAAAGGTATGGCTAGCAAGCCACGTGACAGCTCCTAGAGGTAACAGCAAAAGGATATGATCCAGGTTCTTAAATAAGTGCCAAGTCTACCACTTGGCAGGTTTTAGTTGGACCTTAAGAAGAAGATAGAAGTACGTTGAAAAGTGGCGAGTGGACATTGGACCACAAATGAAGAAAGCGGTGCAGGTGCACCTCGAAAAACCTGATGGTTTTTCTTCTCCTCTTCACGGAAAGATGCATAGAGGAAGCAAGGAGCTTCATCTCCTTGTCTCAACCAAACACTATTTTTCTCTTAACTTTTGATTTGGAAGTCCGAATTTGATTCCGTTTTCGTGGGAAAGAATACTACAAATCTCAGGTAATAATTTATGGATTTACTGCAGATTTTGAAAGCTGCCATTTTTGGGGTTTATTCCTACACAAGCTTTAATCTTCAAATTTAAATGTTGTTTATGGTGGATTAAGCTTATTGGGAGCTTAACTGAACGAATTGAGGTTAATTTCTACATGGGCTAGCTGCTGCAAAACCCTAGAATTATTTCATGGTTATTAAACCTTGGTATCTTGTGGTTGTTACGAAATTAAGGGAATTTGGTGAACTTGAATGGTGATTTGGTACTTAGAAATCATGACAAATGGGTTTGGACATGTTTTGGATTGAAAAACAGGAGGAACCAATCTGGGAAATAGCCATGAATATCATTATTCAATCTGCAGGGACCAAAATGAAATATAAGTTTCAGATTTGGGGCCATTTTACAGTTTTCTGAAAGTTTGGGGTAGTTTTGTTATTACCTGAAGGCTTGGGACAAAACTGTGATTTTAGAATTTGTTTTGGGGGCAGATGCTTGCTGCTTTTCCAGCAAGGCAGCATGTATATATTTGAGCAATTTTTGAGGACCCAAATAAGAAAGAAAAATGTTTTAAGGGTCCAACTGAGATAAGGTGACATTAAGCCTAATATCGGAATTCTAAAATAAAGGAGTTTATATTGGTTGCTAGATATAGGGATTATATAGTGATATAGTTTATTTGTTGGATCAGGGACTCCAGTTACCGCGACAGTTGTGTTTAATCGAGGTGTTGGTAAGGGACATTGTTTGCTTGCTTTGGAATCCAGGTAGGGGAAATACGGCAGACCTTTACGGAGATTGATTTTATTAAATTTCGTGAAGTGTTACTGTTAGTATTGATTGACTGATTGGGATTGGATGATAATTGGTTATATGTGTATCATTGCTTGATTCGAATGTTCATAGAGTTGTGATTGTGAACTGTTGTTGGAATATTGTTCACTGGTGATATATGTGGAATATGAAATGAGATTAATTGTGCATCATTCATGCTGTTTTATGTGATTGGATTTTCGGTGTTGAGGAAGGAATTCTGGTAATGAGGGTAGTTGGAAATGATCTTTTGTGTAGTTGAGCCAAACTTTTAGCAGGTACCAGGTCTCAGGCAAGCCCACAGTGCACAGATTCTTTAAGGGTAATTCGGGACTGGCGACGAAGAGTTTAGGCAAGATGACTAACAAAAGAGGAAATTGGGATGATTGAGTTACAGGGGGTTAATTTCTATATTAGAACATTTGAACCACCACTGCAGAGGTCACGGTATGGGACGTGCAGGTCCGAGTGTTTTATTATATAAATTAACGGGTAGAGATGAAGAGTATTGCATTGCACTCATGCATTGTTATTGATAATGATTTGGTACTTGATTACATGATTTTATGACACTTAATTTAGTACTGTCAATTACTGTGATAAGGTTATGTCCCTACTGAGCTGTGATTTTGTTCACCCTATACATTTTAGACCTTGCAGGTTCGGTACAAGATTAACAAATGTTAGAAGAGTTGAGGTTGTGATTGAGGAGAAGTTTAAGAGTTTTAATTTATTACTTTTGTACACCCTGTAAGGATTTTGGAGTTATTTTAATAAGAGGAGTTTCTTTTTCCAACCCGTGTCAATTTCCTTTTATTTATTAAGCTTTTAACTCACGTTTCGGATTCGGGTTTGAGTTTTTATTACCAACCCCGGGTCCGGGGCGTGACACATGGCGTCTAGTCTAAGTCAATAATCAAAAATCCATTAAGTGCAAGAAGAACAAAGAAAACCAAAAAGTGTTTTAGCATGGCGTCTGCATCAACAACAATTCATTCATTCAAGAGAGCTATCACAAGGCTAAGCATATGGCGTCTACTATAACCTTGTCTCGTACATCTAAAAAACTCATATTAAAGGTAGCTAATCAATAACATGAACATAAAGAACGATTTAAGCACAATGGATGAAACTAGAAACCCTTGAATTGATAAAAGAATTCAGTTAACTAAGACCAAGGTCTAAAATATCGATGATATTGGAAATATCGGTAGTCCAAAAACACGGAAATTTCGATGGAAATATCAGGATATTATCGATATCGATAAAAATTGAATAAAAAGCCACGGAAATTGTAAGAAAAACCTGGAAATTTTTATTGAAACTTTGCAGGATGTTTATTTAGTCAATTATCTATTAGTTTATCACAAAAAATTGGTAGGAAATGCATTGCATGATGGATTTAACTGATTTAAGTTGATTATATAGCGAGCTGGCAAACATTGTGAGTGTAGAAAATATGTAGTAATTAATGAAAGAAGTTTAAACACACCATAATCATTTATATATAATGAATTAGTACAATATTTTACACTTTATACATTGCATGGTAAGATACATGAATGACTTAGTAAATATTAGCTTGCAAGCCTTGCAGACATCTTAACGACCATATAAATATTACAGGCTGAATATGTAATCACAAACACATCTGTAGCGAGTTGGATAAGGCCCAGGTGCGTGGTTGACAAAGGGAAGGGTTCGATCATGCCATATTTTATTATTTGTTAAATGACGAAAACAGCCCGTACTAAAAGTAAGTCGAGCTCTAAAATTCCCTGCCATTGAATGCAAAATCTAGACCCAATCAATAACACTCCGCAAGTGGAAGTAGAAACATCTCCGTTTCCAATTTCCCCATTTTGGTATTTGGCATTTGCTTTTCCCAGAATTCCGAAGCCAGGGAATCCATGGATCCAAACAGGGTAGAAGCCGAGCGATTGCTCGGAATCGCTGAGAAGCTTCTACACAGCCGGGATCTGAGCAGTTGCCGCGACTTCGCAATTCTAGCTCAGGAGACCGAGCCGCTGCTAGAGGGCTCATATCAGATCTTGGCCGTCGCCGATGTGCTCTTAGCCGCCGACAAACGCGTCAACAACCACCCCGACTGGTACGCCGTTCTCCTGTTCGATCGCCGATTCGACGACCTCGATCACATCAAGAAATCTTACCGACGGCTGGCGTTACTCCTCCACCCGGACAAGAACAAGTACGCCTACGCCGAGCACGCGTTCAAGCTCGTAGCTGATGCATGGGCGGTTCTGTCTGATCGGCCAAGAAGCAGATTTACGACAACGAGCTGGGGCCGTTCAGCCGGATCGATCTCGGCTCTTCGATTTCGAACAAATTGTCGGTGCGGCGGGACAGCAGGGCCAGAACCGACGCCGGGTTGAATAATATCGCGATATATTGCCCAAATAATGCATTAAAATGTTGAAAATATCCGATAATATCGACAAAAATATCGATATATTGACGATAATTAAGTGGATAAGTGTGAAAATATCGCGAGATGAAAAAAACGATAGTATCGGCGAAATATCGCCGATAATATCGATATTTTGGTCCTTGACTAAGACATAGAATTATCATGAAGGCTACATCGGATCCCTAATAAACAATTAGTTCATCACGACCATCCAATTATAATAAGACATAATTATCACAATCATGATCACCAAGTCTGAAAAGATGTAGACGAAAACAATGGAGAACCCCCTTGGTGTTGGCGTCTTCCTTAGGTCAATCCTCTATGCAATCTGACGAAATGAGTTTTCTCTTCACGCTGCTGCTCTCCTCCCCCCCCTTTTACCCTCATCCCAGGAATATAAATTTAGGTTTTTGTTAGGCTTTTCTTTGCCGCAATTGTTGAATCCCAGCCCAAACAGGAATCCCAACATTATCAGACTTTGATTTCCTGATCCAAACTGGACTCCTACTTCCGCGTAAAATTCCTGAGCTGACCTTCTCGCACTTAAACAGGTATAACTTCTTCTAGAAACATCCGAATCATGATCTGTAAAATTCTACCGAAACTAGACATCCAGAGCTTTCCCTGACTATGTGGCACAACACCCAATTCGTTCTGATGAATGTTTGACGTCCCAAAGAAAATGACAGTTCTGCGCAGCATCTTCCAGCTCCAGTTATAATTTTCACACATCAGCCATTAAATTGTGGATCGAACAATTTAACATTTGATGATCGTTGGAATACTTCTTGACTTCAATTCTTCTCAGTTTTGATCCCTTTTAACCTTGAAATCACCAAAGGACTCCAAAGTCTTCTCTACGGTCCATTACCTACAAAATATGCACTAAACACATCAAACAACCAATTTCACAGGAAAACATAGCATAAAACTTAGGAAATAAGGGCAATATAAATGTATAAATATTGTGTTATCAGGATCTAGAAACATCATTGCGGTGAGGAAAAATTACGCATATATGCTATGTGGAATTGTGAGTCAAAGAATCTAAATTAATTTAAAAGCAATTAGGGTTTTTAACCCTAGAATTCGAAAAAAAAAAAACAAAAGATAAAAGAAGGAAAAATTGCGGCACCACCGTGTGATGGTGTCGCCCTGACGCCCTGGACCACCTGCACAGCCCTCTGGGTTTGCTACACCTCTCGGACCCAACCAAGCTTCGGCTTGGGTCATCTATCACACGAGCCTGCAAGCCCCAGTACACCCAAGCCCAAACTCGCATGCCAGAAGCACAGAAGCATGCTGGGCTTGTCCTAGACACGGGCCTAAAGCCCCAGCCCTTATGTAGCAGCCTCCTTGGTTTGCTGGGTTTATATATGCCATGGCCCGCAATCAAATAACTAGCCCAGATGGCTGGGCTTACCTCCTCAAGCCCAAGTCCCGAAACCCAGCCCCATATGGGGTTTCCGTGCGCCCACCTGCAAGTATTTGGGCTTGCCCCACGAGTCTGACCCGGCCCAACACGCCAGCCTTCATGGCTGGGCCTTCATTTCTCGGCCCGTGGCCTGTTGCCACCTTTGGGTTGCCTATTGCAATCAAAACCGAGCCCAATTTTTTTTATGCTATTCTTTTTTCGAACCCAATGCTAATTTTTGGCATTCTCAATAATTATAACCTGCATGTTATAATTATTTTTGCTTCTACGATCGACCCCAAATGGTCTCAATCTATTGAATTAATTAAAGTGACCAGTAGTCCACTATTCTGACAATTAATCCAAAATTATTGGCCTAAGAGCTCATTTTTTGGCATTAATAATTCAATAACTTTGAACTATTAACTATCTTTCGTAGTCCCGAAGCACTCACACTTGGGTTCCTGAAGCAATCCACAAATCCACCACACTTTATTATATATTGTATTCTGTGTTCTTTTAGGTACCCCTATATATGAACTAAATGTTCATAACTAAATCGAACCTGTAGTTTCGAATTTAGTGCCTTTGAAACTTGAAGTTTTCATTCAAAACATACCACATGAAACATGTAGCTTTCATGCATAAATTAAACCAATACATGTCTATAGAACCCGAATGTTCTACGATATATGTCTATATGACTAACCACGTTTTGGTGTACCCTCTGTTTAGGGACATGTCGAACTTGAATAAGCTCGATTTCACCGCTTTGGAAGGCTTTGGAAGAAACTACCTAAAGTGGGTTCAAGACGTGAAGCTCCATCTCACTGCAAATAGTCTTAGAACTACCATTGAGGAACCAACAGATGATGCATCTGGTGACGAAGCTCAAAAAGCTACAACTATGATCTTCATCTGAAGACACATCCATGATGCACAGCAGACCGAGTACCTCGTAGAGGAGGATCCCTGTACCTTCTGGCTCACCCTGGAGGATCGTTTTGATCACCAGAAATACATCTTCTTGCCTGAAGCAAGACACGGCTGGCAGCATTTACGCTTCCAAGACTTTAAGTCTGGGAATGAATACAACTCTGAAGTTTGTAGAATCCGATCCCTGCTTAAGTTCTGTAACAACGACTTAACCGAACAAGATCTTCTGGAGAAGACCTATTCGACCTTCAATGCCACCAATATTGTTCTGCAGCAACAATATAGGGCACATAAGTTCACCAGATTTTTGGATTTGATATCTGTTCTACTTGTCGTTGAAAAGCAAAACCAGCTTTTGGTGAAGAATCATCAAGCTAGACAGACCAGCTCGAAAGCCGTGCCTGAAGTGCACGCAACAACTTCGAACAGCCACAACCGACAGAGATCCCGTCGTGGCCGTGGCAAAGGGCGGAAAACTCCACCATGGGCCCAAGGTCCACCAAACAGAGGCCCATCCAAGGGAGGAAACTTGACCCATAAACGCCATTCCCTTGCCTCGAAGGCCCCAAATTTCAAAACAAGGGAAAAGTTACTGTTCAATTGAATTCCACTGAATTGGACATGTGATACCGCTGTGGATCAAGGGATCATTGGTCATGCGTATGCCGAGCTACCCTCGAGGCCATTGCCAAGTATCATTCACGTCGTGAGTCCAACTTTGCGCATGTAGCAATTCCCAAAGAGCCTATTACATCTCTGAAGGTTTCAGATTTTCAGGAGGCATCTGCTCCTATGGAAGAATAAATTTAGACATGTTTTTAGGGTGTTTTACCCTCTCCCTATTTTTAAGGTTTATGGTTTAATTTTCGGACAATTTTTCTAAGTCTTTGGAATTATTTGTTTGGTTTGGTTTGTTTTGAACTTTGGATATTATTTTATGGATATTATTTCTCAAATTGATTAATTGAATGAATGGAATTATATTGATGCATGTGACCGATTCAATTAATTTATTTATAGGTATGACTAGTGGGGAAGTTAGTTGTCTGGTAGATAGTGCAACTACGCACACCATATTGCGTGAGGAACACTATTTTTCTAACTTTGTACCTAAGAATGCACCTTTGACAACCTTCTTAGGTCCATCTAACCTGATAGAAGGATACAAAATGCCCTATAATGTTGTCAAATGGTACTGAATTAACCATGAAATAGGCACTTTATTCTCCCTGTTCCAGAACAACGTTCACTACTACAATATTGGCTTTAACTGTCGTATTGATAACCGCCAAAAAACATATATTACTGTCGGATTTTAAGCAAAATCCGACAGAAAATCGATGCACTGTCGGATATTATAACCGACAACATTGCTAGCGTCAGGAAACCAAATTTCCGTCAGGAAATCAGTTAAAACTGTCAGAAATCCTGTCGGCTACATCCGACAATGCACACCTAACTACTGTCGGGTATGCTGGCATTTATGTCGCTCAGAATCGCCAGAACCTTCTAGATACCGTCAGATTCACTTTCACTTTCTGACGGTTAGAACAATTTAAAAAAATAAAATTAAATAATTTCCATCGGTTTCAACCGACAGAAAAATATAAATAATTGAAAAAAAAGAAGGAATCTTGTGGATGGTTTTTTTTTTTGACAGAACAAATACAAAAAGCAAAAAAAAAAAATTCTGGTTCTTTTTTTAAATTGACAAAACGAATAAAAAAACCAAAGCTAATGAAACATAATATGCATTCAAATATAAATTAACCTATGATAGTGTCATCAAAATCCGTCATAACATACGATAATGTCATCTGAATCCGCCATAATACATAACTAGAAAACAAACATTTATCCGAATTTAATAAAGTGTCAGACATATCCGTAAGGAAAACCAACAAACTATTCAATAGAACCCGAGCCCTCTGTTGAACCACCCTGTGCTCCAGAGCCTTGCACCGATCCTCCCTGTGATCCAAAGCCTTCTGCCAAACCTCCATTTGCTCCCAAATACCTCATCACATCCCCATCACAACTACCCAGCTATCCAGAAAGCAAACCCGGGGATAATCCACCATTGAAAACACCTTGAGAAATGTGTGTGTCACCAGGAGAAGCCATCTGAGGTCGATAAACTGGCATTTGATACTGCGACTGAAAAGGCATATGCTGCATGGGATATACAGGTGCAGGTGGCTGATTGGGGGCCGGATGATGTGATGCCTGAGGGCTGGGTGGTGGCCGCTGCAGATGTTGTGGAACCAGCAACATAAATTATTGTTGTTGCTGCATCAACATTTGCTGGTTCATCGCCTGCTGCTGCTGGTTAACCTGCTCCTGCGAGGTCTTTGATTTCTCAAGCTCAGCCGTTACCTCCACCAACTTTCTGGAGGCTTCTTCCTCCCTCCTCCTCAATTCGTTGTTCTCAGCTACCATCTTGGCCAGTGCACCCTTCGATGATTTCCTTGAAGACCTACCACCGGAAGAGAAAGCATATGGCACCATCTCTGGTATCACTCCATGCCCATAACCTCTGACCCTATTTCGAGTCTCAGAACCCATATGCTCAACATAAATCTGTGTTCTAACTTCAGAAGTGTCCTCTTCTCCAGACTCCACAAATGATTGAATATCACTCTCCATAGATGTCTTCCAAAATCATATTCAATCAAAATAGTACACGATTATTATAAAAATAAAAAACTAAGAATCATAAAAACAGATTCATCAATCCACACAAAAAGATAAACAAAGTTCATAAAAACAGATTATATGCTTAAATAATGTGTTCTAACAAATGCAATATTATTATTTAAATAATGAGTAGTCATAATCTGAATAGAAATTTAAATCATTTACCCCTCTCTGTTGTGAAGATTCATCTATCCAGGATTCATCTTTCCTAGTATGGGTAGCTCGAAAGAAAGTGATGGGATCAGGCTCCTTCCCATGCTTATTTTTCTTCAAATATAATAAAAGACAACAAATGAATATTAACCCCAGATTATGCATACAAAAACAAAACACAAAACACAACATATATAACAAATTAGCAACACATACAAGTTCCTCGCGAACCCGAGCAAACGTCTTTGAACCAGTTGTGTGGTTCATCGTTTTTAACTCACGATTTATCTTGTTTTTCTCTGCCACCTCCTGCAAGGTCAAAAAAAAAAAAAATTATAAGGCAAACATATTTCAAAACCAAAAAAAAGAAGTTATACTTGTTTTTTACCTTTGTTTTAGGATTATCCCAATACGCTAACATCTCGGCCCACTGACCACCATCCACACCAGGGGTGGTTCTGAACGCTCATCCTCTTGTCTTTTGGTGTAATACTCCGCCTTCAAACTATTACGGTATTCCTTGTAAGCATGAACCGCAGCATGGAGAGTCATGTTGCGAATCAATGGATGATCTTCTTCAAGAAAAATTATATTCCCCTATATTCATAAAAAAAAAAAAAATGTTAGTACATATCCGAAAAATAATCTTGAAATATAGAAGTACAAACGAAAATATATACCTTAATTCTTTCCCACAAAAGTTCCTTAGCATCTTCAGGAACCAACTGCCAATCCCGCTTCATTGGAATAAGTCTTGGATCCTTAACCTCCGCGGCTATCAACTTCGAAAATTCTGCGGCATTTTCACTAACACACTTCCCCGTCGAATCAAATAGACAAACTTGCCTCTCTTTCCACCTCGGAATAGACGCTCCGCGGGTCCTACGTTCACTCTGTTCCTCCATAGAAAAGAAAGTGGAGTAAAAGAGGAAGAGGAGTGAAAATGGGAGAGGAGTAAAAAAGGAAGACAGTGAAAAATGAAAACGGGAAGAGAATGGGAAGAAATGGGAAGAGATTGGGAAGAAGAATGAAAAGCAGAAGTAAAAAGGTAAAAAATGAAACGGGAAGAGAGTGGGAAGAGATTGGGAAAAGAAACGGCTGCAGTAAAAATGAGAGAGAGAAGAGAACGGCTGAAGTAAAAAGGTGAGGGACATTAAAAACCCCTAATCAATCTTGGCAGTTTTTTCCGCCAGTCCAATTAAAAACCGACAGAAAATGTCAGAATTTATTTATATCATAATAAAAAAACCGACAATCAAATAAATCTTGACGGTCAAAGCATTTATTTATGTCAGAGGTTGGTATAAATGCCAGAATTGTGTCGATTTTAACCGACACAAATCTCCAAAACCGACAGATAATGCATTTATTATGTCAGAACGGTAAGTAATAATGTCAGATTTGTTTTCAATGGGTGTCAGGTTTGTGTCGGTTGTAACCGACACAAATCTCCAAAAACCGCCACAAATTTTCCTTCCCGTCGGTTTTTAGTCACCTTGAATTTTTTTTAGTACAAAGTCGCGGGAAATCTCCCTCTCAAAATTTTGTTCTCTTAGTGTCAGTTATATCCGACAGTACCTTGAGTAAAAAAAAAAAAAAAAATTATTGATTAAACCGTATGTTTATAAGTACCATTTTAAATTTTGCCCCATAAACTAATCCACTTCATCTTCTGTTAGGTCATCGTCAGCATTGACAAAGTTATGGAACTGAGTAGGCAACGGTAATACTTCGTGAAAAGGAGTCTCTTCCACGCCAACCCTTGTATGCAAATTTTCATTGTCAAGTACACGATCATCCAAATCAGGTATGGCATAATCATCAAGTGCATCATTATCCTCCAGTACGTCAAACAAATCTCTCGGTTGCGTTCGAACAACAACATGCCAATCTTTTTCAATTGTGTCCTCCACATAAAATGCTTGTAATGCTTGTGAAGCTAATATGAAAGGATCCTCTTTAAATCCCAATCGATTGAAGTTTACTAAAGTAAATCCATATTGATCGGTCTTCATACCTCTTGGACTTTCACTATTAACCCATTCGCACTTAAACAACATCACAGCACGACCCCTGTCTCCTGCTTCGGTAGGGCCATAATATCTAACCTTAAACATGTCTATGACTCTACCATAACAATTCACTTGCCCAAGTGCACCTGGGACATTTGCAGGTACAAAGACACCACAATTTTTATTCTTATGCTTATCATCCACAGATTTTGTACGAAATCTGAACCCATGAATAATGTGACTTTTATATTTCGTCACAACTCTACTAGGATAATTGGCTAGCCAACGCAAGTCTTCAGATATCAAGATGTCATGAGCATGACATCTTGAATCAATCTGTAATACGTAAAAGGATAAAAGTCGACACGACAAATATAAACACGTCATAATTAAAATGTAAAAAAGAAAAAAGAAAAAAAAAAGTAATATTAACTCACATGTTGCCTGAACCATTCTGGAAATTCCTTTTTGCTTAGCTCCTTGATTTGTCGCATAGTCAGCCTTGCTCGACGATGTTGATTTTTCAAGAATTCCTCATGTTGCCTAGTCAATCAGATCCAAATATGCTTAACTAAATTTCAAAGTGAAAAAATTGGTAAAACATTAAAACGTATGAATACACGTTCTTACCTTCTAAATGGGTTGACCTCATCACAATTATTTAGAATGTATCTATGGCATTGATCAAGAACATTAAACTCGAGCTCCACATTTTCTCCTGAACCCATATAACATCCTTTAGAGTAAAAAATTGATAACCCACCAGATACTCCACGTCCAATACCATCTTCATTTCGACCTCTACGAGTGTGACGAGACTCAACATCTCTAAGATACATGGAACAAAAGGATAAGCACTCATCCACCAAATATGCTTCGGCAATAGAACCTTCAGGATGACCCTTATTACGAACATAACGCTTCAGTGTTTGCAAATACCTATAATTAAAATACATACCACAAATTAGTATAATTACTAATAAAAATTATCATGATAAATTAACAAATTTTATAAAGATTTGTTAATTACCATTCAATTGGATACATCCATCTATATTGAACAGGCCCTGCAATAGCTGCTTCATCTGCCAAGTGAACTAGGAGGTGCATCATTACATCAAAAAATGCAGGCAGGAATATCTTCTCCAATTGACATAATGTCAAGGCAATTCTTAAATTCAATTGCTTGAAACCTTCCTCGGACTCCTTCTTGCTACACAATTGTCTAAAAATTGCACTCAACTCTAATAATATCAATGTAACAGATTTAGGCAAAACCGCACGTATTGCAAGCGGGAGTAACTGCTGCATTAAAACATGGCAATCGTGGCTTTTCAATCCATGTATTTTTCGTTCATTCGGGAACCCGAATAGTAGACAACAATTCACAAAATGCAGTTTTTTCTTCTCTTTTCAATGTGAACAATGCTGGAGGTCGAAATGTTCTATTTCCTTCCCTACGTGGATGTTGTCCATGTCTTATGTTCAAGATTTCAAGATCTGCACGTGCAGCCAATCCATCCTTAGACTTTTTATCTATATCTAACAATGTTCCCACTACATTGTCACATATATTTTTTTCAATATGCATAACATCAAGATTGTGTCTAATCAACAAATGCCTCCAATAAGGTAGTTCATAAAAAATAGATTTCTTCTTCCACTGACTCTTACTACTTGTACTGCTCTCAGTTCGTTTTCTGCGTTGCCCAACCAAACCATCTTTCTTTGGTTTTCCAAAAGTAAATCTCAGAGTACAAAGTTCTTCAAGACATTGTAAACCAGTCCATTGCCTTGGTGCACTACGATGCTCTCGCCGACCATTAAAAGATGTGGCTTGCCTTCGAAACCTATGATCAATAGGAAGAAAGCGTCGATGCCCCAAATAGCAAATCTTACGACTCGCCGACAAATATATAGATTCTGTATCATGCATGCAATGTGGACATGCTTTATATCCATGTGTACTCCATCCTGATAACATTCCATAAGCTGGAAAATCACTTATAGTCCATAAGACGGCAGCCTTCATCGTAAAATTTTGGTTGGAATACACATCATAAGTACGAGTGCCCACCTCCCACAACTCATTTAACTCATCAATCAATGGACACATATACACATCAATATCTTTACCGGGACTGCGAGGTCCTGGTATTAACAAAGATAACAACAAATTCGGTTGCTTCATACACATCCAGGGGGTAAATTGTAAACTGAAAGCACTACAGGCCATGTGCTATGGTCTTGCCTCATTTTTCCAAAAGGATTAAATCCATCACTAGCCAACCCTAATCGGACATTTCGAATTTCTGATCCAAACTCCGGATATAAATTATCCAAATGCTTCCATGCTGGAGAATCTGAAGGATGTCTCATAAACCCATCTTTAGGACATTCAGTTCCGTGCCACCTCATATGTTCAGCCGTATGCTTCGACATATATAACCGCTGCAATCGTGGTTTTAAAGGAAAATACCACATAACCTCAGCTGCAATTTTTTTTCTAGAGCCATCATCTTCATTGACATTTTTATATCTTGATTCACCACAAACTGAGCATGCAGTCAACTCTGCAGTGTCTTTCCAATAGATAATGCAATTATTGGGACACGCATCAATCTTCACATACGTCAGACCCAAGTCATTTATAAGTTTTTTTGCCTTATAACAAGAATCAGGCAAACAATCTCCATCAGGCAACATTTTTTTAATTAATTCGAGTAACGTGGTGAAGATCCCGTCCGGCATTCTTGCTAAACACTTGATCTGATACAATCTTACAACCACCTCCAATTTTTTAAATTCCTTACAACCTGGCCACAAATCTTGATCTGCTTCTTTAAGCAACTTAAAAAAAGTCTCGACCTCTTCCAGACGCTCTTCCCCAGATAGAGGTTCAGTAGACGGCCCAACACCTTCTTCTGTTAATGGCTGGACAAATACATCATTAAGAACATCATGAATACCAGTCAACCGATCTCCTGTTTTAGTAGATGGCCCTACACCTTCTCCAATCCCCATATTTTGCTCTCCAATGAAAGGTTCCCCATGATATCGCCACGAAGCATTTTTGTAATCTTTATCCATATCATATAACACAAGATGTTCGACAATTGTTTTTCTAACAAAACTATATCGATTACAACATCTTTTGCATGGACATCTAAACTTATCGGGGCCAGCACCATTTGCAACTGCTTGATCCAAAAATAAATTAATTCCATCTGTATACGCTTCCAAATTTCGCGCTATTGTCAACCAACTTTTTTCCATGTTTTACCACTGTACGAGAGCAAATATTACGTTGAAACTAAGATGCCTACAATCTTTCAATCCCTATCATGTAGGCATAACTATTAGAAATTTCAATCCCTATATTTCAACCTTGAACTATCACAATTGCAATTTAATTTCCAACACCTATCACAATAAAACAAATTAAAAACAAAACAACAAAAGGTTAACAAAAATATATTTATCTACACTCTTGATTATTTATTAAATTTAAGTTCTGTATATCCTCATAGCAATCAGAGTGATATATTTAATTAATTAACATAATATATACTTATATTACTAAATAGTACAAATTTATGGTATATTAAATATTATCAATTTAACATAAATATTTACAAATAATATTTATCTCAATTTCTTCATAACAATTTAAGTAAATAAAATAAACTAATGGAACACATATATCTCTAATTTACCTTACGAATCAAATATTCCTAATTTGAATAAATAAAATAAACTAACAAAACACAAATATTCCTAATTTATCCTACTAATTAAATTAAAATCTCTAAATAAAAAATCTTGTGTGTTAAACAAACAATTTAAACATCAAGAAGTTCAGTAATAAAACCTGAACTATTGAAGAATTCTGTCGTTGATCTATTCTTTACGTAGTCAGCCAAATAAATCAAGCACTTGCAAAATCAAATCATAAAATAAAAATAAGCCAAGAAGTGTTTGATGAAGAAAGAAATAAAAGATTAAAAGTATGGAAACAAAAGGAATGAAAAACCTACTGTAAGATGCAGAGAAGAAAACGATGGAGTGCTTGATGAAGAAAGAAATAGAAGATGAAATGGAAGCAAAAGATTGAAGATGAAGAGAAGAATACGATTTGAAGATGAAGAGAAGAAAATGATTGCTGAGGATTGAAGAAGAAGATAAAGAAATTTGAATTCAAACCCAACGGAAAACTTTTGGCGTAAAAATAATAATAAAATAGTCATTCTCTGTCGGTTCTAACTGACAGAAAATAAAATAATAACCGACAGAACACTAAAACAATAAAATTATCAATTTCTGTCGCTTATTACCGCCACTATGAACTTCAAAACCGCCAGAACATAAAAAAAATATATTTTTTTTTAAATTCAAAATTACTGGCGGTTTAATACGACAGTAAATTTCCGACAGAAATTACTGTCGGTTATATTCGACAGAAATTATGTTGTATCCGACACTAAATAAATCATGTGTCGGATATATTTTATCCGACAGAATGACTTATTAACCGCCACCATCATCCGACAGTTAAAGCCAATATTGTAGTAGTGGTTGCTGAGTTTTAGAGACACTTGATATAATCAATATCATGTTGAAACCACTGAAGATAATGGTTTTGAATTTCCTTGTATCACTTCTTACAAATATGGCCGAAAGTATATTCACGAGAAGCTGAAATGTCTTCTGAGTGGGTTGTACATAACAACCATTCGAGCCGTCGAGACACACTATGTGCTTGGCCCTAGTGCTGGGTTCCAGGACACTTTGCTGCGTTGGCATGATCGAATGGGACACCCTAGAAGAGATATGATGCGCCGTATCCTTAAAACATCTCATGGGCATCACTTGAAATCTTATCTCGGCCATCCGCTTTGCAAAGCATGTTCCTTGGGGAAGTTAAACATTCAACCCTCAATTACAAAGATTATTCACGACCCCCTTAAGTTTCTTCAGAGGATTCAATGGGATATTTGTGGACCTATCCAACCAACGTGCGGACCATTTAGATACTTTATGGTGTTAGTTGTCGACACGATGGTCACATGTCTGCTTATTGTCCACACGCAATGCAGCATTTGCAAAACTCCTAGCACTAATTATTAAGCTTAGGGCTCACCACCCTGATTATTCGATTAAGTCGATTCGACTGGATAATGCTGGAGAGTTTACGTCATATACCTTTGACGATTATTGCTTGTCCGTTGGGATTGAAGTTGAACATCTTGTACCCCATGTTCACACCCAAAATTGCCTGGTAGAAGCTTTCATAAAGCACATTCAAACGATAGATCGAACTTTGGTTATGCGAACCAATTTGCTAGTATCTGCCTGGTGCCACGTAATATTGCACACAGCTATGTTGGTCCGCTTGAGGCCCACCGCTACCCAACCTCATTCACTGTTACAGTTGGTTATTGGATACAAGCATGACGTCTCGCATTTACGTGTGTTTGGGTACGTAGTTTATGTGCCAATAGCACCGCCACTACATACCAAAATGGGTCCTCAGAGAAAAATGGGAATCTATGTTGGTTATAATTCGTCATCGATTATAGGCTACTCAGAACCCTTGACATGAGATCTCTTTACCGCACTCTTTGCGGATTGTCACTTCAATAAGACAGTCTTCCCGTCTTTAGGGGGAGATAAGATCACTAATGTTCTTGTAGAACGACGTGAATTATTGTGGATTACTCCCACTGTGTCTCATTTAGATCCCCGCACGCCTCAGTCTGAAACTGAAGTGCGACGCATTCTAGATCTTCAAAGCATTGCTCAAAGCATGCCGGATGCTTTTACTGATGGTGACGAGCTCACATATACCCGCTGCAAACGCACCTGCAAAGATGAACGTATCGATCGTACACAGAAACACCGTTGTGGAAGGCCGAACTGTCCCCAAGGGTGGGGCGGCTGCACCTTCTACACAACAAGGTACAATGGTGGCTAGCCAATCACCTATTCCTACCCTGAAGCGTGGCAGGCATCCTGGTTAAAAGGATTTACAACCTCGGAAGAGGAAAACAGCACAAACTAGTGAATCTAGTCTGAATTTGACCATTGCTTACTTATCCATTCCAACGAATGAGGTTATTCTAGATTACGGTGATGCTTCAAATGAAACATGCCTGCCTCCCGAGAATCGTGCAATTTCGATCCATTATGCAGTATTGGATGAGGTTTGGAATCAGAATGAGATGATGGTTGATGATGCATTCGCATATACCATTGCTCTCGATATCATGCTTAGCAATGACATTGAACCACGCTCCGTTGATGAATGTCGACATAGAACAGATTGGTCAAACTGGAAACAAGCAATCCAGGTCGAACTTGATTCGCTCGCAAAACGAAAGGTGTTTGGGCCTGTAACTTATACTTTACCACATATGAAGCAAAAAAACTGAATATGCAGCTTATGGATGTGGTAACCGCGTATTTTTATTAGGATCTAGATACGGAAATGTACATGAAAGTTCCAGAAGGACTTCCATGGACTGGTTCAAATAGTTCTAGACCACGGAACACTCTCTCGATTAGATTGAGGAGGTCACTCTCCAGGTGGATTTGGTATAACAGTCTGAGTAAATATTTGACAAGTCAGGGCTATGAGAACAACAAACTATGCCTATGCGTGTTCATTAAGAAGTTTCATTAAGAAGTCACATTCCGGATTTTCAATCGTTGCAGTTTATGTCAACGACATGAACCTCATTGGAACTTCTGCAGAGCTTGAGGAAATTGCCACGCACTTGAAATTGGAATATGAGATGAAAGATCTTGGGAAAACTCGATACTATCTTGGCATGGAAATCGAGCATTGTTCGGATGGAATCCTAGTACATCAATCGAACTACACCAAGAAGGTGTTGTATCATTTTAATAAGAACAAAGCCAAGCCTTCAAGTACTCATATGGTCGTTCAGACTCTAGATGCTAAACAGGATCCCTTCTGTCCGAATGAGGATGAGGACGAGATTTTGGAGCCTGAAGTTCCATACCTAAGTGCAATTGGTGCTTTATTGTACTTAACTCAATGCACTAGACCTGACATCTTTTCACTGTTAATCTTTTGGCTAGATACAGCAATGCGCCCACACGCAGACACTGGAATGGTATTAAAGATGTTTTCAGCTACCTCAAAGGTACTACGGATTTGGGCTTGTTTTATACCCACAAATCCTCGAGATGAGCCTTCTCCCCCCTCGATCCTCGAGTTGATTCTCGCCTCGTTGGTTACACAGATGCTAGTTCTCTGTCTGACCCTCATAGGGCACGTTCTCAAACGGGTTATGTCTTTAACGTTGGAGACACCGCTATATCTTGGAAGTCTACCAAGCAAACGCTAGTTGTGACTTCTTCAAACCATGCTGAGATTCTCACCCTGCATGTACCCTCGCGAGAGTGCTTTTGGCTGAGAGCAGTTATGCAACATATTCGAAGCGCTAGTGGTCTTTCTTCCGTTGTTGACCTTCCTACGACAATCTTTGAAGACAATGAAGCATGTATCGAGCAGTTAAAGAAGGAATACATCAAGGGAGACAACACCAAGCACATAGCGTCGAAGTTCTTTTACTCTCACTAGCAACAATAGCATTAGAACATTGAAGTCAAGAAAATCCGTTCCCAGGACAACCTGGCCGACCTCTTCACAAAGTCTACTTTTCAGAAGCTCGTCCAAGGAATCGGTATGCGTAAATTATTTGAATTGAATCGCTTGTAGTCTTATTCATAAGTTATGTCTAACTCAGGGGAGTATCCTGAAGCATACTCACTTGATCTTGATGTACTATTTTTCATATGATTAGGAGCATTTTTTCTCACTGGGTTTTTGCTACTAACGAGGTTTTAATGAGGTACCCATCTACGGATGATCATACTCCGTTGAGTTCACTACTTTCGTCTTGTTTGACGTTTGTTTTAGACATTATGCATACTTCTCACTTTTCTCCTTAGTTTATGGGTTTTCCCCATGCCTTGGGTTTTACCATAGCGAGGTTTTGTGAGTTTTACTACCAATGCATACTTACGTTATTTGTGTTTGAGACTTGCGTTCACCCTTTATGTCGACGACTTCATCAACTGTTCTACCTCATCTGCTGAAGACTTGATGCTACGTTTTGTTTGAGTATTTACACACTCAAGTGGGAGTGTTGCAGTCCTATTGGATTAAAAATGTGATTGTGTAAATCCTAGTATATCTAAGAGTATCTTGTAGTTACCTATTAGGAGTTGATTACCTATTAAGAGATGTAATCCTATAAATCTCAGAATTAAATCTCTATCTTTCTCTCTTATTGCGCCGGCCCCCTCTCTCTCTCTCATTCCTTAGATCGCTCAATTAATTAGGCCTACAACAAATACAAGTGAAGGTTGTGGTGTCATTTTTTGTTAAATTATTTATGATATTTACAAAGTTATTTTGACAAGAAGTCGTTAACTCACCCATAACAAGGCATTAATATCAAACTCATTATAAACATATATCATTCTCGTATCCAAATGAGTCGAACATGAGATGCCTTTATACACCAACTAGTCATATACCATTTTATATTGAATTATTGAAGGACTTCAATCTTCATCTGGTTACTGCCTGTCTGGATTGACAAGAGAGTGCGGGACCATTGGTTACGCGTTACATTCCCATTGTGATCCATCAACAAAAGGATTGGTAGTCGATCTGATTCCAAACTCCGTTTTCTTCTTCCTTTGTTCATGTGTCAATTCTCTCCAATATGCCAAGGACAAATTCAATGGCAGAACCAGAATTTTATATGTAGGAGAGCCTCTCACATATATAGGTAATTGGAACTCAGAGCATGAGAGATTAGAGTAATTTGCATAAAAATTGAAAGACCCTAAATGCAATAGAGACAATTAAAAACATTGCATAATCCAGGAACCCCAATATAAGGTAACGAGTAAGCAAGAAATTTTTTAAAATGTAAGTTGAAAGCCAAAGAACAGTTGATAGAATAATGATGGCAAGTAAAGATTGCACAGCAATAAGAGTGATAGAGAGAAAAAGAACACACTAGAATTTTAATTGTATTAGATTTATATGCAGCAGCAATAACATCTGTCATAGTAGCAAGAAAATAAAAAAGCAGGATGGGCAAATTAATGGAGAGTTATAAAATCCAAGTTTTTCATATTTTATCGTGAAGGAAATTTAATTCCCCAAAACTTTCATATTTACGCATACTTATTATGAGTTAGAGATATGGTACGTTACGCGTCGACAGTTCTCATCATGAACGGATGAAAGACTCACAAGGCGGACGCATCGGCAATTCCGATCGTGGACGGATGTCAGACTCACAAGACATCGACGGCCAGTGTTTACACACTCACAACTGGAGTAAATTGTCTGTTGTGGGTTTGACGCCCTCCATATTGTTTTCAGTGAGTGGAGGACAAATTCTTGCGAAGGGAAAGGGAGCAAAACAGCATTCCTGACCTAATTCCAGCCCTTGTTTCAGAAAGCAGCAGATTCAAAGGGTGATAAAGGATAAGAGAAAAAGTAAAGGAATCCTATCTACCAATAGACAATGCCGAAAACCCCCTAGTTGTTGGCTATATAAAGAGCAAGATCACAATGGTTTGAAGCACCAAGCAATCCACAGAGCTAGCAAGAAGTAAGAAACCTCCTTTTATCTCACTTGCCATGGCTTCAATGCAGTGCTACATACCTGCTAATGAATTGTGCCAGCAAAAGTGCTCCGAAAACTCTTATGGTTTTGGGCACAAAGAGTCACCATGGTCACCAATACGGTGGCCATGCAATGAGCGGTGGCCAGACTCATCAGTATGGCCAAACCCATGCATACAATCCAAACCACACCGTGCCTAAGCCACAGGCTCAGTGCTATAGCCAAACCCAGCAGCCATACTACCTTGATACCAGTCCGGCCAGACCTGGTCAGTCGTATGGTCAAGCATACGGCCAAGGGCAACAATTTGACCACGGCCTAGCCAACGGCCAGAGTCCTTGCTCTGTGGCTCAAACCCATGGCAATCACAGTGGCCACGCTCACAGTGGCAGTCACCACCAAGAATCCTATGGTATGGCTTGCCATGGGAGGACTGAAAAGCACAAGAAGAAGGCGAATGTATGCAAGACAAAATGCAAGAATGGCTACCGAAGTGGTAGTGACAGCGGCAGCGACTGTGACAGTGACTGAAGAGGCATGCACAATAAGGTTAAATGTTATATATATATGCCACCATTTATAATGACTGTACGCAAACAATTCATATGGTTTTATGATGAAAAAAGAAGTTATAACGCCCAGAAAATGCGTTGTCTATTATCAATGTTATTGCTCTAATCTAAGTTTCTAACTATCTTGTCCAATTCTTTTGCAGAGGCAATAACACTTATGGAGAAGAAACTAGAGAAACTGCCTCACAATGTATTAAATACATAAATAAGATGAAGACTGCATGACATGCTTCACAAGTGTGGTACTGTATCCTATATAAGAAATAAATGGTTTGCGTGTAATAGTGTGTTTAATGACTAAGTCCTCAACGACACAATGGTGCAATTGTTCACCAACTAATCTATATACACAATAATTTACTTCAATCAATAGATATTAGGGCAAATGAAATGAGTTATAGAGTGTAAACCGTCAAAACCTCACGTAAACGATGCATCTGTGAGAGAGAATCTTTATACACAGTATACATCGAGAGCCAAAAATCAAAGATGGTGCAGAAGCAGTGCATTAATAAGTTTTCAGCAAAATATAGACAAGCAAACCAATAGTACGATAAAATAAAAATAAGTACTCCACCGTACACTAGCAATACCATAGTAATGTTTTAAGTGTGTCAACGTCTATCAAAACACACCTCTAAATAAAGTTACGGATTGACAGTACAAAAAAAGCATGAGAAGTTTACATCACAAGAGGAAGCAAGGAATTGATGGCACAAAAACAGCATGATAACAGTGTATGGACAACATGATACAACCCTTGATATTACATGGAAACTTTTCTATGCAATATAAAGTGTCACCTTCCTTCAAGAGACCTCAACCAAAAAGCTGCAATGGCCTGAAGAGCAAGATCTTCAGCTTTGTCTTGGGATAACCCAGTGCTTTGCAGATGCTTCTTTCCAATCTTGAAGGAGTGGTCGCCACCATCAATGACATGCAAATCACTAAGGCATTTCATCTTCTTGCGAGTAGTTTCTAGCTTTTCCAATGGACAAAGCCCATCTTTACTACCCTTCATAAAGCATAATAGTAGCATACAAACCCGAAAATGTATGAGATACAAAACATAAGAAAGCAGCATATATATAATGGTAATAACAAATTTATAAAGTGATAATATATAAAAAGAAAAGGAAGTTCTCAATCTGGTCATAAAAAGTGACAAAAGACAACTGAATAAAGTGACACAAAAGACCTAATAACAACTTTATAAAGCGATAACATAATGATTAATGGTAAAACAACTTTATAAAGGAATAACACAAAGTGAAAAAATATATAATGCTAATTTGAAAATTTGAACGTATACGGTGCAGCAGTTCGAAATTTGTATGATCACAGACAATGAAAGAAAAAAGTAAACTTTTCAAATACCTGTACAAACATTATGGGAATAGACAGTTCCAATATCGTTTCATCTCGCACTGCTCCATTCATGCCCTGAAATTAAGGCACCCATATCGGGCACACAGTTCGCATATTTACAAAGTTGGGTAGAAGTCCATTAGGTTAAAACATCAACTTCGAAGGGTCCAATGAATGCAGATTTTCTTCTTCAAAATATCAGATAATCTAATATCAGCTAGTTGCAACATCCATATGTGTTATAGAAGATTTACTGCCCAGGGATTTTATGCCAATAAACAGAAAGGAAGAAGGAAAAACAAATAAGAAAAAAAGACAATCACTTAGCACGAAATGAGATGCAGGGATAACATCAGAACAGCAAACCTTTAGTGGGTATCCTAAGCAAACGATTGTTGAGACATGTATATCTTCCTTGCAAGCTACCATGCAGCTGACTCTACATACAAATGAAATCCAAATTCATAAAAAAACAAGGCAGAATATGTTGTAGAAAGGGAATACCAAATACGGCATGCACTCATTACTTCTCTATCTTATTGACATGCTCATTACTTGAGGGATCCACTGCATGTAACAACAATAGTATATGAATGTAAAATTATGGGTTTATTTGTACACAAGTTCCTCTACAGAGGAAAACAAGTCCTAATCCAAAAAAATTCATATGTAAGCAATACATCCCTAATATCATTACCTTGGTAAACGACTTAATCTAACTTCAAACTTATACTACAGAAACAAAGCAGAGCTTCATAAATTGTCTACATTTCTAATTTTCTAGAGTTGATCACTGCTGCCCGTAGAAGACGCATCGAAAATTCATATTGTTAATCCAACATTTTAACTTCCAAAGGGGTTCTACAGCATTACTTGACTTTAACAGACACTACCTTCTAGCAGTAGAATTTTAGGCTAGAGCAAATAAACGTCACCACAAAGTAAAGAGAATTATAACCTTGAACCCATAGATTTCCCGGCTAAAATCAGCGGATGACCCGGGTACTTAGCAACCGCCTTTTTGACAACATCGGCATGAAAATCGACCAACTTTTCAGCCTTTGGAGGAGCCCTCTTTTTCCCACCAGAAATATCTGCCAAGAACACAACTTCTAGATTATACAAATACAATAGAGATAACCCAATTCCATGAATAACCCAGATCACTATATAGCCAAAAGAACTGAAAATTTATCAAAATTCATATTTACTTACACGGGTAATCGAAGGTAACAACTTCTACAGCATTTAGTGCTTTTCCCAACATATCCTTCCACCTAAACAAAAGCCCACAAAGCTAAGCTAAAAGCTTCAAGCTTTACTCAACGAAATCTTTTTCTGATGTTTCCAAAAGAAGCAAAGAAATTGAAAAGGGACCTGATCATCCAGTCGGAAGAAGAAGGAGCACCAGCACCATGAGCAAAGACCACCACAGGGGATAATTTCTCTGGTGTGGACGAAGGTGCCGCTGACGGGTCATCTGCTTCGTCTTTGCTCTGGTTCTTACGCCTGCGTTTTGACGGTGGTGGTGAAGCCATTCGTAATCGAAGGAAAGCACTTTGAAATGATTCTCAATTTTCAATCTGATTAAAACCCTAGAATCGATTTCAGCACTGAACTGATTTTCGCGCCAAATGGTGGGAAACACCCAACTAGAAGAATGTGCCGCGCGCCACTTGGCATGTGAGTAATGATTAAAATTGGGTTGGGTTTCTCTCAGTCGGTAAATAGGGTTAGGTCCGAGGAAAGCCCAATTTGGATTTCTGTTGGTCAAATGATGTGGTTATTGATAATTTAATTATTACTTAAGTGTCAATTAATGTTCTTATTTTTTATTATCATTTAGTTTGGTTTACAAATTTGATCTTCCTAGCATTATCCAAAGGGTAATATAGAGAGACCAAAATTTTAAATTAAATTCTGTAAACTAAACAACGTGTTTGTTAATGATTAAATAATTATTAAGTGTCGATTAACGTGCTTATTTCTTATTTATTACACATCATTTGATTTCTAATTTTGATCTCCCTAACATTATTCGATCTTAAACTGTACCTTGATGGATTTATAAAACCCCTTAAACACAAGCCTAACAAGAGTGTTGAGTTTGATGGTCACAACTATTCATATGGTTAAACTCAATTTAAACTTTAATAATTAGGATATACTCAATGGTTAATTTTGATTATGGACCTGTCAACAAGGTTTATTTATTTGTTAGCCTAGGTTAATGAGGCAAGTTCATTGTTTTCAGCTGAACAAACCACACCAATCGATATGATTATTGGTGATAAAGCCGATATGGAGAAATCTCGTTCGGCTAAGTTGTTTGAATTAAAAGCAGAAATTATTATGCCTCGGGGGCATAATAATTGTTCAACACATTCGGCGGCCGAAAATGAAAAATATTTCGCCAAGTCAAAAAGATTTGATCATTTTTCATTCGGCTCGGTGCGAAATCACATTGAGAATTTTAATACAAAATTATCTCGGCTCGGAATAAAGCATCGTTGGCTTCCTCCTGATTATGGTTCGGCCACTTTCCTTCTTGTTTGCTTTAAAAAAAAAAAATCTTAACCATTCGGCTTTTTAGGCCGATGCATAAGGAAATAAGGGAACAACTTTGGTATAATCGGCTGTTAGGATCATTTTTCTGCGGTGTCTCGGCTCCCAATGCTTCAGGCCGAGTTGTATATATATATATATATATATATATATATATATATATATATATATATATATGTATATATGTATATATGTATATATGTATATATATATCCTAAATGGTGGCCTGATGCCGTGTGTGTATGTATAAGATCCTAAATAGTAGGCCAATTTTTAGTGGTCAACCAGCGCCGTGATGTCACTTTGTTTCTGCTTGCCTTCGTTCTGAGCTTCTCGACCTCGGCTTAGTGTGTGTATATATATATAATATAGGCAGGCCGAGCCGCCAAGGAAAATTCTTCTCGACCTCGGTGTAGTTTTTCTCGGCCTCGGCCCGCTTTATCCTCGACCCCAATTTTTCTCTACTCCTTCCCAAATCCTTCTCGACAGTTATTGCAGAGGAAGGCCGCAGCGTTGGCAGAACACACATGTTGTTGCCGAAGAACAAAGTTTCTTTTTCGGCGATACGATGGGATTTTATTGGTTACGAACACTTAATTTCCTTAACCATTCGGCTTGCGAGTTGAAGTTCAAGGAAATTGGGGGGCAATGTTTGGACCCGATTTTACACCATCGGCCCAAGCGATCGAGGCCGTTGAGTGAGCATGGTTCTTAACCGTCGGATAAGATAATTTGCTAAGAGATAATATTATGGTTTTTAATCATAATAATTATCTTTTAAATTATCTCAATTTTCTTATACAAGATAAATGGAATACAAAACAAGTCTACAGGAGATTCACGTTCATGTGTGATGTGATAAGGATGTGGATATTTTAAATTAAACATGGCTTTATTTGGTTGGATAATTGCATGATAACCTCATGCAATTATATTGGTGATCCCGTCAAACATGGATGATTTTTCGTGTACTGATCCAATTTAAGATGAGGGCTGATGGAAGATTAATCTGCACATGCAAACCACACCAAAGATCAAATATAATCCTTCGAAGATCAAGCCACGTCAACCACATGGGAGATTGAATTGGACTCTACTCAAGGATCAAGCCACGTCAAGCATGCATGTCTCTATAAATAGGAGTGTTTGTGCAACAACAAAGGAATCTCCAACTCAACACACAAACTGCTATGCGCAAACCCTCGCTCTACGCGAAACCTGTCAAACACCTTGAGATTTTATTTTCTTTTTCGCCAACATATCTTCAGTTTGGATAAACAGCACTGTGAAGGCAACCGGTGATACCTTCAGTTTGGATAAACAGCACTATCGCCGTAGAACCAGCCGATCCCGGAGCATCTTCAGTTTGGATAAACAGCACTGCGTCGAGGCCGACTGGTTATCTATCCAAGTCTCGGTCGAGAAGGACTTTCGAGTTCCTATCGACAGAGGTCATCTCATCAGCCTTCTCGGCGAAGTGAGGTGTTACGAGTTACTGGGCTCGGCGCATTAAATGCCGAGTTGCTTTATGATTGGATACTCACAGGTTAGTTTCAGAGTTCGGCATTCCGACGGCCGAACACTTTCACCGTCAAGACATATATCTGTTTTGAGTATCTATGCCCTTACACTTTGGTGTCGATTTCGGCGTGCTTATACCTTTACGAATATAATCACCTTGACCGAATCCGGCACCGACGATTCGTGAACTTCGCAGAGCTAGCAGCCTTGTCTTCAGGCTCTAGAACCCAAACGCCGAGGCGTGTTCCTTCCTCAGCCGCAGTCGCAAGATTCAGAAGTCAGCCGCGCATACAACGCAACATCAACATTTTACTCACCGGTCGAGGTCGGCCGTCGAGTTGGCACGCCCCGCATTCAACCGAAGGACGTAGTTAGCTCATAGATTACTCGCCTGCGCGCCACGTAGGCTTGGTAGTTTTTAGGGTCAACACTAGGATTTGAACTCATGCCCTTTTACGAGTCCTCCTAAATTGCATTGATTTATCCTAGATTCCATTTCAGTTGGAACTTGGCTATTCAACCAACGTGTTCACGGTTGTTTGGGTTTAGGCTCATAAGCAATTAACCTTATATGATTGAGTTGGAAATGAGGAAAAAAAAGAAGTAAAATAAAGTGGACTCATAAGCTAATAATCATTCTAAATTCTAATAATATATGTAACTAATAAAATGAAAACTACAGTGCAGAGTTTGAGTTCACATAATTTGCAGTAAAAATTGCAATGCATAGTCTGAAGATAAATAAATGAGTTGACTTTTATGAAATATTTGTGCATGGGTAACGACATTAGTTTGTAATTTTTGTTTGGTGCATTTCTGTACTAGAAAAGTCCATCGGCCTTTTGTTAATGGGACTTTTAGATTCAGGTCCAAAACAGAGTTTGTTTGTTTAAATCCTTAATCTATGATATAGGTAGAGATAGATAAAAGAAATGTATTGTCTCTACTATTTAATTGAACCCTTTTTGGCCATATTTGTCAACCAAAGAGGGTTAACGTACCATTCTAACCCTATTAACAAAACTGAAGAAAAAATAACCAAAATAAAACTTATGGGCAATATATTAAATTTGTAAGATCCCACATCGTCCAGGGATGTGGATCATGTAAACCTTATATGTATATTCTCATCTCTACCTAGCATGAGACCTTTTGGGCATGAGACCTTTTGGGAGAAAAAAAAAATTCTAATTAAGAAAACAAATTTGATGAATATCCAATTAAGAAAAGATAGAGGCAAACACAAAAAAAATGAATTCCAAAAATACTTGTATAAGACAATTGCTTAATTAGTTAAAGGGTGATTTTGTATAAAATCAATGAAAAATAATATTGACATATATAAACAATATTTATGTTAATTATAAATAGGTCAATATATTATGATACTTAAATGTATTAAAATAAATAAAATTTACAAAATCTGCCATTATAGCTATCACCCACCCTAACCGACACACCCTTATTCATATTTTTATATTTTGGAATAGGTCAATACAGATTCAAACATTGCAACGCAGTGTCTGTTTTCTGATTCAGTTTTTTACATTTGGATTTAGACATTGATTGCATTGTCTGTTTCCTGGTTCCGTTTTTTCCATCACTCATCATGCGACTCTTGATTTTTACATTTGGATCCAGGCACTGGAATGTAGTGTTGCTTCTTGGTTCTGTTTTTACATTATTTTTACATTTGTATTCAAACATTGCAATGCAATGTCCAATTCTTGGTTTTAATTATACTTTTACATTTGGATCCAGACATTGCAATGTAGTGTCCATTTCCTCATATATATATATATATATATTATTTTATTTTTTTACCTTTTGATTCAGACAATGAATGCAATGTATGTTCCCTAGTTCTGTTTTTATGCAATATTTGATCTGGGCTTGATTTAAAACATGTCGAAATCCAATTTGTCTTTCCTTCTCCATCCCAAACCTCTAACCCAACAAAAAAACCCAAAAATCAACTTGCACGTTCCAACAACACGACCCAAATGAAAAATAAACTTATTTCAATTTTTCTATTCTTTCTCCTTCCTTCGTTGCTTCTATGTGTATAAACTCAATCAACAACACCTTCCCATCTTGATCTCTCATTGCTATTATGAACTCGATTGACAACTTTTTGTCCAGCCAAGAATCGATGAGATTGGCCATGGATAAATGATATTTGATGGCGGATTGATGAGATGTAACAATCGACAAACGACAATGAGATTTTCGTGCCCACTGCTACAACTGAAGAGATTTTTATTGTTGGGCTTTCAAAGTATGGATTCATGGCTTGTATTGATTAATCAACGAGAAAGATGGAGAGAGGGAGGCATTTGGTTATCTTCACGTCCGGAAAAGAGAGAGGATTTGTGGGAGAGATAATCATGAACCTTTTTATGATTTAATTTGGGGGAAAAATAATTTTATAACTATTTATATGGGCTTGAAACCCATGTAACATTCATCATTGACCTATGCCTAATTAACAAAAATATTTCATTGATTAGATCTAAAATAAAAATTGACCATTATTATATATGGTGTTGTAGACCTAATTTACTGGATCATATAAAGGACAGAGAGAGGGGGTGCAGCAATAATAGAGAGAAAGAGAAAGATGTGTAATTGTGAGGTGTGTTCTATTCCACCCCATTGTGCATTTATTTATAGTAGTAGGGAAGGTTAATTCCTTACCCTAATAGGATTACAACTCTAATAGGATAATATCTAACCCTAGATAATATTCCAAGATATCCCTAGATACACTAGGATTTACACAATCACATTCCTAATCTAATAGAACTGCAACATTTCCCCTTGAGTGTGTAAATACTCAAACAAATGGCGCATCAGGTCTTCAGTGGTGAAGTAAGTAAAGTTGATGAAGTCATCGACATAATAAGCGAATGTGAGTCTCAAAACAACGGAATGATTCATAAAAGGTAAAACTCACAAAACCTCGCTATGGTAAAACCTAAGGTGGGATAAAAACCCATAGACTAAGGAGAAAAGTGAGAAGTTGCATTAAGTCAAAACTCTATGTCTTCTGGACGCAAGTAGAAGCTCTCAAGGGTATGACTAGCCCAAGATGGGTGCCTCGTCAAAACCTAGTTAGGTAGCAAAAACCCATTGGGATAAATGCTCCTAATCAGAGGGAAAAAGAGTACATTAAGATCAAGTGAGTATACTTCTGGATACTCCCCCTGAGTTTGATAGAACTTCCAAATTAGAACTACAAGCATTGCATATGAATAGTTAGGCATGCCAATTTCCGGGACAAGCTTCTGGAAGGTTAACTTCGGTTGTGACATCATGTAAAGGTCGGCAAGGTTGTCTGGGATCGGCTTGCATGACTTCAATCTCCTGATGCTTCCCTGTTGTGATGTAGACACAATATGTCTTGGCGTTGACTTTGTTGGTGTATCATGTCTTGGTCGGGTTGTTACATGCGGCATAGTCTTCATGGATCATCATCGGGACTCAACGATGGATGAAAACAACAAGTACTTCGAATGTGCTCAACAAGAGCTCTCAACCATGTCTCATGTGTGGCGTAGTGAAATGAGGTGAGTCTTGGAATGTTTCGAAGATTTCACAACTAAGGTCATATCGTGGACCTCCAAGATATTGTTATATCCCTAACAGGTAAAGACATAACCATTCGCGGATTTGCCTTGTGTGGGTTTGATAAGTAACCAGCGTCAGCATAACAACAAGGCAAGCATCATTCTGAGGATCAGGGGGTCGGATCCGCTCGAGATGGATTAGGGTTAGCCCAAATCCATAGTACCTTTCAGGATAGCGGAAAAACATCTTTAATACTAATTTAGTGGTTGCATGTAGACGCAGTGTTGCATCTTTACCAATAGATCAACAGCGAATGAGATGTCTTATCTAACCCAATGAGCTAAGTATAACAAAGCGCAAAGTTGAACTTAAATATGGAATTTCGGATTCCATAACCTCTTCAAGGGTCTTATTTTCATATAGCGTATGGAAAATCATAACTATACTCAAAAGGTAACACTTTCGGGGTGTAGTTTGACTAGTAAACCAAAGTATTATCCAAAACAACGCTTGAACTTCAAGTCAAGATGGGTTTTCCCAAAATTCATTATCTCAAATTCTGTCTTCATGTGCAAGACAATTTCCTCAAGCTCATATAGAGTCTTAGTGAGATTCATGTCATCGATATAAACTGTAACTCTAGCAATTCGGAATAAGACTTCATAGTTTAACATGCAAGGGCATTCATTCATATCCTTGACAGATCAAATAGTCACTTAGACGGGTATACCACATATGCCAGATTGCTTTAATCGATATGTGAACACCTCAAACGAGTTGAGATGATGTTTCGTGGTTTGGAATTATTTGAATCAGTGCATGTAATTCTTTGGGAACTTGCATGTAATTCTCTGTATCAATATCCCCATGGAGAAACACTAACAACATTACATAATGCTGCAATCAATCACAGGGCCTTTGAGAGAAACCTTGCGCCATAAGGCGTGCATCATATCGCACTATTTCATTCATCTCATTACGCTTCTTTTTCCAATAGCAACACAACAAGGTTACCTTCGGCAGTGTAGGAAGTACGGGTCCAAACATACTTTGGTAAGGAATTTAACTTGGATTGTAATTTCGGTTATCCAATCAGTTCTACATTGTCACTAATCAACAGAACACGGTTCAATATCGTCACTTTTTATTTATGTTGGTAGCTACCATATAAGTGAAAACATCAAGCATGGTTATCCAAGACATTCAACAAGAAGGTCCGCCTAAGGTTTTTCCAAACTGGAGATCTTGTCTTGGCATTACGAAGGCCTATCATCACAACTTATAAGACAAAAAGCAAGTTCACATCAAAGTGGGATGAACCATACGTAATACAAGAGGTCTACACCAACGGCGCCTGCTTAATCATTGCGGAAGACGGCTTGAGGATTGGCCCCATAAACGGCAAGTTCTTGAAGCTATACTATGCTTGAGAAGAAGCCATGCTCCTGGCCCGCAAGAGCATAAACTACGTACGACACATAAAAAAAAAAAAACAAACAAACAAACACTTTGAACTACGTTATACTTGATCTCTTCTTTGGAAGAGTACGTAGGCAACTTGAAACTTCAAAACTTCGAGTACAGTCACACCATCAAAATAATAATAATAATAATAATAATAATAATAATAATAATTTGAAGAAATGTGGAGCAAATTCAAAATGTGAATACTTTATTTATTTAAAAACAATAAGGATTTTATTAAAGGCTCGACGAATGAAAGTCAATTTTATTACAAAGGCAACAATTTCTTTGTACAAAAAAAAATTATATATATATATATGTGTGTGTGTGTGGCCTCCAAAGCAGCAAATGGCGTCATTGTCCAATTCAAAAAAAAAAAAAAAAAAAAGCCCATTCCCATAATCCCTAGCCATTTTGACATCCAAAAGCCCATAGTGATCCGGGAAGTCTGGGCCCACAATCTGGAATCCAAACTCGATCTCACCCAAAATTTGCAGGCTCTCTTGTCTGGCGCACCGAAACAACCAGCTTCTCTGCAATCCAAATTCGTCCGCTCCCCTCCTGCTTCATAGGATAAGCAAATGTGCGCTTCTCAGTTGTACGCCTATGCAAATCTCTCTGGCAGCTCAAGAACCTTCCTCAGGCGGATCATGCTTCCATATTTATGAACTTTTGTTCTGCTTTTAGACATCTTGAACTTAGACATTCTGATCTCCTAGAAGAGAATGCATGAGAGGTTGACTTTGATGCTGTTGAAGCTTGTGCAGATCACAACACGGTTGTAATGGTAATTATAAACCCCGGGAATCCTTGTGGGAATGTGTACAGTTACCAACATCTAGAGAAGATCACAGAAACTAAAAAGAAAAATGAAAAAAAAGCTTCGAATTCTCGTAATTGTTGATGATGTTTATGGGCATCTTGCTTTTGGGGATAAACCATTCGTGCCAATGGGATTTTTTTGGATCAACTGTTTCGGTTCTTACTTTCGGGTCCTTGTTAAAGAGATGGATAGTTCCTAGATGGCGGTTTGGTTGGTTTGTGACGGCTGATCCATGTGGCATGTTTAGAATACCCCAGGGTTATTGATCCTGTCAAGAAATATTCGACATCTTGGGAGGACCTACAACTTCCATTCAAGCAGTAGTTTCTCGCATCCTTCAACAAACCGAAGAGGCTTTCTTCAAGAAAACTCTCTATTTACTGAAGCAGTCCTCTGACATTTGTTGTGAGAGGATAAATGAGATCCTTTGTCTTACCTGTCCAAGCAAACCCGAAGGATCCATGGTCGTAATGGTGGAACTAGACCTTTCACTACTGGAAGATATTAATGATGATATTGAATTTTGTTTCAAGCTCGTAAAAAAGGAAAGCGTTATCTTTGTTCCAGGAACAGTGGTAGAGCACGGCAAAGAAGGAAGCTACAGGACGGTCCTTCAAGGCAAGCTACAGTTGCAAAGAAAACCAAAATGTTACGCAATCGCATTACGTAACCTCGCAGCGATTACGCAAGCAGTTTCTTACACTGCACGACAACGTCACCACCAAAGGAAAACTGTGACCAAAAGGCATTACACAGCGAAGCCCCGCTGCAGTCTTTTGCACAGCACCACACGACAGCGCACCATTGAGGGAAAACTGTGATCAAAAGGCACTACACAGCGAAACCCCGTTGCAGTCTTTTGCATAGTACCACACCGGTAAAAAGTGACGCACTGCAACAAGCTCCAAGCACCAAGACACACGGCAACGTTACCACTGAGGGAAAACTGTGATCAAAAGGCACTACATAGCATAACAACACTGTAGTCTTTTGCACAGCACCACGCAGTAAAAAGTGACGCACTGCAACAAGCTTCAAGCTCCAAAGCTCACCAGTCCGACAAGCAGCAGAGCAGGGAAAAGATAGGTAACTGTGTGATCAGATTGTTGCAGCCAAAGACAATTTATAGACACAAGTGTGCTTGAAAGTCAAGCAATCATTCATTCAAAGCTACACACAAAGAATAAAAAATACAAAAAAAAAAAAGGAAAAGAATGATGATGGTATGAAAAAAAAAAAAAAAAAAAAAAGGTTCATGGTGCATGCTACTATTAGCAAGTCAATAAGGAAAAAGAAAAGGGGTGGTGGTGACAAAATCATTGAAAGATAGAAAAAAAAAAATAAAGGGGGTCTTAAAAATTTAAAAAAAAAAAAAGAGAATGGTTATTGGATGGTACACGGTATCATTTTGAAATTATAATCAAGAAAGAAAAAAAAAAGTACCATCTGAATGAAATAAGAGTTAATTTATTGATATCTCTGAGAAATTATAGAAATATGCATGTACATCAGTAAAAAAAAAAAAAAAATTAAAAAAAAGGGAGCCTTCATAAAGGTTGCTCACGTGACGCCTCACTACTCAGCGGAACTCCAGGAAGAAGAGGCACCAGAGGTTGATTATTTGGAGCCTCAATACTTGATCGAACTTCAGATGGCGAAGGAAAAATGTGCCTCTGGAAGAAAGCCACAAACCTCTGATGGTCACTTTGAATTTGACCTTCAAATTCCTGCAGCTGGTCAAGCTTTCTCTTCATGCTCGTTGAATAATCATTTGCAAGCATGCGTAACTCTCTATTCTCGCGCTTGAGCCCTCTGATCTCTCGTCCAAGGTTTGCCACCTCGCCCGTCAATGATTCGACTTGGCGAGTTCAAACGAGTAGGCGTTGGCCCATATTGGACACAGAGCCTGCACACTGAACATTGAAAGCCATGGAGTCTTAGACAACCAACTCATCGGACCGTCTTGAAAGCAGCCTATTATCTCTAGGAGTAAGGAAGTTCCTAGCTACTATCGTACTGTTGTTGCATCCCTCTCCACAGAGTCTTCAACTGTAAGAAGACCATTAGAAGATAAGAAGGATGGGCGCCATATTACCTTGACGCGGCGCGCCTGTATCGCTCCCGAGACTCAAATCTAAGCAAATATTAAACGGGTAAGCCATTTTCAGAAATGATAAAATAAAAGGGTTGGATGGAGTAAAATCTCATAAATACAGCAGAGACAATTTTCACTGGCGGGAAATCTTCAAAGTGTGCATTTTGAATACAATCGATACCTCTATAAAATGAGAAGCAACACAGCCACATGTTCAAAAAATTGAAAAGACACCACTCCCCGAATTTCAAAAGCAGGATTTTCCTGCATAAAGTCCATCAACACTTTTCAAACGCAATCTCAGCTTTTCAGATATCACGTGCAAGTTTGTCAAATATCTCTGACTTCCAACTAGAACGCTATCGCCGACAAGCGTGGGTAACAAGGCCACATCCGCACCACTACCTGCTAGTGGGAAATCCCTATATATGTCAACCTTCATCCTCCATGGCAAGGCACACATCCAAAACACCTAACTCTTCTTCCTTGCCAAGAACGCATCTGCAACCAAACCTCTCAACATACTCAGTTTTCCTCCTCCCTGAAAACACCTATTCAACCAAGTCACACTAAGAGCAAAAGTATCGCATATCATCAGGGTCGAAAACAAGAATATCTCATAGCATGCTTTCTCCCTATCCTTTTCTTTGTCCTCGTTCTTCCCTGCGGGACAATAAGAAAGAAAGCAATCAACCGGCACTTGGGATTAACCTTCCGATTTGGAACTGACTGCTTGGAACCTCCTTCCCTGATTGCTTACCTAGCATTGCTCTCAAGTACTCATCTTCAACTGTTGATGTACTTCCAAAGAAGATACCACATCTGCCTGGAGAACAGATGAACCAAGTGAAAATGATACATCGAAGCATGTGGAGACAAGCGCAACAAGCACATGTGTTGGTTAATCCGCTACTTCCTCAAAAGCAAACGTATCTCATATCATCAGGGTCGAAAGCAAAGGTATCTCATATCATGCTTTTTCCTTGTCTTTTCTTTTGCCCTTGCTCTTACCTACAAGACAAGGAGAAAGAAAACAATCAGGCAAAACCTGCGATTAAACTTCCAATCTAAAACTAATTGCTCGGAACCTTTGCCTGATTGCTTTCCTTGCATTATTCTCAAGTGGTCATCTTCAACTGTTGTTGGACCTGGGTCTTAAGTCACCGACGTAGCAGAATAATTGGTATGTTGTTGGCTCTTTGCATTGAAGCTGCCAAGCATGGATGAGTCGTTGAGAAGTAGAGAAGAATGCAGCGTGACGAGCTGTAACAAATCACTATAGCACGACGCTCTTCTCTGCAGAACTGCATAATCTAGACTGAAGAGTCTAAGTCAAATCCAAGCCCGGCGTCGTCGCTCTAATCGAAGAGCTCGAGAAACTTCAATAGCTTTTCACGGGCACCGTCGTCGAAAAGCAAAGCCTCACCGTGCAACCCCGTCAAATCACCACTGCTCCTTCAAAAGCAAACGTATATCATATCATCAGGGTCTAAAGTGAAAATATCTCATATCATGCTTTCTCCCTGTCCTTTTCTTTGTCCTTGTTCTTACCTGCAGGATAATGAGAATGAGAGCAATCAGTCGGCACTTGGAATCAAGCTTCCAATCGGGAACCGACTGCCTGGAACCCCTTCCCTGATTGCTTACCTAGCATCGCTCTCGAGTACTCATCTTCAACTATTGATGTACTTCCAGAGAAGATATCACATCTGCCTGAAGAGCAGATAAGACGAGTGACGATGAAACATCAAGCTTATGGATACTCAGCAAACGCAACAACTGCACGTGCTGATTCATCACCAACAAAGCCAAATCTCACTTGGCAGGTAAAACTGCTCGTGGTCCTATTTAAATGCAAGATCAAGCCTCGATGGCCCTTGAAGAAATCACAAGTCCAATTTAAGATCAAGTGTCCACCATCCTTGAAGATCATATCGTTAACCAAACTGCTTGGGGTTTATATGAAAATGCTGCGAACTTATGCGATCTTTCAGAGCAAACTTTTTTGCAGCCTCTGACCTCATCCCCTGACTCTCTTCAATATGAATTGGAAAGATTGAACAAAGAAACAGACCATCACCTCCACCTCGTGCCTGCCTGGCAGATGTCCAAATCCTGAAACAGCTCGTGGTCCTATTTAAATGCAAGATCAAGCCTCGATGGCTCTTGAAGAAATCATAAGTCCGATTTAAGATCAAGTGTCCACCATTCTTGAATCAAATTCAGCTCTAAATGAAAGGAGTAACTTCAGACCTTTGGAGGAAGCCAGAAAATCCTCCAACCCAGTTCAAGATTAAGCCTGTGGAAAATCAACAATTGGAGAAAACCAAACAATCTTCCAGCCGAATTCAAGATCAAGCCCCGACGGCCCTTGAAGAAACTTTCAGCCCAATTCAAGATCAAGTTTCAACGGCTCTTGGATCGGCGTCTACATTAAGGGACTTCAAAACATATCTTCTACACGTGACAAACACATGTATATGACGCGCCTTGAAGTGGGGGCATTTGTAGACATCGAAATTTCGGTGAAATAAATGCTGACCAATGCATTAAAATTTCAATATTCACGTGTTACATAAATTTTACACGTAGCGTGTGACTCAACGAAAAATTGAAAGAAATCAGAAAAGTCATCAAATAGGACACGTGTCAACACCTGGCAGAAATGATTTATTTCATCTAAATATTATATTCAAAATTAGGCCTTGAAAAATTCTATAAATACAAGGCCATTTCATCCATTTCAAGGAAGGAATTCACATATACATTTCTCTACTCCCAAATTGGAAGAGAATTCTCCAAATCCTTGAAGCTATGAAACTATAAACCTTTCAAGCATCCAACCTCCCAAATTCCTAAGAATCCTAAAGGATCAAGAAAGCTCTCTTCGTTCTTCGTCAAATCCTTGAAGAAATCCATACATCGTTCATCAAGATCAAGCCCTAAAGGCCCTTGAAGATCCGTTCATCGTTCATCAAGATCAAGCCCTAAAGGCCATTGAAGATCTGTTCATCATCGTTCATCAAGATCATCAAGATCAAGCCCTAAAGACACTTGAAGATCCGTTCATCATCGTTCATCAAGATCAAGCCCAAAGGCCCTTGAAGATTCGTTCATCATCGTCCATCAAGATCAAGCCCCGAAGACCCCTTGAAGATCCGTTCATCCTCGTTCATCCTGAGATCAAGCCCCGACGGCCCTTTAGATCAACAATATCAACAAATCCACACCTATGTTCATCCCTAGACCAAGCCCCGATGACCCTTTGGATCAACAGCCCATCCATAAATCTACACCTTACGAAGATAGAATCAGATGATCAAACTGTAGAAGAGATTGTAACCCCAAAGTTAATACAAAATATTATTTTGTACACGTGTTCTTGTCTCATTCATCGCAAGAAAATTCGTGTTTACAATCGGCCATGAGGTTTAGTAGCAATGTGTGTAGTCAAACATGTGACCATTTTGTCGATTCATCAACCAAAACCATAAGTATTTATATGGTCCACATTTTGGTTGGATTAGTCCACATATATTCCCTTGAATCCACTATGAAAAATGATGATTTCGTATCTTTGCGAGGGATGATTTAGAAAATCAATTTCTCAAACGAACAGGCTTGGCAAAGTGTGTTTGTAAGTAGATGATCCTTACTTCGGGTAAGGAGATGCGTCGTGGCATCATTGTTTGACCTAAGTGTCCCAAATGGTCGTGCCAAGGCAAGTAAACTGCTCAATCACTAGTTGGGAGATAGCCAATTGACCCCAAAACAAAGCTTCAGGCTCATTTTTGGAGGTGGTGCAAAGATATTTCACTCTATTTTCCATCAGTGGTTTCATTCATGGTCATTGTTCTCTCGAATATCCTTAAGACTCAACGATGTTCTTCCAGAAATGGGAGAATATAAGGTCTCTTAAATGGTAATGTAGTACCATTCATACAACGAGGAGCGTGCCAATGTTCTTAATCAGGTTGGATAGACCAGAAGTCATTGCTAGAGATGTGATTTAGGTATAAAGTTAGTGTACGTAGTATCGCATTCATCCAGACAACTAACTTTCCTATTAAATCATATTCGAGACAATATCAGTAAGATTATTCATAACTAAAACAAACACCAAATGTGAATCCAAGAACATAAATAAAAGTTCACAAAGTAAATAGTTTACTAAGGGTATTCGGCCAACAAGGCCATCCATGTCAAAATTCTACTCTTCCAATGATGTTTGGTAGAGCAAAATTAGTCTCACATATTGACTACGAGAATGGTACTCCTCAACGACATTGTAGGCATTTACATGTGCATAACCAATGATTTATTCTATCGAGACGGAAGTAGATTTTGCAATGTTGAGGTTCGGGAATATTATCCTTTATTCTTGAAGTTTTAGGCCTTAGGTGCTAAAGATCATGCTTCAGGCATGATGTCATACCTTGGCAGACCCTGATTATACCATATGTTGTAAAAACAAACTTGAAATTGGGTTACGAGAGAAACAGACCAGGACTTGGGTTAGGTAGGCTCCGACCAAAGCTGGAGGGGTCTGTTCGGTATGCCTCTGCCGAAGTAGAGCAATATTGTTTGGTGGGCCCCCAACCGAAATCGGGAATTACCATTCGGTAGGCCTTGACCAAATTAGGTCGAGCCATTTGGTAGACTCCAGCTAAGCTGGGTCTATACCATTCGGTAGACTCCAACTGAGGCTGGGTCTATACCTTTTTCTCACATTTATGGTAGTAATCAGATCTGAGAATTTGGTAAACTTCTGCTTTCTACACTGCTGCTTTAGGAGCGAGTTGGAAACATGGAAAGACGAGAAAAGTATTCTCCAATCAAATTCGATCGGATTTATAAACTTCAAAATCGTCCTCATTCATGGACATAATCTTAGTGTGCTTCAGGCAATATCTTTCATGATTAAACGGTCCGTAGAAGCAAGTCAAAGAGCCATGGAATCCTCGTTCGAGAGGTATTTCTGTTTGTAATGGTTTCGGGATAAGTCTTCGAATGATGATCATGGCGGAGGCTTATTCAGCTTTTCCATGCCATTGTTGGCTTCAATGATTTCTCAACTTCTTGATAGTTAAGTGAAGATTCACGTCTTGTACCCACATAAAGTGGTTTCGATCAAGAAACGTCCAAATCAATGAAATCGAACTTGTTACAGTTCAACAATCCACTAAATGGAGGGAACAAGATTGTGATTGGTGCTATGGAAATAAGATATCCATAAGCATCAAAGTTAGAACATTCGGGTTATAAGACATGGTTTACATGAAAAACGTCGAGGGTTTTATGGGTGTATTGTTTTATGAAAACTTCGGGTTTTAAAGGCACTAAATTTGAAACTACAGGTTCGAGTTTAGTTATGAACTTCCGGCTCATAAAAAGAGGTACCTATAAGAATACATAATACAATATACAACTAAGTGTAGTGGATTTGGGTTGCTTCAGGAACTCAAGTGTGAGTGCTTCGAGACTACGAAAGTGAGTCAACGGTTCAAAGAAAATAAATAATTTATTGAATCGTTAATTGCCAAAAAGTGGACTTCAGGCCAATAATTTTGGATTAATTGTCAGATTAATGGACTGCTAGTCACTTTAATTAATTCAATATATCGTAACCATCTAGGTTTGATCATAGAAGCAAAATAATAACATTCGTGTTAATATTAGCTTGAATTTTTGCTTCAGGCGAAGCGATAATAAAATTATAGCTTGATAAACGTTAACCAATAACGTCCCAAAAATTATAGGAGTATGGTTATGAAGTGGGAATGCCAAAACTGGGGCATTGAGTTCGAAAAAATAGCAGCCCAACTCGGTAGGCTGGCTGCTGTGTGCAAGGCAAGGCCCTAAAGGGCTTGATGGGCCTTGGGGTAGGCTGCTAAGGCAACCCATGTGTGGATGCAGGCCACGGGCCAGTTCTGGGAAGGAGCCCAGCAACCAAGCTACTGGTTTTGGGCCATAAAAGGCACGGGGAGCACAGGCCCAACTCAGAGGCTGGCTTAGATGGGTGCGCATGAATCCTAGCCAAAGGTTGGCTTCATTTTTGGCCTTGGCAAAGCAAGCCCAGCTATAAGGGCTAGCTTTGGTGATCGTGGGCCGAGGCAGAAAAGCAAGCAAAGCTTACTGTAGGCGAGCTAGAATAAGGACAGAGCCCAACAAGGCTTGTAGGCCTGCTGGTGGACTTTGGGCTTCATGCCCATGCAAATTTCAACCCAGGCCGATGCCTGGTTGTCGGTCCATGGCGTCGGAATGACGTCGTTCTGTGGTGGCGTGGCTGCAGGTAAGCCTGGCAATTCCTTACACGACCTAATTACCCGTCACGACACAACACGAAATTAACAGGCGTTTGGGTCGACATGATAACGAATCGGATCGTTATCGGGTAACCCGATAAGTACCTGTTAAGATAACGGGTTAGTTTGGGTATACACGTAGATAACACGATAAGCAAAATATTAATTTTATAACCCTAAAAAAAGTACTATAATAATTATATATATATATAGATATATATTAGTTTAACAATTTTATACCCCTAAAACTATAATAATTATATATATATATATATATATATATTAAATTAAATTTTAAAAATTGGTGACCATTGGATCGGCTTAAATATACATACTATTTAATTTTTCAAGTGTTATACGTACAAAATAAATAAATTTAAATCTACTTAATATATATATATATATATATATATACATACACACACACACCATTGAACTTGAAGGGATACGAATTCTACGAAACTAATTTCAACGATCCAACCTTCAAACTTATTTGTATATGCTTCTAGATCGCATCAGCAAAAAACCGCAAAAAAAAAAAAAACATTCAGAGATCAAGTAAAGGGACAAGACTTTTCGACAGTTATAAAATGAAAAATCACGATTTGACGGTTATTTTAACTCCGATTTTGATTATTTTTTATAGCTACACTCCTTCATCCTATATGAATACAATGAATGAATTCGATCTTCAATTTAAAATATTTACACTACTAGATACAACAAAATCTTATGTTATACTTAATGAAAGTATAAATAAACTCTAACTGTTAGTGAATCTATCATTTTGATGGGATACGCATCCTACGAAACTAATTTCAATAATCCAACCGTCAAACTTGTTTGCCTATGCTTCGAGATCGCATACACCAAAAATCACAAAATAAAAAAAAAACATTCAGAGGTCAAGTAACAGGACAAAACTTTTCGACGGTTATAAACGAAAAATCACGATTTAACGGTTATTTTAACTCCGATTTTGATGATTTTTGACAACTACACTCCTTGACTCTATATCAATACAATGAAAGAATTTGATCTTCAATTTAAAATATTTACACAAGTGGATACCACAAAATCATATGTTATACTTAATGAAAGTATAAATAAACTCTAAGTGTTAGTGAATCTATCGTTTTGATGGGATACGCATTCTACGAAACTAATTTCAACAACCCAACCGTCAAACTTGTTGGTATATGCTTTGAGATCACATCAGCAAAAAATCACAAAAAAATAAACATTCAGAGATTAAGTAACGGGACATGACTTTTCGACGGTTATAAAACGAAAAATCACGATTTAATGGTTATTTTAACTCCAATTTTGATTATTTTTTATAGCTACACTCCTTGATCCTATATCAATACAATGAATGAATTCGATCTTCAATTTAAAATATTTACACTAATGGATACCACAAAATCTTATGTTATACTTAATGAAAGTATAAATAAACTCTAAGTGTTAGTGAATCTATCGTTTTGATGAGATACGCATCCTACGAAACAAATTTCAACGATCTAACCGTCAAACTTGTTTGTATATGCTTCGAGATCGCATACGCCAAAAATGGCAACAAAAAAAACAATCAGAGATCAAGTAACGGGCCAAAACTTTTCGACGGTTATAAACGAAAAATCACTATTTAACGGTTATTTTAACTCCGATTTTGATGATTTTTTGCAGCTACACTCTTTGACCCTATATGAATACAATGAATGAATTCGAACTTCAATTTAAAATATTTACACAAGTGGATACCACAAAATCTTATGTTATACTTAAAGAAAGTACAAATGAAGTGTTAGTGAATCTATCGTTTTGATGGGATATGCATCCTACGAAACTAATTTCAATGATCCAATCGTCAAACTTGTTTGTATATGCTTCGAGATCGCATCAGCGAAAAATCGTAAGAAAACAAACATTCAGAGATCAAGTAACGGGACAAGACTTTTCGACGATTATAAAACAAAAAATCACAATATAACGGTTATTTTAACTCCGATTTTGATTATTTTTTATAGCTACACTCCTTGATCCTATATGAATACAATGAATGACTTCAATCTTAATTTAAAATATTTACACTAGTGGATACCACAAAATCTTATGTTATACTTGATGAAAGTAGAAATAAACTCTAAGTGTTAGTGAATCTATCGTATTGATGGGATACACATCCTACGAAACTCATTTCAACGATCCAACCTTCAAACTTGTTTGTATATGCTTCGAGATCGCATATGCCAAAAATCGCAAAAAAAAAAAAACATTCAGAGATCAAGTAACAGGAAAAAACTTTTCGACGGTTATAAACAAAAAATCACGATTTAACTGTTATTTTAACTCCGATTTTGATGATTTTTTACAACTACACTCCTTGACCCTATATGAATACAATGAATGAATACGATCTTCAATTTAAAATATTTACACAAGTGGATATCACAAAATCTTATGCTACACTGAACGAAAGTACAAATAAACTCTAAGTGTTAATGAATCTATCGTTTTGATGGGATACGCATTCTACGAAACTAATTTCAACGATCCAACCATCAAACTTGTTGGTATATGCTTCGAGATTCCATCATCAAAAACAAACATTCAGAGATCAAATAACGGGACAAGACTTTCCGACGGTTATAAAACTAAAAATCACGATTTAACGGTTATTTTAACTCTGATTTTGATTATTTTTTATAGCTACACTCCTTGATCCTATATGAATACAATGAATGAATTCGATCTTCAATTTAAAATATATACACTAGTGGATACGACAAAATCTTATGTTATACTTAATGAAAGTATAAATAAACTCTTAGTGTTAGTGAATCTATCGTTTTGATGGGATACACATCCTACGAAACTGATTTCAACGATCCAACCGTCAAACTTTTCTGTATATGCTTCGAGATTGCATACGTAAAAAATCGCAAAAAAAAAAAAAGCAATCAAAGATCAAGTTATGGGACAAAACTTTTTTACGGTTATAAACGAAAAATACAGATTTAACGGTTATTTTAACTCTGATTTTGATGATTTTTTACAGCTACACTCCTTGACCCTATATGAATATAAGAATGATTCGATCTTCAATTTGAAATATTTACACAAGTGGATACCGCAAAATCTTATGTTACACTTAATGAAAGTACAAATAAACTCTACGTGTTAGTGAATCCATCGTTTTGATGGGATACGCATTTTACGAAACTAATTTCAACGATGCAACCGTCAAACTTGTTTGTATAGGCTTAGAGATCGCAAAAAAAAAAACATTCAGAGATCAAGTAATGGGACAAGACTTTTCGACTGTTATAAAACGAAAAATCACGATTTAACGGTTATGTTAACTCCGATTTTGACTATTTTTTTATAGCTACACTCCTAGATCCTATATGAATACAATGAATGAATTCGATCTTCAATTTAAAATATTTACACTAGTGGATACCACAAAATCTTATGTTACACTTAATGAGAGTACAAATAAACTCTACGTGTTAGTGAATCTATCGTTTTGATGGGATACGCATTCTACGAAACTAATTTCAACGATCCAACTGTCAAACTTGTTTGTATATGCTTCGAGATCGCATATGCCAAAAATCGAAAAAAAATAAATAAAAAAAATTCCGAGATCAATTAACGGGACAAAGCTTTTCGACGGTTATAAACGAAAAATCACGATTTAACGGTTATTTTAATTCCGATTTTGATGATTTTTTACAGCTACACTCTTTGACCCTATATGAATACAATGAATGAATTGGATCTTCAATTTAAAATATTTACACTACTAGATACTACAAAATCTTATGTTATACTTAATGAAAGTATAAATAAACTCTTAGTGTTAGTGAATCTATCGTTTTGATGGGATACGCATCCTACGAAACTGATTTCAACGATCCAACCGTCAAACTTTTCTGTATATGCTTCGAGATTGCATATGCAAAAAATCGCAAAAAAAAAAAGAGTCAAAGATCAAGTAATGGGACAAAACGTTTTGACGGTTATAAACGAAAAATACAGATTTAACGGTTATTTTAACTCCAATTTTGATGATTTTTTACAGCTACACTCCTTGACCTTATATGAATATAAAGAATGAATTCGATCTTCAATTTAAAATATTTATACAAGTGGATACCGCAAAATCTTATGTTACACTTAATGAAAGTACAAATAAATCTACGTGTTAGTGAATCTATCGTTTTGATGGGATACGTGCAACCGTCAAACTTGTTTGTATAGGCTTAGAGATCGCATCAGCAAAAAATCGCAAAAAAAAAAAACATTCAGAGATCAAGTAATGGGACAAGACTTTTCGACTGTTATAAAACGAAAAATCACGATTTAAAGGTTATGTTAACTCCGATTTTGATTATTTTTTATAGCTACACTCCTTGATCCTATATGAATACAATGAATGAATTCGATCTTCAATTTAAAATATTTACACCAGTGGATACCACAAAATCTTATATTACACTTAATGAAAGTACAAATAAACTCTACGCGTTAGTGAATCTATCGTTTTGATGGGATACGCATTCTACGAAACTAATTTCAACGATCCAACTGTCAAACTTGTTTGTATATGCTTCGAGATCGCATATGCCAAAAATCACAAAAAAAAAAAAAAAAAAAAAAAAACATTCCGAGATCAATTAGCGGGATAAAGCTTTTCGACGGTTGTAAACGAAAAATCACGATTTAACGGTTATTTTAACTCCGATTTTGATGATTTTTTTACAGCTACACTCCCTGACCCTATATGAATACAATGAATGAATTCGATCCTCAATTTAAAATATTTACACAAGTGGATACCACAAAATCTTATCTTATACTTAATGAAAGTATAAATAAACTCTAATTGTTAGTGAATCGATCGTTTTGATGTGATACGCATTCTAGGAAATCCAACCGTCAAACTTGTTTGTATATGCTTCGAGATCGCATCAGCAAAAAATCGCAAAAAAACAAACATTCAGAGATCAATAACGGGACAAGACTTTTCGACGGTTATAAATTGAAAATTAACGATTTAACGGTCATTTTATCTTCGATTTTGATTATTTTTTATAGCTACACTCTGTGATCCTATATGAAAACAATGAATGAATTCATTCTTCAATTAAAATATTTACACTAGTGGATACCATAAAATCTTATGTTATACTTAATGAAAGTACATATAAACTCGAACTATTAGTGAATCTATCGTTTTGATGGGATATGCATCCTGCGAAACAAATTTCAACGATCCAACCATCAAACTTTTTTGTATATGCTTCGAGATCGCAAACACCAAAAATTGCAAAAAAATAAAAAATCAGAGATCAAGTAACAGGACAAAATGTTTCGACGGTAATAAACGAAAAATCACGATTTAACGGTTATTTTGACTCCGATTTTGATGATTTTTTACAGCTACACTCCTTGACCCTATATGAATACAATAAATGAATTTGATCTTCAATTTAAACTGTTTACACTAGTGGATACAACAAAATCTTATGTTACACTTAATGAAAGTATAAACAAACTCTAAGTGTTAGTGAATATACCGTTTTAATGGGATACGCATCCTACGAAACTAATTTCAACGATCCAACCGTCAAAGTTGTTTGTCTATGCTTCGAGATCGCAAACCACAAAAATCGCAAAAAAAAAAAACAATCAGAGATCAAGTAATGGGACAAAACTTTTCGACGGTTATAAACGAAAAATCACGATTTAACGATTATTTTAACTCCGATTTTGATGATTTTTTACAACTACATTCCTGGACCCTGTATGAATACAAAGAATGAATTCGATCTTCAATTTACAATATTTACACAAGTGGATACCACAAAATCTTATGTTACACTTAATGAAAGTACAAATAAACTCTACGTGTTAGTGAATCTATCATTTTGATGGGATACGCATTCTACGAAACTAATTTCAACGATCCCGATGGTTATAAAATGAAAAATCACGATTTAACGGTTATTTTAACTCTGATTTTGATTATTTTTTATAGCTACACTCCTTGATCCTATATGAATACAATGAATGAATTCGATCTTCAATTTAAAATATTTACACTAGTGGATACCACAAAATCTTATGTTATACTTAATGAAAGTATAAATAAACTCTAAGTGTTAGTAAATCTATCGTTTTGATGGGATACGCATTCTACGAAACTAATTTCAACGATCCAGCCGTCAAACTTATTTGTATATTCTTCGAGATCGCATATGCCAAAAATCGCAAAAAAAAAAAAAACTTTCCAAGATCAAGTAACGGGACAAAGCTTTTCGACGATTATAAATGAAAAATTACGATTTAACGGTTATTTTAACTCCGATTCTGATGATTTTTTACAGCTACACTCCCTGACCCTATATGAATACAATGAATGAATTCGATCTTTAATTTAAAATATTTACACAAGTGGATACCACAAAATCTTATGTTATATCGATGAAGGTATAAATAAACTCTAAGTGTTAGTGAATCGATCGTTTCGATGGGATACGCATTCTAGGAAACTAATTTGAACAATCCAACCGTCAAACTTGTTTGTATATGCTTCGAGATTGCATCAGCAAGAAATCACAAAAAAGAAACATTCAGAGATCAAGTAATGGGACAAGATTTTTCGACGGTTATAAATTGAAAATTAGCGATTTAACGGTTATTTTATCTCCGATTTTGATTATTTTGTATAGCTACACTCCTTGATCCTATATGAATACAATGAATGATTTCGATCTTCAATTAAAATATTTACACTAGTGGATACCACAAAATCTTATGTTATACTTAATGAAAGTACAAATAAACTCGAACTGTTAGTGAATCTATCGTTTTGATGGGATACGCATCCTACGAAACTAATTTCAACGATCCAACCATCAAACTTTTTTGTATATGCTTCGAGATAGCAAACACCAAAAATCGCAAAAAAAATAAAAAATCAGAGATCAATGAACAGGACAAAACTTTTCGACGGTTATAAACGAAAAATCACGATTTAACGGTTATTTTAACTCCGATTTTGATGATTTTTTACAGCTACACTCTTTGACCCTATATGATTACAATAAATAAATTCGATCTTTAATTTAAACTATTTACACTAGTGGATACCACAAAATCTTATGTTACACTTAATGAAAGTATAAACAAACTTTAAGTGTTAGTGAATCTATCGTTTTGATGGGATACGCATCCTACAAAACTAATTTCAACGGTCCAACCGTCAAACTCGTTTGTATATGCTTCGAGATCGCAAGCCCCAAAAATTGCAAAAAAAAAAAAACAATCAGAGATCAAGTAACGGGACAAAACTTTTCGACGGTTATAAACGAAAAATCACGATTTAACGGTTATTTTAACTTCGATTTTGATGATTTTTTACAACTGCTCCTTGACCCTGTATGAATACAATAAATGAATTCGATATTCAATTTAAAATATTTACACAAGTGGATACCACAAAATCTTATGTTATAGTACGAATAAACTAGTGTAAGTGAATCTATCGTTTTCATGGGATACGCATTCTACGAAACTAATTTCAACGATCAAACCGTCAAACTTATTTGTATATGCTTCGAGATCGCATATGCCAAAAATCGCAAAAAAAAAAAAAAAAAATTCCGAGATCAAGTAACGGGACAAAGCTTTTCGACGATTATAAACGAAAAATCAAGATTTAACGGTTATTTTAACTCCGATTTTGATGATTTTTTACAGCTACACTCCCTGACCCTATATGAATACAATGAATGAATTCGATCTTCAATTTAAAATATTTACACAAGTGGATACCACAAAATCTTATGTTATACTTAATGAAAGTATAAATAAACTCTAAGTGTTAGGGAATCTATCGCTTGATGGGATACGCATTCTACGAAACTAATTTCAACGATCCAACCGTCAAACTTGTTTGTATATGTTTCGAGATCGCATACGCCAAAAATCGAAAAAAGCAAACATTCAGAGATCAAGTAACAGGACAAAACTTCTCGATGATTATAAACGAAAAATCACGATTTAACAATTTTTTTAACTCCGATTTTGATGATTTTTTACAGCTACACTTCTTGACCCTATATGAATACAATGAATGAATTCGATCTTCAATTTAAAATATTTACACAAGTGTATACCACAAAATCTTATGTTATACTTAATAAAAGTATAAATAAACTCTAAGTGTTAGTGAATCTATTATTTTGATGGGATACGCATTCTACGAAACTAATTTCAACGATCCAATTGTCAAACTTGTTTGTATATGCTTCGAGATCGCATATGCAAGAAATCGCAAAAAAAAAAAAAAAAAGCAATCAGAGATCAAGTAACGTGACAAAACTTTTCGATGGTTATCAACGAAAAATCATGATTTAACGATTATGTTAACTTCGATTTTGATGATTTTTTACATCTTCACTCCTTGACCCTATATGAATACAATGAATGAACTCGATCTTCAATTTAAAATATTTACACTAGTGGATACCACAAAATCTTATGTTATAACACAAAATCTTATGGTAAACTTCTCATAATTTGAATGTTTTTAATGTTTTGTTTTTGTATACTTAGTTTATGCGGAAGAGAGTTGTGACGTTGAAAACCTTACTGAAAACATCATCAACATTACTCTTGAAGGCAATAGATCAAGCCAAAGTTCCAATACAATTTCCCCATGATGATCGATGAAAATTTAGGATTTTGTAAAAGGAATAACATGCAAACTTTGAGCTCCATTGACAAGGTTTAAACTTTTAAGAAAGGCAACCTTGAAAACAAAAACTCTTTCATTTTGCATATCCTTGCGCATTTAATATTTTGTGATAGACTAGTAGTGTATGGATTTTTTTTATTAGGCTCTTATTTTCGAGTGTGGATGTAGTACTTAAACGACAAATGTGTTTTAATGTTTTGAAGTAATATTTATGTGGCAATGTGTGGTATGTGCAAATTTAAGAAAAAAAAATATTTTTCTTAACGGGTTATAAAGGGTCGGGTCACTTTACCCGTTGGGTAAAGTGACCCGACCTGTTAAGATAACAGGTGTGACACGACACAACCCGTTAAGATAACAAGTGTTACATGAAATAGACAGACACGACCCGTTTGTCAGGCCTAGCTGCATGCCTGACAGTTCGACGGCACGGTGTGGAGCTGCAAAAAAGAATTCCAGCTTCTTTTTTTTTTTCAAATTTCTAGGGTTAAAAACCCTAATTGCTTCTAAATTAATTTCAATGCTTTGACTCACAAATTCCACATAACATAATTGCGTATTGCATGAACAAATACATATATATTGACAAAATATAAGAACACATATGCAATATATATAATTGAAAGGAAAATATAAATATAGGGGGTTCATGCATCATAGAGAATGTTTTCATGCTTCACGGTCGTTTCAAATAGGTAATATCTAATTGGATTACAACTCTAATAGGATAATATCTAACCCTAGAGACAAGATATCCCTAGATACACTAGAATTTACACAATCACATTCATAATCTAATAGGACTGCAACATATGGTTCATTAGTAAAATTTTTATTGACTTTTTACTAAATTTCTTTTAGTTAAGTATCAAACAAAGACTCTGTATCCTGCCTACTATATAGGTAGAAAAAAAGGGTTGATTTTTGATAGAGGGAGGTCGATTTACGAACTGAACTTGTGATATAAGTAGATTATTAAAAAAAAAAAAAAAAACAAAAACAACTAATTTGTGATGGAGTACGAAGCAACAAAAAAAAAAGTGGTAGAGGTAGATAATAATAAACATGTAATACAGGTAGACTAACAAATAATCTGTGATACAGGTATGAGACATAAAAAAACTAAAATCTATAGTAGAGATACAGAAAAAAAAAAAAACCTGCAGTATCTCTACTATTTAATAAATTTTTTTTGTCAACTAGACATTAACCATTGTGACCTACAATAAAACTAAGGAAAAGTAACCAAAATGAAAGTTACGGGCAATATAGTAAGTTACACATACACAATTATACTCTCTCTCTCTCTCTCTCTCTCTCTCTCTCTCTCTCATAACCAGCTAGCCATACCAGTTGTCCCCATTTTCCCTCCACTTTCCTCTCTCATTCACGTTTTTCTTCCAAATAAAATTGATTTTCCTTGACAAAATAGCTACCCAAAAATAATCGCTGATTTGAACAACCTCTTCAACGATAAAAAATAGTGTGAAGATCATCACCAAGAAAACTTTAGTGACCAAAACCATTTATATTTTCTCTCTTTTCGTAATTTTTTTTTTCACTAAGTGGAACACTGGAATACAAAGAAGGGAGGTGGGGCGCCACACAAATACTTACACACGTTCAACCTATGTTAATTAGGATGCTAGTTGTCCCAACTTGGTTGGACAACAATTAAAAAAATTAAATAAAAAAAGGTGAGAACGGTTTGGTTTGGGGACGGAAATGCCATATATATTCTCATAACCAAGGAAATTTACCATACCTATAACCGTAAATCAATCATCGGGGATTATCCATAACCATAGCCACTGGATAACAAATTTTCTATTCATTAACGGTTACATCTATCTTCATCAATACAAAAAATATATCGTTCAATTGACGCATTATAATTTAGTATAAAAATAAAAGGATTCAATTTAGTATAAAATATATTTTATAATTTAGTATAGAATATATTAATTTCATGATTAAATATTTGATGTATAAAATGATTCAAGGAACGATTCTTGTGGAGTATAAAAATGAAGGGATTGAATTTAAAACATTGATGATGTTTGTTGATATTTGACATCTCCCATAAGCACCATTGAATTTTCATTGATTTTGATTCAAAACTTTTAAACTTTCCCACAAAATGCAACTCACACAGTGCAACTTTCGTATTCTTAAGGTAATAGGTTCGATGAATAATGAATATATATAATAATAATAATAATAATTATTATTATTATTATTCGGTACGGATATGGATCGGAGAACCCTATAAACATATCCAAAACCATAACTAAACAATGTTCACGGTTTTTCACCACATCCAAAATACACCATTAGTTTCATACCCAAATTCGTTCTATTCGGGCGGTTATTCACGGTTATTGGGTTTAACGATTATAATTACCATCCTTAGGTGAGAGTGATCATGTGGGATATAAATGGAAGAGAGAGAAACTCATTTTCACTCCTCTTGTTCCTCTTATCTTCTTCGCTGGAACTTGGAACCAAGAACACAAATGCTCTGCATTCCTCCTTTCTCAGGTTCGAAAAAATAAAATAAAAAATTGAAATGCCATGACCGCTTAGGCCATCCAGTTGCCCGCCCAGGGCGCCCAAGGCCAGGCCCAGCGCCTTCCTAATCCCTTTCCCGATTTTCCTCCCTATTACAGATTAATCCCGGCGGCTAGCAACCACCTAATGCCTAGATGCCACCTAAGCTGTTTTTTAGAACACTTGCATGAAATCACAATCATTGTACTTGTATCAATAAGTGGACTGTTCTTAATAAGACTAACAAAATAACCTATATCTATTTCACTCTTTGTTAATTAGGCCTTAAAAAATGTGTTGTTGGGTCATCTTCAACTAAGACATGGATTGGATTCGATTTAAAAGAAATTTAAATGGTATCCAGCTCGTATTGTCCGATGAAAAATAAATGTTCTCTGCCACTAGTTTTCTGCCACAATATAGAGCAATTTCGGTATCCCTCCCTCGATATATGAGGTAACACAATATCTTGTCATCAGTGGCATCAGAAACCATTTGGGCACGTGCTAATTGCTTTAGACCATCTCCAATGGTGGGTTAAAAGCCAAATTACCCTCCAAATTCAATCCAACCCAAGCAGAAAATTTGGGCTAAATGCTAAATGCTAAACCAAGGCCAGATTCCCCCTAGAATTTAGCCTAGAAATTAGTGTGGGCTCCACTGAATCAAGTGAAAATATTTATCGGAATTTAAATTTTTTTAGATTAAAATGTTCATAAAATTAATTTACGATAGTCTACATATTTATTTAAAAAAAAATTTAATTTAAGAAAAAAAATAGCCTAAGTTTATTCTTTAATAATCCCGGGCTAAAATTTTAGGCTTGAACGATTGGAGTAGAAAAACTATTTTTGGACTAAAAGCTAAATTTTCCGGGCTAAAATGTTTGGTTTTTAGCCCAACCATTGGAGATGTTCTTAAAGAACTGTGGCCGATCATTCAAGAAACTCAGGATCCAATAGGGATATGGCATAGGCTGTGGAGAAAGCAAACAAAAAGCTAAGATTACTATAGAAGGTGGGATAGGAGGAATGTCAAACAGGATTTAAATATCTATCTGCATTGACCCCTAGCCTTAATGAATCAGACCAAAGATAAGGTTCTGATGCCTATAAGGTCCTTATGCTGCTTTCATTTATTCTTTTTTGTGTTAAAGATAAGCCTAATTGCATTGTCAAGGTTCGTAAGGGACAAATCTCTCTCTCTTTTGTTTATGATCACAAAAATTTCAAGTTGTTAGGAAAGTGATTTCCGACACTTTTGTTCTCTGCATTTATATTTAGCTTTTCTGATATGTAGATTGAATACATTAAAAGAGAATTAAGGGTCAACAATACAGCAAAGTGCACATAAAGAAAGAAAAAAAAGTGTGTAGAAATCATTTTCTTTATACGAATTGCTTTATTTAACTAGGACCCTTTGAATAAAGCCTCTTTTTTTTATTCTTTTTTTTATTTTTTTATTTTTTGTCAAACGGTAGATTTGTTAGATTAGATGTTAAATTTGTTAAAATATCTCACATCGACCGTATTTCTGAGAAAAGAAGAGTTTAAATATCCTAACCCCACTCCAACTAACACAAGGCCTTTTGTGATGAAACCCCACATCTGACGTATTGTGCAGGTGATAATTACTAAGTTGGGGACAATACCGGTGTTCTTAAGTGGACCGCTCTTTTTGATAATTCAACAAGATTACGGAATCGATGGAGTTTGAACTCACATCATGGTGCAAGGACAACATTCTTCTCTACCACATTGTGGTAAAGAGTCACTTGCTTGAATAAAGTCTCGTTTGTTGTGGGAAATCCACCTTGGATTGGTGCATTACATTAGTTATATGTTATTTATTTAATTAAGAAGAGTTCATGAAGATCGTAGGAAGCGGGAGGATCTGATTTTGCCACCAAAGGTCAAGTGCCAAGATATGCATACCCCACTACTGATATAGACTGGAACCGAATCCCTTCCTAAGCTTAGGAGGTTGAGCCTCCTGAGTAAATCACACGGGCCGTTGAAATTTGATCCAACGGCTGCAATTATTGTAACTTTTAGAGGGGGCTCTTTTTGTAGCCGTTAGATCAAATTTCAATGACCCGTGTGAATTGCTTTGGAGGCTCAGCCTCCAAAGCTCAGGAGAGGATCCAGTTCCATATAGAATAATCACTATAATGCTCAATTTTCACCACATACCCTTTGTGTGTGTGTGTGTGTGTGTTTTTTTTTTTTTTTTTTTTTTTTTTTTGTGGCTTGAAGATCTATAAAAGGGTTTCTAAGCCATCCTCTCTTCAACAAATAAGGCAAAGGCAACAAGCAAAGGAGTTGGAGTTCAATTGAATCTTATTACAAGCAGTGACCGCTCTCTCTCAAGGGCTTCTCAGCTTAAGGCAACAATTTTATACCAAGGTCCATAGTTTTGAGGGGATATATGGTATATTTTAGCATTTCAGGCTGTAAAGGTTTTTGCCTTAATTTGTAGTAGGCTTTGAATTTCATCGACGGAGGAAAAGACCCCAAGGCATTTTTGTTGCTCACTCTCCCTCAAGGGCTTCGACGAATGCCATACATGGCAAATCTCGAAGGCTTGAGGGTCAGTAAACAAAAAGTGTCTTGATTATTATATGGCAATGGCATTTGATGGCGGTTATCAATGGTCATGCATCCCAGATGTTTTTGAAATTTGCTTTTGGAAAGGTTAGTGATGCTTACTATTATTATCATTTCTTACACGGGTAATTTTTGAGAAAATATCATATAATATGCATGCATGCTCACACAGATATGCACGCACATGCATCATACATATATATACGGAAACAATTTGGGATCACTTTGGGAAAATGTCAACTTTGACTAGTACAATGAACTAAACGAACTAAGTACCATATGAGTGGGCAAGAACTCACCGCTAATTAATGATGAGTTTGGTTTCCATGTCTATTTCGTATGCTATATACATGTTCGATCCAGTTGATGAACTTTGAGCTCCGTCGAGATTGCATGTGAACGAAAGAAGAACAAAGAAGAAGGATGAGAAGACTGTTTTTGCATGTCAGAAACACAGAAGAAAAAAGAACAAAGGAGGAGGAGGAGGAGGAGGAGGAGGAGGAGGAGGAGGAGACTGTTTTTTTACCGAAAGAACTAACTGTCACTCTAACAATCAGATATATACATGTCAATTATATAAAAGTATGGATTTTCACATAGTAATGATTTGCCCGATGAGAAGTATACATATTTACACACTTATTCTTCATCTCAAGTTAAGCTGATCATGGGCCTCTTTTTTATTTATTTATTTATTTAAAAAAAAAATCAATGTTAATAAATTACTTAATACTCTTATTGGTCTTAAAAATAAGAAATTGAATTCGAAAAGGATACGAAACATGCTTATCTGAAAATATCCATCAATACACCACATGCATATATGTCATGTAAACATGATTTCACATTGCTTGTAGGGGTAATGTTAGGGATGTCAAAATTTTAAACCAAATTTAGTAACCAAATGAAGTGGTTGTTAATGATTGGATTATTACTATTGGTAACATATCATTTGTTTTGCAAATTTGATTTAAAAATTTGATCTACCTAGCATTACCTTACTTATAGTATTCAAATTCTAAACCCCAATCAGTGAACATATATAAGATTCAGTATTACACACGTAATAAATTATGTGAATTTGTAATACTATGATGGCGTACTTTGTGTATACGGTACTTTCTCCTTTCAAGACTTGAGTCAAAGGGAGTAGAGAGGCGGGTTTGTGCCCTTCCGTTTTACATCTTCATGAATTAATTAATCATACACTACCAGAAAATAAGGCTTGCTCAACAAAATCTTACCCAGCAGAGAAGATTTTGTTGGGTAAAGGCTCTTTACCTGACGGATTTTTCAGTTGAAAGGGCAAAGGGTTTATGGAAACCTTTTACGAGACGGAACAAGTTCGTTGGGCAAGGTTACATTCGTTGAGCAGTTCTTGGCACCAAGAAAAATAAAATGGCACGTAATACCTGAAGGTTTGCACAACGAAAAAATGGTTCGTCAGCTAGGTTAGCTTTAACTGACGAACTGTTTCGTCGGCTCATTGTTTCTCTCCATCGTGCAAAGGCTTAATTATGGTTTAGGGCTTAGGGTATAGGGCGACCAACCTTTCCCAACGAACTTCCATCAAATTGCCCCTATTATTTGCTTCAATTATGTGAAACTAGGGAGTAGTATTGGTGGTAAAAATCAGAGAAAAAGTGCGAGAAAAGGAAGGAGCTTGGTAGCCAATTGTGGGCGTTCGCAGCGCGCATAAGATTTATGATCATAATATTAGAACTAGTAGTTGGAAGAGATATAAACATGTTTGCATATACTTTGAGATGTCATACACCAAGAATCAATAAAAATAAACTTTCAGAGATTAAGTAACGGAACAAAATCATTCGACGGTTAGAAATGAAAAATCATGATTTAATGGTCGTTTTAGCTCTAATTTTGTTGATTTTTTTAGTATTGTTTTTTAATTAGAAAATGTTAGCCCGACGCACAAAAGTTATATTATTTTTTAAATTTGGTTCTTAGAGTTGGCCTGATGACTTTTTCGTCGGGTCAAGGTCATTACATTATTTAATTCTTTGATGGCCAACAAATATCTTCGTTAGGCAAGACAATTCCGCCGGATCAATTTGGTCAGCGCATGTTCGCCCGACGAATATATTCGTCGGGTTAACTCTGTTTTGTGCAACAGAATTATGTTTTCATCATTTAAGGGGTTAACTCTGTTTTGCGCAACAGAATTGTGTTTTCATCATTTAAGATTTCGTGCGATGGGTTTTGCCCGACTAATCTATCCCAACGAACCTCCATTGACTAAAAGCTACGGCAACTAAATTATTACATGTATGAAATCTTTTCACTACAAGACAAAGTACCATTTTTCCTAGCTAATGGCATCCTTAATGCAAGTGAACTGCGTATAATTGGTATTCTATCAATTTCATTGCTCAACTAGCAACTTTCACGTTTCAAGAGTGGGAAAATATGCTTTTTCTTTGAGTATTTGATTATTATTTTTTCCCAAAAGGAGTTAGAGATGGTATATATGTGAAATGAAAGTAGTACTTTAGTAACGAGGATAAACATACAATTGTAAAATGAAGATGACTAGTGGAAAATTTGCTGAATAATTCTCGAATAATATTGTCACATAGTATAATATAAATAAAAGTAGTGCAAAATTTAGAGCCTAATATTAATCAGTTTGCTTTACCAAAATAAAAATAAAAATATTAATAATCAGTTCATGTACTATAATATTATAATATGAATCTATTGCTTACGGCCAAGGTCTAAAATATCGATGATATCGGAAATATCGGTAGTCCAAAAACACGGAAATTTTGATGGAAATATCGGGATATTATCGATATCGATAAAAATTAAATAAAAACCACGGAAATTGTAAGAAAAACTTGGAAATTTTTATTAAAACTTTGCAGGATGTTTATTTAGTCAATTATCTATTAGTTTATCACAAAAAATTGGAAGGAAATGCATTGCATGATAGATTTAACTGATTTAGGTTGATTATATAGCGAGCTGGCAAACATTGTGAGTGTAGAAAATATGTAGTAATTAATGAAAGAAATTTAAACACACCATAATCATTTATATATAATGAATTAGTACAATATTTTACACTTTATACATTGCATGGTAAGATACATGAGTGACTTAGCAAGGTCTAAAATATCGATGATATCGGAAATATCGGTAGTCCAAAAAAATATCGGTAGTCCAAAAATACGGAAATTTCAATAGAAATATCGGGATATTATGGATATTTTAGACCATACTTACGGCACATTGAATTTTAATACCATCCAATAATTTATCGGCCTAATGGGTACAAAGGAAGCTAGCATCGTATATAATATTGCAGCATGTGGATATGTGATGAGTCAAGGGTCAGTACTCTGAGTGAATTGAAGTGTGAAGTGGTACATGCACTTATGCACATGAAATATGTCAGGGTCTCTCACAACTTTGTTGAAAAATGGAAGTCGTACCACCATATCTGCCATGCTTCTTTTATAACCTTAACTAGATAAAGTAGCAGCTGCTGGTGGTGGTGGGAGTCCAGGGCCACCATTTCCTGTTCCTGCTCAAATTATAGGAGGAAGGAATCTCTCTTCTTTTCTTTCCTCTCTTTTTGGTATTTATTTCTTCTTTTTTTATTTATTTATGTGGTGACTCGTTTGAGTGGCTGTTAAAACACACTCACGGGATTGTTTCAATAAACTAATAAGCACAATATATACTAGTATGTAGTCTTATATACAATTGCTTAATTGGCCTCTTATTAAACCAAACAAAACCCATGTGAGTGGAGACCAAAACGAGTAATCATCACTTAAATCGCTATATCTGACGGATGGTATAATGAGGTTTAAGCTTAGTAGGTTATGAGAGGGTGAATTACGGAAGAAGCCGCCGAACCATTATGATATTACTAGTAAAACGAGTTTGATCATACCAGTATTGAGAATTACATATATGGATGTGATTAGAATCGAATTCTGTTGCATTTTCTTACATTTCATTTACATAAGGAATAGTTTAAGTGGTTAACATGCATCCGAAATTCAATTCAATTCTATACTCTCCCAATATTAAAGATAAAATGAAACATAAATTCTTATTTATATAGATGAAGAGAAAAACTCTTGCATGTAAACTTATCTCTCACACTGGATATTAAGCCAGAAACCAACGAAAACGAGATCGATTTATTCCAAAACGAGAAATAATACATGACAGACAACCAATAACTATAATATACCTCCTTTAGCGTAATAGTTAACCCAGTAATGAGAATGGTTTTATAAGGTGAGAACTCACTGGATCCCAAAGAGAGAGAGAGAGAGTTATCACAACTCCAAAAGCACTTCAACTAAATAGGTGATATTATATTGCTAGCATCCGTAAACTGATCGAGTTCTCATACAAATCTTCCTAGAATTTTCCAAGAAATATTATTATTAATTATTATCTTTAGGTTGACCCAAAATCACACCCCAATCAACCTGCAGCCACAGAAGGTCCCCTACGAACCCATTTCCCGTTCACACTTTCTAAGCCTCTTCTGTCTGCTACATTAAGCAAGCTCTTGATTTTTCTCCACCAGTCTAACTTCTTTTGCAGATCTAAGCACACTGGCCTGACAAAACAAAACAGGAAAAGGAAAATGATTATTAAACTCAAGCCACAACAGAAAAATACTAACACTAATCAGTAATTAATGGTGCATTAATAATTATCTAAATTAATCAGACCTGGTCCTCAGTAATTTCCACAGAAAACCCATCAACAATGACGAGAGACAACGTCTTCTTGTAGCTTCCTGGCTGAAGGGTTCTTGCCAACAACTGGTCATGCTTCCGGCTTAGGTACAAATCTAGCTCATTTGCTCCTCCCTTTGTTCTATATATATATATATATATATATATATATATTGTAGATAATTAGCATAATTTATTTGTATGAAGCAAAGTATAAAATGGTAAAATTATATATTAAATAAGTAGTAAAGAGAAGTTTATAGTACTAACCGATCAGCTCGAAGGCGTTCGTACTGAGGATCATAGTTCATGAAAACAAAATATAACTCGCTTTTTGTACCTTCCATTTGCTGCTATTCTACCTTTCTGGTGAGTTTGTTCTTCTGCAAGTGTTATATATTGACTCGAATACAATACAATATGGCCTTCAGCTAGTTCGGAATGATATGGTTATTTATAGTCTGAACTCATCACAAGAAGCCATTTTCTTTTTCATTTGGGATGCCCAAGTGTACTTCTAAGATAAAGTTATTAAATAATTATCGTGCTAATTCATGCTCCATGAAATGAAATTAGATGATATACTTATATTTATGAGTGAATTCTAAACTGTTATGACATTTAAATTTCACTATTTTTACTAGAAAATATTACTTAATTAGTTTTTTTTTTAATACAACGATATATTTACACTCAAGGTGTTGAACTCGTCATTTACGAGATTTGAACTTAAAACCTCTTACTTATAAGTGAAGGGAATACTACTAGGTCGTAGTATTAAGTTGTTACTTATTTAGTCAATTATGTTGGAGTATAATAATGCACATAATCACATCCTTTGAGAGTATGCATCTCATATCGAAAAAATAAAGGATATTGCATGTATAAATATGCTTATTATTAGTTGTGACTACTTTTCATATTATCGGCTAATTTTATAGTAAAACATCAACTTCTTCTAATATTTTTTTTCAATTATTTCTTAAGTTTTACACGATTCTCATAATGGGGAAGAGATTGATATCTAACATATCTATTAATTGGAAGACTACATGCCTTACTAAGTAATGGGAATACTTCCATGGCTACATCAAAGGAAGTTCCATCATTTACACTTGGAAATTTCTCACCTAGTGTTTGAAAAAACATTTTGAAATGTCGGCCACACGCTTGCGGCAAAAAAGTCAACACCTCTTTTTATTATTGAACAAGTTTTTTGACAGAACATTACATTTTACCCCCTCAGGTTTGAGGTAGATTTTAATTCCTTACAACATCTTCAAAACATTTCACTTTCATACCTCACGTACCATTTTATTTCAATATAATACATCCATTACATTTTCCATCCATTGGTCTGTTAAGAGCTGGCGTGGCTGCCACGTGGCAAAAAAAAATAGTTTTTTATACATTAAAAATATTATAATATTAACCTTATTAAAAAAAAAAAAACAAAAAAAAAAAACCCAAACCCAGATCCTCTTTCTTCCCCCTCACCTCTCTGCAACTCCCATTTATCCCCACTTCGAAACCCTAATAACCTAACCCCCAAACCCGTAGAGAGTCCTGCCCGGGCCGTCGAAAAAGTTAGAGTTGACGAAGAGGCTCTAGAGGTGGGCAGCAGTGGCAGGTAGAGCTGAAGGAAGTGGTGGGCTTGGGGGTCGAGGAGAAGGGGTTGGGTGGTTGGCCCCCCCGAGGAGTCGTCGGACTTGAGAAACATGGGAGGAGGTTGGGGGAGGCAAGGCAGGAGTGGTCGAGGTCGGAAGGGTCGAAGAGGAGGAGGTTGCCGAAGTTGGGGGTGCAGAAGGATGTGAGTGAGCTCGGCAGTGGTGGGACCCGCGCTGAGGGGTGCTCGGGTGGAAGGGATGGAGGGATGGGGGTTGGGTCCCAATTTGTTTGAAGGTACTGATTTTATTAGCAATCCATTAGGGTTTAATTCAAATGGATTTTGGTTTTTTGCTTTGAGGAAGAAGATATTAGAGTTATGGAGGTTTGGAAAGAGATGAAGGGAACATAGAGGGAAGAAGATGGGTAGGGGGTGGGGTGGGATGTGGGGTTGCGGGGAAGGACTTCTGGGTTTTTATTTTTTTAAATAGGGTTAATATTATAATATTTTTAATGTATAAAAAAAAAAAATTTGCCACGTGGCAGCCACATCAGCAAAAATGTGGCAGCCACGTCAGCTCTTAACAAACCAATGAATGGAAAATGTAACGGATGTATTATATTGAAATAAAATAGTACGTGAGGTACGAAAGTGAAATATTTTAAAGATGTTATAAGGAATTAAAATCGACCCCAAACCTAAAAGAATAAAATATAATTTACCTTATAGACTAGCATGAAGCTCAGAGGCAGTACCTGTTCGTTTTTTTAAAGAATTTATAAATCGATTATCAACGAGAATAAAGAGAAAATCACTAAACCAACTTAGTCTACCATTGACTTGGAATATGTCATCTTTTTTATCATTGATATAACTGGCCAATATAGCACTGACTTGAAAGCAAGGTTCTAAAAGACGCTAGGCGCTAGTCGGGCGGCGGGCTGGGGCCTAGCGCCTAGGCGGCCTAGGCGGGGTCTAGGCGGGCGCCTAGGCGGACTAGGCGGATTTAACTAAATCCATTATATTTCGTGTAAATAAGTGTCTGTTTATTCTTAAAATATATATAATTTCATCATAAACTACAAAATAAAATGACATATGTATTATGAAGTATTGGAACATAATGAAAACATGGGGAACAAACATATAGTATGTGCTCATTTACGTATTCAACAAGTCCCTTACAATTTATTAAAAAAATTAAATGCAAATTGAAAGTTATCTATTTTCTATCTAAGTGAGTCGCAACCTAGGCAGGTGTCTAGGCGGGTTTGGGCGGGCTAGGCGGGTGCCTAGGCGGTCTAGGCGGGCGGCTCAACTGGTCTAGGCGCCCTTTCCTAATTTTCAAACGCCTAGGTATTAATTGGGGCGGTGACCAGCCGCCTAGCGCCTAGGCGGGGCCTAGGCGGCGCTAGGCGGGGATTTTTAGAACAGTGCTTGAAAGTCAAATATCCGCATAGTAAATATACAACCAATTATGAAAGGCACCCCGTCCAAATGGTCGGTCAATGTAAAGGGATGATCAATAATTATGGCAGAATGTAAAGGGATGATCAATAATTATGGCAGACAGTAATCGTAGTTATTTATTTATAATTTTTTAATTTTTTATTTGCATAACTATTTACCCGTTAGATAATTGCATAAACCATTATACTCATACCCATAACCGTTTATAAATGATTAACCATACTCATAATTGAGTACCCATTTAACTGTAACAACATATACCCGTTTACCCATTTTTTACCTGTCTACATGTTTTTTAACAACTTGAAAATTAAAAAAGAAAAAAACATTGTCATAATTGTTGTAGGCCTATTTAACTGACCTATTCTAAGGGAATAGAGAGAGGGAGGTCGGCAGTAGTGAGAGAGAGAAGAGAGAGAGATCTAATTGTGTGGTATGTGTTGTATCACCCCATTGTGCCTTTATTTATAGTAGTAGGATAAGTAAAATCTTTACCCTTTTTAGGATTACAACTCTAATAGGAATTAAACTACTAAAGGGAATATAAAAGATATCCCTAGATACACTAGAATTTATACAATCACATTCCTATTCCAAATATGACTGCAACACTCACCCTTGAGTGTGTAAATACTTAAACAAAATATCGCATCAGATCTTCAGCAGATAAGGTAGAACAGTTGATGACGTCGGTGTCATAACAGGTGAATCCGAGTCTCAAATTTAAAGAAAGTATGCATTGGTAGCAAAACTCACAAAATCTCGCTATGGTAAAACCCAAGCTATGGGGAAAACCCATAGACTAAGGAGAAAAGTGAGAAGTATGCATAATGTCTAAAACAAACGTCAAATAGGACGAAAGTAGTGAACTCAATGGAGTATGATCATCCCAGGATGGGTTCCTTGTTAAAACTTCGTTAGGTAGCAAAAACTCAGTGGGAAAAATGCTCTTAATCGTAGGAAAAAGAGTACATTAAGATCAAGTGAGTATGTTTCAGGATACTCCCCCTGAGTTAGACATAACTTCCAAATAAGAGAACTACAAGCAATTCAACTCAGATAATTTATGCATACCGATTCCTTGGACGAGCTTCTGAAAAGTAGACTTGGGTAATGACTTGGTGAAGAGATTGGCTAGGTTGTCCTGGGAACATATTTGCTTGACTTCAATGTTCTGATGCTGTTGTTGCTGGTGAGAATAAAAGAACTTCGGCGCGATGCGCTTGCTGTTGTCTCCCTTGATCTATCCCTTCTTTAACTGCTCGATACATGCTGCATTGTCTTCAAAGACCATTGTAGGAAGGTCAGGGACGAAAGTAAGACCACTAGTGCTTCGAATATGTTCCATAACTGCTCTCAACTAAAAGCACTCACGCGATGCTTCATGCAGGGCGAGAATCTCAGCATGGTTCGAAGAAGTTATAGCGGTGTCTCCAATGGTAAAGACATAGCCCGTTTGAGAACGTGTCCTATGTGGGTCAGACAAATGTCCAACATCATTATAACTAACAAGGCGGGAATCAATCTGAGAACCGAGGGGGACGGCAACTCTCGAAGATTCGCGGGTATAGAACAAGCCCAAATCCGTCGTACCCTTGAGGTAGCGGAAAATGTCTTTAACACCATTCCAGTGTCTGAGTGTGGGCGCATTGTTGTATCTAGCCAAAATATTAACAGCGAAGGAGATGTCGGGTCTAGTGTATTGAGCCAAGTACAATAAAGCCTTAATTGCACTTAGGTATGGAACTTCGGGTTCCAAAATCTCTTCCGAATCTTCCTTTAGATGGAAGGGATCTCGTTTAGCATTTAGAGTCCGAACAACCATAGGTGCACTCGAAGGCTTCACTTTATCCTTATTAAAATGTCGCAACACCTTTTGGGTGTAGTTCAATTAATATACTAGGATTCCACCCGAACAATGCTCGATCTCCAAGCCAAGACAATATCGAGTTTTCCCAAGATCTTTCATCTCAAATTCTGTTTTCAATTGAGCATCAATTTCCTCAAGCTCTGCGGGAGTTCCAATGAGGTTCATGTCGTCGACATAAACTGCAACGATTGCAAATCTGGAATGTGACTTCTTTATGAAGACGTATGGCATAATTCGTTGTTCACATAACCCTGACTTGTCAAATATTCACTTAGACGGTTATACCACATCCGCCTAGATTGTTTCAATCCGTAGAGTGATCTCCTTAATCTAATCGAGAGAATGTTCTGTGGTCCAGAACTATTTGAACAGGTCAATGGAAGTCCTTCTGGAACTATCATGTAGATTTTCGTATTTAGATCCCCATAGAGATACAAGGTTACCACGTCCATAAGTTGCATATTCAGTTTTTTGGAAACTACCAAACTGATTAGGTAGGGCAACGTCATAACGTCCATTACGGAGGAATACGTGATAGGATTTTTCCCACTTACGAAAAGATAGTCAAAATCACGTAAAATACTTGCAAGAATACAAGGATATTGTAGTATAGATGCTCATGCAAGGTCGTTCTCCTCAAGGACTATTTGAATAATTTTTGTAGAAACAATTCCTAATTAACTACTTAGAATTGAAGATTGAGAAAAGAGATTTTGAAATTGAATAATATTAAAAATGAATTTTAATTAAAAACTAATATGATAAAAGAAAAGAGTTTTAAATACCAATTTATAAAAGCACTAGGGTTCCACCGTCACCTAGCAATCCTATGAATTTCTACCAATTACTTATGATCTACACATGCCACTTAGAAGGTTAGGTTTCCCTAATATATATTCTCCTCGTGATATTCAAGCAAGAACGTATATCTAACATGCAATCCGTCTGTGATATTCAGATCAAATATGAACATGCAAGACTCATTAAGCTTTATGAAAACCTTTTGAAAAACCATGCAACCCCTAAGAGCGTGATATTCGCCTTAGGTGAAATTACAATTATCAATCACAAGAAGCAATACTCAATCCTCTGGTGATATTCCGACCGAATTGCATCCAATTACTTTTCTAAACATCCTAATGATGGCCAGTCATCAAGACAATTAAATAGTTTAAAACAGTGATTAATAATTCAAAGCAACATGCAATCAATCATAAGCAATTAAATAAAAATCACATATTCATGCTAAGGCTTAAGGCTTCGCCCTAGCAAAAGGAAAATTAGCTACGCATATTCATAATTAAAATCATAGAGAATATTATTGAATGAATAAGAATGAAAACACCTTGAATTAGAAGATCACAAAGCCTTTGAGAACCCTAGCAATCCTTGGCTCCAAAGTTGAATGAAAAATAGTAGTAAAAAGAAGAAGACCTAAGAAAAAGCACGGCCAAGCAATATATAATTGCCAAGCCTTCCGCAAAAAACCCTAAAACCCTAGGTTTCTTGTTCCAACTAGGAAACTAATTAAATAATAATAAAATATCTTAGAAAGTAAAGTCCTAATTAAACTAGGAAAATCTGCACAGAAACTGTACAGCCACGTTTTAGTCTCATTTGTCCTCCAAATCCGGCCCATAATAGCTTGTTTTGAAGATCAGGACGTTCTGAACATATCTCTAGAAGGTCACAAACCCATCCGAGGTCATCTTGGGCTCCAAAAACACAATTCAAGCCCAAAACGTCACTATTTCAGCACTGCACACCGCTCCTTTATTCTATCGCCAAAAAATCACCACTAGGTAGAAAAATATGATATTTTGATACAATCAAGCCAAGTGGCTCACGAACGTCCTCCAACTAGAATTACTCCAAAATTCGTCCATTTGCTTATGTTTTGCTCCAGAGGAAGTCGAAAGTCCTATATTGAAAATACAATTCAAAGTATCAAAATTCTTCAAAAATATTAACCAAAATACACTAAGAATAGGGTTAAATATATTATATAAAATGGACTCATCAATACGTCTCCTCGTAATTAATCCCAGGGCGCTAAGAGAAACCTTGCACTAGGAGGCGTGCATTATATCACACTATTTCATTCTTCTCATTACGCTTCCTCATGAAAACCCACTTGTATCCATGAGACTTCATATGTGGTGGTGTAGAAACTATAGGTCCAAACACCTTACGTTTCGCAAGCGAATAGAGTTCAACCCGGATTGCTTATTTCTAGTTTGTCTAATCCATTCTATGTTAGCATTCATCAATGAAACGTGGTTCAATGTCATCACTAAGCATGATGTCAGTAGTTACTGTGTACGCAAATGCATCGTCGGCGATCATCTTATTCTGATTCTAAACCTCATCCAATACTGCGTAGTAGACCAAAATCTCGCGATTCTCGGGAGGTCGATTTATCTTGTCTAAGACATCACCATAATCTAGAATAACGTCATGCGTTGGAACATATGAGTGAGCGATGGTCAGATTCAAACTAAGGTAACTAGTTGGTGTCGATTTCTTCTCTTGGGGTTGTGAATCCTTTGAACCAAAGGGTCTGTCACGCTTCAGGGTCAAAGCAGATGATTGGCTAGCCGCCAATGTACAGGGCGGCGTGGAAGGTGCGGTATCCATACCTTCGGGGATGGCCCAGCCTTCCCAAGCAAGATTACGACGTACGCGGGGTACGTCTATCCTTGTGGGTACATTTGCAGCGGGTATATGTGATCTGGTCACCTTTGCTATATCAGTAAAAGCATCCAGCATGCTCTGAGCAATGCTCTGAAGATCTATAATTCGTCGCACCTCAGTTTCAGACTGGGCAGTGCGGGGATCTAGATGAGACATAGTGGGAGCATACCACGACAATTCGCGGTGTTCTTCGGATCGTTAACATGCTTATATACCCCTAAAGACAGGAAGACTATCTCATCAAAGTGATAATCCGTAAAACATGCGGTAAAGAGATCTCTTGTCAAGGGTTCTAAATAAAGAACAATTGATGGCGAATCGTAATCGACATAGATTCCCATTTTTCTCTGAGAACCCATTTTGGTATGTAGTGGATGCGCTATTGGCACATAAACTGCGCACCCAAAGACACGTAATTGCAAGAAGTCAGGCTCGTATCCAGTAACCAATTGTAACGGTGAATGAGGTTGGGTAGCGGTGGGCCTCAAGTGGACCAGCATAGTTGTGTCCAATATTGCGTAGCCCTAGGCAGATACCGGCAGTTGGGTTTTCATGACCAAAGTCCGAGCTATCAATTGAAGGAGCTTAATGAAAGCTTCTGTTAGGCCATTTTGGGTGTGAACATAGGGTACATGATGTTCCACTTTAATCCCTACTAACATGCAATAATCGTCAAAACTCTGTGACGTAAACTCTCCAGCGTTATCTAGTTGAATCGACTTAATCGGATAATCAGGGTGGTGAGCCCTTAGCTTAATAATTTGTGTTAGGAGTTTCGCAAATGCAGCGTTGCGTGTGGACAACAGGCAAACATGTGACCATGGTGTCGATACATCAAACAACACTTAAAATATCTAAATGGTACACATGTTGGTTGGATAGGTCCACAAATATCCTCTTGAATCCTCTGAAGAAACTTATGAGGGTTGTGAATAATCTTTGTAATCGAGGGTTGAGTATTCAACTTCCCCAAAGAACACGATTTGCATGGGGGGAATCCAACGTAGGGAGGTAAATGATGCCCATGTGATGATTTAAGGATACGATACATCATGTCACATCCGGGATGTCTCATACGATCATGCCAAAGTAGTAAAGTGCTCTGGAACTCAAGCACAGGGCTAGCCACATGGTGGGCTTTTATGCCGTGAATAGTTATGATGTACAAACCACTCGGGAGACGTTCCAACTTCTCGTGAATACGCTTCTGGTCATATTTGTATGAAGTGATAAAAGAAATTCAGAACCATTATCTTCAGTAGTTTCAATATGATATTAATTATCTCGAATATCTCTAAAACTTAGCAATGTTCTTCTGGAACGTGGAGGATATGGGCCTTTCCATATCTTTCAATCAGGTTGGATGAGCCTAAGAGAGTTGTCAGATGTGCTTTCTCAGGTACAAAGTTAGTAAAATAGTGTTGCTCATGCAATATGGTGTGCGTGGTAGCACTATCAGCCAGACAACCAACTTCCCCACTAGACATATACCTAGAAATAAATTGATTGAATTGGTCACATGCATAAATATAATTCCATTCATTCAATTAATCAATTCGAGAAATAATATCCATAAAATAACAATCCATAATTCAAAACAAACCAAAACCAAACAAATTATTCCAAATACTTAGAAAATTTGTCCAAAATTAAACCATAAACCTAGAAAATAGAGGGGTTCGGCCACTCCTAGTAGGTTTGGCCACTAGGGGTAAAACACCTTAAAACATGTCTAAAATTTATTCGTCCATAGGAGCTGATGCCTCCTGAAAATCTGATATCTCCATGGATGTAGTAGCATCTTCGAGATGCTCCATATGTGCAAAGTTAGACTCACGAATGGAATGATACTTGGCAATAGCCTTGGGGGTAGCTTTGCATACGCGTGACCAATGATCATTTTATCCACAGCGGTAGCACATGTCCATTTCAGTGGAAGCCGGTTGAACGATAGTTTTTCCCATGTTTTTGAAGTTTGGGGCCTTAGGGGCAAAGGGTTGGCACTTCTAGGTCAAGTTTCCTCCTTTGGGTGGGCCTTGATTCTGTTGACCTTGGGCCTGTGGTTGGGCTTGCTGCCAGTTACCATGGCCATGACGATTCTTGCATCGTTTGTGGCTGCTAGAATTGGTCGCATATGCTTCAGGCGTGGCATTCAAGCCAGTCGGTCGAACTTGATGATTCTTCATCAAAAACTGGTTCTGCTTTTCAACGAGAAGTAAAACAGAGATCAAATCTAAAAATTTGGTGAACTTCTGTGCCCTATATTGTTGTTGCAGGAAAATATTTGTGGCATGGAAGGTCGAATAGATCTTCTCCAGGAGATCTGATTCGATTAGTTCAACTTTACAGAACTTCAATAATGATCAGATTCTACAAACTTCAGAGTTGTATTCATTCATGGACTTAAAGTCTTGGAAGCGAAGATGCTGCTAGTCATGTCTTGCTTTAGGCAAGTAGATGTCTTTCTGGTGATCGAAACGGTCGGCCAGAGCAAGCCAGAGGGTGTGTGGGTCCTCCTCAGCGAGGTTCTCGGTCTACAGTGCATCATGGATATGTCTTCGAATGAAGGTCATTGCATTAGCTTTCTGAGCTTCGTTGACAGGTTTGTCGTCTGTAATGGTGCCTTTAATACCCGTTGCAATAAGATAGAGCTTCACATCTTGAACCCACTTCAAGTAGTTTCTTCCAGATACTTAAAGAGCGGTGAAATTACAAAAACGTGGTTAGTCATATGGTGATCCATAGACATACATCGTAGAACATTTGGGTTCTATAGACATGTATTGGTTTAATTTATGCATGAAAGCTACAGGTTTCATGTGGTAAGTTTTGAATGAAAACTTTAGGTTTCAAAGGCACTAAATATGAAACTACAGGTTCAATTTAGTTTTATGAACGATTAGTTCGTAAAGGAGAGGTTCCTGCAAGAACACAGAATGCAATATGCTGATTTATGTGTAGTGGATTTTAGTTGCTTTAGGAACTCAAGTGTGAGAGCTTTGGGACTATGAAAGGATGTCAATGATTCAAAGTATAAAAATACATTATTGAATCGTTAATGTCCAAAAGTGATCTTCAGGTCAATAATTTTGGATTAATTATCAGATTAATGGACTACAAGTCACTTTTAATTAATTCAATAAATCGGGACAAAACGGGGTTGGTTGTGGAAGAAAAATAATGACAAACGGGCAAGCATGCCGAATGCTGGGGCAAAGCCTAGTTAGCTATAGGTTTTTGCAGGCAGGCCAAATCATGGGGCAAAAGTAAGCTCAGCAGCACTAGACTTCTGGGGTTGGGCCAGGAACTCACCGGACAACGGGCCAAGAAGGTTGTAGGCTTTCTTGGTTGGGCTAAGGGACTTCAGGCCCGTTAAGCTTATCAGGTTGAAGACCTGGGGTGTCCAGGTCAGCACAGCAAAGCCCAAAGGGTTGCTGCTGTGTGGTCTAATGTGTCAAAACGACATTGTTCCATGATGTGCTCCCATGCGGCTGGGCTTAAGGTCAGCGGTGGTGGTTCCGCGGAGCCACGGCGGTGGTGCGATGGCCGTGCCGTGCAGTTCCCACAATTTTTTTCTACATCTCTAGGGTTTGAAAAATTCTAAATTGGTTCTAATTTATTTATATTATTTGACTCACAAATTTCATATAGCATATAATTACGTAATGCATGAAACATATATATATATATTGACAAATATATGAAATATATACAATATATATCGGAAGGAAAATATAAACATTGAGGGGTTCATGCATCATGGGGAATGTTTTCATGCTTCATGATCGTTTCAAATATCTTCCTTTATTTGAAGCGTACCTGATTGGCAGAAAACAAATAAAAGCCTTTGAATTTTGTGGAAGAGAGCTTCCTCATACGATTCGTCAGTTCCTTAGCTTATGGTAAGAGCATGCTGATAACGTGTTGTAAGCCTATATAACTGAGCTATTCTAAGGGAATAGAGAGAGAGGTCGGCGGTAGTGAGAGAGAAGAAAGAGATTTAATTTTGAGGTGTGTATTGTATCACCCCCATTGTGCCTTTATTTATAGTAGTAGGATAGGTAAAATCCTTACCCTTTTTAGGATTACAACTCTAATAGGAATTAAACTACTAAAGGAAATATAAAAGATATCCCTAGAAGATACACTAGGATTTACACAATCAAATTTCTACTCCAAATATGACTGCAAAAATAATTTTCTTTTTCTGACAATTAAACATTGTCATAGTTGACAACAAATCGATGAGATTTTTCTTAGTAGCCCAGTGCCATATTTGACAACAAATCGATGAGAAGTTTCTTAAACATTGATTTATAACTGCAATTTGCAAGACGAAGAAAACACTAATCAAACACCACTAAACTTGAGATCATCACTCTAAAATTAATAGATAAGAGGCCCTCCATCCCTTCCAACCAAAATATTTTTAGCATGCAATATTGCATGATAAATAAACTCGAACTCAGAATCAGTAAGATCTTTCTGACCTAAAAATTTATTAATTTAGGGTTTTAGTTTTTATTTATTTTTTTTTTAAAATTTTACATATATAAAATTAAACGGTTAAAGGGGTACCCGTTTATAACCGAAGGTAATACATAACCACCAATTTAAATTTCACAGGTAAATAGTTAATACCCGTAAACGTTTATTCATCTAACGGTTACCCATAAACGTAACTGTGAATTTTAAATGGGCGGGTAACTTCAGTTACCCATACCCATGGGTATTTTGCCCATCCCTAGTCATGTACAATGGCTTGAGGTGATTTGCCATCGTGAGATTAGGTCTGTTGAAGATCATTCGTCCATACATGATCTTCCAGATAATTGGTGATTCAGACGAGCTTTCGGAAATGTTCTTTGGACTTTATTCTTCCTGAATTGTTGTCTCCGGGATCTTGATCAAGATGGTTGAAGGTTCGTCCCTTAGGAAATCTCCCTCCAAGCAATGACCTAGGTTCTCCTTGGCATGGAAAGAAGATGGCAGGAACATCGTCACGTTGATCTCGATTGGACCCTACTAAGACACTCAGTGAACTGGCAGGTTTCTTCCTTGAGTCCGGTCGTTTTCTCCGCTTTAGTTTGATTTTTATTCTTTGAACCACATTTCATCATCTTTGTTGAAATAAAGTCAACAACCTTGTCTGTTTCTAGTTCCACCTCGGGCTCAAACCTATAGTCAACCAGCTCGATGTCTTCCTCGTCTCCCATGGATGAAGATCTAGGTGAAATCCTTTTTATTGGAAGTTGTACCTTGTAACTGATTCCTCAGTCAAATTCTATATATGCCTTTTCAGAGTCCTTAGTTGTTATGAGCTCTTCACAAATTGCTTGTCTTCAATGATTTGCTCCGAACCTCTGTTTTCTAGGTTGTTTGCCATTGGCTCTTCGCCTCGATTGCATTTGTTCATTCCAGTATTTTAAAAAGCGGCTTAGGCGACACTAGGTGCTCTACGATGAGGTGTTGTCTCGATTGGTGCCAAACGGTGGACAAAAGCGAGGAGTTGTTAGGCACCTGCCTGTGTGCTCTTAGGTGATCCTAGGCAGCCTAGGTAGTGGTGCTAGGCGATTCTCCCCATCGCCTTCCAAATCTGATCACCTCGAGTCACTGCAGATTCGTCGATCTTCGGACTTTGTCTACTGGCAATGAGCTTGCAGTCATATTGGCATTAAGTGCAAAGTACAACACCATTATTTCTAGAAGCCTTGGCTAATGGCCGTTTCTCAGAATGCTTACTTCTTTTTGCCCTCGAGGCTTAAGATTAATTGCAAGGCGTCGTTTTCTTGGGTCACGCACACTCGCTCAGTTGACATTCTCCATACTAATAGTTATGGTGGAAAATAGAGTAGCCTTTATCCCCATGATTGGCTATGTCTTTTCTAAAGTAATCTTGCCTGGGTTGATGGCTTCTTGAATTTTATCTCGTGGTTGGATGCAGTTTTGAGTAGAGATACTCTCTGTGCAGCATGCAGTATTGGTTTCCCTTCGGTATGGGTAACTTTACTCTAGCCTCAACTTTCACTATTTTGGCCTTCATTAACTCGTTGATCTCTTTGGTTTTTGTTACATCAAATGTGTAACTCTAAATTTTGGTGTATGCTACGAAATAAAATTGCCACTGGATGGCTATTGCTTTGTAGCCTGCTTGCTTGAGGTCTTGATTACTAATTGATTCTTAAACTCAATCTCGACATCAGTTACTTCATAGTCCTCTTCTTGAGTATGAGCAATAATGTATGGAGTGGGTTACCTTGGCAGGATATTCAGGACTGAATTCGCCACTAATGTTATCTGCATCGTTCCCCTCCAAGTTTGGTCGACCTGCCTCTGCTTCTTGCAACCCTATCTAAGAGCAAGCTAGGCCTGGTCCAACCTCCCTTCAGGTTGAATGTTTGTTTGTGATTCGGTGGTAAAACCTCTAGGTTAGTCTTTGGTGACACATTATTTTTAAGGCGAAGCTTTATTAATAGCTTCACCAGGTGTTAAGACACTATCATTAAGAGGAGTAAACCTGGTGAAGCTATCAATAAGAGGAGTAATTGCGAGAAGCAGAGGCGGTCCGATGAGGATTCAATCACACCTCCAAGTCAACCACACTTTCCTTCGCCGGAGCTCATGGGAATTCCAACTAGATTTTGCCTTCGTCTGCATATGTGTGCGAATTCTGCCTGTGAGAAATTTTACATAGCAGAAAATTTTGAAAGTAATTGTGAAAGGCTTTTAGAGATATTAATTGGCCTCTCAATGGAAGCACCAATTTGTGGTAGCAAACTTCTACCGTCTTTAATCTTGACGAAATTGTACCTACAAAACAGATATACACTTTTTGAGCAAGGCCAAAGCCAATCCCGCCCAACTGATGTGTGTGTAGACCGTCGGGGGGGGCGGGGGGGGGGGGGGGGGGGGGGGGGGGGTGGAGTATTTTGCCAATGTCTCTCCAATGCCTAATTCAGTTTCTATGAAAAGAGAGAGTTTATGGTTTAAGTGTATGGAAGTTTACAAAAAATTGGTGGAGATGAGGTATTTGTATAACTAGGGCCGACCACATGTATAGCATTTTGCCCTGACATGTGGTGGCATCCGATTAACCAAGGTGAGTCATCCATAGGATGGATGAGGAAGAAATAATCTTAAAGATATTATTTTATAAATTTTGGGATTATCTTGGAAGTATCCTTTCTTGATATAATTGTGATTCCTTGCTTGATTGAGTTGGTTTTCAATTAGGAAAGTATTAAAGATAAGATTTAGTAATTAAATATATCTTTAATGTTTTTGACTTTTCTCCTTGCCATGGGCAAAGAAGTTTGATGATGTTGTAGTCAGCTACTCAAACGTCTAGGAATGTTAGATTACATGTGGAAATCTTGTGGGCTTCGTCAATATAATAAGAGTATTTTTGTCTTCTGTTGCGAAAATTAGATAAGCAAAATTAAACTCATTAAGTCCCGAATTTTAGTGCTCGCAAGTATACAAATCGGATGATTGTATAGCACATAAGCACGAATATCATCCCACAAAGATCGAATTGATTCTAAAAGTGAAACAAATTATAGTTGAGAAACTTTAATAATAATAATAATAATAATAATAAAAGAGATATGATTTGAATTAAACTGAAATGAAATACAACTTAAAAATAAAATGCATGAAATAATAAGATTAAAATATAAGAAAAGAAAACCTGGGGCATCCGAATTCACCATAACTAATCCTACTTAATTCCCTTAATATGTTATGCTCAAGTAGTTCTCCAATATTGATGACGATTTTCCCTAAATTATTCAACGGCCATGGCATCTGGTTGCATCAAAAGTATCCTTACATGTTAACCCTCTATGACATCTAGACGAATTTAAACAAGTAGGAACCCATTAAGCTTCATGGAAATCGTTGGAAAATCACACAAACCCTAATTGTATGGCATCTACAAATAGGTGTTTATGATAATAATTGCAAGAAGCTAAACTTAAGTTAATTATGGCATCTACTCTAACTTGCATCAAATCAACCTAATTTAAACCTAGATGGTGATCAAGCATCTAAATAAAAATCAAGCGCATTATGTGACAACCCGTCCCTACTTTTACGATTTTATTAATTTTAGATGAGTGAAATGATGAGAATGCCCTAGAAACGAGAATTAGTTGACTATCGTTGACCAACATATAGTGAGACGTACGAAATAATCTTTTAATGTATCCTCGTATTGTTCATCACTACAAACGCGAAGGCGCACGCGGAAACAAGATGAGAATTATGATAGAAGTTTTAGGGAACTACGAATCTGAAAAATATTTTTTGTAAATATTAAAGAACCAAAGAAAACGTTAAAAAACCAAAGAAAATACATGGCAGGATGTTTGCATAACATTCTCTTCATTCATTCACATGTCTACCAAAATTAAGTGTGATGTTTACTATAATCTTGATCAAATGATCTGTAGTTAACCCTAATGGTGATCAAACATTAAAATTAACAAACAAATTTAACAATAGGTTCAGTGAATGAAACAAAAGACAAATTGATGAATTAAATACTTTAACATTGTGCAAGGCTACATCGAAATTCCTAGCTATGAATTTAGTTACACATCATGTTCACAGAGATGAAATTAGAAATACACAACATGAGTGAAAATAAATCAAAGAGAGAAAACCCTTGAAGCAATTCTGATGTTGAACTTCTCCAAGAACAACTTGTCGGGATGAGTCTTTGGTGATGTTGAAGTGTATAGAATGGGTGGAGTTTTGAGTGTGGATGAAAAGAGAGAAAACTAGTGACTGGAGTTGTGAAATTCGCTCAGAATGAAAGGTGTGCGTAAAAGTGGTTGAAAGGCTAGGTTTTAAGATGTTAAAGAGGCTGTTACAGATTGCCAATAAATCCCAGTAATTGGGCATTTAATTCCCACATTTTTCATTTTTTTTGTTGTTATTGGTCTTATAAAGAGCCATATTGATCACCATATTCAGTTTCCAGTTTTAATTCTTTGTCTACATCAACATCCTTATTCAATTATCCACTTTTAGCTCCAATTTGCCTTATTTGTCCTCAACTGAGCTCCAAAATACGATTTGCTGCACACTAACACAAAAGAGGGTAAAATGCAACTAGTTTAACTCAAAAATATCACAAAGGAACTAGGAATGGATGGTATAAATGTATGAAATATATGAGGTATCAAATACCCCCAAACCTGGTTTTTGCTGGTCCTCGAGCAAAACTAAAACTGAAAACAAACAAAACAAAGAAAAATCTAACTAGACCACTTTCGTTGGCTAAACGATTGCACTGAGCATGTGCAACAAGCCTTTAAACCTCTAGGTGTCCTTAGTCGGAGGAGTTGTGTCTCCTGAGGGTTTACAGTAATGACGCCCACAAACATCTACAAACTCAACAAATAAATTTGTTAAAACTCACTTGAAACAAACTAATAAGAACCAATGAAAGCTTAGTCATTCCATCAAACAAAACGCTGCCACTTCAAAGAATCATATCATGTGTGTAGTGTAAAAGTATTGCTCCATGACTCATGACTTCAAAAGCACCATACTCAAAAACTGAAGATAGCATTCGTCGCAACTCTAATTCTCACATATTGTCACTCAAATTTTCACTTAGATCCTAAGGTTTGGTCTCTCATGAATCAAAATTCTCACATATGAAATATGAAATAAAAGCACAATTTCTGAATATATCTCATGAAAGGAATCAAACACTAAGAATATGGATAGCACACATACTTACCAACACCCATGAATATATCCCCAAAGATCAGTTAGGTCCTTCACAAGGTTGTAATGTAAGGCTTAGGCTAGGGGCTACGAAAGAATGGATAGGAAATACTAGAGCCTGAGACATACCAAAGTGTCTTTGTTGTGAAACCAGCAAGCTCTCCTCTTGAATTGATCTTCTTTGTTTCTTCTTGGCGTCCAGGACACACGTGCGATAGTGAAGGATTTGGAAATTGCATCTTCTTTATTCATTTTCTTTTGTTTGAAACTTTTTTTTTTTTTTGCTTGTTTTGAAATTCCAGCACATGTTACCTCGGTACACGCCACATTCTTGATCTAAAGCTCAATCTATCTTTGTCTTCAACACTTTGGTATTCTCCAAACTATAAGGTATGGCTGTAATGGCTAAGATGGGTAGAGTTTGGTGTAGGTGATGAAAGAATCAGGTTAAAAGTGTTTGGCTGCAACAAAGATGAATGGAACACACAAAGGGTTGGGAATAAAGCCATTTGGTGGTTAAAACATGCATGGCCTAACATCGTCTCAATGAGTTCATTCATAGGTGATAATAAACACATGGTATCTGCAACATAGGATTATTCTTAGCATTCAATCAAAGAAAAATAATGAGATCATTTAAAGTGAATTTGAAAGAAGAAGATAGGAGTAGAAACACTTTAAACCCTCTAAAAGATGCAAATAGGCTCAAAATATCTCACTAGGGTAGTCTCCACTATTCTTCTTCTATAATTTGAGCATGACACTTTAATCACCATAATTCAAGAATAATAACTTTGTGAGCTACAAAAATTATGATATGAAACTTTTCATGAGAGCACCATAGTCAGATTGTATACACAGCCATCATATACATTCACATAAGTAAGCAAAAGCAAACTTTAACCAAAACTGAAATCAAAAGAAAATTTTCAATTTCCAACACCCCCAAATCTAAACTAAGCATTGTCCTCGATGTTTAAAAATGAATGGAATGCATGCAATGAGAATAGGTAGAGTGCACATGGGTAGTCTCCACTATTCTTCTTCTATAATTTGAGCATGACACTTTAATCACCATAATTCAAGAATAATAACTTTGTGAACTACAAAAATTATTATATGAAACTTTTCATGACAGCACCATAGTCAGATTGTATACACATCCATCATATACATTCACATTAGTAAGCAAAAGCAAACTTTAACCAAAACTGAAATCAAAAGAAAATTTTCAATTTCCAACACCCCCAAATCTAAACTAAGCAGTGTCCTCGATGCTTAAAAATGAATGGAATGCATGCAATGCAAATAGGTAGAGTGCACATGGAATGAAAATAAAAAAAAATAAAAAAATAAAAAAAAACACAAATAAAAGGAAAGAACACAAACCCAGCTAGGTTGCCTCCTAGCAAACGCTTTATTTAATGTCTAGGCAAGACATGACAACATGTTTAAGTTGTAAACTCGAGAAAATCCACAACTAGATAGATATACTCTTGTGCCACATTCTCCAAATAAGTCTTCAAACGCTGCCCATTGACCTTAAAACGAGTGTCATTCTTGATGTTTTCTATCTCCACAACTCCATGGGGAAATACTTGAATCACTTTGAATGGTCCAACCCATCTAGACCTCAATTTACCTAGAAAAAGTCACAAATGTGAGTCATACAAAAGTACTTTCATACCTAGGTTGAAACTCTTTCCGGAGAATTTCTTTGTCATGGTAGAGCTTGGTTCGTTCTTTGTAGATCTTAGCATTCTCATATGATTCATTTCTGAGCTCTTCCAACTCATTAAGTTGGAGCTTTTTCACTGTACCAACTTCTTTGAGATCAAAATTGAACTTCTTTATGGCCCAATATGCACGGTGCTCGAGCTCCATCGACAAATGACATGCTTTTCCAAACAAAGTCAATAAGGACTTATTCTAATTGGGGTCTTGTATGTTGTTCGATAAGCCCAAAGTGCATCATTTAACCTAAGTGACCAATCCTTCCTTGTAGGGCTGATGGTCTTCATCAAAATGTTCTTTATTTCCCTATTGCTAATTTCCACTTGGCCAGAGGTTAGAGGATGGTATGGAGTTGCCACTTTATGTGTGATATTGTACTTCTTCATCAGTACCTCGAAAGGCTTGTTGCAGAAGTGGCTGCCACCATCGCTAATGATAGCTCTCGGAGTTCCAAACCTAGTGAAAATCACATCCTCGAGAAAATTCAAAACAACCTTGTGATCATTAGTTCGTGCAGCTGCTGCTTTAACCCATTTGGATACACAATCTACTGCTACTAGTATGTATATGTATCCAAAGGCACATGGAAATGGTCCCATGAAGTCGATTCCCCACACGTAGAACAGCTCCACCACTAAAATGTTGTTTAATGGCATTTCATTCCTGCGGCTAATATTTCCCATTTTCTGACACCTATCACACTTAGAGCAAAAATTAAAAGCATATTTAAACAATGTAGGCCAAAAGAAACCAGATTGTAAAACCTTTAAAGCTGTCTTTTTTGCACCAAAATGACCTCCACACGCCAACTCATGACTGAATTTTAGTATGCTTTGCTGCTCACTCTCCAGAACACATCTTCGGATGATTTGGTCAGGGCTATACTTGAACAAATATGGTTCGTCCCAAACATAGTGTTTCACCATTGAAAAGAACTTCTTTTTCTCCTGAAAAGTGAAATCATCTCTAATTACACCATAAGCAAGATAATTAACAAAATCAGCATACCATGGCTCTTTCTCTTGAATGAGAAAGAGTTGTCACCAGGGAATGATTCATTGAGAGGCAAAATTTTTCCATCTCCATGGTTTTCATCAACAAGGCATGACAAGTGATCGGCAACAACATTTTCACTCCCCTTCTTGTCTCGAATTTCCTGGTCAAACTCTTGTAACAAGAGTATCCATCTAATCAAGCGTGGTTTGGCATCCTTCTTTGTCAACAAGTACCTAAGAGCTACATGATCAGAGTAAACAATCACTATAGAGCCAACAAGATATGAACGAAATTTCTCTAGAGCAAAAATAATAGCAAGCAACTCTTTTTCGATTGTAGAGTAATTGAGTTGAGCATCATTTAATGTCCAGCTTGCATAGTAGATCACATGTGGGAGTTTATTCACTCTTTGACCTCAAACAGCACCAATAGCGTAGTCAGAGGCATCACACATTAATTCAAAAGGTAAAGACCAATCTGTTGCCATAATAATAGGAGCAGAGGTTAGTTCTTATTTCAAGGTATTAAACGCATTCATACAAGCTTTATCAAAGTCAAATACAACATCTTTAGCCAAAAGATTGCACAATGGACGAGTGATTTTGGAAAATATCTAATGAAACGACGATAAAAACCAGCATGTCCTAGAAAGCTTCTGACTTCCTTCACTGAAGTAGGGGCTGCCATATTTGAGATGATGTCAATTTTTTCTTCGTCAACTTAAATTCCCTTGCTGGATATTACATGGCCCAAGACAACACCTTGTTTCACCATAAATCGACACTTTTCCCAATTAGAATCAAATTTGTTTCCTGACATCTTTGAAGCATTAGAGAGAAATGGTTAAGGCAATCATCGAAAGTAGAACCAAAGACTGAAAAATCATCCATAAATACCTCAATAAATCTCTCAACCATATCCAAAAAGATCGCTAACATACATCTTTGGAAAGTTGCTAGAGCATTGTGAAGGCCAAATGGGTAAGGTGAATGTATTCTTCTCTTGATCTTCCGGAGCTATTGCAATTTGATTATAACATGAATATCCATCAAGAAAACAATAATGTGAGTAACCAGCTAATCGCTCAAGCATTTGATCAATAAAAGGCATAGGAAAATAATCCTTTCTAGTGTTCGAATTCAACTTCCTGTAATCGGTGCAAACACGCCAACTAGCTGTAGGTCTTGTTTGTACAAGCTCTTTGTTCTCATTTTTTACCACTGTGATTCCAATCTTCTTAGGCACTACTTGAACAGCGCTTACCCATTTGCTATATAAAATTGGGTATATGATACCCACATTTAGCAACTTCAACACTTCAGCTCTCACTACTTCTTTCAGGTATGGATTGAGCCTTCGTTGTGGTTCACGAGTTGGTTTAGCTCCCTCCTCCAATAAAATCCGATGCATGAACATGGTAGGGCTTATTCCCTTGATATTTGCAATAGACTAACCAATGGTTTAGATGTGGTGGAAGTGGTTTAAGTTCAAGTTTTGAAGGTTTAACAATGCAAGGGATCAGATGTGTGGCAAATGGTTGTAATGGCTCTATAAGAGATAAAATAGTGGAGGGATATGGTTTTAATGCTTCCAAGGCAGCCACCACTTCCATGAGTGTAGATTCTTCATCAAAATCATCTTGAGATTGACTCAAAACAAATTGTAACGGATCATTAGATTGTGTCTGGAAAAACTTAGAGAAAACAAGTGAATCAAACACATAAACTGAACAACAATCAAGTGAACTAGAAGGGTAAGAAAGAGATTCAAACACTTTGAATTGTACAATTTCTCCTAGCACGATCATGGTGAGAAGACCATTTTGCACGTCTATGATAGTCTTTGCATTGGCCATAAAAGGTCTCCCAAGCAAAATTGGTAACTCACGATCATGTATAGGAGCCTCTTCCATGTCCAAAACTATAAAATCAGCAGGCAAAATTAGTTTGTCAACTTGAACTAAGATATCTTCAACTATACCTCTTGGATATTTCATTGATCGATCAACAAGTTACAATGAAATGGTTGTTGCCTTCAAATCCCCCAAACTTATTGAAGGTACACTGAATAGGGCATTAGATTGATGCTAGCACCCAAATCGAGCATAGCCTTGTCAACTAATTTGTCTCCAATAGTGACATTGATAGAAAAACTACCTGGATCTTTGAGTTTTGGTGGAAGCTTTCTTTGAAGAACAACACTCACATTTTCAGACACCATCACCTTCTCATGAGGTCCATACTTCCTCTTATAGTTATTTAGCTCTTTGAAAAATTTCCCATACGCTAACATATTCCTAATGACATCAAGCAAAGGTAAATTAACATTCACTTTACTTAAAATATCAAAAATTTCTTTAAATGACTTATCCTGCTTGCTTTTGGCAAGTCTTATATGAAATGGGATGGGAGGAGTGTAAGGTTTTTCAGCCTTGTGGAGATTTGGTGCTTCAAATGAAGAAGTGACATTGCTTGGTTCGTCATTTGGTTTCTCATTCTCTACTTGAGTCGCACCTTCATTCACATGATCAGATTCATTAGTAACTTCATTGCCAACTCCATTATTAATAACCGTACCACTTCTAAGTGTAATGATTGCTTTAGCTTGCTCTTGGTTCCTTTGAAGTATCATCGATTGGCTCGGAAACTTCCCATGCTCTCTTTGACTCAAAGCATCGGCAATCTAACCTAATTGTGTCTTGGTTAGAGCAGCCGAATGTTGTTGGAGAGTATTATTGGTAGTTTGATGGAATTGAACGGTGTTTTGGGCTAGCAATTTGACCGTATCTTCAAGTGTAGTAGCATGCTTTGGTTGGAAATTTTGAAACTGATTGTTATTTTTCCATGAGAGATTGGGATGATCTTTCTAACCAGGGTTACATGTATTAGAGAATGGGTCATTTCGTGGCCTCTAATTGTAAGAGTTCATGAGATTCACTTGCTCTTGGACGAATTCGGAATAAGCCTCACTACTTGAGCATTGATAAGTAGGATGACCTGGTATGTTGCAAATGGCACACACCTCAGCTATCTTGGGCACCATATTGAGCACGGAATCAAGCTTCTTTTCCAAACCAGCCACCTGCAATGCAAGATCATTATTAGAGCTCATTTTATACACTTCAACTCGTTTACCTCTTGTATCTTTGTGTTGAGCATTAGATCCCAACATCTCATAGATGTTATATGACTCTTGAGCATTCTTTTTCTTCAAAGCTCCACCTGCTGGATTATTAACAGTAGATTGACATGTTTGGGTTAATCCATCGTAAAAAAAAATTTGCATTTGTAAGTAAAGAGGTAACCCATGATGTGGACATTGCAGCAAAAGCCCTTTAAAACGCTCCCAACATTCATTGAAAGCTTCTCCATCATGTTGTGCAAAGTTGAAGATTTGCCTCTCAAAGTAGCTGTCTTTTGAGTAGAGAAAAATTTCTCCAAAAATTTCTTAGCTACGACATCCCAAGTAGTGAGCGAACCAAGTGCTAAGGTTATTAACCAACCCTTAGCTTTATTTTTCAATCTGTAGGGAAAAACTCACATCCTCAGATTTGCTTCAATCATTCCCTGCAAAGGTAAACCACTCACAACATTATAGAATTCTTTAAAATGGGCTAATAGATCTTCCTTATGTAAACCATAAAAAGAAGGAAGCATATGAAAAAGTGAAGATTTGAGATCATAGTTTCTAGCTTCAAAAGGCAACAAGATACAGGAAGGTGAATTTGGTATAACTGGCTGAGCATAGTCCTCCAAAGCTCAATTGTCATCGTCATTATCTACCATTTCTTCTTCTTGCTCAGAATTGGACAGCTCAGAATAAGCACCTACACTTGCTGATCTAGAAGATTGACCGTCCTCTTCTTCACGGTTAATTTGAGCACGAGTTGATAGAAAGTTCTCAAAAATGTTGCTTTTTATACGTTCAAGTCTTTGGCCTATCTCAGCAAGTTTATTGGACATATACTACCTATGAAATAGAAAGAAAACAAATGAAATTTAGAAATCTAAATTGAAAATGAAAATAGATAGGGTTTGAAGAATAAGCAATTATAGGGAGCTGAAATCAGTACTCGGCAACGGCGCCATAATTTGGTTGCGTTTCTTCCGAGTACAATATATGGTTAGTATAAAGGCAGAAGTAAGGGCCACAGGGACTGATTAGACCTCTAGAAATTAGTATCCTTGAAAGAACCCTAACTAAACAATGAAAATAACAAATTGAATGTAGATTTTGTGCTGTTATTGAGAATAACTAAAAATGCAACAACAAATGATATGTTGATTGAGAAACGATGAGGATGGGTCTAGGGATTTCGAGTTCACCATTACAAAACCAATTCCATGTTTATAAAGTTAAACCGTATTCAATTACCAACTTGTTTCCAGAGTTCGTTTTACGTATATATGATCAGCCATATGATGTGTGGTTTTGACCAAATTCTCCTAATCTACAACCTAATTGGGATGTTCAACTTCAGTTTCAAATTAAGAGTCTTTAGCATGCAAGAAAACGTTAAAGAACTAAAGAAAATACATGGCAGGATGTTTGCATAGCATTCTCTTCATTCATTCACATGTCTACCAAAATTAAGTATGATGTTTACTATAATCTTGATCAAATGATCTGTAGTTAACCCTAATGGTGATCAAACATTAAAATCAACAAACAAATTTAAGCTCGACCTAGTTCGGCCAGGTACACATTTCTGACGCCCTCAGGGTGTTTTCCTAGTAAATCAAAGCTCCTCACCACTGCCAAATCATTTCCCCGCCACTTTCCCTTCAATTTCCAACCAAGCCCGACGAGATTTAGACTTTGATTGTGTGTTGGAACACCAACGGGTCCGAGGGTATCTAGGTGTTCATCCTCCAATTGTGAAACATTTCCCTTCAATTACCACCACCAAAACACTCCTCAAGAGGTTAGGAACAAAGCCCAATCAGTGGTTGGAGCGTCGAAGCTGATTTGAGGACAAATCAAGAACACCCAAATTCTAGGGTTCTGGCGGGTTCATGGCGATTTAGAGCTTTTTCCGGCCAAATTGGACTTGGTCACAGGTATCAAACTTGCTCTACTTAATGAGATCTTCATTTCTATGAAATTAGGGAATTTTTAGAAATAGTTGGATTTTCCGGCGAGTCGGGATGGCCGGCCACCACATGCGGCGGTGCGTGGAGCGAGACCTGGCCTGCCCATCCTAGGCTAATTTGGATTCCCTAATTCCATATTTGACATCCGATTAGCAAAATTCCATTGTTTGGATATAATTTCGCTAAGGTACGCCACTTGAAAGTTATAGCAATCGACGATCCGACAGTTGGATCGTCACCAAACTTTAATGCATAATAGTACATAATATTTAAAGACCATAGGAACCTACGGATCTAGAATCTGACATACGAATCTTCCTAAATTAGATTTGTAAGCTCGTAAAATAAAACTTTAGCAATTGGTGGAGATCTGGCCATTAGATTGTTTTGAAACGTTAGAATGTTGTTCCAGAAGCTTATTCAAACTCTTGGGAAGTTACAGATCAGAAATCCGAGGAGCGGATCTTTCAAATCGAGTTACGTAAGGTTGTGGACCCTACCGTCGACCTTTGACCGACGGTTGACTTTTGGTCAATAGGTTACCAATCATTCTAGAATGTTCGTCGGGGATGTGTTTATGTAAGTTACATGTTCTATCGATAAGAATTCTGAGAATTGATTTGATAATTATTCTAGGCGACGATCGTTTGTGACTCCTTGATATTCGTGCTAGGGAGTTGTAACGCGGACTCTAGGTGAATGGGCATTTGTTATATATATATATATATATATATATATATATTGTTTCCAAAAACGTTTTTATGTGGAATTATGCTTTGCTTGCCATGTCGTAAATAATTTACATTTTAAATATGGCATTGTTACACTTGTGAATTGTATTGCGTGATGCTACAGAGACTCATGTAAGCTTCAGGTGAGTATTATGTGATTGAATGGGTTATATTGCATTGGTATGCACACATTTATTTAGAGCTCATCATGGCTGCATCCCGGTATTAGTGTTCTCACCCGGGGCTAAGGCCAGCCTTCACGTGATTGTTCACCTTTCGCATCACACGCTCACCTTGGATCCAAGTCTAGTGCCAGCCTGTCGTATAGACCACAATAGGTGGTTCCGACTCATAGGTGACCCGTGATTTATCGCACAGCCTTCACGTGATCGTAGCACTTGAGGTTACATATTTATACCCAGCGTACAGGTCACACTAGGTGACTCTGACTAGTGTGCTAAGCTAGATTGATGAGCTATAATTCCAATCGTACAGGTCACGTTAGGTGATTCCGATTGGCATACTATTTTATATTGGTTTCACATCTGGTTTACAGCTTTTAGTGCTGAAATGTTTTGACATGGCATACTTCAGTTTTCGCTGCTCTTGTGCATTGGTTTCATACATACGTAGTATTATTTTCTGGAAACTATACAGGTTTTACGGCGAGGCGTTATAACGTTTTCAAAAGGTTTTTATTAAAACTTTATTTTCACACCTCCAGGTTTTAGCTGCTGAACGTTTGTATCGACGAGGATTCTTGGTGTATGTCAGTATAGGTGGCTACCTCTGAGGGTATAATCCTTATCCACTCTATTATACTTTACTTATGCTCTGACGTCTCAGGTGAAATGGGTTCATTCCTGCTCACCAGCGCACTCTTATACTTAGGCACTTTTAGATTTAAATTTATTCATATTATCCACATCACTTCACTTTATGACTTCATCACGTTCTAGGTGTCGTCCAGCACAGCTCGATTCAGAGTCTTAGTTTGGGCAGTATTGCGTTCATCACATGCGTGATGTGAGCATTCTTGATTTTTTAGCCTAATTTTCGGATCTTGCCACCTCATCGAGCACGAAAAATGTATTAGCTTTTTCTAAGTCTTGAGTGACTTAGTCGACTTATTGACATTTTAGAAGATCATTTTGGCGAACATCTCTAAACTATAAGCGAAGAAATTCCCTGCCAAGGAAAGTTGTAGATTTAAGATAAGTTGATGGCCCTAAAGCAGGGCTGATGTATCAATAATTGTGTATCATCGAAGACTTTACCAACAAATTCCATCACTACTCTTCAGCCATCAGGATTAAACCTTTCAAGATTGGAACTCAGAAATAGTCTTAATTCCTTGGCAGTATCCGTTAGAACACCACCTATTAGAATTCCTATGAAGTCTACTGTCGTCAAGACTATAGAAATGTCTCGTTTGATGAGGTGGTGCTAAAGTGGTAGCACTCGATGGAAGAACATCTTGGGACAATCACTTTTGGTCCCCGATAACACTAATCTTTTCAAACGTACTAGTGATCATTCTGATTCTTCTGGAGGAAGATCGACTTTCATTTAAGTCCATTTTAAGATGGATTGTTAGCAAATTCTGTTTCTCGGTCTTAGGACATTTCAATCAATACTAGTTTTCAGAATTTCTTTTGGTAATGTACTCATCATTTCGACGAGCATAGGCATAGGTGTACGAGTTGTTATATCTACGATCAGTAGAAATTCCTGAAATAGTAAGTATTTCTCTCTAGAAACAATTAAATCACCTCACCGGACCCGTTCCTTACCAATCATCCGAAACTATCCACCTGAGTGGGCTATAAACTATGATCAGTCTATTATGGCGTTACTAATTGACGATATTATCCGATATCTGGGAACTGTCAACCAGTATTTAGGTTGTATGACTTTTGATACCGGACATATGTACTAGTATCTGGGAGTGATACATTTATACCAGAACGCTGGTTCACAGTTTCAAGGTAACGAACAATATCAACATATTTAAAATGTGTTAATTGGTGACGCGATTGATAGACTGATTAGCAGTGACTACCCGAGCCGAAGAAACTGAGGAGCAAGCTTTGTATTAGGATGCTGAGCTCATGGTCGTATTAACCATATCATCCATTTAGGTAACCGAAACTTCTTCGATCAGTCACTTTTCCGATCACTTCCATGGGCAAACATTAGAATTGAAGCACGAGTTAATTTTCTGCTGTAAAAGGAAGTTGAGTATCGAGAAAGTCGTGAAGAACTATTAGCACGTGGTGTAGTGAAAGGAAATAGTATGGTATGTTTCGAGGACGTACATTTAGGCATTATATTCCAAAATCTTACCTAGGATATCATTAACTGGTGAAGTGAAGTACACCATCAATCCACTTTTTCATGCTATATTAGTTTTCCTTGTGACTTTTCGAGAAGGCCCTACTTCATTGAGAGAACTTCGTTACTAAAGTTTATCGATTAGGAATTTATCCAACCAAGCACCTTATCTAGGAAACCTCAAACCTATTTGCAAAGGCGAAAGGCTGAATCTTAGGGTCATACCTAGATTTTAGCAACTCCATCAGGTGACGATTAAAACCGTTTAAACACTACCCAGCCTATCCTTCAGGTCACACTAGGTGACTTTGACTCGTGTGCTAGCCTAGATTGATGAGCTATAATTCCAGTCGTACAGGTCACGTTTGGTGACTCGACTAGCATACTATTTTATATTGGTTTCACATCTGGTTTACAGCTTTTAGTGCTGAAATGTTCTAACATGTCATACTTCAGTTTTCGCTACTCTTGTGCATTGGCTTCATACCTACGTAGCATTATTTTCTGGAAACTATACAGGTTTTACGGCGAGAGGTTATAACGTTTTCAAAAGGTTTTTATTAAAACTTTATTTTCAGGCCCACTCACCCTTATTTTTTGCCCCTCCAGGTTTTAGCTGCTGAACATATGTATCAACGAGGATTCTTGGAGAATCTTAGTATAGGTGGCTACATCTGAGGGTATAATCCTTATCCACTATACTATACTTTACTTATGATCTGATGTCACGGATGAAATGGGTTCATTCCCGCTCACCAGCGCACTCTTATACTTAGGCACTTTTAGGTTTAAATTTATTCATATTTTTTCACATCACTTCACTTTATGGCATCGTCACGTTCTAGGTGTCGACCAGCACAGCTCGATTCGGAGTCCTAATGGACATACCGGGTCAGGGTGTGTCACATTACGAATAGCAAAAGATGCTCAATAAAGATGAAAAACTTGATAATAACAATGCCACAAGGCAATTAAGTATTCATGATCAGGCTACATCATAGCCCTAGAAAAGAAACGATAATAGAAAAGCTCTTCCCTCTTCCCTTCCTTGCCGCAACCCGTATCTAAAATATGATTTTTGGTTCTGTTTTTTTGTGGCTCACCCTCCACAAGGAGAATGGATCTCCTTAATATAAAACCCAAGGCAAGGGTATTGGAAGCTAATTGAAATCCAATTAAAACCCCCACTAAACTCCTAAGCATAATGGGCTTTAAAACCTTATTAAAGAAAATGAAAAATACACGAAAATAATAAAAACAAGAAATTAAGTTCTCTCCTAAAGTCATTGAATAGCATTCCCATGTCTATTTGATTCCAAACCTGCTCAGTTTCATCTTCTTACTGTAATGCATATGTCTTGATGCATCTAATTAGCCTCTTGCTCCATTGAAATTACTCTAGACACCCAAAAAGAAGGGATGACAACGGATCGGTTTGGGGACGAAAATGCTATATCCATCCCCGTAGCCACGAAAATTAACCATATGCATAACTGCAAATTAACTATCGGGTATTATCCATAACCTTATCCACCGGATAACGGATTTCCCATCAGTTAACAGTTATATTCATCTTCGTTAATACAAAAAATATATTCATCCAATTGACGCATGATAATTTAGTAAATATTAATTTCGTCATTAAATATTTGATGTATAAAATGATTTAATTAATGGATCGTGTGGAACATAAAAATTAAAGGAAACTAATTAAAAGGGCTTGAAAACTTTGAGTTTTAACAATAAGGACAAAATAAAGGGTAAAGTGAATAGTACCAGGATTGATTTTTTAGTGTAAAAATGTGGTTTTTCGTTAAAGTGAACAGTACCGGGAGCTTTTCGTTAAAGTTCCCAAAAATTAAAGCTAAACATTGATAATGTTGGTTGATCTTTTGATATCTTGCATAAATACTATTAAATTCTCATAGATTTTGATTCATATCAAAACTTTTGAACTTTGCCACAAAATAGAACTCACACAATGCAATTTTTGTATTCTCAAGGTAATGGATTTGGTGAATAATGAATATACATATATATACATACAATTATATTATATATTATTCTCTTCGGATTCGGGTACAGATATGGATTGGGGATTCTATAACCATATCAAAAACCATAACCGAATAATATACCTGAATTTCATACCCAAAATCCAATCCATTCGGGTGGTTATCCACGGTTATCGAGTTTAACGGTTAGAATTGCCATCCCTACCAAAAAGCTCATTTTCCACTTCTTTTTCATGTAATTCCAATATCTTCTTTTTCATGTAATTCCAATATTGAATGCCTATAAATAAAACAATAGAATGTAGTGCATTTAACGCATTCATATATACAAAATTCAAAGGAAACATATGATAAAAATATATGAAAACATGCACACATCAAATACCCACAAACTTAGATTTTTCTTGTCCTCGAGCAGAACAAATGAAAACAAAAATACGCGACAAAAACAAATTAATAGCTAACTTCCCAAATTTTAATCTTAGAGAAAAACCAACTATGAGATAACTTTCAAGAAATAAACAACAGTAGTTCAAGGCAATATCCAAGAGTTAACCCAATTTGAATCAGACCAACTTAGAGTGTAATGTGTGTGTGTGTGTGTGTGTAATAGCAATGTCAATGCAATTCCAAGCTTCTTAAAATCATCATATGCAAACTCGTGAGCTTCTCACACAGCATACACTCATCCACTCATATTTGTGGGTTAATGTGTTTCACTCAAATGATCTCACAAAACATGCCGCCATATGCTTGCTTATCCACCAAACTCGGTATCAATATCAAGTAACTTCTTGGATCAAAAGGACTTTATTACGGTTGTTGTGGGGTTGGGTAAAGTGGCTAAAAAAGAAATGGATATGGAAAATACAAAAATCTAAGAAACTTGTAGAGCATTCCAAATTTTTTGACACCCCGACCGGAGTCGAGGCATGTTGGCCGTCACCCAAATGTGACATAACCAAAGGTGCAAGTAATGTAAAAATGTGGATAAATTTAAAATAACTTAACAATAGATTAAACTAAAGTGATGAGTGTGCGGAAGTGGTTAAAACCCATATGATACAATGTTCAGAGCATAGATAACATAAGGGTAAAGCAGTCGAACTAGAAAAGTACTTATTACACAACTGGGATAAGTTCCTACGTTAAGATAGAGATATGTCAGAATCGCCGGGTAATCTTCGAGTGCCACAGAGTAGGTCAGCTATCTAGGTCCTGGAAAGGAGAAAAACAGAAGGGTGAGTGGGCATAAAAATAAAGATTTGTAAAAATTCATTTATTTTCTGAACATACTAATCCCTCGTTGTAAAACAAGAATAGTTTCCGGAAAACCATACTACGTATAAGTATGAAGTCAAATGCATGCCGACAGTAAATCCAGAAGTATGCCACAGCTCAATATCTCATCAGCAATATAAATATAATCATGTGCTCAATAATCTATACTAGCACGCAAGTCGGAGTCACCTAACGTGACCTGTATGACTGCACCTACGACTCATCAATCTATGCTAGCACACGAGTCGGAGTCGCCTAATACGACCTATTCGATAGGGCTAGGTGTAATAATATACGCTCTAGTGCTATGTTCACGTGAAGGCTAGCGCGATGCCCGGTCACCTATGAGTCGGGGTCGCCTAATGACACCTATTTGGATCCAAGTTGAACGTGCGGTGCGGGAGGTGAACATACACGTGAAGGACTGGCCTTGGCCTGAAGTGGGAACACTAACACCAGGGTACAGCAATGATGAGCACTACATGAATATATGCATGCCATAATGATTCAACAATTTCAATCAACATAATAACCTTACTTGAACTTACATGCACATCTCGTAATTATTTTAGCATTTCACAACAGTTCAACATTTATGAGCAGGTAAAATGCATATGAATATATCATGACAATATAAAAAATTCAACCACATAACAACATTTTTAAAATTATATAAATCATGCCATAAAATGCATAAATCAGTTTAAAAACATTTGTGGAAACTATAACGTTTATATATATATATATATATATATATATATATATATATATATATATATATATATATACACACACACGAAAACAAAGTGCCCACTCACTGGTATGTCAATGGATCATAGCCCCTTAACCTTGCTTGTCCACGTACGTCCTCAGGGTAAGTCTCCCCTATATGCAAAACAACTAATAATAATTAACTAAATAACACATATGAAAAGCTAGGAGAAACTCCCCATAATTTGCTCAAATGGAAGGTTTGAATATACGAAAATGATCTACTCGAAGTCACGAACCCACACGTATCAACCACTCGCAGGCCGGAGGCCAGACTTGCCCTCACGCGCTGCCTAATGTGCAGCCATGCCCAGGCATGTGCACAGCAGAAACTGACGGAATCCAGGAATATTCCGTTAACCAGTTAACGAACGTTAACAGCGTTACCTGATGCCGTTAGAATATTTCGTCAATTTTGACGGAATATTCCTTGTCTTCTTCGGTGAGATTCGCCGTCCGTCGCTGTTCACCGTTCGCCACCACCTCCGTCTGCCGCAGTCTGGTTTCGCCGATTTCTGGAAAATTTTCAAAACTTCATATCTTGCTCATTTCTTAACCATTTTTCAAGAAATTTATATGGAAATGAAGCTTATGAAGAGTTAAAAAAGACTGTACCTTCCAAAAGTCCAAAAGTGGACTGAAAATGGCCTAAAAAGCCTCTAGAGGTTCCACCAAAAACTCTCATTCTTGAAACCTTGTGTTTCGACGTCAACGCTTTTCCAAACCTGGTCTAGGAACCTTAGGGAGTTGTGTAGAAGTTTCCCCGAGTCCTAAAACCTTGTAACTTGGTCAGGATCGTGTCGGAGCAAAGTCCACCGAGTCGGAGCTTCTGAGTTGGTGAGTCAAAACCCGTCCAAATCGTGATCTAAGGGAATGGCTGAGTTCGTGGTGACGAGAGGAGTGTGATAGTGTGGTTTTCGAGCTTGATCTGTGAAGATTTGGTGTTGTTCTTCTTTGTTGCAAAGAATAAGAGAGTACAAGTTAGAGAGAAAGAGACTGAGAAAGAGAGAAAAAAAAAGATGAGAGAGAGAGACTGACAGCTTTCTGATTGGGGGAGAGGTGTGAGGAGTGGTTTTGATTGGGTGAAAGATTTGAGGGGAAAAGGATTGGTTGTGAGTGAAATGGGGGACACGGGTCCAATTTAAAAAAAAAAGTGAGGATAGGGTTTTCAAATTTCCTACAGTAAAAGTATGCAAAAAATCTGTCCCCTATCTAAAACAGTACTTCTAACACTGATAATTTAGAACACATGCGTGACAAATTTCTACCCGTAATTTACGTACTTTAACGAAACGAAACTTTTTCGTTACGAATTCAACTCAAGTCTAACTCGCGCTCACGCGTTCATAATAACAAGTACTAATTAATTATGATAGCGAGAAAAATAATTTAAAGCTGCATAATCACATCCACGTCACTTGCCAACAGGGGCATAAATGTCAATTCACATACTCGGGGAGAAATTACATAGAAAATTAGGGACAGGTCGTCACATTTTTCCTCTTATAGAGAAATTCAAATAACTAGAAAGCAATTAGAATTTAAGCACAACTTTACACTTTTTTTTATTTCCTCTTGCCGCATATAGCTTTTTTTTCAAACCTTTTATTTTTATTTTTACGGCACTACTTTCTTTTCTTTTCTTTTTTTTTAACTTTTCACTTCACTATTTTTGCTTTATTAACCAATAACCATGAACAATGTTGAACTCTCTTTCTTTATAAAATTGCTCTACAAAATCCTTAGAAAAGGTTACGAAAATTTTACATGAGGCTAGGTAAGGAATATTTGGGTTTAAGAACAAAAAAGGCTCCCATAGAGGCTCAACGGGGCTAACTATGAAAAATAATAACAAGGATTGGCTAGAAAGTCTCAAACGAAAGAAAGAAAGAAAAAAGCCTAAATCACTTCCAATATTTTATGAGATCAAACGCACAAGAATAAATGTGATTGATTTATAGTGGTTCAATCCATTTTAGGCTCAAAAGCTCACAAGGGTCACATAAGGTCACCAAATTCACATATGAAATGTTAAATCATGCTCAAGTTTCACACCAACAAGGCTATGTGCATATATATTTTCCAAGTCATGCTCATAAAAAATATGGCTAAAACAAAGATAATGAAAAGAATTAATGTCAGGCTTAAATCTCTTGAAAGTTCGGAAAAAATTAAGACCAAATCTCATCACTGAATTGGGAAGTAGCCAATAACATCGGGACCCAAAGAAAAATAAAATGTTTTTGGATTTTGCAAAATTTAAATTTTTTTTATGTTTTTATTTATTTTATTTTTCTAGAACTAAAACGAAGAAGACTAAAAAAATGAAGAAAAGAGTAAAGAAAATAGACAACAAAGGTACATAAAGAAAAATTAATCAATAAAGCTCTTGGACAAAGAAACTTCCCTGGTTTAAAGGAGATGGGCAAGTGAGGATGTAGAGGGCAATCCACCTCCTAACTTGAATTTTCAATTGGCAACAAGGTAAATGGCTCCATTTTTCTGCAAAAAATAGAAAACAATGGGTAAGCTAAACAAGAGATTTAGCAAGTAATAGAATCGAATTCGATCCCCGGCAACGGCGCCAGAAACTTGTTGCGAAAATTAGATAACCAAAATTAAGTATTCATGATCAGGCTACATCGTAGCCCTAGAAAAGAAAAGAAACTAGAAAAGTTCTTCCCTCTTCCCTTCCTTGCCACAGGCAGAGCCACCCGCAAGGCTAAGGTGGGCTGTAGCCCAAGAAGGTTTTTTGTGAGTGTAGTGCTATTCACACACTTATTCTTATTTTCCACACATCCCTTTCAATTTTTGGCATTTGGATCGAATGAATTGAAGAAGATCAATGGAAAAAAAATTAATAAGAGCGTGTGGAGGTAAAAATGGGTGTGTGAATAGTAATATCCTTTTTAAACAGATGTTTTAATAGCATATATTAAATGCATGTAGCCTATATAGCTCACTCAATTCCAATATTATTTCATGAATATTTAGTAGAGGATAGGTAATAAGTAATACTTTTATGCTAAAAATAATAAATTAGTTCTATCTCCCCTCCCTTTTTATCCTATATGTTAAAGAAAATATCATTTACCCTGTGTGATTTAGCCATTGTGCTTCTTATTCAAGAAAAGAAAAAGAATTTCTTTTTTAGTCCACCATTAAATCACTACCTCCGCAATTCCTTACTTTCCATTGTGATTTTCCGATATATGTAACATTTGGTACGTTCTTAATCTCATTATTTACTTTACTTGATTTATTTAGTAGGTTAATTATTTATTTGTTCCTTGACTTTGTCCGTTAGGGTTATGATTTTAAGAATAGTTTATATTCTATTGTTGTTCTTTTATATTGATCATTGTATAAGGGGGGAAAATAAAATAAAATAAAACATATCATTTTATGAAATTAATTTCGGCTAGCCCACCCAAGAAAAAAATCCTGGCTCCGCCCCCTTGCCGCAACCCCTACCTAAAATATGATTTTTGGTTCTATTTTTGGTGGCTCACCCTCTACAAGGAGAACGGATCTCCTTAATATAAAACCCACAACAAGGGTATTAAAGGCTAATTGAAATACAATTAAAACCCCACTAAACTCCTAAGCATAATGGGCTTTAAAACCTTATTAAAGAAAATGAAAAATAAACAGAAATAATAAAAACAAGAAATTAAGTTCTCTCCTAAAGTAATTGAATAGCATTCCCATGTCTATTTGATTCCAAAACCGCTCGGTTTCATCTTCCTAATATAATGCATATATCTTGATGCAGCTAATTAGCCTTGCTCCACTGAAATTACTCTAAATACCCAAAAAGCTCATTTTCCACTTCTTTTTCATGTAACTCCAACATTGAATGCCTATAAATAAAACAATAGAATGTAGTGCATTTAACGCATTCATATATACAAAATTCAAAGGAAACATATGATAAAAATATATGAAAACATGCACACATCATCTTCTTCAAGAAAAAACTCACGTGTCACCTCTAGAATTCTTTAGATTATTTTTTGCTCAACAAAACTTTCTTTGAAATTTATGCTAGCCTTAGTTTACTAATACATATGGAATTTGAAAAGAAAAATGTATGAGCTCCACTTTAAAGTAAGTAATCATATAAATGAGGGAGCTAGTTGATCAAATTTCCATTCCTTTTTTCCTGACCCATGCAATTTGTGACTTCTCCTGTTACAAGTAGGTTAACATTTCAGAAGAAATTTAGTGCGACTCTTATTATATTCTGAATTTTGCTTGGGTATTTACATCGATCCCTTGTACACAAACACAGACTATAACTACTTTCATTAAAGTCTAGTAACCAGTACTTACAATATCTCCAAGTTATTAAAATCTATCTCCTCTATTGAAGGCCTAGCCTCTGGTTTGGCACTTGTACATGCCAAAGCAATCTGCAAAACCCTTGACACTTGCCTCCTCTCTTTCCCTTCCTTCACTGGAAACTCAAAAAACTCCAAACCACCTTCTAATTTCATGTTTGCTTGCTTTTCATTTATGCCCCTTGTCATTCCCAAACCCATTGGTTCTGCCAATATGTCCAGCAGTGTCACCCCAAAATTGTAAATGTCACTCTTCTGACTCAGTTCATCACAGAAAGTATTTTCCAGTTGCCGACTGGGCGACTTCATCAGCTGCCATGTGTTTGAACTTTCGGCCGGCTGCGCCAATTGGGTAAATCCGTAATCCGACAAGCAGGCCGAGAAGTCCACGTTCACTATGACATTGCATGGCCTAATGCTCCCATGTACGTTCATCTTCATCTTCTTCTCGTATGGAGGATATTGTCCGTGGATGAAAGCAATTGCTCGTGCAATATGATTAACTATGGTGAGCCTTTGGTTCCATTCCAATGCTGTGTGGCCATGCTGCCTAGCACCTTAATTTATGGTCAAACCAAAATAATTGTCAGATACCACTAAGTACAAGCAGTGTTCACTTAATAATGTCCTAGCGTCTGGTTGACAATATCAAAGTTATGTACATCTCTCCTACTGGAGAGCTTTCTGACCAACAAAAAAATGTAAAATGTCCATTAATTCCAAAACATTTGCAGCTTCTATTGGAGAAGCATTAAGAGATTGAGAAATGTGTTGCGCACAACCTTGTTTATTGGCGCTTGATTTTTCTTAACTTATTAAATTTAAATGTCAAAAATAAATATGATTGTGGATGAGGAATAAAAAAAGTGTGCAAAAACTATTTCCCTAGAAATTTATGTCCGCAAAAATTGAAAATATGAACCTTTTAAATTTTTTTAATACGTTTTTTTTAATTTGAATCGATGAAAAATACTTGAGATTTATTTTACAAAGATCATGGACAAAGTCTGAAACCAAAACACACAAATCGTCACCAAATGGACAAGGAATTTAGTAGGCTCATGCTAATTAAAGAGGCTCTTTGATTGTTAATATAATTTTTTACATAGTATTCTTCAACAAAAAGTAAATTGGCTGAAATGATAGTGTAATCAAAGTTTAATTGCTGAACTAATTAAAATTAAATATCGAAGAGATATTGATCAAAGATTGACGATACGTTAATTCAATATCAGATGACATAGATCATTTCAACAATTGAAATATGAAACAAATTTATCATTTAAAGTGTTTGAAACTTTAGAATTAATTACTGCTTTAGGAAGCACGTCCAAGTGAATGCATAAACTTACCGGCAAGCAAGTCGGCGAGGCTTCCCATGGGTTTATAATCAGAGAGAACAAACTTGATCCTCTTAGCGTACAAATAAGCAATGACAGGCAGAAGATACTCACACTTCTGACTCACTTTAGCCAAGTGCTCAATTCTCTTCCCAAACTCACGCTTCCCAGAGCTTACATTCCTGAACCTCTTCACGGCACAAACCCTACCTCCCAACAGCACCACCTTCTCAGTCATCCCCAGCTTGCTCTCTCCGATCACACCCACCGAACCCCTCAGCACACTCCTCAGTGTCAGGTGGGCAAGCCTTTCCTCGCAACCCAAACACTTCATGTCGTGCCCACAGAAGACAAGTGGCAGATCGTCCATGAAACCGACGATGCAGTCTTCATAGTCGGCGAAGGAGCTGGCGTAGCTTTTTATTAGGTCGTCATGTTTGGGGCTCTTATTTCTAGGTTTTGCTCTTAGGGTTAACATGGTTTTTTCAGAGAGGAACTGGTGAAGTTTGAATGTGAAAAGTGTTTCGTTTGGTGAGAAATATGGTTTTGTTTTTCTTGTTTGGGTGATTTTGATTAATTTATTGTGACGTTTCTTGATTATATCAATCCAGCTAGCTTGTAATTGCTTCGTTATTGGGCCCTTGGAATACAGAAAAATCCAAATGTGGAATATTTCTTTTCAAACTTTGGCTAGCCAATCAAACCATATTGGTTTATTTTATTCCAGTACCATAAAAAAAGGAAAATGTGAGGGGGACTATCGTATTTTTCTTCTTTTTCAGACAAATGATATTATTTACACTAAAAAAATGGGTAAATTTAGCCTCACAATGAGCTAGCAATAATGTAGTTCAAATTCGCATTTGACGAGAATCGAACCTTCGATCTCTTACTTACAAGTGAAGAGAAATATCACTAGACCATAATACTAAATGGCTAAGGAGACTATCTTTTAAGATTATATTTTGTAGACTACGTGATGTAGCAGTTGATGGTTGGTCTCCTTGTTTAATAATTTAAAGAAGAAATCTAATCATCGACCGCCACATCGTGTAATCTAAAAAGTATGATTTAAATGGATGATCCATCTATCATAAAACTATTCAGGCCACAAAGTTTTACTACTCAGTGTGCAGAGGGAACACTGGTTTTGAGAACAATAGGCATTTTCCTTAGCATCCTCAGAGAAATTTCGAGATGACTGTCAGCAAGACCTATTTTGTAACGTAGTTTTTCCCCACAATTTAATTGCATAATCTTTATTTGACATATTATTTGTTATTAAGAAACCTATAGTAAAGGTAACTGAGTAATTTGTGCATCTGAGGTAGTTGCTTCGTTTGGTGTCCAGGACGAAACATAAATATAAATAAATATATATATATATAAAGTATGTGTGTGCGTGTGCGTACATGTATATGTATGGTAAACTTAAATATGATGGAATTGGCTTAGATTAAATTGAATATTGTCAAACATATTAGGGGACAATAGTATCTTTCTTAAGAGAGAATTTTACTTATAACGGAATGGTCCACACAAGTGTCTACATTGTGGATGCAAATTTCCACCTTCATTTGATTAACGAATCTGCACCTGCAAAATATTAACACATAAGATTAAGGCCAAAAACCTCACGCGCCCACGATGAATGAGGGGCTTTGGCCGAAGAATTTCCGATGCCAAAGTTAGAATTCTAAAAAGAATGTGTTTGAGTATTTGTGGGTAGCAAAAACCTCTTGAATTTTGGAGATAAATGGTGTATTTATAGGAGAGAATGAGGAAGTGGGCCGGCCCTCTAGGGTTTAGGGGTGGCCCGCCCTATGTGGAATGTTTGGTAGGAATGTTTCAAGATATTTGTGTAAAAAAATATCTTGGAGTAATTTGGTAAATATCCTAAATAAATGGAATTATGATTGCTTACTTGAAGGAGATCTTCTCTGATTAGGAATGTATTTATGATAAGAATAAGGTATCATCCTATCATAAATACCTTTGACTTTTCCTATGGGTAAGGGTGCCTTGAGCAGTTATTGATCTATGCCTGCTCTACCTCAACTACGCGTGGTGAATGAGCTGCTCCTTGCTCATTTAATAGGGGCAATCTTGTCTTTTTGGGGAAATAATCTTCGTGTCAGCTCCATGATATTTTGGGATTATTTTTGGCTCCACAAATGCCTCCACACCTCCTGGACTGCTCTCAGGAAAAGACAGCAAGTGTAGGAATCCAAAGCTGCAATGGAGTTTGTGTTCCAATTTGATGTAGATTCCCTTTTTTACTTGAAATTTAAATCCTTCTAGGAAACGGAATGTAATTGCCACCAAAACCTATTTAAGTCAGCGTCAAGCAAGGGATTAAATAAATTTGGAGTGCAACTAAAATCCTACAAGAAAGAGAAAAAGCCAGAGGATATTTGTTCCCTCTCCCCTAGCAATCTTCTTCGCTTGCCCGTGCAAAGAATTGTGTTTTGTTGCTTTTCTTCTTTTCCAAGGTAAGAAAAAATTAATTTTCTCCTTCTTCTTGATTTTTTGGAGCCTCGGGGCTTGAATTTTTGGCTCGACGGGGTGAAAAAGTCAGTTGCGGGCTGCTGTGTTGCTGCTACCGTGGCAACTTAGCTAATGCTGTCGGTATGGCGGGGCTCGGCTGGCTAGGCCAGATGCGCCCTGACTGGCTAGGATAGGTGCATGGACATGGGCGCTGGGGCACCGGTTCTAAGTTGCTAGGCTTCGGCATGTGCAGCGATGAGAGATACGGGAAACAGAGGGAGGCGCGGGGGCGCTAGCCACCCTTTTAGTTAGTTTGGGCAAGAGGCTTGGCCCGTTGGGCTAAGAAAGAGAAGGGCCTGGCATGCTGGGCCCGTGCCTTGGGTCTGGTGCGCTGGGTCTGTGAGGCAGCCAGCTAGGCTACGGCCTGGCACGCTGCTCCATGTGATTTTCCTTTTTTTTTTCTTCTTTAAGAAGCCTTCTGACAATTTTTTCTTTTTCTGTTATAAGAGTTTTTTTTAACATGCCTTCCTTGAGCCACAAGGATGATGAATTTATTCCGCCATTATATCGCCAGGGTGGATATGCAAGTAAGCTAGTTTACTTCAGGGCTGCTTATGTCAAGGTAGGTTCCGATGAGCAGTTCAAAGACTTCCTAGAGATGTTTAAGCACTCAATTCTATCTATGGTTTGCATGAAAGGCCAAGGATAGTAGCAGCCGTGAACCGTGTGGGTCTAGGAAAGCTATCAAGTTTCACCCCTACTACTTCGTGTTGGGGTTCACCTTTCTCATGCCTCAGTTCTTCCAAGAGGTGATATGCTCCATGAAGTGTGCCCCTGCTCAATGTTCTCCGAATGCGGCCCGCGCGATGGTGGCGTTCCACAACTTAAGCAGGTTCTTTGACTTGGACCTGACTGCCAACTAATTTTGGTATTTCTTTGACATAGTTCACATCGATGGTGTTGGGCAGCTGAGGACTTGCCATAGGCTATTCGATCACTCGAGCAAATGGGATCATGGCTGGGCCAGGAAGACCCTAGAAATCATAGGAAAGTGGGAATTTGATTCCTCGTCTCGGCTACGCATTCCGACTGCTTTCATCGATGGTAAGTAGGTTGCTTAGTTTCTAAGCTGCTTTATACTTTTGTTATGCTACCTTCTGATTTGTCCTCCTTTGGTTATGTAGATTCGAAATTCGTTTCAATTCCCAAGACTTCTCCAGACATGAAGAAGGTGCACATCGAACTTGGGATCCTTGCTGAATATCACGAGTGGTGTTGGTTACTCAGTCCTTTTCATAAAGAGAAAGGTCAGTTGCCCCCACATGAGGAGATTATGAGGATCAAGGGTGAGGCGTTCGCTTGTCTGATTGCTACTGTGGAGCCTATTATTAATAGAGGTGGAAGAAAAGGATCTTCGTCACCTACTCGAGAGTCGTCGGTGAAGAAAAAACTGAAGACTTTTCCTGCTGCTCGCGAAGGTGAGTCTACTGCTAGGAGGTCGTGATTGACTTAACTTCTTCCAAGGGGAAGAAATAGGCTACTAGATCTGAGCCTATAAAGCTAACTACTTTGAAGGTTACTAGAACAATCGCTGATAGGATTGCGCAGTGAAGAAGTTCTATATTGCCCTATGTGCCTGGTTTTATTCTGAGACAGCCTTTCGTGCCCAAGTCCGATCTAATTTCGGAGGTGCGTGCAGCGGCGAAAAGCAATGATGGCAATTCCACTGCCAAGGCGGTGCCAAGGTCGACCCATCATGTTGAGAATGAAGCGTCTGCCCGCATGAGCAGCCGTGAACAACCTGCCAAACCAACCTTAGGGGAATTTTTCGAGATCCATGTGTTGTTCAAGCTCGATCTCCTTGAGGACATGAAAACATATGCCAAGTTTGTTGATGGCGTAAGCAAGGTTGTCGACTTAAGTTTCTTCGCGAGGCATGAAGCTCACTCACGGAAGGGTTCCCTGCTTGCTATGATGCAAAAATCTGTTATCTTGGCAACCGAGTACACGCGTATAGAGCAGGATGACGCCAAGGCTGCTAGAAAGATAGGAGTAGCCATGGTAGCAGAAGCTTGCTCGATTGTTGAGAAAATTAAAGAGTTGGAGTCTGAAGAAGGCCATCAATAGAGTTGAGTCCAAGGAAGTAGAGCTACAAGGTGTTGTCTGTTGGCGAGAACCTGAAGAAGGAACTAGATAAGTTGCAAAATGCTCGTACTAACTTGATTAAGGAAAATAAGCAATTGAATAGCGAGAAGTCCAGTCTTGAGGTTGTCCTTGCCCAAGGTCAAGTTGACTTCTAAAAGCTTGGCTACATAGATCATTTCCTTAGCATGCTGTCTGACTACGCCTTTTCTGATAAAGACTTTGAGCTCTTTGCTATTTCTTACGAGGATCTGCTTAAGTTTTTATTCGAGAGCGCAGTTGGTGGAGCAACTGAGGATCAAGCTGCCAAGGTAAGTGTGGCCGAAGGTATTGCCGCCTAGGTAAGGGCGGCTGATGACAATGCTACCTAAGATGGGGCAGCTGTAGATGAAGTGCGAGAGGTTGATGCTGCTGGGGGGAGCGATGCGGCTACTGAAGATGTCCAAGCTGCTGAGGAGTGGTCTCTTTGATAGACTTTATGATTTACTTTCTTTTCCTTTCCTGCTTTGCTTTTTCCTTTTCTTGAACTCTGTTGGTTTTCGTGCTAGTTTACCAATTTGCTAGAAATTAATAAACTGTTTTTCTTCGCTTTACTTCATCTTTGTCTTTTTGCCTTACTTCAAGCCTTAGCCGTAGAATGAACAACTAAGTAGGCTACTTTGAACAAAGTAGTCAAGCCCATCATCATTGCTTTAGGCGCCAACTTTAGGTTATCGAGTGCGATTTTTCACTTGCTTAAGGCATATTTGGAAACTTCTAACTTGCATGGCCGAATAACCTCCATAGTTACATGTTTCGTATCGATGGGCCACTAGATCTTTAACCACAAGGTCGTTAGCGAAGCGCACTACTTTTTAATAAGCAGACGGGCTTGTATGACCTATATGACTATCGATCTAGGCTTAGGACCTTTGCGAAGCTGTTAACAAGAGAGCCAATAGTCAAGCTCCTTACTTACAGAAGCAGGCGAGTTTGCATGATTACTCGGTTGTTAGCTTCGATCTTCTAGGGTGCTGAACTACTGAGTTTTTATCTCGTGTTGTTACCTCTAACCATTGGTTGCTTAGTTGGTCATTATTTCTCCAATCTTTTGAGTTACGTGGCCTGCATTACAACATACTAAAGATTGCAGGGACATAAAATTCGCTACCCTTTCACATCAAAAGTGCGTGGTTCTATGGAATTTCGTGGGTAGTGGTTCGAAAGAACGTTTTACCCCTTATGTAACCAATTTTGTAGGCTGCGTAGCAAGTAGCACAACACTTTAGGAATCAGTGTGAACCCAAGGGATTATTCTACGCTAGGCAGTGCATCTGCACGCTAACCTATTAACATTTCACAAGATTGTGCAGTTTTATAGGTTTATGCGATTAACTGCTCGGAGGGTGTACCGTAGACAGTCTTCTAGAAATCGTAGGCTGCTCGTCTAATTGGCAGCAACTTTATGTTTCTAGGGATCTTCCAGAAATCGTAGGCTGCTTGTTAAATTGGCAGCATCTTTAGGTTCCCAAGTATCTTCCAGAAACCATAGGCTGCTCGTTAGATAGACATCGACTTTAGGCTCCCAAGGATCTCCCATAAATTGTAGGCTACTCGTTAAATTGGCAGTGACTTTAGGTTTCCTGGGATACGCAGAGATCACTAGTTGGTCACATACAAGATGCTAAGCTACTTACGCTAGCTGGTCATATCAAGGATGCTCAACCGCGTGAACCCCATGAGTGTAGTTGAAGCTAGAATTCCTTATCCTCGCATAGATCACTTATGTATTGCATCAGGGATGCTCAGCAGCGAATGCTAGCTGGTCACATCGCGGATGCTCAAAAAGGATGTTCCTCTAACAGGTAGATAGAATATTATTCCGTAACACGAAGATTGCTAGTTGGTCACATACAAAATGCTCAGCCAGAGGTTGCCAGTAGCTGGTCACATCAAAGATGCTCAACTGTGATCCATCTTTGTGGGTAGTCAGGGGGAAAAGTATGGTTGGTCGTCGGGGAGGGGGCACAATTCTTGTGATAGGTCCCTGATTGGGCGCGATCTTCAATGAGAACAGGAGTAGTAGAAACTGCGTAACAACTAGATAGTCCTTGGCTTGCGAGGTAATGCTCGTTGAGTTGTTTGAGCCTTCGAGCTTTATTTCGTCTGAGCAAAGCTCAAGGACAAATAAGAGGTCATGCATAGTACTTTCGCAAGTTATAAGCATTCCACTACTTGTCGATCTCTTTGTCATTCATGATGGTGAGGGTGTAGCTACCCTTGCTACCTACTCTGCTGACCTTGTATGGACCTTTTCAAATAGGATTCATCTTTTAGAAGCTTTCTCTTCAGGAAGTGATGAATGTTTTTCTTAAGACTAGATATCCTGGCTAAAATTGCCGGATCCTTGCCTTTTTGTTGTAGCTGGAAAGGAATTGCTGCTGGTAGGCTGCAATGCAGATGATGACCTTCTCACCTTCCTCATCTGCCAGATTTAAATTTATGGGCATCTCATTTTTGTTCTACTCCAAAGTTGGTAGTATAGTGCTGATGCTCGGCACGATGACATTGGGAGGGATGATTGCTTCTGAACCAAATGCCAAGGAGAAAAGATTTTCACCGGTTGCTCATCATTTGATTGTGTGATATGCTCATAGGATACCGGGAAGTTCGTCTGGTCACTTTCCCTGCTTGTATGTGAGGGATTTCTTGAGGCAGTCTAGGATTGTCTTGTTAGATGCCTTCGCCTACCAGTTATCTTAGGGATATTTAGGCATAGACATGTGGTGCTTGATGTCATATTTCTGGACAAACCTCACCAAGTGTTTGCCCACGAATTACGGGCCGTTGTTGGTGATGATAAATTATGGATGCCAAATAGGCAAATGTTGTTCCTCCATAGGAAGCGCTCTATGTCTGATTGAGTAGTGGTGGTCATAGGTTTGACTTCTACCCACTTTGTGAAGTAGTCGGTAACCATAATCATCATGCCCCTACCCTTAGTAATAGGCGACATGGGCTTTACCAGGCCGATTGCCCACTGCATGAATGGTCATGGGCTTGTCTGCGGATGGAGCTCGCTGGCAAGCAATGCAGGTACAAGCTTGAATCGTTGATACCTGTCGCACTTTTGAACAATTTTCTTAGCATCTTGATGCACGGTGGGCCAGTAATAGCCGGCGTTAAAGACCTTATGTGCTAAAAATCAGCCTCCTGAGTGGTTTCCATAAACTCATTCGTGTATCGAAGTTAAAACTTTTAAGTCGTCAAGGGGCACTACCCAGCGGAGATGTGGGCCTGGAAATGATCTTCGGATGAGGATGTCGTTCTACATGTAGTAGTATGCTGCCTTTATTTGGAGCTTCCTAGCTTCCAAGCTTCCAATCTTTCTGCAATGAGTGTCTCATTGACTATGTAGTCGATAATGAGATTTTGCCAGCTTGGGGTTGCATTGACTTGTAACACCTCGACTGCTGGTTCTTCTTCTATGCTCGATTTTCCCAAATACTCGATTAGGATAGAGCGTGACATGCCCCGACCTTGATATTCTCTGAATATCAGGATAGACACGTGCTGGCCGACACCAGAGGGTGACGTAAGCCATTTATTGATTAAAAGAGTAATGATTAGGAGAAAATATGCATAAATAAATCAAAAGAAGTCTAAAGGAAATAAACAATATTCAAGAATGTGGCTAGAGTGCACAGAGCATGTTCTAACTAAAGATTACAATAAAAGAACTATTACAAGATGTCACGCAAGCAAAAGGTGCACAGCTACTGGTAGGGGAATGCCTCATAAGATATGCCGTAATCCTCATTCCTATAACCTGAATGGGGGTGCAAAACAAGGGTGAGTGGACCAAGTTTATATACATAATATGAAAACAGTTATGAACGTACTAACCCACACAGTTTAATAATGAAAATTACTAGCATAATAAGTGATAGGTTTTTCAAAACCTCTAGCATGCCATAAAAACAATTCAATATCTATCTGCAAATCAATCTCAGAAATCAACTCAGGAAGCATAACATCAATCATATATAGTGTGCTGCTAGTGAGTATCACCGAATAATAATAATAACTTTCGGCCCAATGCCTACACCTGAATCTCTGTCTGTAAATCAGAGATAACTCCCTCCCGGCCCAATGCCTGTCTCCGTGGTCCACTCACCCTTGTTTTGCGCCCCCATTCAGGACTTAGAATCGAGGTATACAATCCCGGCGTTAAGGCACTTCTGCATAGGCATCTTCGAGTCTTCTCGATGTAGGACCCACTCATTTATTCATTTAATTTTATCTTAATTCTTTTTAGTGATTAGGTTTAGTTGTATGCTCTAAACACGTTCCTAAATTGTTAATCCATTGTATTTGAATTCATACCCCTTATTTATTTCTTCTTCTTAGCTTTTGTATCAATTAATGGCTTTCGTCACCCTCAGGTGTCGGCCAGCACGTGTCTATCCTGATATTCAGAGAATATCAGGGTCGGGACGTATCAGAGCGTCTTAACTAGTAGTCCAAAGCAGAGCCTAAGGTTGCCAAGGGCGTCTGCTTGAGCGTTGTCTGCCCGTGGCACTTAGGTGAGAGTGTAAGTCTGAAATGCCTCAAGCTACTTTCGTACCGTCTTAGGGTGTAATGTTATCCTTGGATGTTTTGTTGTATATCCCCAGTAGTTTGGCTAATGATGAGCTGAGAATCGGAACAAATTACGAGCTTCTTAACTGCCAGATCTTGTGCCATTTGAAGGCCTACCAATAAGGCATCGTACTCTACTTCGTTGTTTGATGCCTTGAAGCCTAGAGTGATTGCCTACTCGAGCATCAAACCGTCTGGGTGATGAGAACCAAGCCTGCTCCAGAACCCTTGTAGTTGGATGAACCGTCGACGTGCAGGTGCCAAAAGTCTTTGTCAGAAAGGTTAGTGCAGCCAATGTGTGCTCTGCTACTTCGGGGGTACCTTTGAGCTATGTTGTTGCATTTTCTAGGCCTGGAATGAACTTTGCTATGAAGTCTACCAAGGCCTAAACTTTTATCGCCGTGTAAGGGTCGGTAAACCAAGCTCTGTTGGTTGAGTTTCAACGCCCACTTCATCATTTTTTTGGAAGTGTCTGAACCATGTAGGATAGATCGTAGGGTCATGACAACTATCGTATGTGCCTAAAAGTATGGCCTGAGCTTTCGAGCTGCAACAATGAGCACCAAAATTAGTTTTTCAATCATCAGGTATCTTGTTTCCGCATTGAGGAGAGCTTTAAAGTGTAGAATACTGGCAGTTGGGCCCCTAACTCTTCTTGTATGAGGGCAGAGCTTACTGATACGTCTAAGACTACCAAGTAGATGCATAATTCCTCGGCTACTTTCTACTTAGATAGTAACGGAGGGGATGTCAAATATTTCTTCAAGTCTTGAAATACTTTTTCACACTCATCGTCCTCTCTGCTTCTTCTTAATGGCCTTGAAAAAAAGCTTGTATCGGTCGATTAATTGCAAGAGGAAACGATTGAGTTCGACTGGGCTTAGTTGTGAATCGATTTTAGCCGTCTTCTTCGGCTGCTCGGGATCAAGAATGATGTATTCAGCGCCCTCTTCGGGCTTCCATCCTTTTTCTTCTGTCAGTGTGTCTTCCCAAACATCATCATCTTGATCCGCTTGCTGTAGTTATTATTTGGTAGCGTGCTTGTCCTTCTCAACCTCCGTAGCTCCTACGAGGGTGAAGGATTTGCACCATGCATCGTCAAGATGCGGCCTGGTCAGACTTGATCTCTCCAACTTCTCCTCTCGTGATACAGAATCGGATTTTCTAGTACTCGACGAAGGTTACGGCGCCTAGTTTCACTAGTCAGGGCCTTCCTAGAATTCCGTTATAGGGAGACGGGTCACTGACTATAATGAACGTCTGTTTTGAGACTACTGGTGGTGTTCTCACATTGAGTAATATGTTGCCAATAGCAGTTTAGGTGTATCCGTTGAATCCGGTGAGTAGCTGTGCTCGACGTATTATCGTGTTTTCCAAGCCCATCTTCTGAATGACGGATAGCTGAAGTAGATTTACTGTGATGCCGTTGTCCACCATCACTTTGTTGACTATAATGTGTGCCAGTTGAACGAACACTACCAAAACATCGTCGTGTAGGAAGTCAACTCCCTCAACATCCTGCTCGGTGAAACCAACGAATGTCACATCCCTTCGAAGGGCCTCGTTTGTGGTCTCGATGCGCTGGAATCCGCGTAATCGCTCAATCATGAGCCTCTCTACTTCTTCTTAAATTTGCCTCTACCAGGGCGACAAGACTTTTGACTACCCCCAGTCATGACCTCATGGTCTCGGCTACTTTTCTCTATGCTCGACTCGTCTATGTTGCGGCTGCAGTGCATATGGCACGTTCTTGGCAAGCGGATTACTCGTAGTTTGCTGATTGAACTTGAGCCATATTGAGTGACTACTTCTCTCAGTCTGTTGTGTTGCCTACTTCAACGTGAGGTGGAGGATGCTCATTGCAGGCCCAGCCGCGAATGTACACTTTGCCTGGAAGGTTGTCCATGTTGATTATCGGAGTGTGGCCCTAACTGTGAATGTATGCTCATTCAAGGGCCTAACAAAAAGTGCATGCTCCTCCGTGAGCTAAGACGAGAGTATACGCTATCTCAGTGGCCCAGGCAAGAGTGTACACTGCCAGAACACTTGGTTCGTGGCTGGTCGATGGGTTGTTTGCCAGGACGCTGCTGGGGAAAAACATCATCGCTTGTCTTTGTTCTACTTCAGGACACCTAGTTTGGGGCACGTGGCATCTCAGTGCGCTGCAAAAGCTAGCTCACCAAGGTAGTTTGTTGCGAAAGGGCGTTTGTCAGTTCAGCGACCTATCGGGATAGATGTTGTTCATCATTTGGAGTGGAAGAGCTGGGACGGTAAACGTTTGCTTGAGTAATGGAAGTGTAATGGACTATGGGGTGCAAAGCTTAAGCCATAATGGGCCAGATCTGTAGTAAAGTACGGTGAAATACCATTGGTTTAACCGTTGGCTTCAGAATCTAGATCTGGGCAGGTTGAACTGGTCTGGGACCATGTTGGACCATCTGGATGACTGTAGAAGCAAGTCGGGCACATAGGCACTAGGTCGCCTCAGTTCGTCTTGCTTGGCCTTAAGCTGGAGGGGCGTCGGGTTCGCGCTAGGCTGTAACTTACTTCACGGTTAGCATGGCTTGGGCTGCCTCGGTCTGGGCAACTCGCATCCAAGTGAAGGTAGTAGGTGCCAAGGGCTGCTGGCGAGGGCGAGCAGCTGCCTAAGCCTGTGTCTGTTGGTTGCTTGCGCCATGGGCTTCCTGCCCTAAGGTTTCCTCGAGTTGAATGGAGGCCACCCTGTGGGCCACTACAATGGCGGCTATCACTGCTGGCATGGCCACAGTACCTCGTGGATGAGGCAAATGAGTGGTCTTTCCCGTGGTAAGCCTCAAGGAGGGACGGTATGGAGCCACATCGCGATCTTTATCGGTTGGTCCATTTCCTTCAACATATGGGGTCCCGTTGGTTATAGTTTCTGAATTTCCTGCCATCGTAGTCTTGGATCTATGAAGAAAGAAAGTTGAAAGCGAGAGTCTTCTTCGAGTCTTCGGATCAGAGCTCTTAATGAAAGCACCAATTTGTGGATGCAAATTTCCGCCTTCCTTTGATTGACGAATCTACACCTGCAAAATAATAACACTTAAGATTAAGGCCAAAAGTCTCACACGCCCACGATGAATGGGGGCTTTGGCCGAAGAATCTCCGATGCCAAAGTTAGAATTTTAAAAAGAACGTGTTTGAGTGTTTATGGGTAGCAAAAAGCCTCCTGAATTTTGGAGATAAATAGTGTATTTATAGGAGAGAATGAGGAAGTGGGCCGGCCTTCTGGGGTTTAGCGGTGGCCGGCCCTATGTGGAATGTTTGGTGGGAATATTCAATATATTTGTATAAATAAATATCTTAGAGTAATTTGGTAAATATCCTAAATAAATGGAATTATGATTACTTACTTGAAATATGTCTTTTCTGATTATGAATGTATTTATGATAAGAATAAAGAATTATCTTATCATAAATACCTTTGACTTTCTTACGGGCAGAGGTGCCTTGAGCAATTGTTGATCTCTGTCTGCTCTACCTCAGCTGCGCTTGGTGAATGAGTTGCTACCTGGCCATTTAATAGGGGCAGTCTTGTCTTTCTTGGGAAATAATCCACATGTCATTTCTATGATTTTTCAGATTATTTTTAGCTCCACATACATAACTCATCACATATGATTATGTCACAAAATTTATATACTCTAGGGTGTAGATACTCAATAACACAACAGGTTTTCTCCCTTCTTTAAATCTGGAACTCTATATGACTAACCAGGACTGAACCCAATCCTATTCAACCTCAAACAAACGAGGTTTTTTTTATTATTATTTTTTTATAAGACATTTAAGGTTCTTCTAGTAAAGTTTTACAAAAAGATTTTTGGATAACTCTCTTAAAAATAAAAAAAATAAAAAAATTGGTGTGTGAGGAATAAGACTACAAGTTTATCTAAACTACCTATTAATAGAACTCACTTTATCAACCAAAACAGGGTACAAAGACTATTTAGTCTTTTACCATACAAAAAAATGATGAACAACAATGTAATCATAAAATTAAATTTTATTACTTTTTTATTAAAATTTTAGATATAGGTGATGTTAAGATATTTATTATTAAAAAAAAAACAGAAACAAAAATCTTCGACTCCCACCCACGTTTTCTCTCTCCCTCTCTCATTCCCATTTAAAAACAAAAATAAAACACGCTCATACACACAACGTGAAGGCGTATGCTAGTATTCATTAAAATATGATATGTTGTTTAAGCCCAAAATGTCTTCAGCAAAAGGGCACAAGATCACCCGAAATTATGGAGTTGGGTTTAAAAGGCACAAGATCACCTTGAAAATCATTGAGTGTCAAATGGGCCATGTTCTGCATAGTTTATTTAGCCTAAAATCTCATTAATGATGGTCACAGTACTACAGTCTAGTCTGGTATGGTGATATTCTTTTTCATTTGTAAGTGAGAGGTCTTAGGTTCGAATCTTGTAGATAGTAAATTTGATACCAAATTAAGTTGCACATTGTGTGGCTTAGTTGAACTCTTCCTCCCTTTAGTATAAAATATACCATTGTACTAAGAAAAAATCTCACAAGTGATAGAAAATTGAATTTCTTTTTATGTACAAAGATACGAAGAGAATATAATTAGTTTTTTTTTTTACATAAAAAGAAATTCAATTTTCTATCACTTGTGAGATTTTTTCTTAGTACAATGGAATTCAAATTGAAGACATTTAACTTAGAAGGGGAAGGAAAAAAAACTCTTAAATTATAGTATTACGTGGCAATACTCACAATAATAAAGATCTTCCATAAAATAATAATAGATACTTGGGGTGGTTAAGAACTAACATGATCCTCTCCAGATTCTTTTGGTGAGGATTTTAGAAATTCGTAAATTGTGTCCGTTTATCGTATATCGTATAGTTTGTTTTGGTCATGCACAATGTACGATGAACGGATATGGTTCACGAATCTCCAAAATCCTCACAAAGAGAATCTAACGAGAATTTGAATTCGACTAAGAAGGAGTTGAAAATACATAAACTGATGCCACGTAGCAATCGCAACTTAAAACAGCAGTTTGCATGTTTGTCTCCCGCTTTAAAGTCACCGTCCCACAAACACGGTCAACCTAAACTCGTTTTCCCCCTTCTTATACACGTCTTGCGTGACGTCATTTCCGATTTACTTCTAACACCCGCCACCTAGATTTACTAATATACCCCCTTCTCCGATGTTATTATTATAACCGACTGATATATGTAGGATGTTTCTTAGTTTTCATATGCATAGAATTTGTCTTAGTTCTAATGGATACTTTGAATGCGGTCTCTAACTATCAATATTTTTTATTGAAATCTTGTTAGTTTGAAATTTTTGGTCGAAATCCCTGAAATTAATATGATAATGTATTTCTATGTAGGTTACTATATTTTTTAAATTAAAAATTAAAATTTATAGTTGTTTGTATTAATGAGATTTTAAATAAAAAAAACCCATAATTTGTGGATTCAAATAATTAAAATATAAATTATACTCTCCAATATATTGTGTGTGTGTGTGTCATCAAAATTAACAAAAAAAATTATTGTACCAAAATATGGGTACATTCTTCAAAACTACACAAAAAAATAATAGATATTAGGCTTAATAACATTAGTAAATTTCTTTGATTAAACTTGACATGGATACATTCTCAAATAAAAAAAATAAACAATATACCCATATAAGTTTGAAAATGGATTAGAAAAAAAAAATTGAATAGATTTTATAAAAAAAGAAAGAGAGGATACATTTACATACAACAAATTGGTACATTTTAAGATTTAAAAATTGGAAACCTTTTTATAAAAAATTAAGGGGTACAAACTTATTCTAATTTTTTTTTTTGGAAACATTTTGAATTGAAAATTAGTTAGGAGTTCAATAAAGGCGTGAGATTAAAATCCTAAATCAATTATTAATTTTTATTTTAAAAATTATGTAACTGACATGTAAATTCAGTATTGCATTAATGCTAGAGACTTTGATCAAAATCTGAAATCTAATAAGGTTTCGGTCAATGAACATTAGTAACTAGAGACCATATACTAATTTTTCATAGTTCTAATATTGACAATTAGAGATCTATATTCTTTTTTTTTTAACAATCGATATTATCTACACTAAGGAGAGGAGTTGGGCTTAACCTCACAATGGACTAGCAATAATGTGGTTCAAATTCGCCTTTGACGAGAATCGAACCTAAGACCTCTCACTTACTAGTGAAGAGGAATATCATTAGACTGTTGTACTAAATGGCTAGAGATCTATATTCTTATAATGCATATTTTTAGCTACACTAATTGCAATTCGATTTTAATCATATTTTGCTATCTGTAACTCAAAAATCGCCACTTTAATTCTTGATAATCAAAGTTCGCTCCACTTTGCTATTTGGAAATCAATTTTGATTTCATTTTGCCCCCTCAAACTCGAAAGTCGTCTCTATAAATCTCAAATTTTGCTCTACATTAACTTAAATCTTTTAATTCCTTATGTGAGTTTGATTTGGGTGCACTAGGCTAATCAATTTTTTTTTTTTCATCTCTTCAACTTCTTTTAAACTAAATATTATCTGAGCATTGCATAATGAAGAATGGTAATTTCCAGAGTTTTGGTTAACAACATGGATTTTATTTTGATAGAAACGATATGAAGTTGGATTTTATTTATAAAGTAATACCTAGAAGCCTATTGTAAATTGTTGTACTAGGGGCGGGTGGAATTTGAACCGCGTCAGTCATGCTCGTATTTAACAAGTCAACCTAGTCGAATCACTATCCCTCCACGCCAACCTACGGTTCTCCTACTATCAACCCAAACTTACCGGCAACCTCCTCCCTCCAATCACGTGGCCGGTCACCCAATTGCCCGTTGCCCGCCTTTCACTCGTTTCCCTCGCTCAAATGTCAAATAGTCAACTTCCCACCTGCCCCATCTGCCCCAAATACTGCAACTTCCAGATATATATACATCACCAACTGCTCGTTTTGTTCCATACACACATCTTCCAAAATGGCCAAGCTCCTCCTCAGCCTCGCCGCTCTCTTCCTCCTCTTCGCCTTCTCCCACGCTCGCACCTCCTCCGATCTACCCGCCAACGAAATCAAAGCCCGCGATCCAGACGACGCCAGTTTACCCGAATCCAATCCCAAGCCCAAAAACCCTACCACCACCACCATCCTCTTGCCTAGCGAGAAACCCGACACCGAGTCCGCAACCGGCGCCACCGTCTTAGCAAAGGAAGAGTCGACCATTGAGACCGTCCCGTTGACCGTCTTCAACTTCCGCCCCGTCAACCGCCACTTCCCCAGGCGCCCCTTCCCGTTGTCTTTCCGTCACGGCCGCCCATGCCGCCACGGCCGCCGCCCCTGGACCCCGCGCTTTCACGGAGGCGAGCGCGAACATCGCGAGGGTGGGTCTGTTTCGTACGGCAACGATATGATCATGGCGTCTGGGGACAACATGGGATTCGATCCGGCGTTTCGCGGCGGAGAGCGACAGATCCCCGCTAGGTGGGTCAATTTCGGCCACGGTGGGCCTAGGTTCCCGTTCAGGCATGAGGAAGAAATGGAATTGGAGAGGCCGCATCACCATCACCACCACCGCCACCAGCATGACCACGACCAAGACCGCCGCGAAGGATTCGAAGGAATGGAGAAGCCGTTTAGAGAGCACAAGCATGAGCATGAGGGCGGTTTGATGAGGAAGTTCCGCAAGTTCTTGAACCACTTTTGAGCTTTGAAGCCATTGATTGATCCCACATATCAATCTAATCTATCTTTTTTATGCTTACTTGTAGTTTATGTAAAGAAGTTTGCATCCATGAGAGATGTTGAATCGTATTTATGTTCGTAAACTCATAATCGTATGTATGTAAGTGTTTGTGTTTGTATTTGTATTGAGTATGATTAGATTGTGCTTATGTATTTGTACTTGATGAATTTGAATTTTGTTTGAGGTTATTGGTTCACTAAGTATATCGGAAAATTGGTTGAAACGATCGTCTTGCAAATTCAAAATCAAATCCTGATGACATAACGACTAAATACTGAAAAGGAACAATGCAGTAGATATAAGGTATCTATAAAACGAGAAGTAGAAGCAACTCCAACTCCATGGATAAAGCTTATACACCTTCCTCCAGGGAGCTCCCTCCCTCTTCCATAAGATGGCAACGGAGCAATCAACGGCCAATTCCTAGGATCCTAAAGCAGATATCTATTCATGAAGAGAGTTAGATAGGACTAAATATCTATGCTTTTTTAAGAGGCGCACTGCAAATGTCATGATCCGTCACTGAATTATACCCTAGATTCCAAACTAAAAGTAAAAACCCCCAACTACGTGCTCCCTTATCCTCTTTCCCGCCAAGTATCCCCCATAACCATTTCCCCCCCTAAGTTTCCCCTTCCCCTAGTGCCACTTTCTCTCTCTTCCCTCCCCTCCCCGCCATCCCTCACTTGGCTCTCTCCAAGGTATGTGCAGCTTTCATTTGATTTCAATTTTGTTTTTAATTCGACTTTTTTGTTTGGTTGCCGAGAAAGCTCGAGGAAAATTCAGTCTCGACCAACTTCTTTGTGATACTTACTGTCAACTATAATGTGAATTTTGTTTCTTTATGATCCTGGGTTTTTAAATTTGAGCCCTTTTTCCGTTTTTGCTGAAATGTTAATTTTGTATAGTTTCATTGTTGGGGTTAGGGAATTAGGGGAATCGATTATTTCACCGGCTTATTTTTGAATTGTAGTTTCTCTGAATTTTGAGAAATCCTCCCTAGATATTTTCTCGACAACCAAACAGAGAATTAGGGTTTCCATCTAATAACTTTGAAGCAATTACGTGTTGTTAGAATTTCGATCCAATTAACCTAGAAATGGAGAAATTTCAACTCATCCAATACGTGACACTTAAATTTATGATTTTATATAGGCTATAAATTTGTACAATTTTCCAGTGCTATCAGGTTAGGGTTTAATAGTTACATGCTTAAATCTATGAATTTGGGAAAATTGACAATGTTAATTGGGCATGGAACGCAGGTAAATCTACTCAAACATGACCGGAGACCAAGTTTCCAAAGGCAGCGACGACATGCTGATTGTAGAATACGAACAGAAGCAAGGCAATGTTGTTCCTGATGGATTTAATTCACATTATCTCAAAATTTACTATGGTAAACCCTTTTTTAATTTTATTATTCTATTCAAATGTTATTAGGATTACCACTTCAGCTTGTTGAATCAGTTTGATTGATGGTTATAATTTTAAGTCACCGACGAGTTAGAACTTAGAACTAGATATTAGCATCTGATTTCTTTAATGTGTGTAACAAGATATCAGTAATCTTCCCCTCAAAGAAAGTGTTATTTGTGGCAGGAAAACTCTTTCCATATGCGGATATTTTTAAATGGATGTCCTATGGAAATGGTAAGCCATATATCTTAATCAACCAGGTCCCTGATCTACACACTGAACATTGTCCCTACTGTGAATGTGTAATCTGACTGCTGATTTGCAGATGGGAAGCATCCTGCGTTTGACCAGTCTTACTTTAGCCGGAGAGAGTTCTCTTTCACACTGGATAATGATGTCTATCTGCGGTTCCAGTCCTTCAACTCTGTGTCTGAGCTTGAAAGTTCTGTCAAAGAAAAGTGTCCACTCAAAATAGATACTGGGCCTGTGTACAGTGTTGATGTAAGTTTTCTTGTTTCTAAACCAAATGTGATTATGTGGCTTGAACTTTTTCAGTGCATGTACAATAATGCCGCTCTTCCCACCCAACTATTTCGTAATGGAAATATTGACTCAAATTATTCATTGAATCATGCAAATATAAAAAAAAAGGAAAAAATGTAGAAATGTAATCAAACAGTGCATAATTATAGATCTGAGACAATTTCAATCCATGGTTTCTTTGTTGATTTTAATTTACCTATGATTGGGTGTGTGATTACCTTTTACCACCATATCTCTCATTTCAGTTCTAATCTTTTGTATTTGCAGCCTGCAAAGAGGCACGCATATGCTCAGAGTGGCGATAATGTTTTCACCCCTGTGGAGAGGGAACTGATTTTCGATATAGTAAGCTAATCAACCACTTAAAACTTTGAAAATTGTCAATATCACAATCTAACTGAACTTTATACTGTTACTGTTGTATGACATGTGTGACTGGGTTTTCTCCAACAGGATATGTCTGACTACGATGATGTGAGGTACTGCTGTTCAGGAGCTGACGTTTGCTTGGAGTGCTGGCCACTTATGACAATTGCTATTAAAGTGATTGATACAGCCCTTAGAGGTAGGAACTTTGTTAATTGTCTGATGTATGTGATGGGAAAGCAAGAAGGTAATTCTCTGAACAGCTGTAATCTATACTTCCATTTCTTAGGTTCTTAAGACATGTCATGAAACTCCAATTATGATCATTTTTCTGCTGGCTCACAAATGAACAGAGAGCAGCTATTGCTGACTATTTTCGTGTCTATAAGGTGGATCACTGTTTAAAGTACATTTGGGTTTTGAGAGATCTTATACGGTATACATTTTTGTGAAAGGTTTTGATTCTATATTATTGTTCAGGGAAATGAAAACAGTCAGAAAAAGGTTTCTTTTCCCGGTCTTGCTCTCCATCCGTTCCTTGCGTAAGTTGTCACATGCATTATTGACTTTCTAATACCGGACCATTTGTTGCTTCCACTAAGACCGATTCATTCCTGCAGGAGATCTTATACTGGAGTTCTTACAGAGTTCTTTAAGAAATTGCTTTTGAGTCAAAAGATATTTTCAACTGAGGAGAGATATGAAAAGATCTTAGATATGATTCCCGATCCTGATCAATGTATACGATGTTTCTTTTCATCGCCTATGCATCTCTATGTCCTATCCTGGAATCTCTATGCCTTATCCTGGTATGACGGTCGAGTTATAGTACTTTATTTACAGCTATTACTTCTGAGCTTCGTGGAAGGTGGCAAGAGAAGAGACAAACCTCCGGTTCAAAAGAAGACATTAATGTTGTTAGATGGGAGCAGCTAAAAACTATGTTGCAATCTGGAAAACCTAAGGTACAAAGTAGCAGATGTTTGTGAGTTTAAGTCCTAAAGTACGCTGTCCTGTGGCAATAGTTCTAGTCTTTTTTATAGGATTTTGATGTTTTAAATTGTAGTTTAACCTCTTCTGTACTTAATTTCTCTTGATATCATTTATTGTTTAAGGTGCAAGGACTGCGTAGGTGCGTTGAAGAGATTGTGTTCTCTTTTACCTACCCTAGGCTTGACATGGAGGTTTGCACAACATCCCCACTTTCTTTTACTGCCTCCTTTTATTCAATAACTAGCGACTAGTTTTTAGTATATACATCCTTCTCTGATTCTACACTGGATACCATGTAATGAGTATAAACTAACTACTTCAGAAATATATGCTGAAAGATTCTCTCTTGCAATGTATCTGTATATGGCAGGTTTCGAAACACATGAACCATTTGTTAAAGGCACCTTTCTGTGTACACCCAAAAACAGGTTAGTCCCCGGGACACTCTTTCATTTTTTGGGTGGTATCGGATATGATTAGTTGTATTTCTTGAAACTTTTCAGGCACTTAACCACTTTTTATGCTTCCCCCAATTAATAATTACTATGCATCTGGATATTCTTAACGATGCTCTATTTTATTATTTTGTTTCAGGTCGTGTTTGTGTTCCAATTGATCCAAATCATTGTGAGGACTTTGATCCTACTGCAGTACCAACCCTTTCCACTGTAAGTCTCTGCTACATGTACAGTTTCCTTCTTCTCTGCATACATATTTTCTTGTGGCCATATGTTCTTGTGGGAGATTCTGTTCTCTTTTTTTTTTTTGTCAAACTTTTCACAAATTCAACATGTAACATAGTAGATTTGAAATAATGTTAATACTTTCAAACATCTGCATTTCTAGGTTGTCGTACGTGTTCAAAACCTGTTTAAACAATTTTCCCCTTATAATATGTTCAATTGATACCACTTCGTTTTATGAATGCATACATTTCTAATTGTATCTTTTGTTTGTATTATCACTTAAGTATCTTTACATCTGCAATCCAGCTATTTTCATCCTGTGGACATGTTGCAACCTAGTTGCCTAGCACCACGTGCATATAACATTGTTGGTCTAATCATTTCGGCAACACCCTCCTTGATATTTCAATCTTCATGAATGATTGATCCAGATATTGAAAAATAGCCTGTTTTAGGGTGTTGGGAAACATGAGTTCTAGTTCCATTTTAATCTTAATTGAGCAACGAATTTTTGGCTATCTAACATTCCTTACTCATAAAATTATGATTTCTGTTCTACTGCACGATTCATTAGCTAGCTGCCTTCTTTATGCATACTTGCTAAGGCTGTCCAGTTAATGTGCAACATTTTAAGCATCCAAAAGGATGTTGTACATGCCTTTTATTTTGTAAATGCCATATGAGCTGCTTTTTTTATTGCTATGCAATTCATTGTCTTTTAGTTTTTGGGTTCTTACATGATTATTTTGAATGCAGCTTTTAGAACAAATCAACATGGGCGGTTTGAGAGCAGAAGGTGATAATGGTGCGTCAAGTAACACCGCTTATCTTTCATTTTATTTGACATCACATCTGATTTTGCATAGGGGTTCATACCTCTCGGAAACATTGTGCAGTTGCGTGATTGCATCATGTATGATTAGTGAGTAGGAAAATGTTCACTGCAGGTGAACCAGCACTAAAATGGGAAATGTTTTCTTTTATGATTGATGATGATATCATATATATTTTCCTTGATCACAGAATGGGACAGAACGTCACTCGGGAAATCAATCAGGTTTTTCAGATCGTCGTTTTTGCAGCCTCTGCTAAAATCTTGCAAGGTACATAACATTCTATTAGAGTTCTCCTTTTATTGAAAAAAATTGACCTATAAACCAGAATCACCTTCTCATGCTGCCGTTCTCTTTGCTTTCTTGAGAATTAGTCTGAACTGTACCTCTGTCAAGCAAAACTGGCGTTATCCCCATTTCTTTAGTTGAATGAGCTACTTCTCTACAGTAGAATACAGCATTCAACTAAGTCGTAAAGTTTAATTTTTCGGCATTAGTTTTAATGTGTGTGTATGAATCAATGTATTAAAAGCATGAGGCATGGGTGAGGCGTTTGAGGTATAGCCCGGCCTAGGCGTGAGGCCGGGATCTAAATTTTTTAATATATACAATGAGCGTACACATATATTATATTAAAAAAGAAAAAGATTATTAATCAATAATCATACTAGGCACACACATATATTCTAAATATATATACGCACACACATATACACATATTATATTATATATATATATATATATATATATATATATAATGTAGGATGAAAAACACAATGAGCACACATATGACAATGCACGCAGACAGCACACACACATCCATTATATAAAAAATAAAAATCAGAAGAAAAACAAAAGGGCAGAGAGACAATAGTGCAAGGAAGAGGTATGAGGCAGTTAAAACCTATCCAAAATTTGGGTTTTGGGAGTGGAAAAAAAAAGAAAAAAAGAAGCCCCTGAGGCGTGCCTAGGCAGCTCCGGCGACGCCTTCCACCCACTCCCTCAAAACAGAGGCGGCAACCCTCACGCCCAGCCTCAGAGGACGCCTAAGCATGCCCTGAGGCGAGCCTTTTAAAACATTGGTATGAATATGCTTTTTTTTATTGCAGGAGGAGATGGAAAGTTCCTATAACGCGAAACTGCAGCAGTCGAAGAACTCCTTTAATTGGTAAAACTGTTTGTTGCTATCAATTCATGTTGTGAATATCCAACTTTCATGGATCTAGTTGATGTTGAAATTTATAATTTCAAAAGACAATTAGGATTTTAACAAAGAATCAACATCCGTTTGTAGCATTCACTAATTATTAACTTTTGGAGTGCTAATCAGGTCAATTTCGTGTTTTTAAGGCGTCAATAACATTTCATTTTAATCAATATAGATATTGGCGTTATCAATACAAGATCCGTTCTATGACATGATTTATGATTTCAACTACCATTTGTATAATTTTGAAGTAAACAGTATTGGTACTGGAATTGGAATTGGTAAAATGGATTATGACGCCGCAGGGAAGTGGTATGTGCTGTCTTGTTCTTGAAAGGATGATGAGTGAATGGAAGAGACATAACGTTCACATGGTTTCTTTTATTCTTCAATAGCAAGCAATAGGCTCAAGCACACAAGGAGGAGGAGGACTAGGACCACAACCAAAACGAAGGAATTAGAGTAAGGCTTTGCTCCTTTTTTCACCTATGTGGCTCACCATCCATCACCTCTTATATAAGAATTTTGACTACTAAAGTAAATAATATCACCATCTAACAGTTATATGCTTATTGGATATCATTACAACATTGATGATCGTCAAATGATATAATTTTACTCGATACTTGTAATTACTGTAATAAACTGTGCAAGAAACTTTGAAATCCAAATATTTTGACGGGTCCAAAATCTGACATGTATATAGAATTTTGAAGAGTCATTATTATTTAGTTGTCAAATTGTAATTTGTGGGAATGATTGTTTTTATGTAGTGAGGAGCCAAGCAGTGATCCTTTTGTTTATGCATAGAGAGTTACACTAATAGGAAATGGTCTTTAAAATTCATTAATCGTCTAATTGATAGGTAAACATACATATTTAACAACTCAAGGTCCCTTAGGCCTGTTCACTATCTCTCATCCTGATCCCCTATGACACCCGGACCCCGGTTACATAACAGAACATCTCCAAATATAGCCCCCAAAAGAACCCATAAGGATAACCACCTCTAGTTTAAAACAAGAAAAACATATTCAAATAGCTCATCTTGTAAAAAACTACCAATTTACACTCGAGAACTCTAAATGCTAAAGCTACACAATAACAAGACATATAAGTACTACTGCTTATATGCCTATAAAAGGGTCAAATGGTTCCTTAATGTAGATACTATCAAATGTATTAAAATTTTACCTTTTTTTTTAACGATAGCTTTTCACTGTTTTTAATTTGATATACATGCCACCATAAGATTGATTGGAAGGGGGCCATACATGTGCCAAGCAAGCAAACTAACAGAGTATTTAATGAAAACTAATGACACCACATTGATGAGTGACTTTATTGATAGAGGATGAACTGATGAGTTTTAAACATATACCAAAGTCATCCGATGGAGGATGTACTGATGAGTTTTAAACATAAAGTACCAAACTGATGACTTGATAAAACATAAAGGACGGGTTGTTACAAAAATCCGTTGATAAAATTAAGGGAAAATTAATATAAAAACCAGATTTCCCAAATCAAAATCTTCTGTCTAACTAGCAAGAACTTCCCAAATCAACTCTGGATCAAATGAAGGCATTTTGGCAAGTGAACACCCCTCAAATTCCGACTTCTCTCCCATTCCCAACTCTGCCATCCCCATTTGAAACTCTGTTGAAACAGACGGCGCCGAGTTCTCACTCCTCCAAACCCCGTCCTCAGACACGGTGGGCGTGGGCGTTAATGACACCATTTCGTGACCAAAACCTTCGCCAACGACCAAAGGCGACGATGAGGACGACGGCGAGGATACCATCTTCACAACCTTCCCGTTCTCAGGGAAACTCCCATCACCACCAACTGAAGAGCTGCTCTTCTTCACATTCTTCTTTGCTCTTTCTCTCTTCACCTTCTGACAAATAGCTTGGATTTTCGCATCCACGGAGTTTTTCACAGCGTTCAGTCTAGAGCCGTCGCCAAAACCCAAATTGTTCGGGTCCTTGAGATTGGGGAAATTCAACTTCGCGTACTCTCCGCGGAGTTTGTACGCCGCCCGGTCGTAAGCGTAGGCGGCGGCTTCCGCGGTGTCGTAGGTGCCGAGCCAGACTCTCATTCTGTTCTGAGGGAGTCTGATCTCGGCGACCCATTTGCCCCAATGCCTCTGTCGTACTCCCCTGTAGAGCTTCTTCTTGCATGGAGCCATGTAAGTAGTCGAAGAACAAGCCGAACTCTGAAATGGGTTCGTCGCAAAAGAGCGCGAGGCCGTGGTGTTTACGTTTGCTCGGCCTTCGTCGCAGAACTTCTGGAGGAGGTCTCTCTGGCGGAGGTAAACTGATGAGCCCAGCGGCTCAGATACACAACTGCCGCTGGTGGTGGTTGTTACGGCGGCGGCGAGTGTTTGTGGGCAGTGAGAGAAAATCGAGTCCAGGGTGTTTGTGGAGCTTGTTAGTATGAGATTTGAGAGAGAAGACCGGATGTCAACGGCGTCTGTGAACCCAAAAGCAAGGTTGTTTTCATGCATTATGTCCATGATTTTCTGGGAAAATAAACAAAATTGAAAGAGTGTTCTGAAATATTATCAATGTGTGGGAAACAGGGCACTGCAAATAAGTCCCTTTCCTAAAAATACAGAACAAAAAACGAAATTTTTGAGATGGAGAACAAGGAAAATGATCCGAGAAAAATATATGGATCAGAAAATATCAAAGATGAGAGCTCAAAGGGAGAAGCTTTTGGGTCTGTGAGAGAGGAGGAGTGAGATTTGTTTTGTTGGTGGAGTTTGGGGCAAGACTTGTGAATTTACTATGCTGAAAGGATGGATGGTGTTGCTATTTATAGCTGCAGTGTATAATGTATTGGTGGGATTTTTAGCAATCTATGTGGCTTGAAATTTCGCCCACATAAATGATATGGAGACTCAAAAGTAGACTTTTGTGGATTCTGTGTAACCTCATGTTTTTTCCGTAATATTTTATAATATTAACACATACATTAATGTTAAACTGTGAGGTGACAGAGAGTCTATAAAGCATTTGAGAGAGTCTCCTAATCATTTCTCTTTGTCCAATTTTACTCTCGCCCCACTTATTGAATATGACTATATTGCCATTTTGCGTGGAAAGAGCCAAATTTATGTTAAGAACAATATTTTTGAATAAGAAGGATGGAGTGATAGTTGAAGAATATTTGTTGAGTTGAAGAAGAAGAGCTTCTTTGCATATTTTCTTACTTTTATTTCCCTACAATCACAAAATTATGTATTGAATACTAATTATTGTCGATTTGATATACATTATTAGCTCATTAATTTACAACTTAAATTTTTTTAGCAATGATCTAACATTGTATCAATGTCATGTACGCAAAAAATGAGACTGCCAATATGCACGTGAATGAGAGTGTTAAGTTGATCTCATCACTTAAAAGCTTTAAAAGCTTGATAGTAACGAGTACATGAGGCCACAAATGGCTTTTGAACCCGGCATAGTTTTCTCCTCGTAACCTTTCTCTAGTGGTTTAGTTCATTTGCTCGGTTGAAGAATAAGAGTTCCCTTTCTTATTTCGTTGTTTTCACATGCATTCCCAAATTTCTCTTTTGAGTATGTTTTAGCTTAAAATACAGTTGGCTTGGGTCTTAACATATTAAGCTTTTGGGATTCAACAACTATTAAAAATTTAAAATTTACTTGTTGATCAGAGGCAGCACAAAATTTATATAGACACCTCTTCATATATTGAAAAGTCGTTAACACAAAATATGAAGTTGTTAGCTTACTTGTGAAGAATGGTGATAACTTGATTCACATCGTTTTAGTATAAATCTGACAATGGTGAGTCATAACCCATGATCATTGAGTTTTATTTGTATTGAATTTGCTTAGGAAGGAATGAAAATTGGAAAGACAAACGAAAAGCTATCAAACACACAAGTGCAAAAATTATGGCAAAGGAGAAGGGATAAAGGGTGATATTGTAATTGCAAGCAGGATCTAGAACTCCCAAAAGGTGTAATTGAACTGTATCTGTAATTGCAACGTTGTGAGGAAAGTGAGTGAGTTGTTTGCTATACCGATGGTGGTTTCACTTTCACTCACTCACTCACTCGGTTTGGTCCCCTCTTTCTCTCCAAAAGCTTCTTTATCGATTTATTATTATAGACGGTTCAGACAGTCAGCTCTTCTGTTAAAGTCCACACCTTCAATGACTTTTTTCTGCCACGCGTCTTCTCTCTACTCCCTCCCAATCCCAATCCAACTGCACAGAGATTTCGCCTTTCCATCATCAATGCTAAGAGATGAACCGGAGTAACGATTTTGGGAATCCTTCCATTACATCCGATCATCGTATATTATGCGGTCAATTTTTGTTAAGTACTGTTTATATTCAATTTTAAATAAAAAATTTACAATAATTTCTAACTGCACGATGTACGATGAACGGATGTGATTAGAGGATCTCCATGATCCTCACAAAGAGGACCTAACAAGGATCCTCCTGGCAATGCTAAATATATTGCTGATTGATGATCATACCTTTTCATATAAAGCTTAATCATATATGTATATTCACAGCTGAATCGGCTAACCAGGTAAAGATTCTTACCTTAAGCAATTACTAGGGTTTGTAGTTTGATCCCATTCCCTTCAAACGAGTTGTGCGTACCAGGAAGGACTTACTACACTTTAAAATATCACCACCGTAACAATTTCGAACCATTGATACAACGTTCTATATGTGAGGAAGTTTGATTCATTTTCTAAGCTTTCTAACGTTAACTATAAGAGTTTGGAGCTTGATCCACTCGATCATCACTTCAAATGAATAGTTGGGTATGTGAAGATCGATGAATGACTTACACCTAGTGATACCATTTGACGTTTTGGATTATTAGTAGGATAATGTCAAGTAGGGAAGTTTGATCCAATTCCTAAGCTTCTAATACTAAGCAATAATTAGGGTTTGGAATTGATCCTTTCACTTCTAACAAGTTGTGCATGTTGAGAAGTCTCTCTCGTGCATGTGTGCCCTGCTTAGCTAGTAGCTAGGTTTGAAACAGAATAAATTTATATATATATTAGTTTTACGAATGTCTACGTTAATATAGTTATTAATTGTTGATGTATGTAAAATTTATAGTAAAGTTTGCATGTATCAAATCATTGGCGTTATTAGTACACACGTTAACAACTACTTTAGAATCTCTCATCAAGAATATCCGAACGCCATCCTAGTTATCTAGTTTTTATCAGATATTAGACAATATGGGTATAAGGAGTAAAGTCTACTTCATTACTTTTTTTACATGATAAGCTCAATCAGTCGTCTTCAATCTTTGCTTTTTCCTTCTCACAAGATTAGTTTAATCTAACCTGATGTTGATTCCTAATAACTACATTCTCTGACATGAAGGTTTTGTGCTTTAAGAAAATTATACTTCTCCTAATTTCGAAAAGGTATGTTTGCAAAGAGCTTCTCAATAGCACCCAAAAAACCCACTTCGATAGAATTATTACACAATTTCTAGAGAATGTCACATTAATATTCAATAGTATTATATATATAGCAAGCTTTTCAGCCAAAATGGTCTTTGAGATTGGCATAACTCCTAGCTTTGGTCCCTGAGATTTGCATCGATAGAAGTGGTCCATGAGTTTGTCTATCATCAATCATTTTAGTCTTTCCCTAAAAAATCTTCAGTACATAAGGATTAAATGACAAAGATACTCTCAATTTTTATCAAATCATTTTTGCCCCTTGTTTATCAAATTGAGGTATTTTGTCATTTTGATTCTTATTTAACAAAATTGTCATGGAATGACCAAAATAATTGATGGTGGACAAACTCAAGGACCACCTTTATTGATATCAAATCTCAAGGACCGAAGCAAAGAGTTATGCAAATCTCATGGACCATTTTAACTAAAAAACCTATATATAGTATGGTCATTAGGGCATGAAATAATAAGAAAGTAAAGTACCATAAAATTGTGAACTTGAATAATGGTCGGACCCTTTTATTTTAATTGCCAACATTGATACTTTCATTGTCTTAATCAACAAAATTAGGTTCAAATTTTGTTGATCCTTAAAAGTTGTTACATAAATTGAGGTTTACAGAATTTGAGGGGTAATTTCTAAGTTGATAGAAGAAGCAAGGGGGGGGGGGGGGGGGGGGGGTAAAAAATAAATGTTGGAAGGTAGGTATAGATTTTATAGAAAATCTTGTGGTGCAGCTGAAAGTCTGCAAAATCCACTCAGAGATTGGGTTGTCTTGTAAGTAAACCTAACATTTCCATATACCTTTTCAATTTACTGTATTCTCAATCAACCCTAATGAGAGTCTATATGTGTCATTGCAAATTGAATTGATTTATGCATATGACTATACCTTTGTTTCACAAATTTGTACAAACAAACTTTTTGAATGTGTAGCCCTTAGGAGTTGGGAGCTACAACATGGAAGATGATAACTCATTTTCTTATCTCCATGTCTACCCATAGCAAATAAAAGGGAAAGAAAATTTGGTCACATGTCTATTAATTGACTTAATGACTAGAAGTACAAAGAACAATGGGTTTCCTTATCAATGAATTTCACTTTCAAAGTATATGTGGTTATCAAAATTCCGTCGTATAAGAGTCACAACAAGTTTTATATGCATAAACGGGTGATAATTACCTAACGACGTGATTTTTCCTTAAAATTGAGACAAAAAAAGTCACTGGACCACATGGTGACGTAATTGACGTCGTTTGATCTAGTGACAGTTAGTGAAAAACATTCTAAGTTCCCCTTTTATAAATCAATGTTGTAAATTAAGAATTAAACAATGATTATAAATTCAAGAAAGAAAAGTATTACAAAATAGTGATTGTGTTTGGACCTGAAATAATAGTATGGACCGCGAATACCTGAGTTAAAAAGCCATAAACCTCGACAGTAATAATTATGCAGGCCAATGGACTTTCAAACCAAGAGAAAAATGATTCGATCGAGTCCTTATAGGATTATGACTATGAAAAGATTAAGTTTAAGAGTGGCTCGGTCGAGTCCTCAGTAAAAAAATTGCCATAGATCAGAATGGGCTTTGGCTAGGTGCGAATTATTTTAAGAATCGGAATTCATCCTGATCAGATAAAGATGAATTAATTGCATAAAGGGACTAGATTTAGAATCCTGATTTGAATCAAAGACGTTAAGACTGGATAAAGATGAGTTTATGCTAAGGAAGGGATTAAAGAGGTAAAGAGAGAATATTCAGGTAAACACCGATGCAAAAACAATCCTATCAGGACGCTACCTCCGCATACATGTTTACTATGTGGTCCCTCCTGTAAATAGAAGAGGTTTTGCCACATGGAAAGCCCATTTAACTCAACATACAGCTCAAATGCTCTACGCGAAACCCTTCTCACACCCTGAACATTAATTATCTTAACTCTCATGTCAACACAGCTTCAGTTTGGATAAGTAAACAACACTGTGTTGAACCAACGACACCTTCAATTTGGATAAGTAAACAGCACTTTAGCCATAGAATCAAGCAGCATATGAGCACCTTTAGCTTGGACAAGTAAACAGCAGTGCTTCTAGTTTGGTTAGTTATCTATCCAAATCTCGGCAGGTGAATAATTCTTAATCTTTTCGCCCAAACATGTCACTTCATTAACTTCCCAGCAAAGTGAAGTGTTCTATAACTGGTTACTCTCAGGTGCATTTGTAGTTCGGCATTCAAACGGCTGAATCGTGTTCGCCATAAGGACACTCATCTCCTTTGTGTACCTTTGCTCTTACACCCTGATACTGATTCGGTGCACCTATATTCTCACGAATTTAGTCGAGTCAGCCAAACCTAGTGTAGGAGATCCTGAAATTCGCAGTGAATTAGGCAACCTTGTCTTCAAGTGCCAAAATCTAATAAGGTCGATACGAGTTCCTTCCTTGGCTATAGTCGCTTAAGTGCAGAAGTCACCAGCTGCACTCGACATAACCACTACCACATCTATTCTACTCTGTCGAACGAGCTCGTTAAGAGTTGGCATGTCCGCATTTACAGAGAAGGCATAATTAACTTATAGCTACTCGGCATGCGCACCACTTAAGTTTTGTAATTGCTAGAGTCAACAAATTGATAAAGGCAACTTGTATAAGCATGTAATATTACTGCCACAAATCAAAGCCTATTGAGTCATCTTCTTCCAATAACATTAACGAGAGAGATTTTTCTTTTCCAAAGGGAGGCAAAGCCCATGACAAATAACAATCAACGACTGACTGAATGATTTCTTAGACCAATTCTTCAAAATTTCATATGGACATTTTGGAATAATAAGAAAAGGTAGGTATATCATTACGGGTTGTGTTGTTCACATTTTTTTTTTTTGAACTTTTTTTTTTTTTTTAACTTTTGACACTCTCTATATTAATTTTTGTCATTTAATTCTCTTAAATTTATTCGATCCGACAATCGGAATAAGAGAAATATATGGAAAGTAAAAGAGAGGATATGGATACACCACACCATCGTCACCTCATAAAGGGGCCCAATACGGTAGCATTAAAAACGTAAAGGTATTATTGAAAAGGTGCTGGAGGGTTGTCCTTTTGAAGGTAAAAGCTCGTGAAACGACACCACCTCCCATCTTCTTCAATGGCCCCAAAGTTGAAAGGGAAGAAAAGAAAAAAAAGCTTATCTATTTGCATGTGAACCAAAATCTAACTAATCCTCACAAGTCAAATCCCAAATAGTACTTCTACTTATTCGATTTCTCAATCTTTCATGTTGATATAGGCAAGAAAAACATAACAAATTGTAATATAAAGACTAACGTTTCATGTTACCTTCTTAATTACCATATAATAAAGTTTGTCACTCCAATGAATTAAGTAAATCAAATAGGTAAAATTAGTCATTTTCCTCCGCATAAAATATTTTACATAAAAGAAATGTGGAGTCCGGTTTGCCTACTCATGGTATGTAGGCAACATTGACTACTTTGAGAGAGTAAGCAAATTTTGCAAACTCAATTGTTTATAAGATTGGAGCTAATTTATACCTACATGACTCATCAAAATAAATTTACCTACTCAATTACTTATGTTATTCAAAATGCTCTAAAGAGATCTTTCTGGCTTTGTCTTTCACATTTTTAACTATCATTTTTAAGTTCCCCCTCCCACCCCAAAAAGTTTACCTTTTTTTTTTTTGTGTGTGTTATTAACCAAATGAAGGTGTGTTACACATGTGGGGAAAACCTAACATGCATATAGTGATAATTATCTTTCAACTCATTCGATTGTAGGGTTTGAAATTTGTGATCACAATTTATTGAGTTTTCAAATTTTGTTCTTCCTTTTCATTCTAAATCTTTTAAATAATATCTTTATTGCAAAATGTGGTTTAGTTAAATTAAGTAGAGTAATGTGCTTTTTTCTTTGCACACAAATTTGAATTTTTCATCTTTGTAATTTAGATAAATTTAGTGCATGATATAATTTCACGAGGATTCTCTTCAAACTTAATACTTAGGCCAACATTGTTGTAAACATGACTGAATCACGGAGTATAGTGTTATGTTACCAAACGTAAGCTCGTAGACAGATTAATGTATTTGAATTGTCGTGTGAAAGTCACATACATCAACGGTTGACAGTCACTCACGCGTTACGTAAATAACAGAGTATAACGCTTGTATACTTAACCAAATAATGAATAGAAGGATTGACGAGTGACATGAATCATAAGAAGGATTTCATTAGAACCCTGCGGAATTAAATGATTATTTTCGTAATGTAAAAGTCTAGATTGAACATCACGTCGGTCAATTTGGTCGACTGCGTTTTGACTTTGCTCAGCAGCGGGGCACAAGAAAGTGATTCACTACGGAATTGGATCCCCGCCGAATCCCCTCCATGGGGATCCTAAGGATCAACACATCTAGACCGTTGATCGAAAATCGTGCGGTCACAGTTTTTTCTTTTTTTATATTTTTCACGCAAAACGAGGTTATTTTACTTTTAAAAATATAAAAAGCATTTAATTTGGACCGCACGATTTTCGATCAACGGCCCACATACATTGATCCCTAGGATCCCCATGAAGGGGATCCGGCGAGGATCCTTGTCCATTCACTACAACACCAGGGGCAATTGTAGAACTCGAACGTCAAAAAGTTGTATTTTGGCAGTATGCGGACTTGGTCGTAAAGCAATCAGGCGACGCCGACTATATCACAACTGGTTCCCTGTCTCCTGAGGCCGAAACGTCATACCGACGGCCCCACAATTCACTGTCAATGCTTTACGTGTCAGACTACCATTTCTCTGCCGGAAAAAAGAAGAAGAAGAAGACATCCTCAAAGTCTTGTGAATTCATAAGCGCAGCGACCGACGACGCCGTTTCCTTCCCGCCTATTCACATACTTGCGTCAAACCTTTTATACTTTTGAGGTTATCTGACGTCATATGAAGATGATTGGTTTAGAGCACCGTCATTTTTGTGTGTTAGGCCATCTCCAACCGAAAGCTGGCCAGAGGGCTAAAAGCACTGTCATTTTTGTGTGTTAGGCCATCTCCAACCGAAAGCTGGCCAGATGGCTCGTTTTAGTCCTCTGGCCCTCCAAGATATTAGGTCATCTTCAACAAATGGCTGGCCAGAGGGCTCGTTTGAGCCCTCTGACCCTCCAAAATTCTCCAAGATATTAATATTTTAATGAACAGTACAGAGCCATATTTGCCTCTGTCTCCAACCAAGGGCCAGATGACTCATTTTAGCCCTGTCACAATATATTATTTAAAAATTACAACTTAAATGTTGTTTAATTTTTGTGAGATCCCACATCGCCCAGGGGAGTGATCCTTATATGTATATTCTCATCCCTACCTAGCGCGAGGCCTTTTGGGAGCTCACTGGCTTCGGGTTCCATGGGAACTCCAAAGTTAAGCGAGTAGCGCGCGAGAGCACCCCCATGATGGGTGACCCACTGGGAAGTTCTCGTGTGAGTTCCTAGAAACAAAATCGTGAGGGCGTAGTCGGGGCCCAAAGCGGACAATATCGTGCTACAGTGGTGGAGCGGGCCCGGGATGTGGTGGACCCTGGGTCAGGATGTGACAATTTTCATATTGTTAAATATTTTTTTTATGTTGTATAATTTTTATGTTGGTTAATGTTGTTTCATATTGTTTAATGTTGTTTCATGTTACTTAATTTAATTTAATGTTGTATAATGGCTTAGGAAGTTATAGGAAAAAAATAGAATTAAAAAAAATGAAACAAATTTTGTGAAATAGAAGTTATAGGAAAAAAATAGAATTTAAAATAAAATAAAACAAATTTTGCGAAATAGAAGTTATAGGAAAAAATGGAATTTAAAAAAAAAAATATGAAACAAATTTTGTAAAATAAAAGTTATAGGAAAAAAATAGAATTTTAAAAAAATATATGAAAAATAGAATTTATAGGAAATTTTTTTTTAATAAAAAATAATAATAAAACTATAAAAAAAATAATATTCAAACCGTTCCTGTAACCGACAGGAAATCCAACAAACAAAAAAAATATTCAAACCATTCCTCTAGCCGTTTGGCCCTTTGGGATTCCGTGGGGCCCTCCCAGATTCCAGAGCCCTCTGGCCTAGCCCTCGATTGGAGACGGTTTTCGGGCTATTTTCGGCCCTCTAGACCATTCGGTTGGAGATGGCCTTAATACTTTAATGAACAGTACAGAGCCATGTTTGTCTCTGTCTCCGTCTCCAACCGAGGGCCAAAGGGCCATATGGCTCGTTTTAGCCCTGTCACAAAAAACTGTCTCCAACCGAGGGTCAAAGGGCCATAGGGCCAAACATAATTTATTTTTAAAAAACTACAACTTAAATTCAAATCCAACGGCTAAATGACGTCAGCTAGCCGTTGGATTTGAATTCTTTTTTGCTATAAATAGGGTGGATATTGGGCTATAATTCACTCAACTTTGAATTCAATCTATTTCAATTCAATCTCTTTCAATTCAGTCTTTTTCAATTCAAGTTTGCAATGAATTCCAACTTTGGATCCTCTTCGGATTCCAATTGGGGGTCCTCATCCAATTCCAAATTGGAAGCAAAATGGGCGCAAATGAGACGAGAAGATGAGGAGTCTGAGGAAGAAGTTCAAGTAAGGCGCAACAAACAAAACAGAGCAGCAGCCATGGTGTGTCAACCAACTGAGCTTAATAGGGTGGCTCTGTTGCTGGTCGCTTTTACAAACCACGAAACAAAGCGATGGCGCATGCTAATCTGATGAACAACTATTTCAACCTCAACTCGGTGTACACATAAGAGGATTTCAGACATCGCATCCGGATGAGGCGTCATGTCTTCAAGCGTTTACTTCGTGATGTACAGCAGGTCAATCCATACTTTCGACAGAAGCGGGACAGAGCAGGCCGCCCTTGTTTCTCACCTCATCAAAAGGTTACTGTTGCACTCCAAATGATGGCTTATGGCTCCTCAGCTGATTTGATGGATGAAACCTATGGTATGTCTGAGTCTACATGCCTTGATACTCTTGAACAATTCTGTGACACAATTGTTCAGGTTTACAAAGACGAGTACCTCTGCGAGCCAAATCAAGAAGATCTGAATCGGCTCTTTCGCAAAGCTGAAGACCGTGGGTTTCCGTGCATGATAGGGTCATTAGACTGCATGCATTGGGATTGAAAGAACTATCCCACCGGATGGTAAGGAGGCTTTAGCGGAAGGTTGAGAAAGCCAACTGTTGTGTTAGAGGCAGTTGCCTCATATGGCACATGGATCTGGCATACTTTCTTTAGAGTCCCTGGATTCCAAAATGACATTACAGTTCTTGGGCGTTCACCCCTCTTCAATAACTTGACGGAAGGTAAAGCACCTCAACTTGACTACTACATCAACAGTCGTAAATACAATGGGGTATTACTTGGCAGATGCCATCTACCCAAAGTGGGCGACACTTGTCCAATCAATTCCAAACCCTAGGAATGATGCAGAAAAGTTGTTTACCTTACACCAAGAGGCATACCGGAAATATGTTGAGAGAGCTTTCAGTATTCTGCATGCACGGTGGAAGATCATCAATGAACCGGCAAGAGGGTGGAGTCGAGAAAATTTGGACTCCATCATGATGTCTTGCATCATATTACACAATATGATAGTGGAGGATGAGCGAGATGGGTATATTGATGGAGAGTCCGATGACGACCAAATAGGTCAAGAAGGGCTCGTGCAAAAATATATGATGGGCCTAATTTGCCTTTCAATCCAAGAACTGGTAGTATCTCTATAAATGAGTACATGAGGCGCTATAGAATGATACGTTCTCGTGCCACAAACAAGTACCTACAACAGGATCTTGTTACACATCTTTGGGCCAAAAGAAGCATGGAGTAGCGTTTAAGTTTTATGTTGTTAAATGTTTTTAAAAATGTTGTTTAAGTTTCATGTTGTTAAATATTTTTTTTATGTTTTATAATTTGTATGTTGGTTAATGTTATTTAATGTTGTTTCACATTGTTTAATGTTACTTAATTTAATTTAATGTTGTATAATGGCTTAAGAAGTTATAGGAAAAAAATATAATTTAAAAAAAAATGAAACAAATTTTGTAAAATAGAAGTTATAGGAAAAAATATAATTTAAAAAAAATATGAAACAATTTTGTGAAACAGAAGTTATAGGAAAAATAGAATTTAAAATAAAATGAAACAAATTTTGTGAAATAGAAGTTATAGGAAAAAATGGAATTTAAAAAAAATATGAAACAAATTTTGTAAAATAAAAGTTATAGGAAAAAAAAATATGAAAAATAGAAGTTATAAGAAAAATTTTGTAAATAAAAAATAATAATAAAACTGTAAAAAAAAAAAAAATCAAATGTTGCATTTGAATTTTAGCTTAAGCATTCATGTCGGTTATAACCGACATGATTAATGTTTTTTTTTATGGCCAGCCATTTGGCCCTTTCAGATTCAGTGGGGGCCTCTTAGATTCCATGAGCCTTTTGGCCTAGCCGTTAGAGACGATTTTCGGGCTATTTTCGACCCTCTGGCTCTCTGGACCCTTCGGTTGGAGATAGCCTTAATTTCATGTAAATCCTTCTACTTGTGCACCTTGTATGATTGGGGTTTGAAGCTTCAGATTTAAACACACATGTTGTCTTAAGTGAAATTTATGGCTAATTTGTACTTTCTTAATCTTATTATCCAATTGTTCCACTTGTAGTTTGGGAAAGAAATCCGTTAGCTAAGGCTAAGTATCGAAGAAGAGTTGGTAATGAGTCAGGATTAAAATAAATTTTAAATTCAATTTTATTCCACGTACCTGAAAAGAAAAATAAAATCTCTAAAGAGAAGCATTATATGACAGTGAGAAATGCTGCTATAAAGTATAAAGTGCATCAGCAGACCTAATATTTTCTGTTTAAATATGAAGTTTGAAATACAATTGAAGACATATACATGAACAAGACTTCGCTGCTAAAAGATCAGTAGTAGCTGCTGCTGATAGCCAATCACGCGCATACACGTATCCAAATTTGGATTATTTTACTCAAAACTTGAACACGTGTCCACGTGTGATAGGCCATCAACAGCAGTTACTGCTGATCTTTTCAGCAGCGAAGTTGTTTCCTATATACATTATATACATTATATATATATATATATATAGATAAATACTTGATTGTTGTCTCTACCATGATGGCATTAATTCAAATTGGAAATGCCATCATATACATAGATAAATACTTATTGTTGTCTCTCCATTTTCTGGGCCTACCATGATGGCATTAATTCAAATTGGGATAATGGTTTCACAAGAAATGATTTTTTTTTTTTTTTTTTTTTTTTTTTTTCAGCAGGAAGTTGTTTCCTATATACATTATGTACATTATATATATAGATAAATACTTATTGTTGTCTCTCCATTTTCTGGGTCTACCATGATGGCATTAATTCAAATTGGGATAATGGTTTCACAAAAAATGATTTTTTTTTTCATTTCTCATACACAGAAACACCAATGAATTGCTCAATATATTATGCCAATATTGTTTCATGCGAAGAAGATGGAATATACTAGTTATCTTACGAGTTACAAACACCTTGGGCATCAATGGCTTGCATGGGCCCTAAATTGTTCCAAATCTTTGACATATTCCAGAGATAAATGATCACATGTTACGGCCAAATTAATGAGAGTACAAATAACAATAGTTCTTCAACTTCTGCACTGTTTCACTGTTAACATACACTTTGATTGGCTCCTAATTTCACTTTCTTTGATTCGTTGAATAATTCTAGCAATTGTTGCGTAAGCAATAGTCGCTCGCGCTCAACCGTTGATGTTTTGCATGATTCACTTATATTAACGACTCACCATGATCTATGCGCTCGTAAACGACTATCGTTATTAGGAGCATAATTAGATGCCCGCGCGCTTAATCCTTGTATTGTCTGATCCACTTTCATTAACAACTGGCAGTCATCTATGCGCACGTAAACGGCTGTTGTTAGAAACATATAATTAGGTGCTCGTGCTCAATTGTTGACGCATTGTACGTATGACCAGCTTAATTACATTAGCAGCTGACAATCATTATCATCAACATGCGCATGTAAACGACTGTCATTAGCATTATAATCAGTTGTTGCTAGCTAGCTAACCTCATCTAGATGAACGATAATTGAGTCAAAGATCTTCACGCTAGACCACATCTGATATGGTATGATTCACTAGTAAGAACAAACCAGTGTCTTGTCAGGTTCCAACCTTCATGGGATGAGCTGGCCTGGATTGTCGGTTTGGTAATTCATGCAATTATTTGTTTATCTATTTTTTTTCAATTTTATTTCTATGATCGTATGTTGTGGACCTGGTCGGTTTGACAATTGCTATTTCTAAAATGTTTTAAGCTGAGTATTCAGAGCCCCCACCCAACCTTCCAGAAAAGGAAGAACAACCATGAACATTTAAACGTGCCTCCAATCAGACATATCTGGAGGCCGAAGCTGTGGACTTTTAGGGCTTCTCAATTATTTAGCACTTGAATGAGTTGGAGAGATAACAACAATATTCAAAGATTCTAGAATTTAATCCAATTTCCTGTTTTAGCGTTTACACATTAAAGAGCTCAAATTCCTACTTGTTGTAATCACATTAAACCCCTCAAATTAGGGTAATTAAGTTGACTGATATATAAGACCATTAGTGTGGCCTACTTCACCGCTGTAACCTTGAAAAAGACCAAGTCATTTTCTTTGAGAGCATCAACAAGAAACCTGCTGGATTCAACCTTCAACCATATTGAAGACCAAAGTCAAATTAAGCTAACTTGGATTCAACCCTCTACCACACAGAGACCAAGTCAAAAGCTAAATTGGGTTTAGAAGTGTTTAAGCTAGAGTTAATTGGGACGTGGCCCAAGTTTTTGGGACTTTCTCATACTCTCAAACAATCTCTTAATCTCGTACAACCATTCAATAAAGTCTTCTATTGTAAGTGCTTGGACCCAAAATGTTGGGTTTGCACTACTACAATACAGCCTATCACCGGCGAAGAGAAAACCGACAAGAAATCCATTTTCTGTCGGAAATTTGGCAAAAATCCGACATACAACAATGCAATGTCGGATTAGAAAAGCGACACTATTGCTTGCGTCACAAAAGGGCTTCAAATCGGATTGATCGCTTAATCCGCCACTACTCAGATTCGGTTTAAAGCGACACAACCTATAACGTCGCTTTAAAGCGACGTACACTTCAACATTAAAAAATAAAATATGCACATTACGTCGGTTTAAAACGACGTCAGCTCACAATTAAATAAAAAATATATATACCTTACGTCGGTTTGAACCGACGTCGTCTAACAATTAAAATAAAAAATATACACTTACACCGACGTTAGAAAACAATTAATAAATATATTACGCAAACTAGTGACGGTCTTAACCGACACCACGTTTATTAATAGTGCTGAATACATACATAAATCTGTCTCTTCATTTGTATTCGTTTTCACCTAGTTGTAACTAAAGAAAATTATATAACCAAAATAATAAACTTATAAATAATTGCCAAAACAAACTTTACTAGTAGGGCCAAAATATACAAGGACGTCATATCAAATATCCCCCACAATATACAAAAACTCATCCGCCATAACAAACACTAAATCCGACATTACAAATATAACATACAAAAACATAGAACAATAAAAGTGTCATATTTATCCGACAAGAAAGCAAACCAAATAAACTATTCAACCGAATTTGCGCCTGAATGTGGCCCAGATTCTTCTCCTCCCTGAGATCCTCCATCTGATCCAAAAATCCTTGTCAAGTCCACATCAAATCCAGCACCTGCAAGCATTCCAGAAAACCCCCCCCGCGGGAACTTCAGGACAAAATCCACCAGAAGAGGCCATCTCAGGTCGATATACTGGCACTTGATAAGGCGGCTGTAGCATGTAAGGCATGGGAGGCTGCTGCATATATGGCATGGGTGGCTGCTGCATGTATGCCATGGGCTGCGTGGGCATCGGATACATAGGATATGGAGGTTGCTGATTAAGACCAGCATACGGATATGCAGAGGGAGGCTGACTTTGCCCCGACTGTTGAGGAGGAGGAGGCTGACTTTGGCCTGATGGTTGAGGATAAGGAGGCTGACTTTGGCCTAATGGTTGAGGATAAGGAGGCTGACCCTGGCCTGACTGTTGGGTTCCCGGGCTAGGCGGTGGTTGCGGCTGAAATCTTTGCAGAAACAACGCAAACAACTGTTCCTGCTTGTTCTCTAGGTCCGCTATCCGTTTATTATTATTTTCGTCCCTCATTCTCAACTCATTGTTTTGAGTCAATAGCACTGCCATTGCACTCTTAGATGACCTCCTGGAGGAATTTGATGTAGAAGATGAAGAAGATGCATAGGACACCATATCAAGAGTCACCCCATGACCATATCCTTTGACTCTATTATGATTCTCAGGCCCCATTGTATCAACATAAACTCGGGTCCTAAGTTCTTCATTATCCTCTTGGCCCGCCTCAATCAAAGTTTGCAAATTATTCTCCATTGTTGCCTTGCATTACAATTTTTAAAAATAAAAATTCAAACAATCGAAAATCAAAAAAATAAGCCATAGATAATAAAAATTAATAACAATGATAAACAAACATGAAAAACTAAATTACCCCTGTACGTTCCGATGTTTCATCAATCCAGCTTTTATCTTTTCGTGTATGACATTCACGAAAAAATGTTACTGGATCTGCCTCTTTCCCATGCTTGTTCCGCTTTACCAAAATTAAAATTTCACATAAACAACTTTAACCTCATATTAAAAATAAAATTAACTATAAATTATTTAAAACCAATAACCTTTCAAAATGTACAATACTTACAAACTCTTGCCTCACTCTGGCAAAAGATTTTGTACCAGTAGTATGGTTCATTGTCTTAAATTGCCTATTAATTTTATTTTTTTCCGCAACCTCCTGTAAAAAAAAAAAAAAAAGGAAATTACTAGACAAATTTAAAGTTATAATGAAATAAATCATATACCTATTACCCTTGTTTTTTCTCTATTCCAATATGCCACCAACTCCAACCATTGTGCAGGATCCACATTAGCAGGAGGTTGGTTGCGCTCCTCCGCTGCTCTTTCAGTATAATACTCTTTTTTTAACTATTTCTATACTCCTTATGCGCATGCTCCGCACCGCACACTTCAGTGTCATATGGCAGATAATAGGCATTTTTACAATATCTTCATCTTCAAAAAAAATATTTCCCTACATCCATAAAAAAAAAAATAAAAAAAAAAAAACAAAAAGCAAGCTCATCAATTATTATTACAATCAATGACTTATATTTTTATTTTCAAGTCAAAATAAAAATATCCATACCTTTATCCTATTCCAAAAAACTTCCTTAACTTCTTCATCTATCTTACGCCAATCCCTCTTCAATGGGAGATTTCGGTGGTCTCGAACCTCCGCTGCAACATACTTTGAAAAAGCACTAGAATTATCACTAATGCATTTTCCGGACACATCAAACGAACAAAGTTGTTTCGTCCATTTAGGAACTGAAGGTCCGCGCCTTCGTTGGGATGTTCCTTATCAACACAAAAAAAAAAAAAAGAAATTAAAAACCAGAAAACAAATGTAAATTTTCAGTTAATGCACAACACTAACTTAAACACAAAACAAAAACAGAAATTATCAATAATTCAAATTAGAATCAGATTCGAACTCCTCTTCCAAATGAAGTTCCTCAGAACGTTGATCTTCCCTAGAATTATCCATAGCAAAATGGCTGAAATGGGAGAAAGATAATGGCTGAAATTGGGGAAGAAGAGGGAGGATACGAGAGAGAAATGAAATGCTTTTGGAAGGGAAGCACGACAGTGTTGGGAAAGAAGGGCATTTAAATATGGGACAAAAACTTAGCGTCGAAATATCAATGCATTACGTCGGTTTAAACCGACAGAATCACTGACACAACCTAGATACACTAGGCCTGCCATACTTTTTGACTTAAGGGCCTGACACATTTCTGCTGAAAGGATTGGCGTCGCAATAGGCTGACATTGCGTCGGATAAAAAAACCGACGTTGGACTGACAGCGTCGAACTAAGGCCACGTTTGCGTCGCTTAAAACCGATGCAAACTCTGACATAGTTGACTGTGGAGCAGGTGGCCTCGAAGTGGACAACTTTGCGTCGGTTTAAACCGACGCTATACTGCCATGTCAGTCTAACGTTGGTTTAATGGATGTTTGCGTCGGTTAAAACCGACGCAAACTCTGACAGTGACTGAAAAAGTTGTTGTTATCCATTTCCCCTTGCAAAAAAAGGGGGAAAATTCCCGCCCAAAATGTTTCAATTAAACCGACGCAGATGGCACATGGCGTCGGTTAAAAACGACAGTAAACAATCATTAAAAAAAAGAAAAAAAAAGGTTTAACCCAAAGTAAAAAAACAGTTATGTTATCTCATATAATATTTTAATAAATAAAATTTAACTTAAAAATAATACTTAATAAAAACCAGAAATATAATTTTATGAGAAGATATCATAACACACAAATTGAAACATGGTCTAATTAATACATAAAATAGTTAATATATTTATACCCTGTCATCATCTGTTAGCTCCTCGTCGGTAATTGCATGATTAACGAACTCGGTAGGCAACGGTAATGATTCAAGAATAGGAGTCTCTTCCACGCCAACCCTTGTATGGAAATTTTCATTATCAAGAATTCGATCATCCAAGTTAGGTATGGCATAATCATCAATTGCATCATTATCCTCTAATACGTCAAACAAATCCCTTGGCTGGGTTCGAACAACTACGTGCCAATCTTTTTCAATTGTGTCCTCCACGTAAAATGCTTGTAATGCTTGTGATGCTAATATGAAATGATCCTCTTTAAATCCCAATTGATTGAAATTCACCATAGTGAATCCATATTGATCGGTCTTCATTCCTCGTGGACTTTCACTATTAACCCATTCGCACTTAAATAACATCACAGCTCGACCTCTATCTCCTGCCTCAGTAGGACCACAATATTTAACCTCGAACATATCCATAACTCTGCCATAACAATTCACTTGCCCAATTGCTCCAAGAACATTTGCAAGTACAAAGACACAATTTTGATTCTTATGCTTATCATCCACAGATTTTATACGAAATCTAAACCCATGAACAATGTGACTTTTATATCTTCTCACAACCCTACTAGGATAATTAGCTAGCCAATGCAAGTCTTGAGATATCAACGTGTCATTAGCATGACATCTTGAATTCATCTGTAATAAGTATGTAGATTAAAATTGACAGAATAACTATAAACATGTTATAATTAAAATGCAAAACAATAAATAAATAATGTTATTGTTATATCAACTCACATGATGCTTAAACCATTCTGGAAATTCTTTCTTGCTTAGCTCCTTAATTTGTCGCATAGTTAACCTTTCTCGACAATGTTTTGTTTTCAAGAATTCCTCATGTTGCCTACACAATTATGTCCACATTTAGATAATTAATTTTTCAAAGTTAAAAAAACTAATAAAACATTAAGATGTATGATTAAACGTTCTTACCTTCTAAATGGGCTAACTTCATCACAATTATTTAGAATGTATTTATGGCACTGATCAAGAACATTTAGATCGAGCTCCACATTTTCTCCTGAACCCATATAACATCCTTTCGAGTCAAAAATTGATAACCCACCAGATACTCCACGTCCAATACCATCTCCATTTCGGCCTCTACGGGTACGACGAGACTCAATGTCTCTAAGATACATGGAACAGAAGGACAAACACTCATCCACCAAATATGCTTCAGCAATAGAACCTTCGGGACGACCTTTATTACGAACATAACGCTTCAGTGTTTGCAAATACCTACAATTATAAAACGAAATACAAATTATTATAATTATTAATAGAAGTTACGACTATAATTGTAAAAAAATTATAAAAATTTATTCATTACCGTTCAATTGGATACATCCATCTATATTGAACAGGCCATGCAAGAGCTGCTTCATCTGCCAAGTGAACTGGGAGGTGCACCATTATATCAAAAAATGCGGGAGGGAATATTTTTTCAAGTTGACATAATGTCAAGGCAATTCTTGAATTCAGTTGCTTGAATCCTTCCTCAGACTCCTTTTTACTACACAACTGTCTGAAAATTGCACTCAACTCCAATAATACCATAGTAACAGCTTTAGGCAAAACCGGGCGTATTGCAAGCGGGAGTAATTGCTGCATTAAAACATGGCAATCGTGACTTTTCAACCCATGTATTTTTCGTTCATTCACGTGCACACATCGCGACAAATTTGATGAATATCCATCGGGGACCCGAATAGTAGACAACACTTTGCAAAACGCAGTTTTTTCTTCTCTTTTCAACGTGAACAATGCTGGAGGTCGAAATGTTCTATTTCCTTCTCTACGTGGGTGTTGACTACGTCTTATGTTCAAGAATTCAAGATCTGCACGTGCAGCCAATCCATCTTTAGACTTTTCTATATCTAGCAATGTTCCCACCACACTGTCACATATATTCTTCTCGATATGCATAACATCAAGATTGTGTCTAATCAACAGATGCCTCCAATAAGGTAGTTCATAAAAAATAGATTTCTTCTTCCATTGACTGTTACTACTTGTACTGCTCGAAGTTCTTCTTCTACGTTGCCCAACTGAAGCATCTTTGTTTGGTTTTCCAAAAGTAAATCTCAATGGAAAAGTTCTTCGAGACATTGTAAACCAGTCCACTGCCTTGGTGCACTACGATGCTCTCGACGACCATTAAAAGCTGTTGTTTGCCTTCAAAACCTATGATTATCTTCAAGAAAGCGTCGATGCCCCATATAACAAATCTTACGACTCGCCGGCAAGTAAATAGATTCTTTATCATGCATGCAATGTGGACATGCTTTATAGCCATGTGTACTCCATCCTGACAACATTCCATAAGTCGAAAAATTGCTTATAGTCCATAAGACGGCAGCCTTCATTGTAAACCTTTGGTTGGAATACGCATCATAAGTGGGAGTGCCCACCTCCCACAACTCATTCAGCTCATCAATTAATGGACGCATGTATACATCAATCTCTTTACCAGGACTGCGCGGTCCTGGTATTAACAGAGACAACAACAAATTTGGTTGCTTCATGCACATCCAAGGCGGTAAATTGTAAACAGAAAACACCACCGGCCATGTGCTATGGTCATTCCTCATTTTCCCAAAAGGATTAAATCCATCACTGGCCAACCCTAATCGGACATTTCGAATTTCTGACCCAAAATCCGGATATAAATTATCCAAATGCTTCCATGCAGGAGAATCTGAAGGATGTCTCATAAACTCATCCTTAGGGCATTCAGTTGCGTGCCACCTCATATGTTCAGCCATATGCTTCGACATAAAAAATCGTTGCAATCGTGGTTTTAAAGGAAAATACCACATAACCTTAGCTGCGATCTTTTTTCTCGAGCTATCCTCTGCGTTGGTAATTTTGTATCTTGATTTACCACAAACCGAGCATACGGTCAAATCTGAAGTATCTTTCCAATAAATCATGCAATCATTGGGACATGCATCAATTTTCACATACGACAGACCCAAGTCATTTATAAGTTTTTTTGCCTTATAACAGGATTCAGGCAAACAATCCCCTTCAGGCAACATTCTTTTAATTAACTCCAGTAAAGTGGTGAAGATCTCGTCTGGCATTCCCGCTAAACACTTGATCTGATACAGTCTTACAACTGCTTCCAATTTCTTAAACTCCTTACAACCTGGCCACAAATCTTGATCTGCCTCTTCAAGCAACCTAAAAAAAGTCGCCACCTCTTCTGGGCGCCCTTCCCCAATAGGGGGTTCAGTAGACGGCTCATCATCTTCTTCTGCTAATGGTTGGACAAATACATCATTAAGAAAATCATGCATGCCAATAACCTCATCTTCTGTTTCTTCTTCTCCAATTGCCACATTTTGCTCTCCAATATTTTGCTCTCCATGATGTCACCACCAAGCGTTTTTATTATTTTTATCCATATCATACAATATGAGATGCTCAACAATAGTGTTCCTAACAAAAGTATATCGATTACAACATCTTTTGCAAGGACATCTGAACTTATCAGGACCAACACCATTTGCAACTGCTTGATCCAAAATCGAATTAATTCCAGCTGTATACGCTTCAAAATTTCGGGGTATCGTCAACCAACTCTTATCCATATTTTACCACTTTACGAGGGTAAAATATTATGTTGACACTAAGATGCCTACAATCTTTCAATCCCTATCATGTAGGCATAACTATTAGAATTTTCAATTTCTATCTTTCAACCCTCGAACTCTATCACGATTGCAATCTTTTAATTTTCAACACCTATTATAGTAAAAATAAATTAAAATAACAACTAAAAATTATCAAAACTATGCTCATATTACCATTCCAGGAAATAACAACCAAAAGTTATCAAAGTTATCAAAATAACAACAAAAACAAATTAAAATAACAATTAGAGTGCAAAACAAATTAAATTAACATAATATATTCTTATATTACTAAATATTACAAGTTTATGTTATATTTAATATTGTGAATTTAACATAAATGCTTATAAATATTATTCATTTTCATTTTCTCATAACAATTCAAGTGACAAAATTAACTAATTCAACTAAATATTTATTAATTTAAAAAAAATAGTAGAAATTTATCTAAGCACTTAAATTAGAATTTTTAAATAAATAAACTTGTGTATTATACAATTTAAAAATTAAAGAATTTAGTCATAGAAACCTGAATTATGGAAGAATTCCGTCGTCCACCAATTCTTTATGTACTCAACTAGCTCAAATAAATTCCCTGCAAAAATAAATTGTAAACAAAAATTAAATATAAGATGAGAAAATAAAAATATAGAAGCAAAAAAAAATTACTTTTGTGAACAAGAAGTTGGAAGAACAAAGAAGTCCAAGAGAGAACACGGGGAGGATTTGTAAATTGGAAGAGCGAATAAGTAAAATGCAAGAGAGGAAGAATAAAACATGGGGGAGAGAATATAAAGAGGTTTAATCTGTCGCTTACAACCGACACTAGGTTTCAAAATATTTAGAAAACTAAAATCTATGTCGCTCAGAACCGACGCAGGATTTAAAATATTTAAAAACAATAGTTAGTACCGCCTATAAGCGACACTCATACTTTATGTCGCTTAAAGCGACACTGAATGAGACTCTTACGTCGGTTTAAAGTGACATTAAATTCTTACGTCGGATTAAAAGCGACGCGCATACTTTATGTCTCTTAAAAGCGACACTATTTTAATTTCTTACGTCGTTTAAAAGCGACATTAAATGTTTACGTCGGTTTAAAAGCGACATCATGTTCACTTAGTGTAGCTGCTGTCTTATCCGCCACTGTACTATATTAAACTGACGCCACAACTGACACTATAAGCCCCTTTTGTAGTAGTGTTGGGCCGAATATAACTGTGGGCTTGACATAGAGCGAAGATCTTCAGCCTATGTCATGTTTCTGAAACTTTAAGTCCAGCCCAAGGTAGGATGGCCAAAATCTAATAGGTGAAGGACTCTTAGGGAGTTAGGTTGGAATGGTTTAGCTAAGTTCTAATGTGAGTGAAACTGTTTTAAGGATCAGGATGAATGTTGATAAGATTCGTAATATTCCAAGAATTAAGGTTCATGGCTAATCAAGATCATGAGTGAATTGGATACAAAAAAAGGACTATATTCAGAGTCCTAGATCCAATTGGAGTGGCCGAGTCCTACATAGAGATTAGGATGGTTTGATATTGGATAAAAGAATGCCGAAGAGGTATAATCCATGTGGGACTCTACTTCGGCATGAAGTGATTAGCATGAAAAATCACTCCTAAAAATAAAAGAGGTTCTGCAACATTCAACGTTCAACTCAACACACAAAACTGCCCTGCACAAATTCTCGCTCTATACGAAACCCTCTCAAACCTTTGAGAAAACACTAACTTCCCTAACTTCGTCTACACACCTTCAATTTGGATTAACAATACTGTTGACAATCGGCCACATCTTTAGTTTGGATTAACAGCACTGGAGCCATAGAGTCAGGCAATGGAGGAGCACCTTCAGTTTGTAGTAACAGCGCTGCTTCAAGTTCGGCTGACTATCTATCCAAGTCTCTGTCAACAAGGAGTCCCTTGAATCCTTATTGAAAGAGGTCATCTCATTAGCCTTCTTGGCAAAGTGAGGTGTTCCTAGTTACTTAGTGTTCGACATTGAAAGACGAACCTTATTTGAACTTCATAGTGACTAGTAGCCTTGTCTTCAAGCTCTATAACTCAGAGGCTGAGACGTATCCCTTCCTCAGCCGTGATCACTTATATATAGAAGTTAGCAACGCATTTGTCACCACCACATTCATTCTACTCACTGACCAAGCTCAATCGACAAGTTGGCCGGCCCATATTCATTGAAGGACGCAGTTAGCTAATTAGCTATTCAGCATGCGTGCTATGTAGGCTAATTAGTTTTGAATAGGGCATGTCGAAAAAGTACTCATCAATGTTGTTACGATTGTTACTATTATTTTGGTTGTTTGATTGAACTCGTTCTAGCTCTGCAAGTACCTCCTTCGAATCTCCTTCACTACCCTCTTAAACATACCTAGGCTCGGATGCTCATTGTGCCACAGACTGGCTAGTCATCATAATGACGATATAGATTTAAACCATCAACTAGGATGTCAACGTGGCAAGTTGAGAAACCTGAGCAACAAGAGCATTGAAATCTGGTTGGGTAACATCCTACGACCATCGTCGGTAGGGTTCTAATCACAACCATCATTATTGGCTATTAAGAATAGGGTGTTTTCTTGCTCTGATACCTGATAGGATTTTTACCATCTGCAAAAGTAGGGATAAAAACACTTAAAAATACTTGCAAGAGTACAAGGTTGTCGTAGTATAGCAGCTCAAGCAAGGTCGTTCTCCACATGGATTGAATGAATAATCTATGCTAAAACCAAATCTTAATTAATTATTTGAAAACAAAATTGGGAAGAGGTTGATTTTATAACCTAAAATATTAAAAACGAATTTAATTAAAAACAATTAAATAAATTGACAAAGTAAAGAAAACAAAAGAAAAGAGTTTTGAAAACCAAATTTGTAAAAGCCTAGGGTTCCGCCGTCCCCGTAACAATCCTATGTAGATTTACCAATTACTTATGAATTACCCATGCAACTCTGAAGGTTAGGTTTTCCTAATGCATATTCTACTTGTGGCATTCAAGCTAGAACGTATATCAAACATGCAATCTGTCTGTGGCATTCAGATCAAATATAAACATGCATGACTCATTACGCTTTGTGAAAACCCTTTGAAAAACCATGCAACCCCTAAGACGTGGCATTCGTCTCAGGTGAAATTACAACTATCAATCACAAGAAGCAATACTCAATTTCCCGGTGGCATTCCGATCGAATTGCATCCGATTACTTATCTAAACATCCTAATGGTAGCTAAGCATTAAGATATAGAGACAATTTAAAGCACAGTGATTAATAATTCAAAGCATGCATGCATAATATCATAAGCAATTAAATAAAGACTACATATTCATGCTAAGGCTCAAGGCATCGCCCTAGCAAACGAAATTAGTTACGAACAACCACAAAACAAAAGAATTTTATTGAAATAGAAAAAGGATAGAAAGCACCTGAAATACAAATCGTCAAAACCTAGCTAAGTTCTCCAAAGTAGTGCCTCCTCCCAATGTTCCGTCCCCCTAATTGCTAACAAACCTTATTTATACTACTACAAAATAAAACCCTAAAAGGTATTGGAATAAAACTAGGAAACATAATAAAATAATAAAACAGAAAATAAAAAGTTTCCTATTTGAACTGGAATTCGGACTTCTCAGAAAATCACACTTTTGACTAACCAAATCAACTCCGATTTGGCCCCAAAAGTGCTCTTTTGAAAGCTGAAGACGTCCCCTACAGATCCTCAGAAGGAATCTTCCTCAAAATATGCCAGCTTGACTTCCAAAATACCCAAAACGTCCAAAAACGTCAATCTGGGAAAGCTGCGCGCTGGGTCTTAATTACATCTCCACGGTTAAACGGCTCGGTAGAAAAATCTGAAATTTTGACACAATTATCGTGAAAGACTCACGAACATCCTCCAAGTGGAATCACTCCAAAATTCGTCCGTTTGGTAATCTTTTGCTCCAGAGGAAGTCGAATGTCCTACATTGGAAATATATAACAAAGTATCAAAATTCTACCAAAATAACCAATAAATTAATACTAAGATTAGGGTAAAATATATAGTATAATATCGACTCATCAATACCACTTGACACGTTGTGACAAAGAAGATTATTCAACGATAATCTTCAATAAGAAAACTAGAGCCTACCAAAAAGTATGACAAAACCTCAAAGCTTATTGAAGGATAATTGATAAGATAACAAACATAATGCCTAAAGAAGTCTAACCAGAAAGTATTTATAATGCTTCTTAGTCAAACCCTAGGAGTCCAAAAGGATTAAAGTTAACCAAATAACAAAATATCGAAACATCCTTAAAACTTAAAACCATAATAAAACACTATAAGCGATGGATTTTTGCTGAAAATTCCCATACATCGTGGAAACTTGGTGAGTTTCCAAATAAAAAATTGGAGCCTAAGTCTATAAAACTTTATTTTTGTTGTCCGATTTGCACTTTTTAACTTAATTTTCAATTCATTCTATCATTTGATCTACGTAAAAAAGTAGAGTTAAGATGATGAAGGCTAATCTTTAGGTTTAAGTCTTTGATGTTAGTTCAAGTTATATGATGACAAGTGAGGTAAATAAAATAAACCAAGTCAAAATTCGATTCTGTTTTAATGTAACATAAAAAATAAAAAATAAAAAATAAATGTTAGGGTTCAGGGTTCCACCCGAAGATGAAACTTCATATTAAAAGTTAAACTATATATATATATGAAGAATTTTTTGGATGAAATAAATTATTGGACACTAGTATCTTCTTCAACTCCATATGAATTTGAGGCCGCTACTTTTTTGGAGCATTTTTGTTGGCCCATATCTCGGTGAGGGCAGCAACCATCATTTGGTGCCCATCCAAGATCCCTTGATAAAGTCGGTCTTGGGGGACCAGAAAAATGTTGTGAACTCCCCAAATCCAAAAAAAGTTGGTGATAATTAAGTAATGAGAGGACGATTTTCGTGTGGTAGTAATTGAGATCCCATTCAATTTTCGGAGAATTCGTTCATATTCTAGCGGCTGAGCAGTCTCAAGCTCCACCTTGTTACTCTTTCTGAAAAAACTAGGACGACAATCCAAAGAAAATGGTGTGACACAATGTCATCTCCAACTGAAGGGTCCAGAGGACCAAAAGGTCGAAAATAGCCCGAAAACTGTCGAGGGCCAGGCCAAAGGGCTCGTGGGCCCTACAGGACAAAAAAGGCCATAGGGCCAACCGATTGGCCCAAAAGAACCAGCTAGCCAGCCTCGGGCCGGGCTAGGTTGGATTTGAATTCCAATGGTAACTAGTTGATGTCAGCTAGCCGTTATATTTGAATTTTTTTTTCCTATAACTTCCTAAGCCATTAAATAACATTAAGTAATATGAAACAACATTAAACAATATCAAACAACATTAAATAACATTAAACAACATAAAATTATACAACATAAAATTATACAACATAAAAAATATATTTAACAACATGAAACTAAAACAACATTTTTAAAAACATTTAACAACATAAAACTTAAATGCCTACTCTATGCTTCTTTTGGCCCAAAGATGTGCAACAAGATCCTGTTGTAGGTACTTGTTTGTGGCACGGGAACGTATCATCCTATAGCACCTCATGTACTCATTTAAAAGAGATATGACCAGTTCTTGGATTCAAAGGCAAATTAGGCCCATCATATATTTTTGCACGAGCCCTTCTTGACCTATTTGGATCCTTTTTGGTCGTCATAAGACTCTCCATCAATATACCCATCTCGCTCATCCTCCACAATCATGTTGTGTAATATGATGCAAGACACATGATGGAATCCAAATTCTCTCGACTCCACCCTCTTCCCGGTTCCTTGATGATCTTCCACCGTGCTTGTAGAATACCGAAAGCTTTCTCAACATCTTTCTGGTATGCCTCTTGCTGTAAGGTAAACCACTTTTCGTAGAGTTTGGAATTGATTGGACAAGTGTCGCCCACTTTGGGTAGATGCTATCTACCAAGTAATACCCCATATTGTACTGACGGTCGTTGATGTAATAGTCAAGTTAAGGTGATTTACCTTCTGTCAGGTTATTGAAGAGGGGTGAACTCCCAAGAACTGTAATGTCATTTTGGGATCCAAGGACTCCAAAGAAAGCATGGCAGATCTATGTGTCATATGAGGCAACCGCCTCTAACATAATAGTTGGCTTTCTCGACCTTCTGCTAAAGCCTCTTTGCCATCCGGTGGGATAGTTCTTCCAATTCCAATGCATGTAGTCTAATGACCTTATCATGCCTGGAAAGCCACGGTCTTCAGCTTTGCGAATGAGCAGATCCAGATCTTATTGATTTGGTTCGCGGAAGTACTCATCTTTGTAAAGCTGAACAATTGTGTCACATAATTCAGCAAGAGTATCAAGGCATGTAGACTCAGACATACCATGGGTTTCATCCATCGAATCAGCTGGGGAGCCATAGGTTCATAATTTGTAGTGCAACAGTAACCTTTTGATGAGGTGAGAAACTAAGTGGCCTGCTCTGTCCGGTTTCTGTCGAAAGTATGGATTGACCTGTTGGACATCATGAAGTAAACGCTCGAAGATGTGACGCTTCATGTGGAAGCAACGTCTGAAATCCTCTTTTGTGTACACCAAGTTGGGGTTAAAGTAGTTGTTCATTAGATTGGCATGCGTCATCGCTTTGTTTCGTGGTTTGTAAGAGCGACCAGCAACAGAGCCACCCCATTGAGGTTGTTCCTTAGTTGGCTGACACACCATGGCTACCACATATTGTGTGTTGCGCCATCCTTCATCTTCTTAATCAGACTCCTCATCTTCTTGTCTCATCTACACCCATTTTTCTTTCAATTTGGAATTGGATGAGGACATCCAGTTGGAATCCGAAGAAGATCCAAAGTTGGAATTCATTGCAAACTTGAATTGAAAGAGATTGAATTCAAAGGTGTGTGAATTATAGCCCAATATCCACCCTATTTATAGGCCAAAAAAATTCAAATCCAACGGCTAGCTGACGACAGTTATCATTGGATTTGAATTTTTTTAAAAAAACCATTGAGAAATTCTCATTTTTTTTCCTATAAATTTAAGTTGTTGTAGTTTAAATTTAATTTTTAGTTTTTAAATATAAATTGTATTTTTTCAATTTAAGTTGTAGTTTTTAAATTTAAATAATAAATTATGTTTGGCCCTATGGCCCTCGGTTGGAGATGGTTTTTTGTGACAGGGCTATGTTTGGCCCTATGGCCCTTGGACCCTCAGTTGGAGATGGTAAGAAATATGGCTTTGCACTGTTCATTAAAATATTAATTTCTTGGAGGGCCAGAGGACTAAAACGAGCCCTCTGGCCCTCCTTCGGTTGGAGATGACCTAAGTTCCTCACGTTGAGGGCGAGAAGGAAACCTAGGAGATCGTGTCTTTCAATTCTTCGTCACGTTGTAGCGCATTCATGGTCCCTCATTGAAAAAAATTGACGCAATTACGGAAGAGTTGTTACTTGCATGCAAAATCAAGAAGAATTAGTATATGAGCTAATAATAATACATTTGTAGAGATGTGTTACTAGTAGAGCACATATGCACATTGTCTTGCTCCTTCCCCAACAATGAGGGTAATGAGCATATTGTTTTGTGAGAATCTAAAATTGTATTTAAAGAGAACCTTACTATTCCTCTATACAAAGAAAGAAAATTTTAAATTTCAACTTTGAGTTGATATACATTAGTATCTTTGTTTGAATTTCTAAACGAAAAAACCTAAAAGTTCATAGGGAAAAACAATAATTAGAATTTGGTGCTTACCGCTCTCATAATTTTAGAATTTCACAATAATCTTAAATCTTCTACGTATTTCTTACCATGTTGCATCTACTCTTCTTCATTCATTCTTTCTCTAGATGTATGTCTCTTATATGATGAACATAAATAAAAGAATAACCTATTCATGATAAATTATACCGCATGATGTGACAAGTGATTATCATGACCGCATTAATTAGTGTTTTTTCCAACTACCATATCAATTAGTGTTTTATTGAAGTTTTCCCATTGGATATATCACATCATATGGAATAAAAATATAAGTCTATTTACCCAAAGGTCAATAAAAAAGCTTTACTAATTAGCCATATATCAATTATCAAATTTTTTTTTACATAATCAGTGAAATATGTATAATAATGCTATATATGTGGATGCAAATTTCCGCCTTCTCCTTCTTAGACAAAATTGTACCTACAAAATAATTAACACCTGAGGTCAAGGCCAAGAGCCTCACGCGTCCATGATGAATTTTTTTTTGGGGAGGGGGGTTTGGCATAAGAACCGTCCGATGCCAAAATTAGAATTTTGAGAGAAAAGTCTAATTCTCACTTGGACTTGGAATTAGATTATTCTAGGAAAGGAAAATAAATCGCCTCCAAAGCCTATTTAAGCCTACCTTAAGTAGGAGATTAAATCAACTTTGGAGGGCAATTATTTGTCCCTACAAGAAAGAGAGAAAACTAGAGGATATTTATTCCCCCTCCCCTAGCACTCTTCTTTGCCTGCCCGTGCAAAGAACCGTCTTTGATGAGTCCATATTTTACTATATATTTTACCCTATTCTTAGTAATAATTTATTGGTTATTTTGGTAGAATTTTGATACTTTGTTATATATTTCTAATGTAGGACATTCGACTTCCTCTGGAGTAAAAAGTGATCAAACGGATAAATTTTGGAGTGATTCCAATTGGAGGATGTTCGTGAGTCTTTCAAATGATTGTGTCAAAATTTCAGATTTTTCTACAGAGCCGTTTGACCGTGGCGATGAAATTAAGGCCCAGCGCGCAGCTTTCCCAGATTGACGTTTTGGGTATTTTAGAGATCAAGATAGCATATTTTGAGGAAGATTCTTTCTGAGGATTTGTAGGGGATGCCTCAAGCTTTCAAAAGAGACCTTTTTGGACCAAATCGAAGTTGATTTGATCAGTCAAAAGTCTGATTTTCTGAGAAGTCCGAATTCCAGTTCAAATAGGAAACCTTTTATTTTCTGTTTTATTATTTTATTAGGTTTCCTAGTTTTATTCTAAGACCTTTTACTAGGAGGATTTTAATTATAGTATATAAATAAGGCTTTTTAGCCATTAGGGGGGACGCAACATAGAAGGAGGCACTACTTTGGAGAACTTAGCTAGGTTTTGACGATTTGTATTTCAGGTGTTTTCTATCCTTTTTCTATTTCAATAAAATTCCTTTTGTTTTGTGGTTGTTCGTAACTAATTTCGTTTGCTAGGGCGATGCCTTGAGCCTTAGCATGAATATGTAGTTTTTATTTAATTGCTTATGATATTATACATGCATGCTTTGAATTGTTAATCACTGTGCTTTAAACTGTCTTTGTGTCTTAATGATTCGCGACCATTAGGATGTTTAGATAAGTAATCAGATGCAATTCGATCGGAATACCACCAGGGAATTGAGTATTGCTTCTTGTGATTGATAGTTGTAATTTCACCTAGGATGATACCACGTCTTAGGGGTTGCATGGTTTTCTAAAGGGTTTTCACAAAACTTAATGAGTCATGCATGTTCATATTTGATCTGAATACCACAGACAGGTTGCATGTTTGATATACGTTCTAGCTTGAATACCACGAGTAGAATATGCATTAGGAAAACCTAACCTTCAAAGTTGCATGGGTAAGTCATAAGTAATTGGTAGATCTACATAGGATTGTTAAGGGGACGGCGGAACCCTAGGCTTTTACAAATTTGGTTTTCAAAACTCTTTCTGTTGTTTTCTTTACTTTGTCAATTTATTTCATCGTTTTTAATTAAATTCGTTTTTAATATTTTAGGTAATAAAATCAACCTTTTCCCAATTTCGTTTTTAAATAATTAACTAAGATTTGGTTTTAACATAGATTATTCATTCAATCCCTGTGGAAAACGACCTTGCTTGAGCTGCTATACTACGACAACCTTATACTCTTGCAAGTATTTTTAAGTGTTTTTATCCCTACTTTTGCAGGTGGTAAAAGCCCTATCAAGAAATTGACGCCGCTGCCGGGGATTGTTTTAAATAATTTATGTTTATCATATTCTTAGTTAATAATTATTGTAAATATTTTCTTTATTTAATTGCTTATTTTATTTTGCAGGTTATTGTTTGTTGATCTTTGAGAGCACTGTAGCAATTCAATGATGGAGCCGCCACCCGGAGGACTGCCATTATGGGTTAAATTTGCAGAATGGGGTTTTTATGGATTTAAACCTACAATTTGTGCACTTTGCTGTTTGAAGACCCATGATATTTCAGAGTGTCCCAAAAGGGAATATTGTCCGGGGTTTGTCCAAGAGCATACCAATATGATAAACGATTCAAAAAGAAATTGGAACAATCCATATTCAGAGTTCTACACCCCAAGTTTACAAAAGCATCTTGAGCTCTATTTTGAGCAGTCTAATGTGCCGCAAGAGCTTTCAGTGGAGGAAAAGCTCTCTAAATTGTGGGAATCAACTGAGTTATACATAGAAATAACCAATGAAGGATTTCAGATTCAAGCATTGTGCTGTGGGAAAAGCTTTGAAGATCAAGATGAGATTGGTGCAGACATTGTGAAGCAATCTGCCAATTGTCCACGCCCAAGGGAGGAAACAGCCCTCGATGATTCTGAAATTTCTCTGGAAACTGCTTTAACTGAAGTCCATATGGCACCCATACCCTATCCAGAGGCTGCAAAGAAACCAACCCAGCTGCTGGAATTCATCATAACTGACGTGTTGCAAGGGGTTGTTCATAACAAATCAGAATCTGGAAGTTCACATGACACTGCACCTGCACAACCCATTAAACCCAAGGAAATTCATGAAAAGTCCTACATGCAGGCTAAATTCTACAAGGGGCAGAAGAGGCAGCTTAATGGCAACCCAATTCTCCATCACAAAATTCAGCCAAAGAAAAAATTATGGGTATTAAATACAAGATTAAAGTCAATTCGACAGAGACCAAAACATCGCTGGAAGAAACCTTATTTGCTTACAAAAATTCATTCACACGGAGGGGTGGACATCAAGGCCTCAACCAATGAATTCAGATGCATAGTTAACCATCCGGTCACTCAGTACCTACTGTTAGCCTTTGATGCTATCAAAGAGTGGTTGACTCTAAAAGAACAAATCACATGATCACCACATTCATTCCAATCCGTCTAGCTATAGACGGTTAACTAAAGCGCTAATTGGGAGGCAACCCAGTCTTTCTAACTCTTTTCTTCTTATTTCGTTTATTTTATTTTCTTGTTTTTATTCCTAATTACAAAAAAAAAAAAAATCAGAAAATTGAACAACCCAAAAAAATAAATAAATAAATAAATAAATGCAGTTTTTAATTCTTGTTAATTTCCTTTACTTATCTAACTAGGTTTTTGCTTTGTGATTGCAAGCTGCATTTGGAATTGATTCGGTCTAATCTCAACTACTCGTGGATTCATACATTCATCCATTCATCTCAGATACAGAAGGAGCATATATGAGGTCCAAGGATATTCATAGTGAGGATGCTGAGAAGACCTATCTGCTAATGGATCCCTTTCACCCTCACTCTCTCACACTTCATTCAAAATATAATTCTATATAAGTTTGGGGGTGGGGAACCAAGCAGTACAGAGAAGAACAGTCATCAGGACCATCCATATGCATATATTTTTGCTTAACATACATCCTTAGGCGACATGCAAGCACACACAAGTACAGATCCATGGATGCATGCACAGACAAAATTCACAGAGGCAAATTATAAACAATTATCAGAGTTTCATGTGAGCCATCATCCAAATGCTATGAAGAAATTCCAGCCAATACAGTGATGGGAGCATGTTTTATACCTTTTTAGTTCCGAAACTGAGGATCTTGTGAAATCCACCGGTTTCTTGTTCACCGGATTTCCAGTTTGCTGTGCTTTGTATTTCTTCATCTTTGCTATCACCGTCACTTTCAGGACTCTGGCACAGAGAACAAGCATGCATGAGAAATCCTGATATACATTTTTACCTAATCTATGCTCTGGGGACGAAATCGTAGGACGATGGAGTGGAGTTTTACCTTGTGGGTCTTGGCTCTGAGTACTGGATTTCTGATTTGGGAGCCAACCTGAGACTATGACGAATTTGCAGCAAGGATGACTTGAATGTGGGCAGTGATTGATGGCCGAGAGCTATATCTTGTTTTGGCTGAAGACAGAGGGCTTAGATGCAAATCGATGGATATGGATCGAGACTAGGAGGGTGTATTCAATTGGGATTTTGAGGGATTTTAATTCTTTTAATGAATCTAGGGGTATTCAATCAAGATTTTAAATGATTCTCTGAGATTCAAGGTGTATTCAATCAAGATTTTAAGATAGTTTATTAAAATCCTTATAAATCCAGGTGTATTCAATTAGGAATTTAAATAAGTTTATAACATTCCAGGTGTATTCAATTAGAAATTGATTTTAAAGAATTTGAAAAAGTTGAGGAATTAGAGGGAATTTGAGAGATTTCGCAGTGTATTTTAAGCATCCACAAATCTCACCTCCCCATGAGATTTCAAGGGAATTGAATCAAAATTTTATATGGAATCTCTATAAATCAATTAAACTCCATAAAAATCAATGGATTTATAATTCCACTAAAATCTCTCAAATTCCCGATTGAATACACCCCTTAAGTTTGGGGGTGGATCTATGAATCTTTGGGCTTCTGCATTACTTTTGGGTTGAACCTGCAAGCACGGCATACACAAGTATCAGATCAGAGAATTTCGTCATATCAATGAGCCCATGCATCAAGTTCCGAATGGAGTTCATACAAGTTCTGGTCATGAAATCCGTAAGAAAAATGAGATATTTACCTTGGTGTGCACTGGGACATTGATTCGACGGATTGAAGGTTCGATTTGCGGAGACATGGAGATTTGGGAAGAAATGACAGAAATCCAGCTATGGAGGCACGGCTGGGTCTTTGCCTTGGGTTCGACAAATCCGAAACCATTGGAATATTTTGAATGCCTAGAGAGCTAGGTAGTGATGGGTTTGGCTTTTGGTTACAGAGAAAGGAGAGACATGAGACCTGCGGCTCTATATTTTTTTTCTGAGAGAAATGGTTGAGGGTTTCGAAGCTTAAACTCAGAAATGGGAAATGATAACCGGGTGTGTTCTAGGTTTCTTATGGTGCACGTGCGCACTTGCAGCCGAAGCCCGTTGGGTTGATCCAGCTTTCGCTGGATTGGGCTCACTCATGGCCCACTGCATTACCTCAGATTGTCAAGCGCATGGGCTCCATGATTTCCATGCATCAGGACACCAGGTTCCATCTTTCCTGTAAGTTTTGTTTTATTCAGTTGTCTTTATATTATTTTCTTAATTTCAGTTTTTATTTAATGGCTAGTTGTTAGTTTTTAATTTTATTTAATTTAATTTAATTTTTTTTTTTTTTATGAATTTATTTTCATGTCTTTTGTTTATTTTTCCACACCTTGAGGACAATGTGTGATTTAAGTTTGGGGGTGGGAAATAAGAATTTTTAGGTTTTTAATTTTTGAGTCAAATAAAAAAAAAAATTAAGTTAATATCCATAGTTTATTTTAAACGTTAGAACAAATAGACATGGTGAAGGTTAATCCCACAATAGAGTCTTTTCTATTTATCGTTGATTAGACACTAATTCATGAGTTATACTTTGAAAATTTGCACGTTCATCAACATGGTTTGTGGGGAGTGAGATTGAAACACTTACTTTTAGTCTATGTTGATTTTAATTTTTGTTTCAAGGAAAGTTAATTATTGTTATAAATAAAGTAATAATTGTCCCACCTGAGACTTTACTTAGTAACCGAGCCAGTCCTGCCTAATCAACAGTGATTCTCGCGTCAAACAATAGAGTCTTGGCATGGGGCAGGGTGGTTAGTTGGTTTCGAGTGAACTAGCATTACACGACCACTACTGTTACTAAAAAAAAAAAAAAAAAAGCGAGAAAAGTCGAAAAAAAAAAGGATAGCTATTTGAAGTTACTATGTGTGAAATAAAAAGGACGAGAGGTAAGGGTTTTAGTCGAGTCTCTTTAACCATGTTGGTTCACTTTACACCAAAGGAAGTTCATAAATTCTTTTCTAATTGATTCTAAATGGCTTAGACTCTGTGATGGGATTAGTTGGATCTTTTGAAAAGATGTTCTAATTTTTAACGTTTTCTATGGATTGCAACTTGAAGATGAAAATTGTGTCTTAGTTAATTTTTGTCTAAGTTTCTAGTTTGTTAGTTTTTATTTTTGTTTTTGAGTTTTGTTTTGCTTGAGGACAAGCAAAAAGCTAAGTTTGGGGGTATTTGATGAGTCCATATTTTACTATATATTTTACCCTATTCTTAGTAATAATTTATTGGCTATTTTGGTAGAATTTTGATACTTTGTTATATATTTCTAATGTAGGACATTCGACTTCCTCTGGAGCAAAAAGTGATCAAACGGATGAATTTTGGAGTGATTCCAATTGGAGGATGTTCGTGAGTCTTTCAAAATGATTGTGTCAAAGTTCCAGATTTTTCTACCTAGCCGTTTGACCGTGGCGATGAAATTAAGGCCCAGCTCGCAGCTTTCCCAGATTGACGTTTCTGGACGTTTTGGGTATTTTGGAGGTCAAGATGGTATATTTTGAGGAAGATTCCTTCTGAGGATTTGTAGGGGACGTCTCAAGCTTTCAAAAGAGACCTTTTTGGACCAAATCGGAGTTGATTTGGTTAGTCAAAAGTCTGATTTTCTGAGAAATCCGAATTCCAGTTCAAATAGGAAACCTTTTATTTTCTGTTTTATTATTTTATTAGGTTTCCTAGTTTTATTCTAAGACCTTTTACTAGGAGGATTTTAATTATAGTATATAAATAAGGCTTTTTAGCCATTAGGGGGGACGCAACATAGAAGGAGGCACTACTTTGGAGAACTTAGCTAGGTTTTGACGATTTGTATTTCAGGTGTTTTCTATCCTTTTTCTATTTCAATAAAATTCCTTTTGTTTTATGGTTGTTCGTAACTAATTTCGTTTGCTAGGGCGATGCCTTGAGCCTTAGCATGAATATGTAGTTTTTATTTAATTGCTTATGATATTATACATGCATGCTTTGAATTGTTAATCACTGTGCTTTAAGCTGTCTTTGTGTCTTAATGATTCGCGACCATTAGGATGTTTAGATAAGTAATCGGATGCAATTCGATCGGAATACCACCGGGGAATTGAGTATTGCTTCTTGTGATTGATAGTTGTAATTTCACCCAGTGGCGGAGCCAGAATTCTGAGTGAGGAGGGGCATTTCACACACACACACATATATATATATATATATACGTATATGCTTGTGTATAAAAGTTGAATTCATAACATGTTAGTATATACAATTTGTGTAATTTTCATAAAACTGAAAGACCTCTATTGAATTCAATACTAAGAAGAAAAATATGTAAATCCAGACAACCAAGTAAGAGGTAAGACTGTGGAACGCTAAAGAAAATACAAAGAAGTAGAAAAAGCAGGATAAGGGGAAGAGATCTGCAAATAAAGAAGAAGGTGGATTGCTTTAGAAAATGATACGGTGTATATTACTCTTAGCTGAGAGAATCGAACCGATAGTAGGGTTGTTTTTTTTTTCATTTAAAATTGCACGTCTCATTTAAAACTCCCTTGCCAAACTCATCGTTTCATTAAACAGTCAAACAAATTTAAAACCAAAACAACCCAACGACGTCGTTTGCCTCATCTTCTCCCATGAGGTTCACACCTTTGCAAATAAAAACATGGTGCCGCTAGTTGATTTCTTACACCTTTTACAGAAGTTAGGATGGGCCTAGGACTACCCTAGTCCCTTGGTGGCGCCGCCCCTGATTTCACCTAGGATGAATACCACGTCTTAGGGGTTGCATGGTTTTTCAAAGGGTTTTCACAAAACTTAATGAGTCATGCCTGTTCATATTTGATCTGAATACCACAGACGGGTTGCATGTTTGATATACGTTCTAGCTTGAATACCACGAGTAGAATATGCATTAGGAAAACCTAACCTTCAAAGTTGCATGGGTAAGTCATAAGTAATTGGTAGATCTACATAGGATTGTTAAGGGGTCGGCGGAACCCTAGGCTTTTACAAATTTGGTTTTCAAAACTCTTTCTGTTGTTTTCTTTACTTTGTCAATTTATTTCATCGTTTTTAATTAAATTCGTTTTTAATATTTTAGGTAATAAAATCAACCTCTTCCCAATTTCGTTTTTAAATAATTAACTAAGATTTGGTTTTAACATAGATTATTCATTCAATCCCTGTGGAAAACGACCTTGCTTGAGCTGCTATACTACGACAACCTTGTACTTTTGCAAGTATTTTTATCCCTACTTTTGCAAGTGGTAAAAGCCCTATCAGTCTTCCATTGATTTCTTTGTCTTTTCCACGCAGCACCAATGTAAGAAAAACTTAATTCTCCTTGTCTTCTTCTTAGGTGGTGCTGCCACGAGGCAGCCGTCTGGGTGGTGCGGCACGTCGGCTGACAAGGGCTAGGAGTCGGCTTGGCATGGGCCAAGGAGGTGGTGTGGCAGGGGCCATTACCTGTAGTGCTCGGCTTGACAGAAGCCAAAGACTAGCTTGGCGTGGGCCGAGGAAGTGGCATGGCATATGCCACGATTTGGGCAGCCACGTTTGGGTTGCTTGCCAAAAAATGAGAAAATTGCTTGAGTTTGATTTCTCAGCTGCCATAGATGGAGTAGTCAAGGATGAAGTTGCCAAGATGGGAGCTGTTGAATATGAAGTGTCGGATGAGCGAACTGTTGAGTGCAAAGTGGCTGCTGCTTCCTGACCATTCGCTGCCTAGTTGGTCTTCAAGCATTCGATCTTTTGAGCTACGCGGCCTTCTCACACTGGAGAGCTTACCCAGATGGGTGTCGAGGAATTAGTTTACCCTCTCACACCGGATAGCAATTGGTTTACCTTCTCGCACTGAAGAGCAATTAGTTTACTCTCTCGCACTGGAGAGCAATTAGTTTACCCTCTCGCACTAGAAAGTAATTAGTTAAACCTCTCGCATTGGAGAGCAGATCCATATGGGTGTCGGGGAATTGGTTTACCCTTTCGCACTTGAGAGCAATTAGTTTATCCTCTCGCACTAGAGAGCAGACCCTTTTGGGTGTCGGGGAATTGGTTTACCTTCTCACACTGGAGAGCAAACCCTTTTTGGGTGTCGGGAAATTAGTTTACCTTCTCGCACTAGAGAGCAGACCTAGATAGGTGTCGGGGGATTGGTTTACCCTCTCACACTGGAAAGCAATTAGTTTATCCTCTCGCACTGGATAGATTACCCAAATGGGTGTCGGGAGATTAATTTACCCTTTTCGCACTGGAGAGCAATTAGTTTATCCTCTCACAGTGGAGAGCTTACCCAAATGGATGTCGAGGGATTGGTTTACCCTCTTGCACTGCAAAGCAGTTAGTTTATCCTCTCGCACTGGAGAGCACCCATATGGGTGTCGGGGAATTGGTTTACCTTCTCGCACTGAAGAGCAATTAGTTTACCATCTCGCACTGAAGAGCTTACCCATATGGGTGTTAGGGGATTGGTTTACCTTCTCGCACTGGAGAGCATAGAAGTCGTTGTCGTGAGCGCAGTTGAGGAAAGCTGGACACGGCTAGGAGTCATGGTGCAAGATTGACACGGCTAGGAGTCGTGGTGCAAGATTGGCACAGTTATGAGCCATGGTGATAGATCAATGCCTGCCGGGAACCATGAAGCAAGTAGGCACATCTGTGAAAGTAGAGTTGGGGCTGGCTTGGGCCAGGTTGTGCGCAGCAGAATTGAACCACTAGGTCTGTGATGATCGGCTACTGGTGATGTGCTGCTTCAGTATTGAATCGTCTGGAGTGTTGAGAACAAGGTATGCCCCCGGTTCTTGGTAGTTGGGCTGGTGTGTCCTTCTGGTACTTGTCTTCCCCTGGCGCGTCATTAGGCTAAGCTGCTACCTTTGTTGAAACAAAAGTAATCTTTATATTTGACAATCTATGTGGGATAGTCCTGTCTGCTCGATCTTGTCATTGAAAGATGACCTGCTTATATTGGTTATGTCTCATCGGAGCGCCTCGTAAGTAGCTTCGTTGCGCTGGAAATTACGCAATCGCTTAGTCATGAACCTCTTTACTTCTTCCTGAATTTGCCTTTGTTGGGGTAGCGGAGTTCTCGGCTGCCCCCGGTCGTGACCTGCTGGTCTAGGCTACTATTCCATGTGTTCGGCTTGTCTATGTCGCGGCTGTAGTGCATATGGTATGTTCCTAGCAGGCGAGCAGGTAACTCGCTGGTTGTTAGTTGAACTTGAGCCTGATTAAGTGACTACTTCTCTCCGTCTACTGTGCTGCCTACTCCGATATGAGGTGGAGGACACTCCTTGTGGGTCTTGCTGCGAATAAACACTTCACCTGGAAGGTTGCCCATGTTGATTATCGGAGTGTGGCCCCAACCGTAAGTCTATATTTGTTTATGAGCCTAACTGAGTGCACGTTCCTTCGCGCGCTAAGATGAGATTATACGTTATCTCGAGGGCCTAGTCGGAAGTGTACTTCGTCAGAACGCTTGGTTCGTGACGGGTCAAGTGGCTGCTTTTTGGGATGCTGCTGAAGAGGTTCATTGTCTACCCTTGTCCTACTTTAGGGTACTTCGTCGAGGGCATGTTGCATCTCAGTGAGCTGCAAGTGCTGATTTACCAAGGTCGTCTGTTGTGCGAGGGCACTTGTCAACTCTATGACTTGTCGAGACAAGTGTTGTTCACCATTCGGGTTAGAAGAGCTTGGATGGAATGCGTTTCCTTGAGTAGTGGAACTGTGGTAGACTCTGGGTGCGAGATTTGAGTTGGAAAATGTCAAATCCGTGGAGAAATTGGGTGAAAATGCCCCCGGTTCAATCGTCAGCCTAGAAATTTAGAGCCGGGACGGTTGAACAGGTCTTGGATCGGCTTGGGCTGCTTGGGACACCACGGGAGTGGGCTGCGGTGCTCATGCATGTTGGTCTTGGGCTCGGCTCTGGGGCACACTAGGTTGCTTCTCCTGCCGCAACTGCTTGGGCTTATGCTGCTGAGGTAGTGGCTCGAGCCAGCTCGCGATGGGCCTAGCTTGGATGCCTTGCAACGTAGGCTTCAGATTAGGTCGTGCACCAAGTGAACGAGGCTTGGGCTGTGTATAGCGCCTAGGCTTGTGGCTGCCTCACTGCTCGCTACTTACCGTGGGCTTGCTGCCATGGAGCTGGCCCATTCCCCACTGCCACGATGGTCCCCGTGGCTGCCATGGTGGTGGTGCTCTGTGGTGGCAAAGTTGATCATTTTGCCATCGCTTTGAGCCTCATGGATCGTCGTGGTGAGGCTATGTCTTGTCCTCCGCCATTTGATCTGGATCTTTGAATGTAGAAAGTTTTGTTCATCATGGTTTCTGAATTTCCAGTCATTATATTTTTTTTCCTCACCTCTATTCAAAGAATTAAAAAAAATTCTAGGAATAAGAAAGTATGAAAAATTTACGAACGAACGAGAAACGAGAAACTTTGAATGCGAGTGTCTTCTTCAAGCCTGTGAATCAAACTCTCAATGAAAGCATGAAGGGGGGGGCTTTGGCCGAAGAACCTTATATGCCAAAGTTAGAAATTTGAGAGAACAGTGTTTGGAGAATTTAGAGAATTTTGCAAGAAAGTAGGAATTTAAGTTTTGGAGAGAATGAAGGTGTTTATATATGGGTGTGGCTGGCCCCTTTGGGAGGAGATGGACCGGCCACTTGGATGGTTTTTTGGGTGAGATTCATGATTTGTAAGCTAATTAATAGATTAATTGGCTAATTAATCAATTAATTATCTAATTAATATAATTTAGAAAGGAATGATTTGGGAGTTACCTTGTGGAGAAGATTTGATGAGGATGGATGAAATAGGTTTTGAATAAATACTTATTTTGGGCACTTTTGACTTGGCCTCGAGGGTAATCTTGTATTTTTAACCCAAAAGTCCACGTGCCGCCTCCATATTTTTCTTGATTATTTTTTGCTCCACAATATAGGTTTAGGCTAGTTAGAAAATAACTATTTTACTCTTCTCTCTTCACTCTATTCTTTTCCTTATCTCCTCACCTCTCTTATCCTTATTTACTCTCTTCTAACATGTGTTTTTCTCCATTCTCTCCTCACTCTCTCCCATCCTCCTCTCCTCCTTTCTCTCTACCGTTCTCTATAATAATATGTCCTCCATCATATTATTATCACTTCTTCGTGCAACCTAAATCTTCATAGAATTAATTAAGCAAATTAGCAACATCACTAGCGGCTACTATTTTCTCGGTTTCATCTGCAAATCTTGGAGCCATGTGGGAACTCTTGCTTTTGAGAGTTCCAATGTAGTTGCTTATGACTCAATGAACCTTCATGTAACTAGATTTAAACTGCTTAGACAATCTCCAAAAGAGATTTCATCCTAAGTGGAATGCCACACAATCAAATTTGAAGGTAGAAAGAAGATTCAACCGATATGCCAATCTTATGTGGATTGACATATAAATTTTTTACTGCCAACTTTGACATATGAGAAAATGTGTTTTCAAATCATTTATAATTATTTTATTGTGTAGATCCCCTTAATGCACCAATTATAGATCTTGAAAATTTGTTTTAAATGATTTCTCTTTAAAAATGCGTCTTACAAATATCATTGAGAGGTATTTGTCAATTTGTCTCCCAAACTTGTAAGGATTGGCCAATTTCCCCCTCAAATTTAATTTTGGCAAATATCCCCCTTCAACTTTCATAATTAGTCGATTTTCACTCCACTGTAAAATTTTCATAATTTCCATCCATTATTTCTATTCATATGTCACGTGATCACAAAAGAAAATTATTTTCTCCCTACCTTCTCCTTCCGTTTCTCCACCCACGTGCTATCCACAACGCATTTCTCCACAACAGTAGCATGACCTAATTCAACACCCAGGTGCTATCCGTCGTTTGAGTTTAAGAAATGGATATCGAAATTGAAAGAAAAAGATTGGACTTTTGTGAAGAAAATCACAAAAGTGAGAAACTTGACAACCTCTAAAAGGCCCCAAATGAAGGATGGAAAAGCTAAAGAGACAGAAGGGATTAAAGAAGACGTCTTGACGGATGTCAGCAGGTCCCGGATATCGATTCGGCTCGACTCATCTCCGCAACCAGGTACAAGCTCGTCCCTGAATGGGGCTATGGTTGCGTCGTCACCGTCACAGTCGTCAACTAAACATCCCCCACCCCATCAACACAGATAACTCTGACGGCAAGCTCGTTCTTCTCTCTACTCCGCCTCCTGCGGCAACTAGAACTTCAACATACCGACCCTATCCACGCCTTTGACTGAATAACATGAAACTGAATTATGGGTTTGGAAATTGGATGAGAAACATAGAGAAATACTGGGTTTGAAAGGTCAAACAAAGAAGAAACATACAAAAATGCTGGTTTGAGAGGTCAATTGGTTAAAAGGGGAAGAAAACTTGGGTGTGGAGAAAAGGAAGAAGAATGTATGGAGAAATTCACATTATCGCCCTTTAAAAGGTTATCATGTGAATAGATCGTGGAATGCTTAACGAAAAATTAGATAAATTTTTTGAAAACTAACGGTATGGTGGAAATTAATTAATTATGAGAGTTTATGGTAGAAATTAGCCACAAAAATTAAAGTTGAGTGAGAAATTGGCCAATCATTTATAACAAAAAAAATATGGACCAGAGCAATAGAAAATCTGACATTACCACACCAGCAATCAAATTAACATTTGACATTTCCATTAAAAATGCTCTTGACAGATATAATATTTAAGCAAACATAATTACTGTAGAATTCCTTCACGTAAAATTAAAAAAATAAAATAAAATAAAATGGTTATCAAATAGTTTTCACCGTTCGAACTTTGTAGTCTCCTCTCACTACTTTGTAGTCTCCGTTCTGGTTATCTTCGTTGACGTCAAGCATTTCACCGTTCAAACTTTAAACCCATTTTTTATTCTCAAAGAAAAATATGTTCATCTTTGATGCAAGCTCAACCATTGCTCGATGAGAAGCCTCACAGCTTGTGCAACGATTGCTTCAACCAAGCTTATGCAAGACAATCACAGAGAACCTCCATATTATTCTTCTTCTGGGTAAGAAATCTGAGTCTTTCTTCGTATGCCCTTCACACATGTTTTCGTTTCTGGGTTTTCTTTTTCTTTCTGAAGAAGAAAGCTTAATGATTTCATTTCTTGGTTTTTAATGGAAGAATAGGGTCTGGTTTTAGTGTAAAGAAGTAGGATTTGTAAGATTATGAGTATGAAGTATGTGATAGAACCGGTCATAGTGTTTGAGATCGATATGGAAAAGTCTTGATTAAAGCTATTTGGATGTCCTCAATGTTTTAGGATAACAAAATTGGGTGAAGTTCAATTGGTTTGGGAAAAGAACTAGGTGTTGGAACTCTATAAGGCAGGGCCGGCCCTGAGGGTAGCCCAAGTAGGTGCCCGCCTAGGGCCCCCACTTCGGAAGGATCCCAAAAAAAATTTATATTTTGTAATTAACATATAAATACAAAAAAAAAGTAAAAAAATATCATAATTCTTTTGTTAGTGCAGTGGAAATGTTGGCTTCATTTTTCTTTGGGGTGTTGAGTTCAAAACACGAAACTGCCTTTCACTCACTAGATTTTTCTTGTTTTTCAAATGTACTGCCAATCCATCTGTCTAACTCTCAATCCATCTGTCCAAATGCATATAAAGTTATAAAACTCAAGTCACTTTGCAATCTTTTTTCTTTCAACTTCTCATTCTCTCCATTTCTATCGAATGTTTAAACCAACTTCTCATTCTCTCAATTTCTATTGAATGTTCAAAACCAACTATCATATGGTCTTAAAAATTGTACTTTAAGATAATCAAGACTTTGAATTTATATTTTTCTTTTCAATAACTTTTTATTCAATGGATTATTTTAATATTCAATTCGTTAGTGTGATGTTGATTTTAGAAGGAAAAAAAACACAAGAGAAACAATTGGCGTTGAATTTATTATACTCGTCAATCAAGTTTTATTGTTCTGTACTCTCTTGATCATCAAGTTTTATTTTTCTTCACTCTCAATCTTAGACTCTTGACTGCAAACATTTAGTACATTTGTGTCTAAAAACGTGAATCGTGTAATGTTTAAATAATGTTTGTACAATTATCTTCTTTCGATATTAATTTTTAATGATATTTGATGTGAAAATAGAACTTTTTATGTATTTAACGAATATTTTTTTTATACAAATCAATATACAAAGAACTGGAGATCAGAGAATTTTAGGACCCCACTTCGAAGGCTCGCCTAGGGCCCCCAAATTCTCAGGGCCGACCCTACTATAAAGTTTCATAATCCTTTATGGTTTGTATAGTTTAAATCTTAGTCTAATTCTGATAGGGAATAGTCGGAGGAATACTATATATAAAGCTTAAACCAGTGCTCTTGCAGTCACTGGCTTATTTTGTTCCAAGACCTATTGATTGGAAGAGCTATTATTGCAAAAGAGGAGAAGGTTTTGAGCACAGAAGCTGCAATGGCTTCATCATCAGGATCGAATAATGCAGGTATGTTTTAAAGATTTTGTTCGTGAGTGTGTTTAATAAAAGGCTTATATAAGTTGTGATTCAATTGGATGAATTCATGTTCCTCGGATAAGAAGTTATAAACTTGTTCTTACAGGTTTGTCTCAGATTATGGAGAAGAATTTTGTTCTGTTGGTTGGGATTTTATTGTTGCAGATTGTAGTTCATTGCTCTGGTGCTGATTCGATGGTAAATAATGAGAACTTATATTTTTGGAGTGAATTTAATTGTTTTGTGGTCTATATTTATTGGTTAGAGGTTTTGAATGTAGGTAGAATCCGGTGTGAAAACTGATTTGGACCGCAAAAGTTCGTTCACATCGGATAATTCAAATGGTTCCATTGATAACACTGTTGGGTCTAATTCGGTTTCGAATGCTAACGATGTTCAAAAAGTGAAGAAAGACGGAGATCAGGTGGTTGGATCAAAGGAGGGTATTGGGGATAATAAGAGCAATCCAAGTAAGGAAGTGGGTGTGAAAGAATCTGATAATGTGGCAAAGAGTGGTGGAGGGTCGAGCGAGGGATCCAAATTAGAGGGCGAGGACAAGAAACTGAAGCAGAGTGATGGGTTGGAATCAAAGGAAGGGCCTAAGGAGGTGGATAATGGTGCAAATACCGTCTCTGTAAACCCCATAAGGAAGGAGGGGACGCGGAGTGAAGAATGTGATACATCTAATATGTGTACTGATGAGGGCAACCAGTTGGTTGCGTGTTTGAAAGTTCCCGGAAATGGTATGTTTTACATTTTGTATTCACGGCAGTTCTATGCATATTTCTTGTTTATACTATCCATTGTTGGTGTTTTCCTTATTTCTTGGACTAATGGATTGTTCTCATTCAACTGAATAATCAATCTGGTTAAGAATTCCGTCATGCAATAAATATTCGGATATTAGAGTTTGTTCTTTATGTGTTTTCAGATCATTATTCATTTAGCATACTGAAATATAGTTTTTTAATTGTATTTTTTATAGTTAAGTTTGTTAGGTTTTGCATTGATCATACTTGACTTATTGTGGGTTATCATTTTTCAGATTCTCACCATCTTTCACTTTTAATTAAGAACATGGCCAAAGGCTCTCTCTTGGTTTCCATTGTTGCTCCTGATTTTGTGCGACTGGACGAAACAAAAATTCAACTTGAAGAGAAAGAAAATAGAAAAGTAAGTGTAAAGAACACAAAAGATTTGTTCGATCACAAAATATGGTTTTTTTTTTTTTTTTATGATTTCTTAATCGAAGCTAGTATATTTACACCGTGATGCAAATTCTTCATATGGTGCTGTTTTACTTTAGACTATGATGTCTAATACTTATATAAATAAGGGTTTATATCACAAATGGTCCCTGAAATTGACCCCATCAATCATGATGGTTCCTGAAATTGAAAATCGATCAATGTAGTCCCTGAATTTTAACTCGCGAATCAATGTGGTCCTTCTGTTAGTGTTCCGTCCAAATTAACACTAAAAAAAGGTTAGAGAACCAATTTTTCATGGTAAAATGACCAAAAAAAGGTTAGAGAACCACTTTTTTTTGTTTTTATTTTAGTTTTAGCACCAAATCCATGAAAAAATGGAGAGAAAAGTGAAGATGGAAAAAAGAAAAGAGAGGTAGTAAGTAAAATTATAAGTAACATGGTTATTTTTTATCATTTTACTATGAAAAATTGGTTCTCTAACCTTTTTTTAAAGTTAATTTGGACGGAACACTAACAGAAGGACCACATTGTTTCGCGAGTTAAAATTCAGGGACTACATTGATCGATTTTCAATTTCCGGGACCATCATGATTGATGGGGTCAATTTCAGGGACCATTTGTGATATAATGTGCGATTGCTTTTGCAAAATGGTTGAAAGAGGATCCCTAGGGCTATAGAGAATCAATTTCTTGTTTCCTTTCACAAAATGCAGCCTAATGTTAATATTCATCATCACATCACACCTAGTTGAAAATGCTTCCCTGCTTGAAGGACTTCATAGGAGATTCAGCTTGTCCTTGTATTCTAAATGGCAAATGAGATTTTTTTTTTTTCCGCCGGGACACTTGGTTCCTTTGATACATAGTGTCATAAGTTCTTAAACTTTCCAGATGCATACAGCTACTATGAATTGGCTGAATCTTTACACCTATACCCCACGTGGGTAGTATGTCTATCCAAAAAGTACCTAGTAGTAACGAAATCCCATCCAATATTAGTTTGCAGATTCACCCAGTAAGCAATACTTTAATAAGAATCCCACTACACAATAGATTGGTTGATTCAAAAGTCTGTTTCTTATATTGATAGCAAGAGTCCTTGCCAAGTTGGCTTGAACCAATGTCTTAAAAGACGCGCCCCGAGGTGTGCCTAGACGGCTTTGGAGGCGGAGCGGAAGTGATAACGCCTCTGCCCAGTGAGAGTGGGTGAAAACTCGCCGAGGCGTGGTCGAGGCGAGACTAGGCGGCTAAGGAGCGCCTAAAGGTGGTTGGCGGGCGGGGCGTTCCCAGATCCATCCGCGACCCAAAATCGAAGTCGAATGCTCTGTTGTCAGGCTCTGCCATCTGGGTTTAGGGTTGCAGGGTGTGCGGCGTCTTCATGAGGAAGAAGACAGCGAAGAAGAAGAGGGATTTTTTGTTTTTTTTTTTTTCAAAGACTTGGTCCAAAACGACGTCGTTTTGGCCAAGTCTTTAATTTCTTTTAAATGACTTGGCCCAAAACGACATCATTTTGGCCAAGACTGTTTTTCTTTTATTTTTAAAACCCCAAGAGTCCATGTTTCCTCTGTTTTTCTCAGCAGTCCCCTATTATTTAAGATCCCGTAAGGCTTCGCCTCATGCCTCATGCCTAGGCCGGGCTATCCCCTGGACGCATCGCCCATGCCTCACACTTTTAATACATTGGCTTGAACACATGACTGGCATTATGTAACTCATTTTGTTTTTGCATTGAAAAAATCTAGGCGGTTTTCTATGGATGTTATAAGCGTAATGCTTGTCACCATGCTAAAAGTGGATTTTGATCTATATAATTTGGGTTCTGCAGGTTTTGGTTTCTGTTGGAAACGGAGGGGCTGGCAGTTCAATTGTCCTAAAAGCTGGAAATGGTCGATGCAACCTTGATTTGAAGTACCTAATCACAAACAGTTCCAGGAAGGAGCCTGAGAATTCTTCAAACTTTGCCTACACAAACTTCCCAAAACAAAAACCTTACGATTGCAATTCTGTTCTTTGCTTCAGCAATGATATTGGCATCGGCTTGGATGTGCATCAGCTTTAGAAATAGGCGGGTCTCTGGCAGTGGGTTGAAATATCAGAAGCTAGATAAGGACCTGCCAATTTCCAATGGAAAAAACCGGGTGTTGCATGTTAACGATGGATGGGATAATAACTGGGACGATAATTGGGATGATGAGGAGGCACCCCACACACCCTCGATGCCGATTACTCCTAGTCTCTCTGGCAAGGGCCTCGCCTCACGACGGTTGAACAAGGAAGCGTGGAAAGATTAGTCAGTTAGGTTGAGAAAGAGATTATAGATACATGTTCCTATTTTTGTTGATTTGTTTGTCATTGACAGACAATTATCTGATTTTTCATTTCCCAAGCAGGTGTAAAAACAGAAAAAAGGTTTTTCCCACTTATTTACAGGAGGTTAATGTGCTGACTTGTAGACCAAAAGCTTTTTGGGTGTCTTTGGTGAAGTTTTGTTTTGGGCATTCTGGCATAAAAGTCCTTAATCTCTGCATTACTTCATTTTAGGACGTCATTTAAAACTTGAAATCCCCTTTCTAGGGCAGATGTGGGTTGCCTGTTGGCTAGGGTACGCCTCTCTTGTACCCAAGTTTGAATTTCCTTTTCCTTAGATTAAAGTAGTTTTGAATATCACTTTAGCTTGTCATTGACCTCACTCACACAAACCTCGTTTTTCGGTTAATTCGGTCTAACTCCTACTATCCCAATTATGTGACACTCCTATCGAAGATTTACTCGTGGATTTACTCCTATCGAATCTTTGTTATGTTTTTGTTTTAATTTTATCTTTTTGGTAATTAACCTTGTTATGAACTGCTCATCTTGTATTGGACTCGATTAAGATCTTGAATGGGACTGTTGGGCTAATCTATGACCTCTTGTTCAACCTCAGAGTTTGTTGGGTTGGGCTGGGAAATTCCTTTTTGTAATCTCAATAGGCAGCCCAATAAGGTGAAGAAATAAATATGTGGACTGTACAAAAGAAATACTTGTAATAAGATGCCAAATTTCTTCTTCACATTGCAGTTTGTGTTGTAGGGTATGCTAGATGGAACTTGTTTGCTTCTCCTTTATTTTCCTTCATACTTATGTACTAAGGACACTATTTTTCTTTCACTTTCCAACCAATGTAGATACATTTTTTCTTCTTTTTACAAACGATGTCAAAATAAATTAAGGCCCCGTTTGGCATTGGTATATTTTTTTCACCAGAAATTGCTTCACTCTAAAGTTAAGCAATAAAAAAGTGTGTTAAAACTAATTATTTTGCTTATTTTAAAAGCAATAGCCTCTTGACACTGAATCTAAAAAACAACTTGTTGGTTCGTTTTAAAAGCTGCTATCATAAAAAGCGAAGCTTTTAAGAAATATTTTAAATTTATGTTCTACCCTCATTGGTTTTAAAAAATGGCATCATTTATCTTTTTAAATACATTTCATACCTCGAAGAACAAAATGAGCGCCACCACCTACCGCTACAACCATTATACCATCATCCCCATTACCACCACCATTGTTGTCGCTACCACAATTGTCACTAGTGCTACCACAACCGCCACTACTGCCACCACCATTGTTGCTTCATTGTGGCCAGCACAACCACAATCTCCACCACTGCCATTGTTGCCGCCCTTACCACCGTTGTTATATATGCACCTCAACCACCACACCTCACTATTGACACCACCACCATATCATACCGTTTATGCTGCCATCACCACGGTTGCCTTCCCCACCACTAGCCTTACAACACTGCCAACATGACCATCATCATCATTGCCACTAATGTCGCCGCCACCATCACCACAATAGCCACCACTTTTGCTACCACCACTATTACCTTTACACCTCAACCATTACACCTTACTACTGACACCACCATCATACCGCTACCATTGCTGCTACTGTTACCACCACTACTACCACCACCACCACTATGTCAACACCACCCGCACCCACAGTACTATTTCCATTTTTGTCATTATTAATAATCATATCACTTACCTTAAAATTCACCAAACGTTCTTACATTGCTTTTTATACTTCCAACACTTTTAAAGTACAATTTATCTAAAGCTCAACTGCTTTATTTTACAACTGATTATTCTTAAAGCACACTAGAAGAGGTTTTTAAAAGACATAACAATCCCAAACTGGCCTCAAGTCATTAAGATTGACTCAAATAATGCCAGTGGTTGGAAAATGAGTTAGGATGAGACTAGCTCAACAAATCAGTGCCCTTCTATTGTAAAAGAAAAAGAAGACTAGTATTGACATAAATGCACATCTAAAAGAAATAGGAACGTGCATCTTACTTAACCACCATGTCTACCTTCTATACCCCCTTATTATTTTTGTCCTTTAATTATCTTCAATTCATTTGATTTGATGGTCAAAATTTGAAAGGGTTATGTGAAAAGTAAAAATAATGTATGAATAGCAACACCCTAGTTAAAATGAGTCAATACAATTGAAATATCATATTCTTTTTGTTTGCAAAGGAACTGAATTAGAGATTTTTTTTTTTGTCCCACATAAACTATATTGTCTATATATCAAATTTTGACAAAAATAAAATTTGAACATTTTTTATGCAACGATGTCAACCTAAATATTGCTTGTGAATTAGTTGACTCCTTGTGATTGTTGGGACAAAAGTAATTGATGGAGATTTAATCAAAACTATATTGTGAAAATCTAGTGCCATCTTTTGGAAAAGAATCTTGCCGGATCCTGTTTCTAGGGATTCCGTGATCTCACCCGTTCATCGTACATCGTGCAGTCAAAAATCATTTTAAAATTTAAAATTTAAAATCAAATATGAATAGTACCTAACGAAAACTGACCGCACGATATACGATGAATGATGAGATCACGGGATTCCTAGGAAAAGGATCCTCATCGGATCCTTTTCCCCCTCTTTTGTCCTTCAATCATAAATGAAATTTTTTAATTTAGTTAAAAAATAAACTAAGAAAATGTGGCCTAGTAGTAAAGGTGCGGACTGCGGCTCCTCAACAAACAAAGAAAATGTGGGAGGTCCCATCGAGGGTCCAAGCTGGAGAGTTTGCTTGACTAGGGTCACGGGCATGTTGAAATTCCCTATAGCCTCTTCAGACCCGGCAAGGATGAATAAACATGACTTGCCACAGTTGTCCACCTTTTGAGAAAGGAAAAAATAAACACTTAGTTATACATTTATAAAATAAAAAAATAAAAAAATTGTTATCAACTTTGTATTTAAGTGGGATTGTGTAAATCCTAGATTAGATTTCATACTAGTTATTCTTCCCTATTAGGACTTGTATTCCTTGGAGGAGAAGGATTTTTTCCCTCCCTTATTACTATAAATAAAGGCACTGCGTAGTGGGAATAACATATCTTCTACACAACCCTACAAACACATCTCTCTCTATATTTTCTCTGTGCCGCCGGCCCCCTCTCCCTATCAGTTAAATATAGGCCACAACATGTTATCAGCACGCTCCTACCGATGCCCTTAGGAATCTAACACAAAAGTTTTCTGCATCAAAACAATTCATCAATATCATCACGTAATCAGGTTCTTCCCAAACAACAATTTTAATCTCGATATTTTTGCAGCGCTGATAGCACGAACATTCACCATAATACATGACCCAACTTTACGTTTTTTGAATTTTAGATTCTACATAAATTGTGTATGCATTATATTCATAATTGTTGAATTATGTGAATTGATATTGCCATAAATTGCATCAAATATCTGCTCATGCATTAAAATATATGTTGAAATGCATTGAATTAATATGGAAATCAGAAAAGAAAAAAAAAATATATATATATATATATATATATATTATTAGGGTTTTCGTGAAACCCTAACACAGACGGCTTCATGCTGCGTTGTCGTGCAAGCCGCCAGCACAGGCTAGTAGCCTGCGTTGGCTTGGCGAGCCCAGCCCAGCCATGAATCACAAGGCTACAAGCCCAGAGGACCAAACGGTGTGTTTAGGCACCATCGTCCCCAACCCAAACCCTCGGCCTGAAGCCAAGGTCTTCCCTATCAAGTCTTCCGACGAAACCACGACCGGCAGTTGTGTGATTAGGACGAAACTCATCGTTTTCACCAACGATCTTCGAAATTCCAAAAGAATTTCGTGAGTTTTTTGTGGGATTCACTTGAATCCTTTCGGTTCTTATACCCACGACATTGAGGCTTTACCTCTGTTTCCAAAATCTTGGTTCTCCAATGAACCAAGGCTTGCCCTGACCACTAAAATCCACCTGAAGCAGCGCCGTTGACCATCCTCAGCCGATCCCCACACCCAGCACCGCTGGGGTGGCCTGAAGATCCAACTTGAGCCCTAACGGGCCTTGGTTTCCTTTGGTCCATATAGCACAACACCCTTTTATTAGGCTGCTTGTCCTTGTAGCCTTGACCCACATCACCAGCCCTTTGGGCTTTGTTGATCACCGGTCCGAGAATCAGTTTAGCCCTTCTAGGCTCCTGCCTTTTCCTATGCACCGCGTCACACATGATCACAGCCTACCAAGGTTGTGACGTTCCCAAATGTTACGACGCACTGGATCGCGTCCCCTGGAGCACCTGCGCTACAAAGCAAGGGATTCGTGCCCTATACGGACCTTCTTGGATTTAGCCCATAAACTTGAGCCTGCTTTTTCAATCCCTTATCTAGTCTTGGGTTGCAGCCGAGCCCAACCTGGCCTGATTTTTGGGCCTAGGCCACACAGTCTCTGTTTGCTCAGCTTATACGTGGGCTTTGGTCCATGTTTTTGGGACCCTCCAGCTTAATTGTTTATTTTTTTAGACAATTTAGGTTTTATAATTTTTCACTCACACTTTAATTTTGGCCCCAAGTCCAAATATTAATTCAATTATAATTCTAGACTGGAAGATCTATTTACATATTTTCTTGTTGCATATTTTTGTATATATATTTGTGTTTGTCTGCAGGAACATATGAACCTAAAGTTGATATTTTTTCGAAACCTTGAAGTTTCTAAGAAACGTGCCTTGTTGTAAAACCTGAAGTTTTTCCTTACCCATGAAAACCCAAAGTTTTGTTTCATGAAATTTAAACCAATACATGTCTATTAGAACCTGAATGTTCTAGTCCTATGTGATTGAATTGATTTTTCTCCATTGCACTAACCACATCTTGTCCATTTATTTTATGATAGAAACATGTCAAATTTGAACAAACTCGACTTCACCGTTTAAGATATCTCTGGAATGAACTACCTCAAGTGGGTCTAAAATGTGAAGCTCCACCTCACAGCAAAGAATTTGCGTCCCTCCATTGAAAAGAGACGGACAACCTAGTTGGTGAAGCTGAGAAAGACACTGCCATGATCTTCATCTGAAGACACATTTATGATGCACTGCAAACTGAGTACCTTGCTGAGGAAGATCCACAAGCACTTTGGGTCGCTTTAGCTAATCGCTTTGATCACCAAAAGGACATCTTTTTGCCTGAAGAATACATGACTGGCAGCATTTGCGCTTCCAAGTGAATGAATATAATTATGAAGTTTGTCGAATATGATCACTTCTCAAGTTCTGTAACGAGACATCGACCGAAAAGGATCTCTTGGAGAAGACCTATTCGACATTTTCTGCTACTAGTATTGTCATGCAGCAACAATATAGGGCTCAGAAGTTCACTAAGTTTTTGGATTTGATCTCTATTTTACTTCTCGCTAAAAAGCAGAATCATTTGTTGATGAAAAATCATCAAGCTAAACCAATTGGGGCGACTATTGTGCCTGAAACACATTATAGCACAAACCAATGCCCAAAAAAGCCAACATAGGCATGGTAGGGGCGGCCAGAAGCCACCCCATCAAGGTCAACAGATCCAATGCCCATCTAAGGGAGGTAATCGAGCCTATAAGCGCCCTAAACTCGCTCTCAAACTTTAAGAATAAAGGCAAAGCACTTAAAACCATGGATGCAGACATGTGCTATCATTGTGGTTCAAAGAACCACTGGCCCTATGTTTGCCGTGCTCCCCAGAAGGTTGTAGCTGAATATCATTCCCGTCGTAAGAAGTTTGATTCAAACTTTATGCAAGTGGATGAACCAGAGAGTACCAAGATGGAGGTTTCCGACTTTCAAGAGGCTATTACATCTATGGAATACTAGAATCTTGGACATAAACAATTTTCTAGTTGAAATTTAGAGTAATGGGGCCGAATTCCACATAGTGGCTGAACCCTCTTGTTTTTTTGTTTAAGCTTGCTCCTTTATATTTGGATTATTTGTTGGTGATTTGTTTTTTGGATATTAAGTTTTTGTAATTACCATCCTTGAATACTTAAATTATTTTGAATGGATATTTGTTTTTAGAACTTTTATGCATGTGACCGATTCAAATTAATTTTTATTTCTAGGTATGACTAGTGGAAAAGTTAGTTATCTGGCAGATAGTGCAACCACGCACACCGTTTTGTATGAACACATCTATTTCCCTAACTTCATACCTAATAATGCATCTCTAACAACCCTCTCAGACCTATCCAACCTGATCGAAAGATATGGTAAGGCACATATAATGTTGTCTAATGGTATAATCTTAACCATTAATGAGGCACTTTATTCTCCACGTTCTAAAAGAATGTTATTGAGTTTCAAGAACATTAGAGATAATAATTACCACATTGAAACATATGTAGAAAACATAGTTGAATTTTTGTGCATAACTTTCTACGAATATGGCCAGAAGTGTATTCTAGAGAAGATGGAGCGTATCCTAAGTGGTCTGTATACTATGACCATACGCCCTATAAAAAGCCACTATATGGCTGGCCTTACCTTTGGAACCACACACAAAATTACACTTTGGCATGATCGTTTGGGACACCCTAAACGAATAGTGATGCGCCGTATCCTCAAATCATCACACGGGCATCCAGTAACTTGACTTTTAGGCTTGATTCAAGGAATCGTATGTCAAACCCGCTCCATGGGAAAGCTTATTATTAAGCCTTCTTATGGCAAGATTCGTTCGAATCCTCCTATTTTTCTACAAAGGATTCAGGGGGACATTTGTAGACCGATTCACCCTACATGCTGACCATTTAGATATTTTATGGTTTTGGTTGACGCTTCTACACGTTGGTCACATGTGTGCTTGTTGTCCATAAGGAATGTTGTATTCTCTAAACTGTTGGCTCAGGTTATCACGCTCAGGGCTCACCACCCTGATTATCTGATCAAATATATTCGATTGAATAATGTAGAAGAATTCACATATAAAACTTTTGATGACTATTGCTTGTCGATTAGGGGGAAGCTGAACATCCAATGCCCTATGTTCACACCCAAAATAGGCTTGTAAAGACATTCATTAAGCACTTACAAATGATTGCTCGATCGTTAGTCATATGTACCAAGCTTTCAATCGTTGCTAGGGGCCATACAATATTGCACGCTGCCATGTTGGTTCGCCTAAGGCCTGTTGCGACCCAACCATATAGCACCTTTCAGTTGGTTACCGGATACGAACCCGACATATCGTTTATGCGCGTTTTTGGTTGTGCAGGTCTATATGCCGATTTCCCTGCCCTTACGTACAAAAATGGAGCCTCAGCGAAAGATTTGAATTTATGTCGAATGTGAATCTATGTCGGATATGATTCTCCTTTGATCATTCGTTACTTAGAACCTTTGACAGATGATCTGTTTACATCTCGTTTCGCAGATTTTCGTATGAGACAGTCTTTCCATCGTTAGGGGGAGATAAGAACATCACCGTTCCTAAAGAACGATGCAAATTATCGTGGACGACTCCCACTTTGTCTCATTTAAATCCCCGCAATGCTCAGTCTGAAACTTAAGTGCATCACATATTAGATCTCCAGAACGTAGTTCTTAGCATGCCAGATGCTTTCACGGATCTAGCGCGAGCGACAAGATCACATATTCTAGTTACGAATGTGCTTGCAAAGATGGATGTACCAAATGTATGATGAACTTCCCTCTTGAACGGCCCGGGACGCCACTTTGGCTGATCCACGTACATTAGAAGCTAGCCAATCATCTATCCCTGCACAAAAGTGTGGCAGACCACTAAGGCTTCACACCCTCAGAAGAGGAAACCCACGACACATGCTCCTCCTAAGCCTACTGTGAGTCCGACTTTCGCCTTCTCATTCTATATAACTCATGTGAAAATTCTAGATTAAGGAAGGGTCCTTGAAAATACGAATCAACCTCCTGAGAATCATGAGATTTCGGTCCATTATGCTAGCTTGGATGATGTTTGGGGTAGAAATGAGATGTTCATCGATGATGCATTAGTATATACAATAGCTACTGAGATCATGTTGAGCGAGGACATTGAACCCCATTTCGTTGATGAATGTCGATGTAGAACTAATTGGTCAAACTAGAAACAATCAATCCAAGTCAAACTCGATTCGCTTACGAAACATAAGGTGTTTGGACCTATAGCCCCTACCCCTCCACATGTAAAAATCGTTGGTTACAAGTGGGTTTTCGTTTGAAAGCGTCATGAGAAGAACAAAATTTTGCATTACAAAGCTAGTCTTGTTACTTAAGGCTTAACGCCCTGAGATTGACTATGACAAAACTTATTCACTCGTTATGGATGTGATTACTTTTCGCTACCTTATCACTTTGATAGTTTCCGAAAACTGAGTATAAAGTTGATAGACGTAGTAACTGCGTATCTATATGGGGATCATAATACGGAAATCTATATGAAAGTTTATGAAGGACTTACATTGATTGGAACAAATATTTCCAAACCCCGAAACACGCTCTCAATTTGTCTGAGGCGTTCACTCTACAGTTTGAAGCAATCTGGAATAATGTGGTATAACCATCTGAGTGAGTATTTGACTAGTCAGGGATATGTGAACAACAAACTATGCCCTTGTGTGTTCATTAAGAAGTCACATCTCGTGTTGCGATTGTTGCTGATGAAAGATCTAAGAAAGACTCCATACTGTCTCGGTCTTCGAGATAGAGCACCGTTCGGATGGAATCTTAGGTACATCAATCAAACTACACCTATAAGGTGTTGTGCCGCTTTAACGAAGATAAAGCGAAGCTTTTGAGTACTCCTATGGTTGTTCGATCGCTAGATGCAAAACGAGATCCATTCTGTCCGAATGAGGATGATGAAGAGATTTTAGAGCTTGAAGTTCCTTATCTAAATGCGATAGACACTTTATTGTACTTAGCTCAATGCACTAGACCCGACATATCATTCGTTGTTAATCTTTTGGCAAGATACGGTAATGCACCAACACACAAACACTGGAATGGTGTTAAAGACATCTTATGTTACCTTAAGGGTGTGTTTGTTGCGCCTGGACTGTCTCGGACTGGACTAGCTTCAGGGATTAAGCTGGACTGGCTTAGACTAGACTAAGCTGGACTAACTTAGTGAAGCGTTTGGTGCAGTGTTAGACTAAGAATCTGGATAATAACAAATTATAATATTATATTATTTAACCTATAAATTATTAATATTTTATTATGATCTTATCTTTTTCTCCATCTTTTCCTACCATTTTCGTCCCACTCTCTCCCTCTTTTCTCAGTTCTTCGTCCCACCTTCTCTCTCTTTTTTCCTCCCAGACCTCTTGATTCATATCTCTCTCTCATTCCCGGTCAAACTCATTATCGATTCCAATCTCTATTTCTCTGTCCTCCCTCCCTCTCTAGCTATGCGCTGTTCAAATGGAACCTTACGACTCCATTTTTCCAGACGAGTTGCAGGTTTCCCGATGTGTTTTCCGGCCAACCCTCGTTGAATTGGATGAAGTTAGCACCTCCAAAAAATTCCTCACCATCCCTGGACCGAGATCTTAGCTTTGCATGGTCGAATCTGTCATGGATTTGAAGAAGCCCAAAGAAGCCGAGACTTCGAGGCCATTTTCCGGCCACATTCGACCACCTTTTGGCCTCGATTCAGGTAGAATCATAATCTTGTCACTACCAGCTTCAATTTGGTATATTTTATATGAAAGTTGGTTGTGAAATGGATCTGAAAGAGAGTAGAATCGGAAAGTTAATGATTGATCTAGGTGACCGGAGATGGCGAGGAGTCTGTAGGGAGTGGTCGTTGAGCATGACGAGGACGAGAGAGAGGATAGTCTTAGCTAGTCCCATGGTTTTTGAGGGGTTTCGCTAAGACCGGCTAGCCCAGTGATTTAGTCTAGGCTAGTGAGACTTAGTTTCATTAAATCTAATCCCTACTGGGAACAAACATGGGACTGGACTAACTATTAGTCTAGTCCAGTCTAGTGATAGTCCAGTCCAGTGAGGGCTAGTGAAGGGAAACAAACACACCCTAAGGGTACTACGGATCTATGCTTGTCCTATCCCTACGGATCCTCGAGTGATGTCGCACCCTCCTTATCTCGAGTCGATTCTAGCCTTGTTGGTTATGCCGACGCATGATACTTATCTAATCCGCACAAGGTGCGTTCTTAAACGAGTTATGTCTTTATCGTTGAAGGCACCACAATCTCTTGGAGGTCAACTAAACAGACCTTAGTTGCCACTTCGTCTAACTATGCTGAAATTCTCGCCTTACAAGAAGCAACTCGGGAATGCTTTTGGTTAAGAGCAGTTGTGGGCTATATTCGAAGCTCCCGCGATCTTTATCCTGTCGTTGACGTCCCTGACGAAGATCTATGAAGACAACGCAGCATGCATCGAACAGATCAAGAAGAGTTACATCAAAGGAGACAACACCAAGCACATTGCGCCGAAAATCTTCTTCTCACATCAACAACAAGAGCATCAGAAGATTGAAGTCACTGCAAATCCGTTCATAAACCAATCTGGTCGACCTCTTCAGCCAAATCAATACCGAATGCGACGTTTCAGAAGCTTGTTCAAGGAATAGGTATGCGTACACTTTCTAAGTTGTAACATTGCTAGTTCTCTTTGATATTATGTCAAACTCAGGAAGAGTATCCTGAAGTATACTTGTTTGATCTTAATGTACACTTTTTCCTACGACTAGGAGCATTTTTCTCATTGGGTTTTTGCTACTTAACGAGGTACTCACCTTGGATTGATCATATCTCTGATGACGTTCCGTAGAAGTTTCATTTAACTTTACATTTCTCGCACCAATCAGTTAAATATAAACCGCAACAAAAATTACATTTATTTTTAGTTATACAAGCCAAAATGCATAGTACCTTGATTCACGCTCCCCATCACCTCTTCTGTTCCTCTCCATTGTCGTATTTCACAACCCCTACTTCTACTACCATGTCGTATCAACACCGGTTAAGAGTATGTGAGCCCTAGCGTCTTCGTCGACCACGTGTCGCGTTTCTATTTGGCCACCATGCGGAGCGCGTGCATTCGCTTTCATCTTTGTTAGGTCGCGGGATTGTCCTTAGGAGACAGCACGTGGGGGGCCCACGGGTGATTGTCAGAGAGCACGAGCCCTCACGTGACCAAGATAGTGGGCTCCTAAGGACACGTTGTCCTTGTACTCTCATCTTTGCGTTGTCGTACTTAGTGTAGGGTTTTAGAAGGAGGGTGACTAAGTAATTTACCTCACAATCAGATTCCGCGGCCGACCTATTTGCGTTTTGACTGCGCAGCATTCGCAGCTCCTTTTTCATGCCTTAGATTATCTAAAATAGAAAAGGTTAAAAGTCTACAAGTCTAAAAATTGTTTAATTTATCCAGAAATTCATATCTAATTAATAGCTGAGCTATAATTTAAGAAGCTCACTTAACTATTATTTGGTTAAAAGGGTATCAGGTTGGTCAAATGTAATCATTCTCTTAACCATTTTTATAATTGATTTAAATTCAACGGTTATATTTAAAACAATATAACGTAGTTTAATCAATTAAATAATAAATTTGAAGTATAACCTTATTCATAATAAATTATTGAGGGGTTCGGTTGGAGATGATATATGAATGTTGTATGATACTGTTCATTTAAAAATAATTTTTTGTAAGATTATAATTATGAATTGTGCTATGTTTCACTTTTTCGGTTAGAGATGACCTTATAATATCAATAATGATTTTGTTTCTTGTTTTATAAAAGAAAAGGCTAAATTACAACGAAAATCCTCGAGCAAAGTCTCTTTTAAAAAAATCAAAATGATGAGCGAGGGATTAACTTTGAAGCACAAAGCAATCCAAAAGTGAGATGAATCAAACTGGTCATCGAATTCACTAATGTCATCAATAATGAATTTGCTCATGTAGACTTATATAGGGTACATTTTTAATGTTCAAAATTATAGTTTTCCACTTTCGTAATTCCTAAATGAATGCAGTAAAAAAGCAACTTTGAATCACCCTCAGTCATTACCAACTTAAAAGTTAAAAACCACTTCTTTAAGCGCATAGCAAACAACGAACTACCTGTTTCTAAATGATAAATTTGATTATCTGTTGGCTATCCCACATTGGTGAGGGAAAGAAAAAGGAAAGAGTTTAAATATGATAATTACCTCACTTTGACTAACGCCGAGATCTTTTGTGATAAAACCCCACATGGCAGATTGGGCTAGTGATAATCACTAAGTTGATGACAGTATCAGTATTGTTGAAGTAGAGCTCTCGGCCAGTCGACCTGAAAAATTCAACAATTATCATGATTACTAATCTCTTAATATTATTTTGGATCCTTTTTTTTTTATCATATATTTTCTTAATAGTATGAGTGCACTCATTCACACAAAAATATCTAATTAATATTTGTAATTGATTGTTCCTTGATGTTCTATGTTAATGGACACAACCCGAACTACAATCAGATTGAACAATAAATAAGAAGACGATGTTTTAGTGGCATTAAAAGATGGGAAGAGATCCCTCTGGATCTCTCCCACCAAAGCCACACAATCAAATTATTATAACTTTTAAACTGCCTCCTGTTTGTAGTCGTTTGATCAAATTTCAAGTGTCCGAATTAATTGATTGTATGGCTTTGGTGGGAAAGATCCCGAGGGGATCTCTTCCCTTAAAAGATAGAGTGGATATAGTTGGATTGGACAATAATCTAAAATAACATAAAAGATTTTGGTTCACATAAAATACCCTTTTTTTTTGCGCATGCAAAGAGGCTAGGCATGATCACAATTTTTTTTTTTTTTTATTTTTAAAGTTTTTGTGACATTGTTTAGTTTTTACTTTGCAACGTACACAAAATAGTATTCTAACAATTGGGTCCAATTCAACTAAAAAACATAAATATAAATTAACCCGAAATCAAAAGAGGGTTGTTTTTAATTAGGGTGTCGATTTGTGGCCGTCAGATCGAATAAATTGAAGAGGTACTAAATGAGATGAGTTAACAATTGGTACGTTATAGATAAAAAAAATATTGGATTATGCTTTGCTCTACCAATTAAAATAGAATTCTTTTTAATTTTCAATCAGATATTTGGCAGACAGTTGGAGAAGAAAACACTTTACTTATTACATGCAAAGACGTATAAAGGCAAGTTGCAGATACAAGTCACAAAAAAACATGGGGGATATTTGGGGCCATGAAATCCATTGCAGTTTAGTGGGGACGTAGGGCGTTCGGATTCGGATGTCGGCTTTTCATGTTCACTTTTCAATTTAGAACTGAACTCGCCCTTTGGATTATTTTACATTCCAAAATCATTGTGCCTAAAACCCTACAATTATTTCAACAAAAAACAAGAAAACAAATAGGAAATTGTGTTTTATACTAACAAAGTGGAACCTCCATTAGGTAAAACTTGAATCCCAATGACCTTATAGGACTTTATTTTACTAATAAGACGGCCTTATGTATATTTAGAGCTATAGAGTGGTATGTGCACTATTTTGGTTTTATTTTTTAATTGATGAGATGAAGCGAAATTGAATTTGAGATATATTTCAACATTAATTAGGAAGATAAATACTGTTTTGAGTAATACATTCTTCGACAAGAGTGCAATGCTACTGTTACCGTCACAATAGCATGTGCAGTCTTAATTGTTGTTCATGCTTCCTTCCCTTTTAAACTCTGCCTAACTTCTATTAATTAGCTTGGCCAGCTTATGTTTATATAACTTATGTTAAGTAGTGGAGATGAAACTTTACCGCATTAGCGGAAGCAGCCGCGTATATGCATTCCAGTGCGGGTCCGATCTTCACCAATTCTCCTTTTTCCTAACAACTGACTCATTTCACCCGATACCGCTCTAGTAAAAATATGTTAAGTGATTTATTACGATGTGTTGAGGGATATATATTTTTTTTTTTTTTTACAAATGATATTCTACGCCAATCTTTACTAAGAGGGAGGGACGGGCAAATTATAATTTAACCCAAGATGTAGTGAGTTGAAGAAGAAAACACTAAGAGCAAGTCTACCCCTAAAAAAATGCACCAACACCCAGCCCATTTAATCCACTCAGTGAACAGTGATAGACCCCAATGAACAGTAATAGGCCAAATGCATCTCCACCCCTAAAAAATGCACTGGCACAAAGTCTAACAAATGCGCTGGCACAAACGATCTACACCCTTACAAAATGCGTTGGCACCCAGCCCATTTAAATATTATTAATTTTTTTATAAAATAATAAATAAAAAATAGTTTTAATTTCGGATATGATTAAATAAAGACAAAATTACATAAAGTACTAAAAATTAAGACGAAATTAAATAAAGTACTAAAATTAAATACGAAATTATACAAAGTATGTGGAGCTAGGATATGTGGTGCTAGGACCTTCGTTGCTAGGATCTGTGTAGCTAGAACCCCCTTGACTTGTTTCTGCATCTCTTGCACGCCTCATTCGCACCACGTCTCTTTTTTTTCCGATGTCCAAAAATACTTTGAATTCAGAGACAGTCCTACTAGAGGCTTGTTCATAGTGTCACGATCTGCTTGAGCCATCCTTTCTTCTCTAAGCATCTCGTTTTCTCGATTAAGTGCTTCTCTAATCATCTCGTTTTCTCGATTAACTATTTCTCTTTGTCTCTCAACCGCTGCATCATGTCTCTCAGTAGCTGCTAATATTGTTGTCATAGCAACAGCTTTTTCCTCATCTCTAGCCGCTTCCCACGCCATGTTCAATTCACCTTAGCGCGCAAGTTCGTCCATATATTTTGTGTAGTCATTTTTGGAAGAACTCCCTTTTTTCGTTGCCGCCTTCTTACCTTGAGGCCTTAGGGATCGATGAGTCACCTGGGTCTCCGGCAGTTCTTCCAGCGTCCCTTCCGGCACTTCTTCAAATGTGTCTTCTTCTTGTGCGGCCGTGTCTTCTTCCTGTTCGGCCGTGTCTGCTTCTGGCGAACTGTGTAGACTCATGCCGTGCATGACAACTTCTAGACCGGTTGCCACAATTCTGTATATGGGGCAATCTTTGACAATTTGCCAACATTCCCATTTGTTGAATGATTTTTTTGTGGTTCTTCGCATTGTAGAATGCTTGTTCTTGTAGTGTCTATAAATGTGGGATAAGACAGTATTATAAAATGCGGGTGTAACACAAATAAATAAATTAAAATATTGACGCGGTTGGAATACATATAAATAAATAAAAATATTGTCACCTGATCCGCTAAACTTGTCCCACTACGCAGATTACTAGAAGCATGAGAGATAGCATTTTTCCAACAAGTACAGGATGCATTGAGTTTTTTCTAACGACCTTGAAGACCTTGACTACTTCTGGCGTCTTTTCCATGTACATCGCAAAACGCTTTTGTAATTTTACTCCACATTTCTCGTTTATCCATCTCATTACCCGTAATCGGGTCATGAGTAGTGTGAACCCAGCATTCACACAATGTAACATCTTCGATGAACTTCCACGTAGACATTTTTTTCTGTCAAAAATTATATGAAAGCTTTGGTAGAAAGTGTTGAAAATATTGAAATGTGGTGTAAGGTGTAAGATGAGCGTTAGGTATTTATAGAAAAAAATTTAATTTTTTATGTAGTTTTTAACAATTTTTAATAGTTTTTAATTAATTTTAATTTAGTTAATTAATATGTACCTTTGGATTTGAAAAAGATTCAAATCCAACAGCCTATACGTTATCATGTGGCCAACGGTCATAATTCTGACCATTGTGCCTTTTTTTTAATTTTTTTTTGGGGGGGGAACATGGACCGTTGATCTTTGGATCAGACGGTCCAGATCAAGCCACTTCACTAGCCATTGGATGTCAAATTCAAAATTTTTTGACCGTTGGAAATCCAATGGCCTATAACCAAACACTTGGCCTCCCCATCAGAGCCCTCAGTACGCCTGTACTGGTAGGCCACCCCACGTTTTCTTGTCGGGACGCGCAGCCACGCCCGTGTGTTTCAGCACACATTGGCGCAAAAAAGAATAAATTAAAATGCCCTGCAACATCACGCCGGCGTCAACATGACGTCAATTGGGCCGTCCCATAACTCAGTCTATTTTGGGCTGGCCTGGAGACCAGCTTGGGCTGAGTGTTGTCCTATCTACTGGGCTGGAGGGGATTGGCTTGGTGCCGGGCTATTAATTGAGCTGGGTGCCGGCCTAAAAGTCCTCGATGAACTTGCTCTAACTATCAGTTTAATCCACAGCTTACATGCATGTTAAGGAATATTATTATGATTAGACGCAGTAAGTTGAAAAAGAGAGATTATTATGATTGGAAAGAGGTTGACCTCATCATCATATATTCGTATATAATGTTTACATTATCTAGCATTAATTTTGACAAGGTGAAAAGGACAAGCATGTGAGAAGAAGATCGAGTATGAATGATTGGAATCACATTAGGATATGCTAGGGAAATTAAATTTGTAGTTAAAATTTGCAAACTAAATTATGTTTCATTAATAGGAAATGAGTACGTTTATCAAAGCTAAATAATAATCTAATTGTAAACTTTCATATAATTTAGTTTACAAAATTTAACTATAAATTTAATTTTCGTCGCATTACCTCTTTTTTTTTCGTGGGGTTGAAAACATATAGAAATAGTTATTCAAAGTTTAATCAAAAGTTCATGCCGTAACAACTATTAGGTTTATTCTGAAAAATGGGGTCAAGATGTACGTACGTACGTTGAGACTTTTGTTTTTTTTTTAATAGATCCACGATACTTTGCGACTTAAGACTTGAAAATGCATTTTATAATTTTACCCGGTAACAATTTTAAGTTACTAGCACACGATGGTGGTGATAAAAAAACCATTTTACCCCCGACCCCAAGTTAATTAGTGTCAATGACTCTTATTAGGGTTTGACATGACGATAGCGACATCTTAGATATTAAGTTAGTGAACTAATTAAGAAATGTGGTGTGGTAACAAATGGTTCTAGTATTGTTTAACCAGTATTGTTTTTAATGATCACTTGGTCCGATAGTGAAGTATGTCTCTTGTTTAGAACGATTTTTAAAAGATGAGCAAGAAGCAAACTTTATTTACAGATTAATGTGAATAAATACTTCGTCATAATAAGAGATTTAGAAGCTTTAATAATACATATGGGTTGAGATTTGAATGGAGGAGTTTACTAAATATTAATTAGAAAATACATCACGACACAAAGGTAGAGTACATGAATCAATAGAAATTGAAAAGCAAGCAAATAATCAATCACAATAGTTAGATAAAGCAGTCAGGCATGCATGCATTATGCCAAGAGCTCCAATGATATTACAAAGAAACAAAAGTGGTAGTGGAGGCCTCATTGGCCCCAAATAAATGTTTTCAAAACATTATTTGAAATACCAATTATGTAAAGGTCCTATCAGACTCATCCGTCAGGTATGTGGGGGTGGAGGGCTAACCTTAGCTCCGTGATTAGCTCGCTGCTCGCGTATAAGTTTCCCTCACTATGGCAGACATGGATACGCCTTGATTTGCGCTTGGTGCACTTACTGCTATACAGCTATTATACAATTATACAATTATACAATAATACAGGTCCTTTATGCAAAATGAATCTCATTTTTGTAAAGAAAAAAAGGGAATTAGATGTGGGACCAATTCCACATCGAATTTCAACAATCTGAACCGTCTATTTTGTAAGTCTCGATTTATAGTTCATCCTTGCAAAAATTCAATTCAATTCGAAACTATTCGCCTATTTAATTATCAAGATCAAATTTCATTGTTTATTATATAACAAAGTATTTGTTCATTTCTTTAAACTCAATTAGATGTCTTAAATATTTCCGATTTAGCTAATATTTTGCAATGATGGTCTATGAGATATAACTTGAAAAATAGACGGTTCGGATCATTAAAGTTCGATGTGGTGTAGATCCCACAACTAATCTCTATTTTTATAAAAAAAAAAATTAAGATCTCTTTCCTTAAATGCTTTCTACTATAATAATATTAAGCATAGTTCTTTTAGTTAAATTTTCCACCTTGGTTTTCTTTTCTTTTTCTTTTTCTTTTTTTGTTGTTGGTAAACCCACCTTGGTTTTCTTTGGTCAACAACGTATGGTGCTTTCAATTTCAAAGAGCGGAGAAGTAGGTGGTTCTCTTTATTAAAAAAATAAAATAAAATAAAATAAAGAAGTAAAGTTAGGAAGACCAAATTTTTAAATCAAAATTTATAAACTAAATAATGTTGATGTCGATGATTATATTATTACTTAAGTGTTGATTAACGTGCTTATTTCTAATTCGTGACACATCATTTAGTTTGCAAATATGGTGTAAAAATTCAGTCTCCTTAGTATTATCCTAAAAAGAATAATACTTAACTACTCACAAGTATGACCTTCTAATTAAAACTTTTCATTTGTTGTGTTGATTGTGGTAGCAAATTTCCGCCGCCTTTGGTCTTGACAAAAATATGCTTACAAAACAATCAACATCTTTGATCAAAGACCAAAGCCTCACGCGCATACGAGGAATAAGGGTGGGTTAGGGGCTTTTAGCCAATTGATTTTCGATGGCTAAGTTAGTTTCTCTTTAAAAAGAGTGAATGTTTAGGGCTTGTATAGTAGCAAAAAGTTTACCAAAATTTGGTGGAGATGGAGGTATTTATAAGGAGGAGTGGTGACACACCCCGACTGAAATCGAGGCATGCTGGCTATCACGTAAGGGTGACGTAGCCAAGTGCGCAGTGCGGAAGTGACAAAAAAAAATATTTGAAATTGAGAGTGAAATATAATATATAAAAAATAATAATAAAAAAAAAAAAACCAAACTAACTAATTTACACTAGGGATACACATGTAAGTGTGTGAAAGTGTTTAAAGTAGAGTTACAGATCTTCAGAGCATAGGCATCCTAGGTGCAGTCCAGTAAACTAAGTATTGAGTATACAGAACATGAAAGAAATTCCTACATTTATTTGGATAGTTGTCAGAACCACCGGGAAGTCTTCGTGAGCCATCAGGAATCTCAACTAGCTAGAACCTAGAGGGGCGCAAAACAGAAAACGGTGAGTGGACAAAAACAAAGCTTTTGAAAACATAGTTGTCTTTATGAACATACTAATCCCTCACTGTAAAACTAGTATAATTTCCCAAAAAATAATAATACGTACGTATATAAAAACAATGCTTAAGAGCAGCGAAACAAAGGTATGCCATGTCAAGATGTTCAACAATAAAATGTGTAAGCCAGGTGATACGAATCAATGTAAAACAGTATGCCAGCCGAAGTCACCTAATGTGACATGTACGGCTGAATCTATAGCTCATCAAGTAAGCCTGCACACGAGTCGGAACCACTTATTGTGGTCTGTACAACAGGGTTGGGCGTAAATAAATACGCTCAAGTGCTACGATCACGTGAAGGCTGTGCGAATAATCGCGGGTCACCTATGAGTCGGAACCACCTATTATGGTATGTACGACAAGGCCGTGCACCAAACTTGGATCCAAGGTGAGCGTGCGGTGCGGGAGGTGAACATCACGTGAAGGACTGTGCCCTGGCCATAAGTGGGAGCACTAACACTGGGGTGCAGGATAATGAGCTCTAAATGCATCTATGTATAACCATACACAATGCAACTAATACCATCATGGTGTACTCACCTGAAGCTTACCTGGCCTCCGCAGCCTCATCCAATACTATGCATAACTATACTAATGCAATACTAAAACATAAAGCACATATGACATGGCATTTAAAACATACGTTCATTTAAAACAGTTTCTGGTAATCGTAAGCATATATACGTATATATATAGAAAACAAAAACCCACTCACTGGTAAGTAGCAGGGTCGTAACCCCCAAGTCTCGCCTGACCACGCTCGTCCTCAAGGTACTTCTCACCTATATGTGAAATAAATAATTTAACGTTAATTCGATAGCACATAAACAAAATCTAGGTTTAATTCCTCATACATTGCTCAAATGGGTGTTTGAATATACCAACATGATCTACTCAACACCACAAACACCCCTATATTTTTAGAAAATTTTTTCGATGTTCCACGCGCCCTCACGCACCGACCACGCGCAGGCACTTGCTTGGCACACTGACGGAATCCCTAACGGCGTTAGGGAATATTCCGTTAAATAATATACTATTCCATTTAAAAACTAACGGAGTTACCTGACGCCGTTAATATATTCCGTCAAAGTTGATGGAATATCCTCGTCCTTCTCCGGTGGCTTCGTCGAAGCCACCGTTGGCCGCAGTCTGTTATGCCGGAAACTGGAAAATTTTCAAACTTCAATATCTCACTCATTTTTCAACCAAAATTCACGAATTTTATATGGATTTGAAGCTCTTGAAGAATAGAACACAACCATACCTACTTGAGATCCTAAATCCGACGGAAAGTGGTCGGATAAACCTTCGAACCCTACGGCTAAACCTCCAACTTTGTGAATCCTTTTTTCCCGACGTTCAATCCACTCCAAAACTAGCCTATGGTCCCTATAGAGTTGATTAGGACCTTTTTTGAACCTTAAAACCTTGTAAAACTTCAGCGATCATGTCGGAACAAAATCACACATCGCTGGAGCTCGGGTTTCTCAAGTTTTTGAAGCCCTTTCTTCGAACCAATTGTTTGTGAAGTCGAGAGGAGGATAATGATAGCCTCAGTGGGTTCGATCCGTGACATTTTGATGTTGTTTAAGGGTTGGAAGCTCGGGTCGTATGGACGAAAGAGAAAATTCGAGAAGATGAGGAAGAGAAGAAGGTTTGCACGTGTGTGTATGTGTGTGTGGTTTACAGGATTGGGCAGAAGAAAATAATAATAATAAGCCATGATTGGGCTGCCGTGAGGAAGAGAGAAAGTGTTATGGCAAGTGGCCCAAAAAGAATAAAATCAAATCCAAATCTGATTGGGTCTAATAAGGTAGGAGTTAAGGTGATTGGTGAACAAAATAAATATAAACCACCCTAAAATATATCTCTAACCATTCTCGTTCTTTAATCGTCGTAACTTTTTCGTTAGAAAACTGATTCGACCCTAATTCGCGTCGACGCACTTGTGACGTCGGGTACGATTTAATTATGTCAGCGAGAACATCAATTTAAACCTAAATATGAACATCTTTGTCACTAAACCACAAGGACAATATCGTCATTTTACACACCCAGGGAGAAAATATATAATAATTCGGGATGGGTCGTCACAAGTGGCGGGCTATAGTGTTAGGGATTTTCCTATTCATGGCAGTATCCTATTGGCCAAGGTGTGAGGAAAGAATATTCCCAAGATATTAATTAAGATATAATATCTTGGGATAATGATGGTATGTAGTATCCATAATTGATTGAAATATGGATAATTACTTACTTGATAGAGTTGACCTTCAATTGGGAATGTATTAAAAATACGATTTGTTAATTAATCTCCATCTTTAATGCATCTGACTTTTCTATATCATGAGCAGGAGAGCTATGAGCAATCGTAGTCAATTGTTTGAATCTTCAGGGATGATGAGCTGCATATGAGAATATCTGAGAGTCCTGCCCATTTAATGAGGGCAATCTTATCTTTCTTGAGTAAAAGTCAATGTGTTATTTTCTGGATTTTTGAATTATTTTTTGTTTCAAATTTATGATCAAAACCGTTCATATTAAAAATCACTCTATAAATATCATCTCTGAAAAAAGGGAAGTGTTATTGACACTCCAAAAATCTCATTCTACACTCCTCACAAGTGTATTTTTCTTTCCAAATATAGAAAGTTTGGAGTGTAGAATGAGATTTTTGAAGTGCCAATAACAATTCCCAAAAAAAATCAAATAAACTAAGGTCATTTATATCAAACTGTACAAAAACATATGAATGAAAACGGTAAAGTATTTTGAATCATCTATCTATTTGTCACAGTTGGTAAAGTATAAAAACACGTGTGTAGATTGAAAAAGACTTTATATGAGTTGAAACAGTCATCCAAGGCTTGGATTGAGAGATTCTACATGGCTATAAAGAAATATGGTTTTGGGCAGAGTAATTATGATCATATACTCTTTCTCAAATATAGGAAAAGTAACTGCCCTTATAATTTTGTGTTGATGATATGATTGTGACTGAGAATGATTAAGAAGGAAAAGAGAGACTTCAGAAGTATTTGGCTTCTAAATTTAAGATGAAAGATTAGTAATTCGAAGTATCTTTTTATATTGTTGCATGTTCAGGTCGAGTCATATTTCTCTCACAAAGGTATTATGTTCTTGATTTGTTGATTGAAACTGGTTTGTTAGACTGTAAGCAAGCTGATACACCTATTATTTAGAATCATCATATTGGGGATGAGTACCTAGATCAAGTTCCAGCTAACAAATAACGTTATTAGAGGTTAGTTGGAAGATTGATCTATTTATAACATAAAGACCTAATATTAATTACTTATGCAGTAAGTGTTGTGAGTCAATTTATACATGTTCCTAGTGAAGATCATATGAATACAGTTTTCTAGATTCTTAGATATCTGAAGTTCGCATCAGGAAGGAGGATTATGTTTTTTAAGAATGGTTATTTGAGCATAGCTGGGTAGATTTGATTCTTATTGGGCAGCGAATATCACTGAAACAAAAGGTAGTGGCTTTATTCAGTGCTAAGGCAAAATGTAGAGGTATGGCCAAAGGATTATGTGAGCTACTTTGGTTAAGGAAGTTGCTTATGGAGCTTGGGTATCCTCTGAATCAGAGTATGAATTTAATTTTGCAATAATAAGGCAACAAGTGACATATCTCATAATTTAGTTCAACATGATCAAAAACAACATGCTGAAGTAGATATACATTTTATCACTGAGAAGTTGGAGCCTCACATTATTCAGGTCTCATTCGTTAAGTCTGAAGATCAACTAGTATATATTTTGACTAAGGTGTCGAGTAAAGCATTTCACGACTCACTTGGCAAATTCGGCATTAAGAACATCCATCCACAAACTTGAGAGAGAGTATTGACGACAATGCCACTCCTATTTTATTGTAAATAAAATAAGAATGCGTAAATAGACCAGGATTGGATTCTTTATGCCCCAAGTATGTGTACTATATATTTGAGCTTCTACAAGAAGAAGAAGAATACGTAGCAAAAAGTTTCACAACAATTTAACTATAATTATTAAGCAGATCCCTAATATACCCTTCTTAATATATGAGAGATCTGCATACTAACTTGTATGTTTAATTAATTAGGCTTTGGAAATATGGGATATGATCAGTTGAGAATTTTTTTTTTATTTTTTTTTATCAAATGGTAAGAGATTAGAGCAAGTCCACTCCTAAAAAAATGCGCCAGCACCTAACCCATTTAATTCACTCAGTGAACAAAGATAGACCCCAATGAACAGTAATCTTCACCCCTAAAAAATGCGTTGGCACAAACAATCTCCACCCCTATAAAATGCGCTGGCACCCAGTCCATTTAAAATATTATTAATTTTTTTATAAAATAATAAATAAATAAAATAGTTTTAATTTCAGATAGAATTTTTAACCAATCTTGTCACACCACGTGTCATCGTCCGAAAGTACTATTTTGTGGATAGATTTCCGATAAGATTTTCAACCAATCTAGACGCGTCATGTGTCAATATTTGTTTACAATAATTTAGCCAAGATTTTGATCAAATTTTCAACCATTCTTCATCATTTTTAATATTAAGTTCTTACAATGTCTTCGTTAAGGAGATTGTATGAGCAACCGAAAAAAGTGTTGGCACAACACGAAGAATTGTTCAATCTCGAGGAAGGTGGATATGAGGCTTTCGCAATGGAAGAGGATAAGGATGATGAACATAGAAGGCTTTAGGCCTCACATTCCCGTCATGTCATATAAACTGTGGGTCAGATATCCAAACCCAGACGTGGTGCAACTTGGATAGAAAGAGGGAAATACGAGGTAAAGATCTCTTGGAAAATTATTTTATCCCCAACAGTTTATTCCTTGAACATATTTTTAGACATCGTTTTAGAATGCAACAAAGTTTGTTTGACAAAATCATGAGTGCTATTTGCAACCATGATCCATACTTTGTGCAAAAAAATGATAATTTTCATGTTCTAGGTCTTCTTCCTGAGCACAAAATTACTGATGCCTTGCGAATGCTTGCATATGGAGCATCAGTAGATCAAGTGGATGAGATAACAAGGATGGGAAAATCAACTGTTCTAGAGTTCCTGATGCGGTTTTGCTCTGCAATCGAAGCCCTCTACACCAGTGAGTACCTCTAGAAACCCAAGCCAAGGGACATGCAAAGGCTTATGAAGAAGGGTGAGATGCGAGGCTTCCTTGGCAGGATTGGAAGCATCGACAGCATGCACGGGACTTGGAAAAACTGTCCAAGTGTGTGGCAATGAGCTTATGGTGATAGAAAATGAGCCAAAAGTTTCATTTTGGAAGCAGTGGCTTCAATTGATACATGAATTTCTCATGCTTTTTTTGGTGTTCTAGGAGCTCGAAATGACCTCAATGTCCTTGCCCAATCTCCAGTGTTCCACAAAGTGCTGCAAGGAAAAGCATCGAAAGTCATATTGGGTCAATGGCTATAAATACGAATAAGCATACTACCTTGCAGACGGCATTTACTCAAGGTAGACAACGTTTGTCAAAACAGTGCCACATCCACAAAGTGAAAAAGAAAAAAACTTCGCAAAATGTCAAAAGGGGTGTAGGAAGGATGTGGAGCGTTGTTTTAGTATCTTGCAAGCTCGTTGGGCGATTGTCAGGGCTGTTGCCACAATGTTTGATGTCGAGGCTCTTCGATCCATCATGATGACATGTATTATTCTCCACACCATGATTGTGGAAGATGGGTATGATTATGATGTCGTCGATGAATATGAGCCGGACACGATGAACAACTAAAGAACACGTATCTATTGTGCTCATGACCGCACCGAAGATCCCGTGCAACACGAGCCATTGGAACGGGATGGACGTTACAATCAATTGATCGTTGAGCGGTACACTTCAATGCAAGAGCCATACTGGCACTTAAGCCGTCAAAGTGACTTGATTGAGCACCAGTGGGGATTGCAACAAGGTGAAGATAATTAAAATGATCTTGTGGTGGAAGAATAAAGTGTGTTTTTTTTTACTTTATGTAATTTTATTAAGTGTGTTTTTTAAAGTTTATTTGGTGAGTTTATGTAATTTTATTTGGTGTGTTTTTTAAAGTTTATTTGGTGTGTTTAAATAAATTACTAAAAATAAATAAGAAATACATAAAGTGCTAAAAATAAATAAGAAATTACATAAAGTACTAAAAATAAATAAGAAATTTAATAAAGTACTACAAATAAATAAGAAATTAAATAAAGTAATACAAATAAATAAGAAATTAAATAAAGTACTACAAATAAATAAGAAATTATACAAAGTTTGAGGAGCTAGGATATGTGGTGCTAAGATCTTCGTTGCTAGGATTTGTGTAGCTAGAACCCCCTTGACTTGATTCCTCATCTCTTGCACACCTCTTTCGTACCACATCTCTTTTTTCCGATGTCCAAAAATATTTAGAATTCGGAGACATCCCTACTAGAGACTTGTTCATAGTGTCACGATCTGCTTGAGCCGTCATTTCTTCTCTAAGCATTTGATTTTCTCGATTAAGTATTTCTCTTTATCTCTTATTAGCCGCATCACGTCTCTCAGTACCTCCTGAGATTGCTACCATAGTCGTAGTTTTTGCCTCATCTCAAGCAGCTTTCCGTGCGATGTTCAGTTCACTATGGCGAGCAAGTTCCTCCATATATTTTGTGTAGTCATTTTTGGAAGAACTCCCTTTTTTCTTTGCCGCCTTTTTACCTTGAGACCTTAGGGACCGACGAGTCGGCTAAGTCTTCGACACTTCTTCAGGCGTCCCATTCGTCTCTTCAAATATGCCGCCTTCCTGTTCAGCAATGTCGGCTTCTGGCGAACTGTGTAGAGGAACGCCGTGCATGACAACTTCTAGACCCGTTGGCACAATTTTGTATCTAGGACAATCTTTGACAATTTCCCAACATTCCCATTTGTTGAATGATTTGTTGTGGTTCTTCGCATTGTAGAATGCTTGTGCTTGTAATGTCTATAAAATGTGGGATAATACAGTATTATAAAATGCAGGTGTAACACAAATATATTTTTTTTATATTGATGCGAGTGGAATACATATAAATAAATAAAAATATTGTCACCTGATCCGCTAAACTCCTCCCACTACTCAGATTAATGGACGCATGAGAGAGAGCGTTTTTCCAACAAGTAAAGGATATGTTGAGTTTTTTCCAACGACCTTGAAGACCTTGACTACTTCCCGTTTCTTTTCCAAGCCTATCGCAAAACGCTTCCGTAATTCTACTCCACATTTCTCGTAACTCCATCTCATTACCCGTAAGCGAGTCATGAGTAATTTGAACCCATCATTCACACAATGTAACATCTTCGATGAGCTTCCAAGTAGCCTTTTTTCCATAAAAAAAAGTATACGAAAGCTTTGGTAGAGAGTGTTGAAAATATTGAAATGTGGTGTAAGGTGGAAGATAATGGTTAGGTACTTATAGAAAAAAATAATAATTTTTTAATTTTTTCTGTATTTTTTAACAATTTTTCATATTTTTTATTAATTTTAATTAAGTTAATTAATTTGGACCATTGGATTTGAAAAGGATTCAAATCCAACAGTCTAGATGTTGACATGTGGCCAACAGTCATAATTTTGATCGTTGTGCTTTTTTTTTTCTTCATTTTTTGGTCTAAAATTGTGGACCATTGATCTTTGGATCGAATGACCCACAACTCGCCACGTCACTAGCTGTTGGATATGATTTTCAAATTTTTTTTATCGTTAGAAATCCAACGGTCTAGAAAACTAACCGTTGGAAGTCCAATGGCCTAGAACGAGCCACGTGGCTTCTACCCCGCACCCTCTATCGTGACTGCAACGGCAGGCCCCACTACCTTTTTCCTGTCGGGAACTCGTGCCTGATGTAAAAAAAAATTCAGTGCACTGTGACGTCACGCTGACGCTAGCGTGACATCACATAGGCCAGCTGATTGCTCATAACATTTTGGGCCGGCCTATGGCCTGACTTGGACTGGGTGCCAACCTATTAGTATGGGGTGGAGGATTTTTGAGGGGTGCCAGTCCATTATTTATGCTTTGAGCCGGCCTATCCCTTGGGGTGGACTTGCTCTTATGCAAATACTACTTGACCGCGCTAGGGTTTATAGGAACTGAATATCTTGCAGCCACGCCTTGAGTTCCCGAACTGCGAAGGGAGAAGGGTCGCCCCACGCCATTAAAGCTTTTCATCTTCTATCCTTCCCAGTGTGTGGAACATGATGCATGCACATACATATATAATATAAAAGATCTTCATAGGGCCATGTGTCCCAAACAAGAGCTATATGTTCGATTCCCACGTGTGATGCGGGACCAAATTCTCTCAAAGATTTTTTTATTTGATTTTCTTTATTTTTTCAGTTGGGTCTCAAATCAAAAAGTGTGCAAATTGTTATGATACAAAATTACAAATGAAGGACAAAGCCCTATATATGCAAGCACTTTTTCCCCTTTGTTTTGAAGCTTAGTACTATATGGTCTCACATATATAGCACGCGTTTGGGCAAAGCTTATGCATCCTCTTGCATGCGGATTAGGTGCTAGGGTAGCGACACACCTATACTCTCTATCCATACTTATGGGGTATGGGATCCTGTTTTTCGACCCTTCTTGCATCAAAAGCAAGAAATTGGTGTATTGCGGGTATAAAGTGCATTTGCATGTGTATAATTGTGTCAATTTTTATTTATCTTTTGGGTCGAAAATAACTGAGTGGTTAATTTGTTCAAGACATCTCAACACAAGAACTTCAAATTCGCACCGAGAATTACACCACAATTGGATTTAATCACTTGAGTCGCCGCATTGAAAGAGACTTAGCAAATTCGATTCATCTTCACACGCTCTTGCACGTACATCCAAACATAATAAATGAAGTGTGAAATGTCGATTTAGTCCCTGAGCTATCACCTTAGTGAAAATTAGGTCCCTGAAGTATTTTTCAGAAAAATAAGTCCCTAAATTCATTAAAAATGCTAATTTCATCCCTACTATTATATTCAAAAACTATTTTATTCAATTTTTCGTCAACTTAAGTCGCTTGACACAGTTTAGAGTGTAATACCGTCATTTTCTCACCCATAAGCCCTTAACATTTCATATAGGTTGCGAATTTAACATCTAATTTACCCTCCAAAATTAACTCCATACACTATTTCTTTATAGAAAATTACCAATCTACTGTCCAATTTGTATCACATACAAGTAACGTGATTTAAATTGATGGAAAATTTAATATAGTTGCTTCGAATCTAATATTAGGGATGTAATTGGCAAATTTTTATAATTCAAGGACTAATTTTTCTGAAAAAAAATAATAATTTAGGGACCTAATTTTAACTTATATGATAATTCAGGGATTAAATTAGGTTAAGGGAGTATGCAAGATACCCTTGCTTAGGCCAAAGCCACAACACTCTTGGTCTCGAAAATCCGGCAAGCCGGTTAGGCGAGGAGTAATGGAAGTGGGAATTGAATCTTGTGTATGTTTCCCTTCGGAAGCTCGTGGATCTGAGAAAAGTAGTGGTGGGGATGGATTGTGAGGTATTTATGTAAAGGAAGAAGGTGGGGAATGGTGGTTGTTAATCGACACAATTGATATAAACTGTTTGACAACACTCCATAAACTTAGTTGGTTATTGAGCAATACATGTATTTAAATTTGAATTCATGATAGGCTCCAAAACCTTTCAATTTAGTCAATGTGAATTGTTAAGTGTGAAGTGTACAACTTGAATTTTAAAAAAAGAGAGCACCTAACGTACTAAAACTTCATATTTTTTAGGGACAGTCTTATTTTTTAGAGTACTAGGGACAGTCTTATTTTTTAGAGTACTATGCCCAAAGCTTCATGACATGAAGGAAGCTTGCTTTTGGACTTTAGAGGGCATTCGGAGGCTTTGAAGCTTGGATCACAGATCTGTGTATTAGACACAACCCTTGAAACATTGAGCAAGAAAATATGTGCTCGGTGTGTGTATTGCAATACCAGCTTTATGACTACCAAAAACAGAAAACAAAATGGGAATGTATAGCGAGCGAGTCAGTTTCACTTTTCATGTTAAAGATTTGACGGTAAAAAATCCCAATATAGACGATATATGAGCTTATTAGAAAATTTCCAACTTTTTTACAAAGGCAAGTTTGTGATTTATAGGACATAATATGTTGAATTGTTATTCAGCTTAATAATTTCAGTTTGAGTATTTCTAAGTTCACCAACCAACAACTATAACGATAAAAAATCTTAGTCGAATTTAGTTAAGATAGTCTAGTTCAAGTCGGATCAGCTGAAACCCTTCTCTTGAGCTTAACAGAAGCAACTATAACGATAAAAAATCTTAGTCGAATTTAATTAAGATAGCCTAGTCCAAGTCGGATCAGCTGATTATGATACACAGTACAAATTTTTATAATGGTCAGTACCAAATATACTGCTGCATTAGGTTGTGAGGTTTACTGAGGTGAGGTGTTTTAGGTGGAGGTGTTGATTTCCAGGGAACTTTTAAAAAATCACGGTTCGGTTGCCGTCGCCGTTACATAACCGGCGCCAGCCGGTTATTGCGGAGGCTGTGCCTCTTTGTCCCATTGATGTCTCGTTTATTTATTTTTTTTTTCCCTCAATTTTTAAAAATTACTTTTAGAAAAGTAAAAGGAGAACAAAAAAATAAATATAAACCCTTTTTCGGCTGAGACCGTTGATTGCGGTTGAAAATAAGGCGCGCCCCTGACATTGGATAATGGGACGTCCCTTTATTGACAACTTCTTTTTTGTCTTTTCCATATTTTTTAATTAATATTATTTTTCTTAATTTTGTGTGTGTGAAAATATTTGGAAAATTACAACCACCAAAGTGGGCATCGCTTGGACTTTGGAGGACAAATTACAGGGAATGCCAAGTCGTTTTGACGCTTTGTGTCAACGCAGGTTAAGAATTTTACCGGGTACTGTCGGTGGCATAATAAACTGAATTTTTTGTATTTTCTTGGGTAAGTAAATAAATAAAATTTATTTTCTTGGGAGAAAATAAATCATTAAATGATGGTGAGTGTTGTTTGTCGGGTTGTCGGGCATTCGAATCCTGGCTACAGGTTAAACTTCTTGGGTATCATGTTTACACGAACCAGGTCGAACCACGCCGCCACCTTCCATGCCCTTGATATCCTTGCCATTTTACATTTCTACCCTTCTCAAGACCTTAGAGCAATTCCACTCCTAAGACTAGGTGCCAGCACCCAACACATTTATCCACTCAAATGAACAGTAATAGACCCTAATGAACAGTAATAGGCTAAAGCATCTCCACCTCTAAAAAAAATGTGCTGGCACCCAATCTAAAAATGCGCTGGCCCAAACAATCTCCACTCCTACAAAATGCGCTGGCACCCAACCCATTTCAAATATTTTTAATTTTTTTTATAAAATAATAAAAAAATAGTTTTAATTTCGGATAGAATTTTTAACCAATCTCGTCACGCCACGTGTCATTATTCGAACGTAACATCTTCAATGTTCTTTCACGAACTCATTTTTTTCTCTCAAAGTTTACAAAATATTGAAATGTAGAAAGTGTAGAAAACAATGAAATGTGGTGTAAGGTGGAAGATGAGGGTTAGGTATTTATAAAAAATAAAAAAATTCTGTATTTTTAAATTTTTTTTTGTATTTTTAATTTTTTTTTTAAAATAATTTTTACTTAATTTTAATGTTATTAATTAATCTGGACCGTTGGAATTGAAAAATATTCAAATCCAACAGCCCAGGCGCTGCCACGTGGCCAACGGTCATAATTCTGACCGTTGGGCCTTTTTTTTTTTTTGGGGTGAAAAACCGTGGACCGTTGATCTGTGATCCAACGGTCCAGGTTAAAAGGAAATTTCAAAAAAAATTTACCGTTGGAAATCCAACGGTCTAGAAAAACTACCCGTCGGAAATTCAACGGCACTGAGATGCCACGTCGCCCACTTCGGGGTGAAGAAAAAGGTGGCTGACAGCGGGCCCCGCCGTCTGTAGCCCTGTCCCCTACTCGCCCTAGCTCGCGAGTGTACCTCACGCGGCAGCCAAATAGGCCGGTCCATTGGTCTGTCAAAAATGGACTGGGCTGTTGCTTGGCTTAGGCTGGGTGCCAGGCAAGTGGGCGGGCTGGAGTGCATCCACTGGGTCCTAGGAGGGTTTTTTGACTGGGTGCCGGGGCAAATGGTGCTCCGGTGGAATTGCTCTTATATGGAGATGGAGAGGTCATTGGTTCTCTAATTTGACAAATGATTCATAGTGAAAGGGTTGAGCTCATGTGGATGCAAGTCCTTCTCTATTTGAACTTCTAGTTTGTGTTTATAACTTTACTAGGAACTATTCTAGCATCAATCACGCAAGAACACATAAGTAAATATTGACCATTCGTATGTGCATTACTTATTTTAGACTATGTTGAGGCCATTTGGTTTAGCCTAATGGAAAAGGATCACTTGAGCTTGTATTGCTGAGACAAAGTTTAAATGACTTTACTTACTTCTAAAGTGACCTTAAATTGCAAAGAGGAGTTGAGTATTGTGTTGGTACGGGATATTGGTTTAGAAAATGTAATAGCATCAGTTGCACATGAAAACACAAATGAGTGACCGCCAAAAATTTGTGTGGAACTAGTCGTGGAGCTTGTGAGACTCCATTGATATGTATGGGTTTACTATGAGTTGTACATAAATCAATAGCAGACATCCATCACACGGGCTTCTCTCTAACGGATGCTAGGAAGCCTACCATTTATCTTACTTCATATAGATTTGTTTTTTGTTTTTTGTTTTTTGTTTTTTGTTTTTTGTTTTTTGTTTTTTTGTTTTTTATTTTTTATTTTTGAACAAATGATAGTATCTACACTAAGAGAGTCGGAGAGTGGACTAAGCCTCGCAATGGTTTAGCAATAATGTGGTTCAAATTCGACTTTGACGATAATGAAATCTAAGACCTCTCATTTACAAGTGAAGAGAAAAATCACTAGACCTTATTAAAACTATGTAGTAATTGATGGTTTCATCTATAGTTAAACCTATAGGCCTCGTTTGGCAGCTCGGACTGTACAGACTATTTCTGTCGGATAGGATAAATAGTCACCGAATAGTACTGACTAAATTAGTCGGGCGTTTGGTGCAATATCGGACTAATAACCGTATTATTTATACTGTGTTTGGCATTATAGCGGATAGGAGGAATCAAACTTAAAATTAAATTAAACTAAAAAAAAAAAAAAAAAAAAAGAAATCTCTTCCCAGATCTCTCCGCCGCACTCAGCAACCCAGATGAAAACCAGGAAATAAAGGGAAGTCAACTAGTTTCTGAGAAATTTTCCAACTTGATTCTTCAAATTGAGTTCAACAACCCATATGAAACCCCAAGAAAAAAAAGGACGGCGTGCATGATCGGAGAAAATGGTCAGAATGCAACCCAGATGAAACCAACAAACACCCAATTCTTGAAACCAACCAAAACTTGAAAACCCATTCTTGAAATCTTCACAAATTAATTAAAACCAATCGAAATTGTTGAAATCTTGAACACGATCGAGATCTGATTTTTGCTGCCATCGCCATAAATACCTGATTTGTGCTGCCATTGCCATAGATACCGAGGAAATCATCATCGCGGACATGACTGAGAACACAGAACATGTTATGAAGGTTGAGGGAAACCCTAGACGAGACAATTGTCGAAGCAGAACGAAATTCGCGAAACCCAGGACCAGACGATGAGCGTGTTTTGATAACATCTCACCCGGCTAATTATACCGAACTTTTGGGTGGGATAAGGAAGCGGGTATGAGTTGCACTAAACAGGTGGGGCCGGACAAATTAGTCCGAGTACTATTACTACGGAAGTGTACCAAACGCCTTGATCCGTATTATTAATCTTATCCGGTCCCTTATACGAGCTGCCAAACGAGGCCATATAGTTAGTGATTTAGTTTTTTTCACAATTGGCATCCCCTCCTTTATAAGAAAGATGCTTTGGCTAAAAGGTTTGAGAATGTGTATAAGGGCAATTTCGTAACTTCAAATTATTAGGTTTCTTCTTGCTTGTTTCGTAAAGCCAACCTCAAACAATATTTTATTTTGCATTAAAATCTGAAATTCTACATACTACTTAGCGTGCTAGTGATTTTCATATATAATAGAAAAATTCATTTCAAATCAATTTATTTAAAATTTAACTATTTTTTTTGCTAGACAATAATTCAAATTCCGAAAGCACACGGATATCCCCACTGTAATACAGATTTTCTTCATGGACATATTGCAAGAAAATAAATGCAAAAATGCAACCCTAGTTAATGAAACCCTAAAATGTTTGTTCAAACTCTCCAACTGGTCTGGGTCTCTCTCTGTCTGTACATGCATGATATGCTCCTTCCTCACATGGATTATCGAGACTTGACAGCAAACCACTTGCAGTCTCTCAATCACTTTCACATTTCGGCATGCATGCATATGCTATCAAATTATTGATCAATATATGTAGATTTTCTGTCAGATATATTGACAAGATTGGTCAATTTCTTCACCTCTATAATCTATTTGGTACATTCCTTCTCAATAATGCGTAGTTTTCCCTGATTTATGGACCTGCTCAACTTTAACAAAATTAAAGAAACTATTTGTACTATTGTTTCGGATAAATATAGTTCTATTTGGTTTGAGCTATAAATAGTTTTGGGGTTGGTTTGGTTTTTTCCTCACATTCGCATTTTAGCTTGAACCCGAACTAAACTGCATTGCTTGGCATGGTTCATTTGGTTGTATTGTCACTTGGAATTGCAACTAATCCAAACAGGATCATGTAAATTGTTAAGAATTTACACATTTATGTCAATGTACAACTCAAGATAAGTTAGTTTCTAAATATTGTTAATGTTACATCCCGGCCCGGGCCCCCATCACATCCCAGGCTCACTCCGCCGTAACACGATATTGTCCACTTTGGGCTCCGGCCACGCCCTCACGGATTGTTTATGGGAACTCAAACGAGAACTTCCCTAGTGGGTCACCCATCATGGGAATGCTCTGGCCCATTCTCGCTTAACTTCGGAGTTCCTACGGAACCCGAAACTAGTGAGCTCCCAAATGGTCTCGTGCTAGGTAGAGATGGGAATATACATGTAAGGCTTACAGGATCCACACCCCTGGACGATGTGGGATCTTACAATCCACTCCTCTTAGGGACCCGACTTCTTCGTCGGCACACTTCCCGCCAGGAATTGGCTCTGATACCAAATTGTTAGATCCCGGCCCAGGCCCGCCGTAGCACGATATTGTCCATTTTGGGCCCCAGCCACGCCCTCACGGTTTTGTTTATGGGAACTCAAACGAGAACTTCCCAGTAGGTCACCCATCATCAGAATGCTCTGGCCCATTCTCGCTTAACTTCGGAGTTCCTACTGAACCCAAAGCCAGTGAGCTCCCAAATGGCCTCGGTAGAGATGATAATATACATGTAAGGCTTACAAGATCCACACCCCAGGGCGATGTGGGATCTTACAAGACTGTAATATCAATGGCTTAATTGTTGGGTTCACTAAGCAAGTGGGCAAGACGGCTCGTCTATGGCAACACATATTAGTTAGCTGTGGTTTGGACTTATTCTCGAAGTTCGTGACACGAGGAATGTTTGGCGAGGTCCATTTTCATTTTTGGTTTTGATTGTTCATGCAAACATTTTTCTACGAGGTTATTCTATTTATATGAGTATTTCTGTTATTGCAAATGTTGGGTGAGTTATTTCTACTGTACTTTACTTATGCTCTGACGTCGCGCATGAAATGGGTCCATTCCCGCTCACCGTGCACTTTTGTTTTTTAGGCACTTTAGGTTTAAATTTATTCACATTTTCCACATCACCATACTTTATGGCTTGGTCACCTTCCAGATGTCAGCCAGCACAGCTCAATTCGGAGTCCTAGTGGACATTCCAGGTCGGGATGTGTCAGTTAAACAGGACTAGAGAACCATGAATAGTTTTAACTTTAAGGTACCTCATTGAAATTTCATTTGCTTTTTTCATATATATGAAAAATATGTATCACGATTCACATGAGATAAACAAAGTTAACTATCAAAAATTCAATAAAAGTTGATTGATTTTTAACCTTTATGAGAATACAACTTCTATATGCGGAAAAAAATTCTCATAAACACACAAACATTTGATAAATATAAGGCGTACTCAAGGTTTTAAAAGATGCTAGGCGCTAGTCGGGCAGTGGGCTGGAGCCTAGTGCCTAGTTGATTAGGCGAAAGCCTAGGCGGACTAGGCGGATTTAAATAAATTTATTATATACCCAATAAAGAAGTGTGCTTATACCTAAAATATACATAATTGGATTGAGATACATAAATTACAAAATAGAATGACATATAGATTATAAAGTATTAGAATATAATGCAAAATAAAAGTTATCTATTTTTTGTCTAAGTGAGAATCGCAACTTAGGCGGGTGTCTAGGCAAGTCTGAGCGTCATTTCTTAATTTTCAAACGTCTGGGAATTACCGGAACAGTGACCAATCGCCTAGCACCGAAGCAGCGTTTACGGAATTTTTTGGGACAATGGCCATACTTACCAAGTCACCTACTTGCCGTAAAACTTTGCTCTTTCTTGTTGTGGCAAAGACAAAAACATGATCAATGTGGTGAGACAAAGCACAAATATCCGTCGTTTAGGAAAGTACTAAAAATTGTTACCAAGACAATAGACAATGGAGATTTCATCGGGTAAATCGGTGAAATTTCATTTTTCCCCATGCAAAAATACACATAGAACCAATGAACAAAACTATCGATTCAAGTTCAGTATGGGGTCAACCGATTTTCAAACTCCCTCGCCAGATCCAATAACATTCCGCCACGCAATTACCAAATCAAGTCGTTGAAATGGCTATAGTACCCAGAAAGACCCACGACTTTCACAAAAAAAAAACAAAAATCAATGGGCAAAATGGACAGTTCATAGTGGGGACAGCCCAATGGACGGAAACTGAAACCTTTTTGACTCTTCAACTGCAGCTTCCTAACCTTTTTCTTGTTTTGGTAATTCTCAATCTCAGTGAACTGCACAGATGTCATAATTTAATCATAAATAAATACAACTGATTAAGAATATTTTAAGATAAAAAATTTAACACGACACAAATAATTAAAATAATAAATATGATACAAAAATAAGAAGATCACGGCTCATTTACAAGAGCTAATAAGCTAATATCGAGTAACTTTTTCCATTCCACACGTACAATAAATACACAGCGACCTTCCCAGTAAAGAGCCGGGAACACCCACATGCCTCTGTTCTTTTCTCAACCGTTTCCAGCCCCTCGAAAAGAGAAATAATCTGAAATTATTCAAAAATAATTAAATTTAATTAACGAAAAATAAAGGAAATTTCGGGTCCATACTAATTTCTGGGCACTTGTACTTTACCTTCCTCCCACAGTATATAGAGGCCCATTGTGCTCCTTCACATTCCCAATCCCTACACCCTCTGCCCCCACTTCTCCCTCCCAAATCCCTCTCCTTTTCTCTCTCTCTCTCTCTCTCCTGGTTTATCAGAAATTTTAGCTGATAAACCAAACCACCACACATTGGACATTGCCTTCTTCTTTTGTGTTTTTACAGCTTGAAAGCAAAGAAAAAGCTTCCATCTTTTTACTGTTTTACTGCTGATATGGAGAAATTTGAGAGGGTAATTTCCATGGCTCCTCTGCTTCTGCTGCTCTGTTTGCCTTTTGCTTTGGCCGGCCATGACTACGGGCAGGCTCTGAGCAAGAGCATTCTGTTCTTTGAAGCTCAGAGATCTGGTTTTCTTCCCCGCAACCAGAGAGTCACTTGGAGATCCAATTCTGGCTTGTATGATGGCAAGGCCAATGGGGTAACTCCTTAGTCACTCTTTCAGTAAAAATCTTAACCGGGTTTTGTAGTAAAATGATGTGGCCAAATTAAAATACCCAGCTGATAATTTTTCGTAAAAATTAAACCTTTGGTTTGGAATTTTCAGGTTGATCTGGTGGGAGGGTACCATGATGCAGGTGACAATGTGAAGTTTGGGCTTCCCATGGCCTTCACGGTCACAATGATGTCCTGGAGTATAATCGAGTACGGCAAGCAAATGGCTGCAAGCGGTGAGCTCGGCCATGCCATGGAGGCCGTCAAATGGGGCACTGACTACTTCATCAAAGCTCATCCTGAACCCAATGTCCTCTACGGAGAGGTACCTTTCCCCCCAACTTCTCAACTTTTCCACTCTCCCTAACTAAAATTATATAATTTTTAATTAGCTTGACTTTTCGAGAAAACAAAACATAATTTTGTGTTTTTTATTTAATGATTTATTGACCAACCCGATTTCCAAAATTTGATTTTTATTTATATCTTTTGTGTTTAATGTGTTAATTTTGTGATTAGGTGGGGGATGGGAACACTGACCATTACTGTTGGCAAAGACCCGAGGATATGACCACTAACCGCCGGGCATACAAGATCAGCCCCAGCAATCCCGGCTCCGATCTTGCCGGAGAAACCGCCGCCGCCATGGCGGCTGCTTCCATTGTCTTCCGCCGCTCCAACCCCGCATACTCCCGTGAACTCCTCCGCCACGCCTATCAGGTCCGTCTCACCATTATATTTCTACATTTTTACCTAATTAATCGTAATTAAAGTTAAGCTTAATCAAGTTGATTAGATTACGTTAACTTGAATTTGGTCCGTTGGTCTAAAATGATAAGTGTATTCCTGTGGTGGGGACCAGTAATAGTATTGTCGGTTCAATCGGCGTACGTTAGCCATGTGCTGCATCGAGCCGCTGACAAGGACCTGGTACATACTTCGGGTCTCATGCTTTTGGCCCGGGACCGGCGCATGATAGGCAACTGTCGTAGTTATTAGGCAGTTATACGGTTCCGACTTACTTTGTCAGTCTGGACGTTGCCGTTTTAATGCCAACGTCTGGTAGTTGTTACTTTTGGTTGGGTTGGCAATGAATTTTACACACGGTTAACCATGTTCGTCTGTATCTTGTCTTGTTTTACGTAAAAATTCTTCAGTGATAATAGTAGAAGAGATAATTTTAATATTTAACCGAAACATTAATTATGATGTGGTATGCATTGGCAACAAAGGTAGTTGCTTTTTTTCGTTTTTGTTTTTTGTGAACAAATAATATTATCTATAGTAAAAAAAAAGGTGGACTTAGTTTCATAATATGCCGGTAATAATGTGGTTCAAATTCATCTTTTGCGAGAATCGAACCTAAAACTTCTCACTTATAAGTGAAGAGGAATACCATTTGATCGTAGTGCTAAGTGGCACAAAGATGGTTGCTCCTAAATTTGAGAACAACTTTGGATTCATTTTTAACTGATTAATAAATAGTTTTTATAATTATGACAAGTAAATAATAATTTAATTTGACATATTAAGTGGATAACAAAACGTAAAAACAAAACCCAAAGTCCCACATAGACTTTCAACGTTAGTTCCTAATAGTCTCGTTTGGATTGTGAATATCATTTTTGCTGTCTATGTACTATCCGTTGGTGTTTGAATGCCCGTCTGCTTAATCGGGGGGCAAAAGTTAAAATGTTTTCGGCGCATAATTTGGATCGTCGATCACGGGGACTGTGCTGCTTGATCGTACAGAATCTACGAAACAATCAGATCTAACCCGTCCACTTGTAGCCGATCCGTGAAAAGCGTGAATGCTAAATGCACTTTCACGTGCGACTTTTGTCGGTTGGTATCGTACCCTACCGCACCCACACAATCCCCAGCACCTTCCTTCCCTGCACATGCATAATTGTATTCCCTTAATACCCTCACTGTTTTATTTAATTTACATAAAAAAAACCACGGATCTTGCACTACAACATCAACAAAGTCTTTTCCCACTAAATGGGGTCGGCTAAACCACGGATCTTACACTGACACTTGTTTTTTTTTTTTTTTTTTTCAGCTGTTTGGTTTTGCGGACAAGTACAGAGGTAAATATGACAGCAGCATCACCGTGGCCCAAAAGTACTACCGGTCCATGAGTGGCTACAATGTACGTTATTGGGCTCATCTTGGGCTTTTCTGATTTCAGGCCCAAGAACGGCCCATAATGCTATTTCCATTTCATATCTAATTTTGTTGGGGTGTTGAAAATTATTGTTGTTATGTGCAGGATGAGTTGCTATGGGCTGCTGCTTGGTTGTTCCAGGCAAGTAACAACCAGTACTACTTGGACTACCTCGGAAACAATGGTGATTCCCTGGGAGGAACCGGTTGGGGAATGACCGAGTTCAGTTGGGATGTCAAGTATTCCGGTGTCCAAACCCTTGTTGCCAAGGTACTCCTCACAACTATCGTCCATGAGATTTGAATTCAGAAAATTCTGATAAAGCGGAGACTTTGTGTCACTAGACCAAACGGTCGTTGACAATCTAATATGTTTTTTATTAGTGAATTGTGGATTGCATTGATTAGATTTATAGTGGGGAGATAACTAATTGGTTTGTGTTTTCTTGATTGACAGTTTTTAATGCAAGGCAAAGCTGGTCGTCATACAGCGGTCTTTGAGAAGTACCAACAGAAGGCTGAGTACTTCATGTGTTCATGCGTTGGTAAGGGCAGCCGGAATGCACAGAAGACTCCCGGTGGCCTAATTTACCGCCAGAGGTGGAATAACATGCAGTTTGTCACCAGTTCCTCCTTCTTGATCACCGTCTACTCCGACTATCTCACATCTTCCAGGAGAACATTAAAATGTGCTTCTGGCAATGTGGCACCCAATGAGCTTCTATCTTTCGCCAAATCTCAGGTAATTCATCCAAAAACAAGCTCTTATCGAATCATCCAAAACATTAGTACTTTGTCAAAGCATGTAGTTTGATCCTATGTTCTTGTTAAAATGCTCAGGTGGATTACATTCTAGGAGACAACCCAAGAGCCACTAGTTACATGGTGGGATACGGAGACAACTACCCTCAACAAGTTCACCACAGGGCTTCCTCAATTGTTTCCTACAAGAAGGACTCATCATTTGTGAGCTGCAGGGGAGGCTATGCCACTTGGTTTAGCCGGAAAGCTAGTGACCCCAATCTTCTTACTGGCGCTATTGTCGGTGGACCTGATGCCTACGACAACTTTGCTGATCAGAGAGACAACTATGAGCAGACAGAGCCTGCTACTTACAACAATGCTCCTCTTCTCGGTATATTGGCACGCCTACATGCCGGCCATGGCGGGTATAACCAGCTCCTACCAGGTATATATACTGACTCTTCAATTTTTCTAAGCCTTATCAATTTTTTTTATTTTTTTTTGTCTAATGGTAATTGATGTATTGAACATTCTTACAGTGGTTCCCACTCAACCGAAATCAGCTGCACTGCCTAAACCAAAAGCAGCTCCAGTGCCAAAAGTTACTCCAGCTACTCCAGGTATTACATAGCTTCTCTTACGAAACTTTGTTTATATTCACAGCCTCCTTTTTATGTTAAAATGCATTGTCTGAAAGTGATCTAAAATGAGTGGCTTTTACTGCAGCTCCATTGTCGAGCCCAATTGCAATATCGCAGAGGAAAACAACTTCTTGGATTTCCAAGGGAGTGACTTACTACAGATATTCCGCAATTGTGACCAACAAGTCTGCCAAGACACTTACAAACCTCAAGCTTTCCGTCTCCAAACTTTACGGTCCTATTTGGGGCCTCACAAAGGCTGGAAATTCCTATGTTTTCCCATCGTGGATCAACTCTTTACCGGCGGGAAAGAGCATGGAGTTTGTCTACATCCATTCTGCTTCTCCAGCAAATGTCGTAGTCTCAAGCTACTCATTAGCATAAGAAAGGAAAAAAGCTCATCAAAACAAAGGGGAGAGGTTCACACAGTTTCTGGTATCGGATTGTAAGAATTGTGCAGCTATCCGAGTGCAGACCAGAAGAAACAAGTCCTTTTTTTTCCTTTGCAAATAGTACTTATGATTGGGATCTACATAGGCGTTTTAGAAGAACGTAGGTCAAAAAATAAGTATGGAAATTGGGGAAGAAAGGAGTGACGAGACGGGTTTAAAATGAGTGCTCATCCTCTTTCACCTCAACTTTCAGCAGGCTTATTATATAGATAGGTTTTGCGAGAGAGGAACAGTTAAAAAGTGAGTGAGAGTTTGAGGGGGGGGTGAAAAAAATGACTTCTCTCAACTGGTTTCAAGAAGTCTTGTTTCTTTGTGCTTCAAAGCAGCTTTGGATGTCCTTTTCCTTTTTACTTTTTTTGTGTTGTGAATGTTGTAAGCTTTGCAACATTGTTATCTTTGAATGGAATATAGTTTGTGCAGATTGCATTGTGTCTATCTGCGAACTCAGCAACCTTATTTTCACAGCTTTGATATTACTCAAGTTGTAAGTGGCATGGTGACTCTTGACCAAGATACAAATTCCGCAAACGAGTAAACCAGGATCGAAACAGACATCGAAGAGGTTCCCCAACGTCGGTGCCATGCTCGATGTCGAATCCGATGCTTGATACTGATATTGTCACTCCGAACTTTGTAATTGACTTGATCTTACTCCCAAAACAAGGTAGGATAGAAATGGGCAGCGCAGTGACATGAAGACTCTCTTCGCCGTTACAACGAAAGGGATATCGTTGATACATGTGATGGCTGAATCTTATCAGACAAAACATCAAACGCCTTACAACGAAAGGGATGCTGTTGATACAGTTGTTTACTAAATCTTATAAGACAAAGCATCAAACACATTAGGGTTACAAGTGATTATGATTAGTAGTGATCTTATCAATTGTTCATGTACTAGGACCCTTTGCAAATTGCAATACCACAACGATTATCCACCCTTGTGGCACTATCGTGATCGTGGTAGATTTCATGTTAAAAGTCCCTTTGTTTTACAATTACGCAATTACAATAAAAAAATATAACAGAATTAAAAAAATAAGTAGGGTTTATAAGAAACCATCACGAATCACATTCGGTAAAAAATAAGTAGGGTTTATGAGAAACTATCAAAAACAACATTCAGTCAATAGCCCAAAAATGCACTATCATGACAAGGTACGATCACACAGTCACAATCACTGTATCATGGCAAATCAAGCACAATAGGTTCAGGGCTCTGTTTGACATTTTGGGGCCGGTGCGAATTTAATAAAAAGACCCTCTTTGTTTGGGAAAAAAAAAATTGAACAATATAGTCATACAAAGTTCAACAATTAATAATCAAACTTAATTGAAATCAGCATCTTACTCTACTAATTTAATAATCTCCAATTGCCATGAAATCATGATTTAGGGTCCATCTATTAGGAGTGCAATTCGGCGGGTTGTAAAGCTAACAAAACCCTAACCCAACATCACAATTCGAGCTCAGGTTCAAATTAAGTTTCATTCAAGTTCATTTGGATCCGAGTTTAATTGGGTTTGTGTTCACTTGAGTTGGGTTCGGGTTGCCTAACTTTTTTTAGTTTAATCATTTATAATTAGTTTGCAATAATTTTTTTTTTAAAAAATTAAGCCCAATAGCATCAAAACTAGTTAACTTCATCATAAATCAATCAAAACTTCAATTTAGTTACACAAATTGATATCCACTTAAAAGTTACACCAACTACACAAGTTTTAACCATGCAAAAATTGAATTAATACCAAAGCTTGTACGAGAAGAAGAAAAAAAAAAGCAACGCTTTACATCCAAATATAAACAAACACCGAACTCAAGTCTTGTTATCCAAATTCAATTTGCATTCCCATTAAATAAGAAAAATAGTTAGTTGTATATTATAAATTCACAACTATCATAATAATCCTTTAAAACAGAGTACATGAGGACCTACAAATTACCAAATAGAATCAAGTTTAGTGTTACTTGAAATCTCAATTCCAAAAGCTTCAACACTATCAATTACACCTATAAATGAAATTGTACCAAATATAATAAAGGTTGTTGGTTGTTGGACTTGGGTGTAATATGTGTATTAGTTCATTTGGGTTATAATCGGGTTAGAGTGTGCTGATAAATCGAGTAGGGCATGGGTGAGCAAAGGATCAACCCACCCCAACCCAATAAATGACCGAGTTGAAGTTAGGTTATGTTGTGGGGCGGGTTATAACTAAGAAAAATATCCACTTGTTCAGGTTTAAATTTGGGTTGGACATGGGTGAGTTCGGGTTGGCCGAACCCAAATTGCACCCCTACCATCTATGAAAAATGGAGCACAACTGGAAGAGAAATATGGAATTATGCTTGTGTTTGTGGAAGAAATTAACACACAAGTTAGTTTTTTATTGCTTAAGAAAAGTGGAAGAAAGTAATTCACAAGTTTTTTATTGCTAGAGAAAAGTAGAAAATTAATATATTAAGTATAAGCTCCATGTTTTGTTCAAAAAAAAAAAAGAGTATAAGCTCCACTTAATCAATTGTAATATAGATAAAACCATATGATGATGATTTTTCTTTTAAATTAAAAACTTTTTTTGTTAGAAATTTACACTCATATGTAATGTATATGAGGATAAAAGATTTTGGGGCCCCTCAAAAATTTGGGGCCATGTGCCACTATACCTTTTGCACACCCCTAACGCCCCCTGAACAGCGCAACACAATGATCATAGGAAAAAAACTTGTGGTGAAGGTAAAAACGCAACACAAAATTAAGTGTTGGTAAAACGTTGGGTATTACTAAATCTTAAAAGACAAAGCATCAAACACATTAGGGTTACAAGAGATTATGATTAGTAGTACTCTTATCAAATGTTCGTGTACTAGTGGTAGGAAGACACCTTGCAAATTGCAATACCACAACGATTATCCGCCCTTGTGGCACCATCTTGGTAGATTTCATGTTAAAAGTCCTTTTGTTTTACAATTACGCAATTACAATAAAAAAATATGGCGGAATCATAAAATACGAAAAAAAGAGTAGGGTTTATAAGAAACCATCACGAATCACATTCGGTAAAAAAAAGTAGGGTTTATGAGAAACTATAACAAACAACATTTAGTCAATAGCCCGAAAATGCACTATCATGACAAGGTACGATCACACAGCCACAGCCAATCAAGCACAACAGGGTCAGGGCTCTCTTTGCCATTTTGGGGGCCTCTCTGAAATTAATAAAAAGGCCCTCCTTGTTGAAAAAAAAAATAAAATTTGAACAATATATTCATACAAAGTTCAAAAATTAATAATCAAACTTAATAGAAATCAACATCTTACTCTACTAATTGAATAATTTCCAATTGCCATGAAATCTTGATTTAGGGTCCATCTATTAAGAGTGCAATTCGGTGGGTTGGAAAGCCAACCAAACGCTAACCCAACATCACAATTTGGGCTCGGGTTCGGATTAAGTTTCATTCAGATTAGTGTTTAATTGAGTTTGGGTTGCCCAACCTTTTTTTGTTTAATCCTTTACAATTAGTTTGCAATAATTAAAATAAAAATTAAGCCAAATAGCATCAAAACTAGTTAACTTCATCATAATTCAATCAAAACTTCAATTAAGTTACATAAATTGATATCCGCTTAAAAGTTAAACCAACTATGCAAGTTTTAACCGTGTAAAATTTCAATTAAAAATACAAGAAAATACCAAGCTTGTACGAAAAGAAAAGAAAAAAACAACACTTCACATCCAAATATAAACAAACACCGAACTCAAGTCTTGATGTCCAAATTCAATTTGCATTCCCATTAAATAAGAAAAATAGTTAGTTGTATATCATATATTCACAACTATCATTATAATCCTTTGAAACAGAGTACATGAGGACCTACAAATTACTAAAAAGAATCAAGTTTAGTGTTACTTGAAATCCCAATGCCAAAAGCTTCAGCACTATCAATTATACCTATAAATGAAATTGTACCAAATATAATAAAGGTTGTTGGTTGTTGGACATGGGTGTAATATGTGCATTAGTTCATTTGGGTTATAATTGGGTTACAGTGTGTTGATAAATCGGGTAGGGCATGGGTGAACAAAGGATCAACCCAACCCAACTGAATAAATGACCGGGTTGAAGTTAGGTTGGGTTTGGGGCAGGTTATAACTGAGAAAAATACCCACTTGTTCAGGTTGGCCAAACCCAAATTGCACCACTACCATTTATGAAAAATGGAGCACAACTGATAGAGAAATATGGAATTACGCTTGTGTTTATAGAAGAAATTAACACACAAGTTAGTTTTTATTGCTTAAGAAAGGTGAAAAAAAGTAATACACAAGTTTTTTTATTACTAGAGAAAAGTTGAAAATTAATATATTAAGTATAAGCTCCACGTTTTGTTCAAAAAAAATGTATAAGCTCCACTTAATCAATTGTAACATAGACAAAACCATATGATGATGATTTTCCTTTTAAATTAGAAACCTTTTTTTGTTAAATATTTACACTCTTATGTAATGTATAGGAGGATAAAAGATCTTGGGGCCCCTAAAAAATTCGGGGCCATGTGCCACTGCACCTTTTGCACACCTATAACGCCCCTTGAACAGCTCAACAAAACGAAAATAGGAAAAAACTTGTGGTGAAGGCAAAAACGCAACACAAGATTAAGTGTTAGTAAAATGTTGGGTATTGCTATGCTTTTCAGAAAGCTGCTTCAAATGTGCTGAGTTTTGTGGGAACCACCCATGTTTGATGGATTTCCTTCTCAACCCCGGCTATGCCCTCTGATTCGGCTGAAATGTTTGTGCTTGTGGTGGGTCGGATCCTCCTACAACTTGATTTCCTAGGTGGTTATGCAGTCCTCTACCAATTCAGTGGGCAAGCAGTCCTAACTAACCAATTCAACGACGACGCTCATAGTAGCCACGAACCTCTCTAGAAACGGTGTAGTCTCACTACAGAAACTAGTTGTTTGGTGATTCTGTACTAGGAGTGTTTTGTGTCACTTTGGTGAGTTGAAGTGTTTGTGATGCTTGGACGAGTTGAAGTGCTTGCTTCAGTGAGTTGATATGCTCGGTTTGATGAGTCGATACGGCCTCGCTACTTAGCGTTTGGAGTTGTGTGGTCTATGGTTGCATGTGTGTCACGATGTCTATTGTCTTTGTAGTGGTGCCTTGTGGTTGTTTTTGTGACGATTGTAGTCGTGTGGTGACCATATAGGAGTTTACTTTCATTATTAAAAGAGATCGACACTACCTACTTCTTATGTTTATGTAAAAAGAGTGAAATATGTGCATCCTATAGAAAAATAAACCTATTGACCACTCTGCCTTCTCATCTCTCTCACAATTCTTAAACTATCCGAAAATGCATGCGCCAACGAATTAATATACCAATAGGATCCTCTCCGAATTCTTTTATCCTGGAAATCTGTAAATCGTACATCATGCGGTTAGTTTTTGTCAGGTACTGTTTGTATTTAATTTTAAATAAAAATATTTAAAATAATTTTTGACCGTACGATAAACGGATATGATTCATAGATCCCCAAGATTTTGTGAGGATCCAGATTCTTAATAATATATAGTGCACTGCATGCCATAAAACACTATTCAAATATCATAGGGCTGGTTCGGTATGGGATACCGAACCAAAAACTATGTCCCGATTCCCAAACCGAAGTTTTCGAGAATCCCAATTTCAAGACCGATCCCAAACCAAAATTTCGAGAATCCCAAAATAGTTTCGGGATTTCGGGACAAATCGGGAATCCCGAAATAGTTTCAAATAATATACATACCTGAGGAAATACCTGACAAAAAACGGTAGAAGTTGGGATGATTCGTTCATGCTAGTAGATTGTAGCAAAATAGTTGCTGAAAAGCCAACTTATCCAATGAATTTCCTCATCAAAATGGTACTAGATTAAATCACTTGTCTACTCTAACATATTAGGCCCATGGATAGACATTGTAATCAAAGAAGCAACAGAAAAAGAAAGAAAAAAAACAGATGGAAATCCATTGCATCATTCAAACAATATGAACTACTTATAAAGGACATTATGATGCTGAGCTGTTAAAAATAGCAAGAATGATCTACGAAATCCAACCTGATTGACAGCGGGTACAATCTTTGCAAATTTAAGCAATTGTTTGATTTGAGAAACACTGAAATTGCTGATTTGATTTGAGAAACACTGAAATTGCTGACCCCAATAGCTCTCATCGGGCGCGGGGACATTGTATTATGATTCTTGGTGTACGTGTTCGTCTTACCGGCAGTACGAGGATTGAGGTTTATGATAACTATGGCGGCAGAAATCAAAGAGAATACAGAGAATTTTAGTGAGAGAGACAAATGAAGGATCTTGTATATATTTCTAGAGAGAGAATGTTTTTATTACATCAGAAAGTGAGCTAGCCCACTATTTATACAAGTAAGAAGTCTTAACAATTAAGTAACCTCCTAACTAACTCTCATCCAATGGTCAATATTTCTCTAACCAATCTTTGATCTAATGGTCTACATCACTTCTTGTCACTTGGCATTTACACATGGTTATTACCCCCCTCAATGTCAACTTGGGTAACCAAGTTTGAGATTGCAGCAATAATGAAGAAATAAGGGACCATGTAAGCCCTTAGTCCAATTATCAGCTACTTGGTCTTTAGTGGAGATATATTCCACCTGCAAATCGCCTTTCTGCACCATTTTCTCGAACAAAATGGAAATTCGTGTCCAAATGTTTGATCCGAGGATGAAAGACAGGATTAGAGCACAGTGCCAACGTGGAGACATTATCACAGTGTAACAGACGGGGATTAGGTAAAAACACCTTCAAGTTTTTCAAAATCAATCGGACCCAAGCCATGTCTACAGCTGCATTAGCTAAGGCTTTGTACTCAGCCTCTGTGGAGCTTCGAGATACCCCCCTTGCTTCTTAGACTGCCAAATGATAGGATTCAAACCTAAGAACACAACATAACCCGTGGTAGATCTCCATGTGTTGATATCAAAAGTGACAAGAAATGATGTAGACCGTTAGATAAAAGATTGGTTAGAGAAATATTGACAATTGGATGAGAGTTAGTTAGGAGGTTACTTAATTGTTAAGAGTTCTTACTTGTATAAATAGTGGGCTAGCTCACTTTTTATACAAGTAAGAAGTCTTAACAATTAAGTAACCTCCTAACTAACTCTCATCCAATGGTAACCAATCTTTGATCTAACGGTCTACATCACTTCTTGTCACTTGGTATTTACACATGGTTATTAGTTTATGGTAGACCCGGCAGTTTCTGACAAGACACGATGACACGACACGAAAACGACACGAAAATAACGGGTTTCGGGTCAACACGATAACTTATTGGGTCATTATCAGGTGACCCGTTAAGAACCCGTTAATAACGGGTTCTTAACAGGTATACACGTGGGTGACCCGTTTCGACCCGTTAAGAAAAAAATGATTTTGATAATTTTAAAGTTTAATTACTAAAAAAATTATTATAAAATACAATAACCATATTAATATATACAATATATTCTATATTAAATATATAGTTTTGTATTATTATTCTATATAAGTTAGAAAAAAAAATTTAGTCATTATTTATTTTTATTGTGAGAGTTCTTTATTATCATTACTAGGATAATAAATTTTACTTAACATGTTCTTGTCCAAAATTAAAATAAACTAGTATAGTATTTGTATAGGCAAGAACTAAGAAGACATACATACAAGTATGAAAAATGTGAAAGAATATATAAACACTTGTGATTCATCATTATTCCTCTACGAGTAGATAATGGTTACACTTACATTATTGTTTAGATTTTTAAAATCCTCCAAACCCTCATAAATAATGTTTTTTATATGAGGGCAAAATTAATAAAATTAATAATAATTATTATAGAAATGTAAAAAATGTAAAAAAAAATATCCAATCACTCATAATGACAAGCTTTACAACTTTTATGAAGGGGTCAGCTTCGAAATCCAACACTATAATCCATAAACCTTAAATTTATATTTAACCATCGATTGTCATTTACGTTTTATTCTTGTTACTGAATTTCATTTTTAAAATTTTCTTTTTTGAAAACATGATCATCTGGCGGATGTAAGAAGCTGAACGGTTCAGATCTTTGATATCATGTTTCGATATTTACGGTTAACTGAAATATGAGTTGATGTCATATAGTTTGTAGAAACTTTATAAACATCAAGCAATATTTTCACTAATCGTAAAACTCTGAACATAATATCAAAGATCCAAATCGTTCATCTTCTTGCATCCTCTAATTGATCATGTTTTCAAAAAAGAAAATCTAAAAAAACAAAATTTGATGAGAAAAATGAAGCGTAAATGTAAACAATAATCAACGGTTAAATTTTGATCTATGATTTATATGATTATAGTGACGAATTTCGAAGTTAAGCTCTTCATGAAAGTTGTAAAGCTTGTTATTACGAACGTTTATATATTTTTTCTATATTTTTTATACTTCTACATTGAAGGGTTTGATTGGAAGAAAATGTGCAAGATGTTCTAATGTTCCAATGTCCTTAATTTTACAAATCTTTTGAACAGTTGATATTTTGTAATTTTCTAATGTTTTTTTTATTATGCTCTTATTTTGGATATGTAAATATACACTTAAAAGAAAAATCCGTTTTTATGTTTTGGTTGTGGCAGTACTTAAAAAGAAAAATGTGTTTTCACTCAAAAAAAGTATTATGTTTTTTATTTAATTATTTATTGGTTTAAAAAATATTTTCCTTAACGGGTAACGGGTCGGGTCATATTACCCGTTAATATTATCGGGTCGATTTAGGGTCGGGTCATTTTACCCGTTTATTTTAACGGGTGTTACACGACACGACCCGTTAAGATATCGGGTATGACACGAAAATAACACGAACACGGGAAACACGACACGAATGCCAGGTCTAGTTTATGGAAGCGGGGGAAGGAGTAGGAGGTGGAGGGCAAGAATTGGCGGAGTGGGACACGTTAACAGTTGAGTTAAATCCCAAGTGGTATGGGTTTTGGCGGGAGATGGTGAGGTGGACAGTTCTAGGATACCCAAACGTTCGGGTCCCCAACAGTCACGAGACTAGAAGGGACGTTGCCTTTTGAATTCTAAGCCCAGCGATCTATACGGTGATGTGCCGTGCCGCCTCTGGATACTCCTCTATCTCTACTCTCTACTCCTACTTTGTTGGTTATCCTTGAACTCAAAGTTTCTTCTTCCTGTTGAAATTTTTCCATCAAAATGTCACTCTTACTATTTAGTTGTAACATTATTTGTATCATCTATCAATAAAGACACGACCTACATGCATTGGAGGACTGTATTTCTGTTAGAAAGCTAATATAAACGATGGTACACCTAGATGATAAGTGTAGCGGTACTTTTTCCTTGTCTTTTTTTTTGTTAGGTTAAAGTCTCATTTGTTTTGTCGCGTCGATTCAGTTTGAAGGGAATACTTGGGTGGATACCCGACGTGGCCTTTGGAACTGGTCCTTCACTTCGGAAAGGATCCGGCCTTTCCACCTAATCCTCATTATCGAACAATCTGAGCCCTTGAAATTTTATCCAACGGCTAAAAACACAGGCCCACTCTAAAAGTTATAATAACGTTAGCCGTTGGATCAAATTTCAAGGGCCCGGATTGTTTGATGAGGAGAATTAGGTGGAAGAGATTCAGAGATGATCTCTTTCCCTTCACTTCTAGCTCGTTTGGGAAATGGGTACGGGGGCTAATCTGATAACACGCCACCGTTTAAGTGTATTTAAAGTGTATTTAAAGTGTAATTTTGTTTTTTCCTTTTTGTTAGTAAGCAGAATGGACGGCTGAGATTAGTTTTTGATGTAAGGCTCATAAGCCGATAAATGTTGCCAGTAGTCTAGTTGTTTGAGTTAAGAGAGAGTGAGTGGATTTCCACTTGTAATATACAAATGGAAAATTTTATTTGAAACCTCATTTTACACTTAATTTAAATTTAAATGTAAATTGTCATCTTTGTTCTATTGTATAATTACTATCAAATACAAAAGAAACTAACATTGAAACAAAATTTATCAATAAATCCACATCCAATAAACAAGCTATTTCCATCATATGCAATCTAATAAGCATTTTTTTATTTTTTTATTTTTTATGGATGGATTGCTATTTTAAAGTTTTGAATCTTCAAATAAGGTATTGTTGACATGAAAATTTTTGCAACAAATGAAACAATAATATGTGTACAAAATAATTTTTTTTTATTAATGTAAGATTGAAGGTTACAATCTCTGTTACAAAGTTTAATTCTCTATTTCGAACTCCGGGATTGCAGAATATATGTGTAGAGTTGTTGACCTGAGGGTCGAAGTGACTTGATCTCGAATCCGCGAATGGCACAAGAATTTGGTTTATGGCGATGGAGGAACCGACACGTGTAGTGGTGCTTGGTGGTTTTTTACACGTGTGGCGAAGAATATAGAGCTTTCTTAATCTTCTAAGTTGTGTAGAGAATTTGAGAGTTTGAGCATCTAAGTGTGAGGATGTATGTGTGTGAGAGAGTTGGGTTTTTCTTTGTCTTGGAGCCTCGTAATTATAGGCTCTCCAATTCTTAATTGAGGCTTGATTTGGTTCTTGATTTTGGACTTGATACGAAGGAACCAAGACTTGATTTAAGCTTGGTTTGTTATTTGGCTTCATCAAATAATCTTTGATTTAATCAAATAATCGTTGATTTAATCAAATAATCTTTGACTTAGATCAAATAAATCAATCGCATTTCATCCTTAATTTGGCAATCCTTTATTTGACCAGTCTCCCCCAATTTGACATTTCATTTGTTTTAAATATAAATCAATTAATTTGTTTGATTTAGATTCAAATCAATTAAAGAATTAATAATGATAATTCCTTAATTACTTTCTGCCAATGTCGACGAGTGTTACTCTTGATAACTCATCCAATTTTGATGTGTTTCGTGCCATGTGTATTATTAGTGATATATACGGTGCACGCCACGTAAACCTTGACATGTCAAAACTTTAATGTGTTGGTGAGTATTTATCTCACCGAAAATTTGGTGCCTATAAATGCCCCCACTTCAAGATGCGGTGTATATATGTACTTGTCACTTGGAGAAGGCATGTTTTGAAGCCCCTCTGAGTAGTGGATGTACTTTGCTCACAGTGTTTTGAAGTCTTTCAATATAGAACTCGATTCAAGGGCGATGAACATTTGATCTTGAATCAGGTTGGAAGTTTCTTCAATGCCCTCAAGGCTTGATCTTGAATAAAATAAGACCACAAGGAATTTCGCGTGGTGAATGGTCTTTGGCTTTAGTGGTGATGAGTTGACACGTGTTTATTGTGCTTGTTGATTCTTCATGAGCTTGATGAAGAACATGAGTGTTCGGGTGTTTGCATAGTGTCTTTTGACTTTGTAAGCGTTGAAACAAGATTCATGAACTTGTGATTTGAAGTCACCCTCAAAGTAGGTTAGCAAGTGATTTCATGCTTACTTAAGGTACCAACATTAATGTGAAATAAATGGAGAGGCATACGAAAGCTAATTGAGATGGATGATATGCAATTGCTTGCTTTGACTCCTTTTTCTTTTGGCTAAGATGTACACCCTTTATACAAATGGCACCATAAAGCTTTAGTAGACTTAGCTCTTCCATTAGGAATGTGGTGAGTTACAGAGTGTGTAATGGCTCAACACTACCTTGAGAATGTAGGGAGCCTTAGGGAATGTAATGAAAGTAAATCGAACGTAAAGTGAAAAGTCCAAAAAAAATTCCAAACTTTAAAGCACAGTTTTAGGAGTCTAAACGATCTGGGATGGCCGAAATCCACCTTATGTCACGTTAAAGCAATTACTTCAAAATATGGCGTCGTGTTCTTTTGGGAAAGGTATTGTGGACCCAAAATAAAGCTCGAATAACAAATCGGCAAATTCAACCTGCATCATTTTGCTTGCGTTTTTTTCTCAAATTTTTTTTCCCTCCAATTTTTCCTGATTCATCTCTGATCAAATTTTCCTTTTCCTGATTCCCTTCGATTTTTTCTTTTCCTAATTTCTTCGACTGATTCCCTTTGACTTGCAAGAGGATTTTCTTTCCTCATATTATGCAAATTTATTGACTGATTGCTTGAACTTCAAGCCATATGAGTCAATAAATTGGCCAAAATAGCAAACCCTAAATCGCAAGACTTTCTTTTCTGTTTCTCTATTCTTGGACAATCAGTGCTACTTTATGTCTTTCACTTGTTGAGGTATGTTTACAATCTCGACTAACCTTCGATTTCTTTGCAAATTGATCGAGATATCGATCGTGATACTCGCTGACATATATTTTCTTGCAGGTACCAACATTTGTGGAATTCCGCGTCATTTCTCTACGTCTCTTCAGTTTCTACCTTCTGCGATTCGAGCTCATGTGTTGTCTCCATCTGCGGTTTTGTACAGTCAGTGGAGGCTCCCTGCTATTTGGGTTTGCCGCTGCTTTCTGTGCATTTTATTGCCAGCCTCTGCTGCTCTGTTACTCACAGGCTGCTGCTGCGATTCTGCTGCTTATGGACTGTACTGCCCGCTACTTCTGGATTGCACTGAACTGCACACCGCTGCCTCTAGATTGCTGCCTATTTCCTGCCTTGCTCGCTACCAGCTGCTGTAACTACTGCCTGTGGCCGTTTTCTACGTCTGCTGCTAGCTTTCAGCACTATTTCTGCCCGTTGCGGTTGCTGTTGTGACTGCCGTCACTGTGACTTCTCATTGCATTGCCACTAAGACAACAAATTGCCCTGCCTGAGTGACGACAAACTGCACTGTTGCTGTGACGACAAGATGCAATGCCACTGTGACTTCTCACTGCACTGCCCACTGTTGCATATGCTTGCTGCGGATTGTTTGCTGGTTTTTCGCGCATTACATTCTGTCTGCAGTGCACTACTACTGCCCGCTGTTTGTTGCACATTGTTTGTTTTTCGCTGCACATTGCTTGATGTTTTGTCGTGCACTGCCTATTGTGCACTGCAGCTGCGACTGCTGCATATTGCGTAATGCCGTCCTACTACGTTCCTGTTGCTATGACTGCCCGCTGTTGTCGGTCGTTCACTGTCCATTGCCGCTACAATATCCGTTGTCAGCTGTGACATCCGCTACCCTCCACGACATCCGTTATGCGCTTTTTGCTCGTTACTGCATCATTGTTCCACATGAGATGCAGTTTTCGATTTGGTGCTCAAATTGGACGTTAGCTTCAATGACCTCGAGACAACCCCGACAGGGAATAATTGTCCGCCGAAATTGTTTCCTGGGACTCGATCCTCTTCCTGTGGTCTTTGCCCTGACATGAAGGAGAAACATAAATCACCTCTTCCCCCTCACCATCTCTTCTCGACGTAGACATCGCCCACCTCACCGTAACTCCCGCGAGCTTTCTCTTGTTGCCTCAACAGCCCTCCTCGTCCAGATCGATTCACCATGCTGCCAAGGTAAGTCATTATGTCTGTAGCTAGCTACTAGATCTGTTTATGATATATGAACCTGGGAATTAGGGATTAGGGATTTAGTTAATTTTAGAGGTAAAGTTTGGATGAGTAAACTTTAAGCTGAGATTTTCAGTTATAGGTGATTTAAAAAGTTGCAATTCTCCAAGTAACTTGTTTAAGCGGTAACTTGGTGGAGTTGTTAATTGCTTCCTGCATAGGCATAGGCGTTGTTTATGACATTCTTATCAGAATTTGTGTGCCTCATGGTGTTCGATAAAATGCTAGAAAGGAAATTGGTGTTTCATACACTACACATCTTCGCATTTGCTTAATTACACAATTAAATCTTTGCTGATTATTGTTAGATCCCACATCGTTCAGGAGAGTGGATCCTTTATGCCTTATATGTACATCCACCTCCTTTAGCATGTGACCTTTTGGGAGCTCACTGGCTTCGGGTTCCGTAGGAACTCCGAAGTTAAGCAAGAATGGGCCAAAGCATTCCAGGATGGATGACCCACTGGAAGTTCTACTCACGTAAGTTCCCAGAAACAAAACCGTGAGGGATTGGTCGGGTCCCAAAGCGGACAATACCGTGCTACGGCGGAGTCGAGCCCGGGTCGGGATGTGACAATTTACATTTCACAATTTGACAAAGCGGGTTGGTCTCTTTGCACTTCCATCAATTAATTAATTTCATGCAAGTAGTCATCTACTACAGTAGTGAGGAGGAATGTTGTCTTTGCATTACAGCATGAGTTTGAACCTCCAAGCTCCCTAATCTAACATTTAATCTAACACATCTACAATTTGACTAAACAAATTTTTTAATGAAGAAATTAGGTTCCCATCTTTTTTTTTTCAACTCCATTGATTGAAACCTTATTCATTTTCAATTTTTAATCAAGGTCCCTTGGTTTTAATAAACATCATTAATTATTTCAATAATAAAATATTTTATATATCAAGATAATTAAATTTAATTTCTAAATTATTCATTTAGTGTTAAAAAAATTAAATTTGATATATTTATAATTATGGCTAAATTTTGTAACATATATTTTTATTTTTAGTTTGTACTCATTTTAATTTGCAATATTTTTTAAAATTGTTCCAATTTTCTATTCCGTTTTAGTTTGTACCCATATATTAATTTCTTTTTGTGTCCATATTTTTCAAACTTTTATTTATACTCATATTTTGTTGACCTTTTATTTGTACCCATAATTTATTAATAATGTACCCATTTGTCTTAAAAAATGTACCACTTTGTTATATGTAAAATGTACCCTTTTTTTTTTGTAAGTACCATCTCTTTTGTGTAAAATGTACCCATTTTTTTTATATGAAATGTACCCATTATATAAAATGTATCACCTTTTTCTGTATAAAATGTACCAACTATTTGTATGTAAAATGTATCGTATAAAAACTACCAATTTTTTGTATGTAAAATGTTATTAATATAAGAAATGACAAATCATGGGTTTTATTTAAGTATTATTTTGTTTTTAATATTTTTAACAAATTATTGATTTTATTTAAAATCTCATTAATATAAATAACTACAAATATCAAATTTTAGTTTAAAAATTACAATAACCTACATGGAAATACATTATTACATTAATTTCAAGTACTTCAATAAAAAATCGAAAATCAATAAGATCAATTAAAGAACGTTAATAAATAAAGATAGCATCAAAATTCACAATTTTTTAATTAATTCTTGCTTTTATTTTTGTAAAATATATTCCTTGTTCCCCAAACAAACAGTTTTACACGGAACTGAAAAATAAGTAAAAAAAGAGAGTAATAATTGGCCTCCAACTTCTTGACTAAATAATTGAAATACAATTTGCATCTCAGAAATACAAACACAGAAGGCAAAGAGGGAAAAGAAGAGAGAGAGAGAGAGAGAGAGAGAGAGAGAGATGGCGGTGGAATTGGTGGAGCTCTGCATACACGCCGCCTCTGAAAGCAGAGACAGCGTCGAGAAATGGCGGAGGCAGCGACGGAGTCTCGAGCGCTTGCCTCCTCAGCTCGCCGACTCTCTCCTTCGCCGCCTCATCTCCCGCCGCCTCCTCTTCCCTTCCTTACTCGAGTAAGTTTCCCACCTTCTTTTCTGTTTGTTTCCCGAGAAACCCGTGTCCAAAATCTGACAAAACTGCTGCAAAATTACTTGATTTTAAAGAAATTCGATTACTTGATGATGTGAATTAAATGGGTGGTGGGGATTTGGTGTAGATTATTCAAAAACAGCGTGGAGGAGGTTGATCTGCGAGGGGAGAGCTCCGTTGACGCCGAATGGATTGCATACCTAGGGGCATTTCGGTACTTGCGATCTTTGAACGTTTCTGATTGCCGTAGACTCACTGCCTCTGCTCTTTGGCCTATTACTGGTACAATGCTATTTCTATAAATTTTTCTAAATTTTTTGACCGAAATTAAAAGAAAGATTGAATTTTTATCATGGGTTTTAATAAGTTCCTACAATTTTACTGGGTTTTTTAGGGATGGAGAGTTTGAGGGAGTTGGACTTTTCGAGATGCTCCAGGGTTACTGATGCTGGGATTAGGCATCTTCTATCTATTACAACATTGGAAAAGTTGTGCATTTCTGAAACAGGTGTGTCGGCGAACGGGGTTATGCTTCTCGCTTCGCTGAGAAACTTGTCTCTCCTGGACTTGGGTGGTTTGCCTGTTACTGATCAAACACTGAGTTGTCTTCAGGTAATTCGGTTTTCGGATTCTTACGCTCATGTTTTGGTCATTGATCGATAGAAGTTCTCGGTATTGACAACGCAGTTTTTGTCATTTTCTTAAACTGTATACTTTTCTTAGGTTGTCGCTGAAGTAAAGACATGATATTTGTAAATGTCGTTTTAGCTTGATCTTGAAATTTCTTTTGTATATTTCATGTGGTTTGATAGAATTTGGCCTTGAGATCTTCGCATCTGAACTTAATATGTTCACTTTTGATGCATGCAGTTTTATCTGCTTGTTGCAGTTCATACATGATTCTTTGCTTTCATTCAATGTTTACTGGATGTTTCAAAGTTGATTCCTGGATATATATATTCACTCGACCGCTGCCATTTCACTCTACACTTCTGTTTTGTAATATTTTTTCTCAGGTACTTACTAAACTGCGGTACCTTGATCTTTGGGGGAGTAAAATATCTGACAAAGGTGCTGCTCTTCTTCAAGCGTTTCCCAAGTTGAGTTTCCTCAATCTGGCTTGGACCAGTGTGACGAAGTTGCCAAATTTGTCATCCCTCGAATGTCTAAACATGAGTAATTGTACAATTAATTCTCTACTTCAGGTGCCATTCACCAGCTTTAATTGTACAATTAGAGCTCCTTTGGCTAAGCTTGTTGTTTCTGGAGCTATGTTTGGGGACGAGTTTGAAGCCTTCCATTATATTGAAAAATCTTTTTTGACCTTTTTGGATTTATCCAACTCCTCGCTTCAGAAATTCTACTTTTTATCTCATCTAAATGCTCTGGAACACTTGGATCTCAGCTCAAGTACAATAGGGGATGATTGGCTTGAACTAATTGCACGTATTGGAGTAAATTTGAAATATCTAAATCTTAGCCGCACCAGAGTCAGCTCTGCTGGAGTTGGAGTTGTCACTGGACATGTACCCAATCTTGAGTTCTTGTCAGTATCTCATACATCGGTTGATGATGTTGCTGTTTCTTATATTAGCACAATGCCATCTGTGAAATTTATTGACTTGAGCAATACAAACATTAAAGGTATGGTATACAAATGGTAGAGCCCTGGTTTTGTCCAGAATTATGCAGTGATTAGGGTAGAGCCCTGGTTTTGTCCAGAATTATGCAGTGATTTTCTAATCACTGCATATGGTGAAGTGAACAATTTTCAGCTGCAGGAATTTGTGACATAATTATGTGTTTTTCTTTTCTCAGGTGTCATTCACCAGGTTGAACCCGAGTCAGCTCCAGTTCTCTCGCTGTCAGCACTTCAATGTCTCCGACACTTAGAAAAGTTGAATTTGAAGGATACGAAAGTTACAGATGCAGCTCTTGACCCTTTAAAGAGCTTCCATGAGTTAACCGATTTAACACTGAAAAGTGCGTCTCTTACAGACAACTCGCTTTACTACACATCATCTATACCAAAGCTCACAAATCTTTGCGTTCATGATGGTGTTCTCACCAATTCCGGGCTCAATTCATATAAACCTCCACCGACCCTAAGAATGATGGACCTGAGTGGTTGTTGGCTCTTAACCGAGGAAGCAATCTCGTCCTTCTGTAAAGCTCATCCTCAGATTGAATTAAGGCATGAACTTGTTCACATCTCTCCATCAAAGCAGATTGTTTCTAATAGCCCATCTTCTTCACAATCAAATAGAAAGGCTTCACAGGTGAAGCGGAAGCAGAAGCAGGAAAATGTACCAGTGTTGCCAGGTTTTCTAGGTAAAATTTATGCATAAACATTTTCTTCGGCAGCAGCGTTTATACGAATCATGTAATTTAATTCCAAGTTTTATGAACCAGATCAAAGATTGAAGTATGGTAGAGAGGAGCTACTCGCACTGCAGTACTCATCGTTATCCCTTGCACCGCCTCCTGTTCAGGGCGCTGTATTACATAACACAGAATCGGATTAAGCTGGAGCAGTTCGCACGGCTGCATCCAGATTATTACAACTCATCACCCTAGTACTTGTCTGCCATGGTAATCTTGTGGTTTTTTTTTTTTTTATCAAGTTGAGATCCTTTTTCTGTTTCTCTTTTTTCTGTTTCTTTTCCGAGGATGTCTACAAGTCAATGTAGAAAATGAGAGTGGTGTAGTTTCTGTACTGTATTGCGTCGATGTGGATCTGGACATAAACTTATCTCATAATCGGAGCGACATGCCGTTTTGTGGTTGTCAAATTTCAATGGACAGGCAAGTGGGCAACCCCATTGTCATTCCTTTGTTTCCATAGTAGGATTATAAAGATAAGTTTTCTTCGTGTCTAATTCTCATTCCCATCCCCTCAAAGCGAAAATCGCTCACCAATTCAATCCGAGACGAGGCCCTTACGTGCTTTCATCTCCAAGGAAATTCCCTTGATCATCAAATCAGCGGTAGTTCTTGTGTCGGGAAAAATTTGTTTTACCTCAAGTGCACGGGTGAATACTCTTTAACTATTACTTAAATTACAAATCACCTGCAAGTGGTGGATTGTTGTGGTGGCATTTTTCTTTAACTCACTACATCCTAAGTTTAAACACTTTCCTTCCTCTTAGTGTAAATTAGTGTAGAATATCCCTTGCTCTAAAAAGGTAATGTTTTAAGAAAGTCAACTAATCCTCAACTAAAACCCTTGGGAAAAGACAAAAAGACAAAAAAGACAACTAATTAAGTTGCAAAGCCTTGCAGATGTGTTTTACCGTAGTGGTGGAAAACAATCATGTATATGTACTATGGTGCAAGTAGGAATGTTCATCGAGTCCTCTCCCTCTAACGACCAACTCTTTAACCCACAAACTGTATTGTTTGTCAAAAAAAAAAAAAACAAGTTACAAAACCCTTACCTATTGATGAAAGTTGCAAAACCCTTGACTATTAATTAAATTTGCAAACCATTGAGAAAAGACGAGTAATTCTCGGCCGAACGTCTAAAGTTAAAGCATACTTTTCTATTATCCCAAAAGAATTTCTTGAAGAGGGAATTGATGGGACTGCTTATATTAGAGCATCTGTAATAAGGCTAGTCAAAATTTGGTTAAATTTGATTTCAAATGACACAAAAGTTGTTATAGCCAGCCTTTAATAATGCTACACCAGCAATTCTTGCTAGTTTTGACTAAAATTAAATCTTTAATTACACATGCAATGCTCGCTAGCACCCCGCATGCGGGTTGGCTTAAACACATCGGCTAACCCGCATATGGCTTGGCCGTATAGCGAACAGCTAGGTCATCTAATCCCACACAAAAATGTACATGGAAAAAATAGCAGAGTGCAACAGCAAAAGTGGTCAAGAGAAGACTCAAAGTTGACTGTTTAGCTCATTTGGACGAACATGTATACGCATATTTTCTGAAGTACATTCACATTCAGTAAACATGACTTATCAGGTGTGTACAGATAAGCATATGTACAGTCACAAATATAAAAACAGAGAAACTAGAACAGAACTTGTCAAATTGAACGACGTCTTTGGGGTTTCTGGCTCTGCATTTGCATATCTTTCCGACATCGGGCTTATTTTGCACTCGTGTACATGTTATCGATCACATCCTGTGCATCAAAAGAATTTCCAGTCAAAACTATCACTAGCACTAACATATAAGAAGTAATAAATCATAAATGAAACTCAGAGAAATTGATAGGGTGAAATTTTGAACATAAATAATTGCTCATAGATATTCATGCACTAAAGTCTTGAACAGCGCAAAAATTGTTGTGCAACAAGGAATTTCCGTTTATTTAACTAATCTGCTTGGATGATCCATACAACGCGGTAACGGTAATCATTAAAACCTATCTCATCCCAACTTCATGTGTCATAATGGATTGACAGACACAAACCATTCGCAGAACGTATGTATTCTTAGGTCCCTATATCAGATACCAAGTTTCATGACTTCAGATAATGCTAAGAATGCTTTTTGAACTGCATCCATGCAGTGACAAACATACAAGACTTGCAAAATCACGCGATAAAATCATAGAGAAAATAATGTGCAATGTAACAGGCAATGTAACAATCATAGGTAGGGATGAGAATATACATATAAGGATCACTCCCCTGGACGATGTGGGATCTCACAGTCAAAGTTGACTGTTTAGCTCATTTGGACGAACATGTATATGCATATTTTCTGAAGTACATTCACATTCAGTAAACATAACTTATCAGGTGTGTACAGATAAGCATATGTACAGTCACAAATATAAAAACGGAGAAACTAGAACAGAACTTGTCAAATTGAACGACGTCTTTGGGTTTCTGGCTCTGCACTTGCATATCTTTCCGGCGGGCTTATTTTGCACTCTTGTACATGTTATCGATCACATCCTGTGCATCAAGAGATTTTCCAGTCAAAACTATCACTAGCACTAACATATAAGAAGTAATCAATCAAAAATGAAACTCAGAGAAATTGATAGGGTGAAATTTTGAACATAAATAATTGCTCATAGATATTCATGCACTAAAGTCTTGAACAGCGCAAAAATTGTTGTGCAACAAGGAATTTCCGTTTATTTAACTAATCTGCTTGGATGATCCATACAACGCGGTAACGGTAATCATTAAAACCTATCTCATCCCAACTTCATGTGTCATAATGGATTGACAGACACAAACCATTCGCAGAACGTATGTATTCTTAGGTCCCTATATCAGATACCAAGTTTCATGACTTCAGATAATGCTAAGAATGCTTTTTGAACTGTATCCATGCAGTGACAAATATACAACAACAACAACAACAACAACAACAAAACCTTTTCCCACTAAGTGGGGAGTGACAAATATACAAGACTTGCAAAAATCACGCGATAATATCAGATTACCATAGTGGTGCAAGGGTGTTAAACACGGCGTGCACACTTCACATAATGTGCAATGTAACTAAAAACAAGAATTTAGAAATTTCATAGAGAAAATAACAGGATAAGAGCTACCTTGTAGTATTTAAGCAACTGGGGTCTCTTTTTCTTGTATGTTGGAGTGATAAGGTCACGCTCCATGTCAAATGGTTCTGGGTCCAGGTGAACACCTTTAATAACCTCAAAACCTTTCAACTGCCAAAAACAAGAGCATCACAAAAAGTATCACAAAATTCTTCAAAAGCCAAAAATAATTCTGTGACCACCAATGACTACAAATTTAAGGTACTCAAATTAAGAAAGGAGAAACCTTTTTCTCTTTAGCAATCTTGTTGAGCTCTCCAAGTATGTGTTCTTTCACCTTTGCATTTCCACAAAGAGAATTGAAGTCACCAGATATACCATTTTTTTGAGCCCAACTTTCAACTGCTTGCTTGTTGGGATTAACTACCGCAACCAGGAAGGACTCAAAGCTGTTCCCATAAACCCATATCTAAAATTGGCAGAAAAAAAATCACGAATCATCAAACTAGTACCAATTCATAGCAAGAAGTAGAAACAAATCCCACTATAGAAAGGCATACCGCGTCAATATCAGAAACAAGTCCATAAATATTCTCCAAGTTTTCAACTGCAACGTATTCTCCTTGAGAAAGCTTGAAAATATTCTTCTTTCGGTCAATGATTTTCAAGCTTCCATCTGGTTGCCACTCACCAACATCCCCTGATGCAAAGATAATTATGGGCAAAAGTTAATGTTTGGAGTGAATGATATGCGAGCCATAATAGACAAACGAAATACACCAGCATGAACAAACCTGTATGGAACCAGCCATCGATCAGGACCTCTTTGGTGAGGTCCTCACGTTTGTAGTACCCTGAAAACAAAGTGTTCCCCCTTACACATACTTCTCCACGCGGTGTGTCTGAAACAGCATCGTATCCCATTTCGGGGACTGATTCTAGGCACACATCCACATTCGGAACTGGAGGTCCCACAGTGCCAAGCATTGAAAGTTCATTTGGCAGTGATACAAATGTCCCCGCACAAGTCTCTGTCAGACCTACAGTAGCATATATACAGAATACGTTATCAATGTACCAAGATGAACCAATAAAGTTGATGATAAAATGAAAACTAGCTTATATTATCCCTTGAGTAAGATAGCTTACCATATCCTTGTAAAACATGAGCGCATGCCACCACTCGTAAGAAAGCTTCTACATGAGTAGAAAGAGGAGCAGCTCCAGACAGTATAAGCCGCACCCTACCGCCCAATCCTTGCTTTACCTGAAGTTATTGGAACATAAATTAGGCTCAATCTAGGAAGGATAATAGGGTTACAATTGTTGTTCAATGTTCATAGAATATAGAGCATGTTCAAGTAGAAAGGAAAAGAGAAATCCACTACCTTACTAAACACAACTTTGTCAGCAATGGGGGAAGCCTGTACATGCCCATGGCCCTTTTGCATGTTATGATACTTGCTGCAGCACCAGATGAAACATATCAGGTTTAAATAACATCCCATTATCTACTTCCATAAGAGCACAAATATCTCTATCTACTTCAAGCCTTAATATCAAGTAGGTGTAAAGTCACCAAATTTGCAGTGAATCCACACAGGTGTACATGCACATCAAACAAATAGACAGGATATTTCAGGAAAAAAAAATAGCACTCCACATGCAGACACAATGTATCTTGTTTAGGAAGTAAGAAGAAGGGTACAACAAATAGGATAAAGCAAAAAGTTCAAGCTCCTTTTCAGAATAGGCATGATTTGGTAAGATATAATGTTTTACTAATCATCAACGCAAAAAATGGCACTTACTATGAATATGCAAGATTGAACATGGTCTTTTTGACAAAGCCGCCTGACGAAATCCTCTGTGTCAAGCCTGGAATGTGCATAGAAATTATATAGCATATCAGTTGAAGTTATTACGCAATTTTTATATAATTGCATCAACGAGTAAGAAGCCTCAGTTCCATGGCTAAAATCACGCACCGACAAGGTGATCCCTCCACTGAGATGAATGGTTTCTTTCATTACTTTCCACTCGAGTGAAAGATCCAGAAAATCAAATTCATTGGCAAATTAATCCGGGAGGTAAATGTACTTGTATTACCACTATTCCCAAAAGCTTATGATGTTAGGATTGGTCTAATGATTACTTTAATAACAACAGACCCCTCACATGTGAGCCTCTCCCCACCATTGGAGCCCAACATGTTACATTTCAACCTAAGCTCTCTTGTTCAGGTACCATGTTAGTTCATCACTGTTCCCAAAAGCTTAAGATGTTGGAATGTGAGTCAACAAGTACTTATGGTTGAACAGTACCTGCATAGATTCTGTCTAATACACGAGGAACCGCACAGAAGATAGTCGGTTTTAGCTCCCCAATGTCTTCAGTTAACAATTTGACATCCTGAAGAATGAGAAATAACATATAAGTGAATATCACACCTAAAATTTATTGTTAGAAACGAACAATAAATAATTGTACTCACCCCACGCCAGAACCCTATTTGGGCACCAGTCCAGATAAATAACTCCTCAATCACCCGATCAAAGATATGCGCAAGAGGAAGAAATGAAAGATATACATCCTTCTCACTCAGCTTTAAAAATGAAAAAGAACACAAAAAATATAATGCAAAAGTCAGTATTCTAAAACACAAGTAACCAGTTCTTGTTCTCACAAAATGAGGTATGTCGTTTGTAATGAAAAGGAACTCACCTGTTCATTTACACTCTCTAGCAAACGTTTCACCCCAGCCAGAAGAGTAATGATGCTTTCATTGGATATCAATACTCCCTTGGGGTCACCAGTTGTTCCACTAGTATACATTATAGTACAGATATCACTTTTCTTTTTTACCGGAAGGTCAAAATCTTTATTCTCTCCCTGCAGGAACATATTTAAAACTTCAACCAGAAAAATGTACAGTATTGATAATTTGGAAGCAAATAATTAACCAAACTGTGCATGAAATATGACAGCCAGAATCCCTTCCCTGAACACATTACACATTTCCTCTAAATTATCACACAATAATTATCTTCCAAATAACTGATTAGCGGGTTTGGTAATTACACACAGATAGAGAAGAATCATTTCAACTTTTAAACAGTGTTCAACACAAGGGGAGTACTTCCTTAAGAAAGTTCCCAACTATTTTCCCCATAATAGTTATGTAGAGGCCTTTGTCCTTCTTTTGTTTTCAGAAAACTTTCTTTGGGCCACAAATATAATTTATTACATGAGAAGAGATTGGGAGAAAAATAGAACCCACCAGTCGCAGAAATTCACTCCATGAATATAATGCCACTCCATACTGCTCAAGTGTTTCCTTTTGTTCAGGTGTAACATTGCCAAAGCTCACAAGTGCTGCATTTAAAATAAAGATAAAGAAGTTATTTTAATAACAACAGAACAACAGATACATACACAAAGAATCTCGGAAAAAATATGAGAAATATGCAACTTACTCTTCAGATATTTTGCTGCACCAGGAAATGTTTTCAACAGCTGAAAGGGCAGTAAAAGAAGAGAACATGAATGAGCACTAGCAGCTTTAAAATGTCATAACTCTCAAATTGTCACCAACTAGCATTTTTCCATAGTTACTGTCAATATTCAACCTATATTTTCAGTATAATCTGACAAAAGTATCCTCTGATCTGATGTACCTGTACCACATTAAAGCTTTACTAAGCAATAAAATTGTAGATATAGAACCATGTACCTCGGGTATCTTCTTTTCTTCAGAAAAAGCAATTGAAACTTCAGCATGGCATATGATAAATTCCACAGCACCAGCACCTAAACCATATATCAGAGATTAGGGGAAAAAATATTAAAAAAACTATTGGAAAATCATGAAATGCGAGTTAAGGTACACCTCAACTATATCAACCAAGCCCTTCAACCCAACTGACTGGGGCGGGATACATGATAAAGAAGAGATATGCCTACCTAGGGTGTCATATAAAGGCACGCAATAGAGTCCATGAGCATTGCAAGCCTGCAGAAATGTTTTATTAATAACTAGAGTTTCCCAGAGCAAAGGATACTTATGTAAATATAACCAAATATGAATGGACTACGTTTCATAGAGCGTGCAAGCCTAAGCAGAGATATATACGAAAAATTTCTCGATGTAAACTCCTCACTTCAGAACTCAAGGATACCACAATGGACAGGAAAAGACTTCTTTTCGTGTTTCCTTAACGGACCATATCAGTAGAAAATGGGAAGTAACAAAACAAAATATGCTTGAAAACCCTACCAACTTTATCAAGTAAGAATTTTTCTAAACAGGTAAGAGGAAAAACAAATGGAAGAAGTTACAGAAGAAAATGAAAATGGAAAAAGACAGCATACTTCCATGCTCATAATCCATTCTGGGCAGTTGACACCATATATACCACACTTGTCTCCCTGCAATCACAAGTAAATACGCTGAATCATAATATGCAAGTAAATTGCACGGGAGAAGACTTTGCAGAGCAGTGAACGAAAAATAAATTAGCGAATGAGAACAGATAATGACATACTTCGCCCACACCACAACTGCGAATGGCATTTCCAACTTTGACTACCACATCATACACTTCCTTATATGTTAGCCACACATATTTACCAGCCTGCAAAGAACCAAAACTTTACATATTAGCAACAAACCAAAATAATTAGGTAGAAAGAACGCTATCATGGCAGATAGACACAGATGATCTACAACTACGATATTATACCTTCCCATTCACAATCTCCCGATGACCGAGCATTGGATTTCCGGGATTTTTCTCCACTGACATGCTGCAACACAAGCAAGACCATTTACAAACAAGAAAAATTCATACATAAATTTCATCGATTTTGTGGACAGATCAAATTGTTATGCTGTTCATAGTAAAACCGAACCAACTGAATTTTCAATCAAGCTACCCGATTTACCTCAAATGTCGTCAGCAATACTTTTGCATTTCGTTATCGAAAACCAAAACAATTTTCACCGTGAAATTTTTCACTGCATCACTTTAGCATGGTCACAAACTGAATTTATTGCATTCTAATTGTGAAAGCTGCCACTTTTTTTCAAGGCCACAAACTTCACAGCCGAAAATACAAGTTACAAAATGTGACACTAAAATTCTCAGAAAATAACACTGAAAAATCCGTACCACGCTCGATCACTGAGAAATGAAATAATCAAGTAGAAACAAAATCCTTTCCAAAAATCAAATTCCAAATCGCCCAATTTCAGAGTTCGATATATACGAAGCATTCAGCTCAACTGATTTTTTAAACTTTAACTAAAAAAAAAAAAATTGCATCAAACAACAAAATGCCAAGCAAAGAATATAACTTCTGTTAATTTTCTTTCGTTTTCTCGGCAACCAAACAGAACTAGTAGATTAAAAACAAAAATAGTACCGGAAAACATCCCAGCAACTGTCCATTCCGGGAATCGCAGGCGGAAAGCCATCCTTAGCGAAGAGGCTCCGGTACACAGGTCCCTGCGACGGCCTCCCGTCCTTGGCCGCCTTGGCCTTCTCCACTTCTATCAGGTACTTGTACTTGGTCGTTGCCATTTCTCAAATCTCAACCGGATCGCGCGGAGCTTCCTCTCTCTCTCTCTCTCTCTGCGAATATGAGAAAATCGATAGAATGTAGAAAATGGAAGGGAAGTTTGTAATATTTATATCGGAAAAATAATAGTCAAATGAATTTAGGTGGCAGTGGGTGGGTAGTTCGGTAAATTCGGTCACAGTTTTCAGAGGCTACCGCTCGCAGGGTTGCAGCCGGTGTTTTGACTTGCAGACGAAGACGAGTTCACTGAGTCACTGAGTCAGAACGCAGAGTCGCAGGCAGGACCACAAAAGGCAGAGGATTTGGGATTTTCGCTTTGGTTTTTTTGAGGTGGTGGTTTGCGGCTGAGTCTTTGTGCGCCGTGTGCGTGCAGAGTTGAATCAGTTGGTTGTGTGTTATACCACTGGTGAAATGACGGCTGTCATCTAGGGGTCTGGTTTTGGGGGGATTTTGATCTTGATTTGTCTTGGGCCGTCCGATCATTCTGTCTTCAATAGAAAATCAAATAAATTAGTATTACGGTCTAGCAAAATTCCTCTTCAATTCTTGTCAAAAGCTAATTTGAACCAGATTATTGTTAGTCCATTATGAGGCTTAGCGTACTCTCTCACCTGTAAATAATATCGTTTGTTAAAATGAATAAATGTACAAGAGACAACGACTTAAGTAAAGGGGTGTGCTATCCACACACATTTTTTACTTCTCACGTCGGACCAGATGAATTGAAAAAGATCAAATGACAAAAATTGCCAAAAAATGTGTGAGAAGTAAAAATAGTGGGTAGATAGTGTTCCCCCAAGTAAAGCTTAATATTTTGTATTTTCCTTTGGTTTTACTCCTTTAATGAAATATCATTTACCTCCAAAAGAAAAAAGAAGCAAAGCTTGATATTCTTAATTTTATAGTAATTAAATTAAAAATAAAAATAAGAAAAGCTTGATGTTCTTAATTTTATAGTAAGTAAATTAAAAAAGAAATAAAGAAACAAAGCTTGATATTGTATTCAATTTAGATTTTTGAAAGTCACAGGTATCCAATTAGGATTTCAAGGGAGTTTATAAAATTTTACAGAATTAGTAAAAACTTCCAAGAACTGAATTTGAGTCTTCCAACTTAACTGAACAATAAAAAAGTTTGCTCATCCCTCCAATCATTTAACTACTAAACACAAAAGCCATGGTGAAGATTTAACACTTACAGATGCCTATAACGGTCACAATTAACTCCAAAATCCGTGGATTTTATATCTACACCCCATTCTTAGGGGAAAGAAGATGAACGATAGAAGCCTTATCGTCGTGAGAAAAAAAAGGGTTTGTGGGGCGAATAGAAATATTATCTTACAAGTTTTTAGTAATATGTCTTCTTTTGTCAAACACAATTAAAAATTTAAAAAAAAAGAGTTAAGCTTAAATAATGGAGTGAACTTAGATGGTGGTGGTGTTTAAATAAAAACACTCAAAAGAAAAACAATTTTAACAACATTTTTTTATAACAAAAAATATTCCACTCTATAGTTTAGATGAGTGTGATGTGTATATATAAGAATTAGACAACTTGAGTTTGATTCGTATTATCACTTGTGAGTTTGATATGCGTGAGTTTTATATATTAATTGCACTGTTCTAAAAATCTCCGCCTAGCACCGCCTAGGCCCCGCCTAGGCGCTAGGCGGCTGGTCACCGCCCCGATTAATACCTAGACTGCCTAGCCCACCCAGACCTGCTAAGGCGCCCGTCTAGACCGCCTAGGCACCCGCCTAGACCGCCTAGGCACCCGCCTAGCCCGCCCAGACCCGCCTAGGCACCCGCCTAGCCCGCCCAGACCCGCCTAGACACCTGCCTAGGTTGCAACTCACTTAGATAAAAATTAGATAACTTTCCTTTTGCATTTTATTATTTCCAATAAATTGTAAGAGACTTATTGAATACTTAAATAAACACACAGTATATGTTTGCTCCCTATGTTTTCATTATGTTCCAATACTTCATAATATAAATGTCATTCTATTTTCTAGTTTATGACGAAATTATGTATATTTTAAGTATAAACAGACACTTGTTTACACGAAATAGAATAGATTTACTTAAATCCGCCTAGTCCGCCTAGTCGCCCGCCTAGGCTCCGCCTAGCCGTCTAGGCGCTAGGCCCTATCCCGCCGCCCGACTAGCGCCTAGCGCCTTTTAGAACCTTGATTAATTGTGAGACTTATATACTTTTTTTTTCTTTATCTTATGATAGGTTACTTCTTTTCTCTTTATCATTAATTATATATGTATTACACTCATGTTACTATATTGAACTCAAAAAGAAGAATTATACACTCAAACTTTTTGGCCAATTGTTGAAGGCCTAAAGGGAGGGAACTGAGTGTATATATAGAAGTACAGTTCTAAAGCAGATGAGGAAATGCAACAAAGAACCTAACCGTCCTCTCTAATTGACTTCATCAGGAGCATCTGTAAAGGAGTTAGCAAAAATTTTCTTTAAAAGTGCTATTTGAAACACATTTGGCACTTTTATGCTATTTTAAAAAATAAAAAAAAATAGGTTCCCATTCCTAACGATGGCATTTCCTTGATTGAAACTGTGTCTTTCAATTTTTCATTGAAGTCCTTTAACTTCTTTCCAAATCAGCATTTTATATAATTTTATAAAATATAACGTAGCCCACACATTATTTGTGTTTGAATAAAAAAATTAAAAAGAAAAAAAACGGAAGGAAGTTAGGAGAGAAAATAGGAAGTGAAGGGTTATGCTTTGGTGACAATTAGGTGAAGACTAGAAAAACAACATCAAATTTTGGTTTGTGCGGAATTACATTACTTCTCGTAATTTTATTTTTTAATCCTAAAATAACCAATTTACAACAAACAAATAAAGTAATCACAAGATAATGCTACGGAAACCAAATTTTTAAACCAACATTTGTAACCAAATTATGTGGATGTTGATGATTGGACTAGTAGTTAAGTGTTGATTAACATGTTTATTTCTGTTGATGACACATCATTTAGTTTGCAAATTTGATTTACAAATTTAGTGTCCGTAACATTACCTTTTTTATTATTCATATTCATATTATATATCCTGTATATAGGTGGGTAGTATGTACTCACACATAAGCTTTTTTGTCATAGTATGTACTGATACGCCAATGAATTAGTTTTCGGGTACATTCCAATATAGAAGAGTTTGCCCCATCCATAAGTAAATACTTCGTAGTAGCCTCATTAGAACGTACATCTTCTTGGTATATTTATATAATAAGTAGGAGTATAAGCTGAAACATTTTGGAGCTACAAAGATAATTATTAAATTGTTATCACCGCATAATAACATTCCTCCTAGAGTAGCAATAACAGAAACTCTGTTATGTAACGATAAAAAAAAAAAAAAAAACAAATGTATCATCTAAATGTTATGTTTCCAATAAACAAGATATATTATTGGGATGGGAAGACGTCAAATGAAATCCAAATACAATCTCAAGGAAATTAAATTAGAGTGACATCGAAGAGGATCCTTATAAACAGGCTAATTAAAATAAGGTATGTGATCGATAATGTGATTAGTATTGACCAAGTAAGCTTCATATATTATAGGTTTTTTTTTAAACAAAATGATCCTTGAAATTGTCATAACTCCTCACTTTGTTCTCTGAGATTGAGATTTAAGATCGATAGGCTCTTTGAGTTTGTTCAGCATCAATCACTTTGGTCATTTTGTGAAAAATCTCTTTTAAATAAAATAAAATGACAAAAATACGTTGAATTTTGTCAAATCTTTTGGTTCGTTGTTTATTAAATTGAAGGTATTTTTGTCATTTTGATCTTTATTTAACAGAGTTTTTTATGAAATGACCAAAATGATTGACGATAGATAAACTATTGATTTTAAATCTTAGGGACCAAAATAAAGACTTATACCAATCCCATAGACCATTTTAGTTAAAATGCTTACATTATAAGCAAAGTCATTGTGAGCAGTTTTATAAGTTTAAGAAGACTTAGGAAATGCTACAACTGGTTTTCTTGCTATATATATTTGAAATTTTGAAACTTGTCATGGTAGGCTAAAGTTGAAATGGACAAAAGTGAACATCCACCTTGAATTATAACTCATTACCGAAAATCAAGAATCAGATTAATTAGAAGACTAATTATTCTCATTCTCGTTATTTTTCTTTTTTCAGATTCATAAATTTTAGTTTGGCGGCTAAGTAACATGTTGCACGAGGCATAACCAAATCTCAAGAACCTTCAAAATATATTTCTCTTGCTTGTTGTAGAACCATTAAAATAAGCTCTCCCTCCTTCAACCCAAACCCTAGCCGTCAACCCATTCGCCGTCGGCCTTTGGCTATGGGTGGGGGCCGGTGGCAGCCTCTCCTCTACTCTTCCTAGCTCTTCCTCCCTTCCTCTTCCCCCTTCTTCCCATCTCAGCCATCCTCCACCCCTCGCCATACTCGTTTTCCCACCACCTCTCGCTGACCACTTCTTCCCGGCCGTTACCTTCCTCCTCTACCCTCCCTTGCTTCTCTCCCACCAGTTTGGGTGCATATCTCCATGGATCTATACCCTATTCCCTGACCCGGGCCTTGCCCTTTCAAGATTTCTTTGATTGGGTGCTCATTTTCTCGGTGTGGGTTTTTAGATCTGTGCTGTAGGTGGGTTGGATCCTCCTTCGTCAACTCGGTTCCATGGTGGTGTCTCCTTCCTCGATGGCTCCGGTGGAAGCCCTGGCTGTGCTCTATGTTCTGACGGCTTGGCATGTGCGGCTCGGCTTGTCCTGGTGGCTTGGCTTGTTCGTCTCACTGCGGCTCGGCTCAGCTTGTGCGTTTGTCCGATGTGTGGAAGCCGGCTTCCCACTGTCCGGAATTTGTTGGTGGGTGCCTCGTCCCCACTGTAACGAGTTGTACATCGGATCCTTTCTCGGTGTAGTCTAGTCATGTTCCTCTCGCCTTTGTGCACCGCGGTGGCGCTGGTGTTTTGGCTTATTTGGTCCTTGCCTTTGTGCGTTGTGTACTGTGAGTCTCGTCTGCTAACGGTGACTTTGATGTGGTCTCGCTCCCTGCGGTGACTTTTTGTGGCCTCGCTATCCAGCGATGACCGTTGTGTCTGCCAGTATCTCTCTGTTGCAGCTATCGTTTATTGTGACGGGTCTGTACTGGTAGCTCTTGTGCTCTTGGCGATTGTATGTTAGTGCTTGTGGGTGTCTCTAGGGGTTTACTATTATTTGTCCGTTTGTGCAAATTCATTCTAGATCAATTTATTGGTCACTGGAATTATGTACCCAATGACGCTCTGTAATTGTTTGTGTTGATCAATGAAAGGCTATGCTATCGTTTCTTGTCAAAAAAAAAAAAGTTCAACAAAATCATATTCCAAGTCATTTATTTTATCTTTCTTGGGTCTAAAGGAAACAAAGACGAGTCCTAGTCTATACATGAAGGCAAACCAACCATAATGCAAGTGTGGTAGGAGGCACGGCTTTCCTGCCCACAAGTCGCATGCCTTTAATTTGGTTTGTTGATCCGTTCATATGAGGAACTTTCTCTGAAATTTCTGTTGACATTATGTGGAGTTGGAAGTTACTTATAAACTGCTAGTGATTTTAACGCTCTTCTTTTAATTTTTTGTCCTCAAGTGAGCAAAGAAAAGACATTATAAAATATTCAATTCAGAGTAAAAGTGGCTAATAATTGAGCGTTGCTCGCTCCTCCTTATGCGATCCCAGAACCACCAAAATGGTTAGGTTTTTCATTTAATTGCATCATCAATCGGCATCCTTTGTAGCTTCCCTCTACCATCTAATTTTTCGTCATGTGGTCCTCTTCTATCTTTAATAGGTTTAACAAAGGATTCATATTATTTTGGAAAACCATATATGAGATGGTAGCTTCGCCACTGCTTCTCGGTCCAACTTTGCAATTTTGTAGATAATCAAAACTGTTTGTTTTCGAGATCAGCTTTCAAGGATCGTATATGCGCAAAATAAACCAAATTAAAAACCGTCTAGCCATTTGATTAACATTGATACGATAATTCAGTGTTTAAAAATGGGTTGAAGACTAAAATATTTTCGATTTATTGATTGGGAGGTGCAAAGGGTACAGGCTACTCCATACTATACTAAATTAAAAGAGAGGGTTAATTAAACTCGGAACAAGTGGTTAGCATTGTCTTTCTTTGTGGCGAACCACCAAAATGGTTAGGTTTTTCATTTAATTGCATCATCAATCGGCATCCTTTGTAGCTTCCCTCTACCATCTAATTTTTCGTCATGTGGTCCTCTTCTATTTTTAATAGGTTTAACAAATGATTCATATTATTTTGGAAAACCATATATGAGATGGTAGCTTCGCCACTGCTTCTCGTTCCAACTTCGCAATTTTGTACGATAATCAAAACTGTTTGTTTTCGAGATCAGCTTTCAAAAATCGTATATGCGCAAAATAAACCAAATTAAAAACCGTCTAGCCATTTAATTAACATTGATACGATAATTCAGTGTTTAAAAATGGGTCGATGACTAAAATATTTTCGATTTATTGATTGGGAGGTGCAAAGGGTACATGCTACTCCATACTATACGAAATTAAAAGAGACACTACAACAAAAATGGCATTTGGGTACAAAATTAAGGACACAAATGAAGAGTTTGTGTCCTTTTAAACACCAATAGAGCGGAATAGTTCTCATCCAATAATGAGCACCACGTATTGTGCCCAATGCAAACAAAAATGGACACAAACATATTATTGGGCACGAAAAACATGACTTTTGTGCCTTTGGTGTCCATCCAGCTTGCATGTGTCCTTCAATGCCAGAAATAATTTTTTTTTATTAATTTACAAAGACACTATTAATGTTTTTGTGCCCTCTAGTTTAATATATTTAAATAAAAAATAGATTTTCGTGTCCCTTTTCTCAATTCCTCTCCTCAATCTTCACGCCTTACTCCCTCTTCTCAATTCCTCTCTCTCTCTCTCTCTCTCTCTCTCTCTCTCTCTCTCTCTCTCTCTCTCTCTCTCTCTCTCTCTCTCTCTCTCTCAATCCTCTCTATCCCTTTCACTCGGTGGGATCGACGGCTGTGTGGAAAGTTGAGGGAAGATGAAAAGTGCGTGGAAAGGAAAGCAGATGGAAACCCTACTGACTCCTGTTTCTCTCATTTCTCTCTTCCTCTTTCTCTCCTCCACTGAAACCATAATCTTCATCTCCTCAGCGCTCTCCCCATTTCCCTCTTCGTCTAACCCTTTATTATTTTTTTTCTCAAATCCCCCGATTCTCTCAAATATTTTCACAAAATATTCACCGAAGAGATCCTAAGTTTTGTTTTTTAAGGGTTTTTCTTTGTGGTCTCTGTTTTGAGGGGCGTTGTGCATCTCTGTAAACCTAGGGTTGTGAGTGTTTGGTGGAAACTCATAAAATTGGTTTATAGGGTTCCTCAATCTGTAATCGGGAGTTTCGGTGAGATGAAGGAGAGGAGCAGGGAGATTTGCTCCAGTCCGCGAACGGCAGAAGTGATCTTCAAGGATTATAGTGCTCGGAGAATCGACGCCGTCCACTCTTTAACTAACGGTACTCCGATTTCTCTCTCTCTCTCTCTCTCTTCCGTTTCTCTCTCTTAATTTCCTTTTGGTTTTGGAAATCTCTGACCTTTTGGGTGACGTTGTTTTCTCACTGATTAATTGACTGTTTTGCGAAGTAAATTTATTGATTTTTGGAGCGAAAATTAGCTCCAGTAACTGAAGAGGTCGATTACAACAGTTGGTAAAATATACAACGAGAATTTGAGTTGGTTGCCTGATTTGATTTGGTTTTTGCTTTCAGTAAAAGCTGGGGTTCGAATTTTGGGGTTTTTACTTACAAGATTTAAATATCTGTTTTATTAGGTTGCATTACTGTGGATGAACTGGCCACGGTCATTCGGTCGCTGGATCAGAATCCGACGATGAGGAGCTTCAGGACATGATAAGCGAAGTGGACGTTGACGGAAATGGAACCATAGAGTTTGCAGAGTTCTTGAGCTTAATGGCAAACAAAATGAAGGTATTTAATAGATATGCATGGCATTGCAGATATTATAGCTTGACTATATAAGAATTAATTAGGACGAAATGTTAATTTAAATGTTCTGAAATTATGTTTGTATGAATTTTTTCAATAGGAAACTGATGCAGAGGAAGAGCTCAAAGAGGCCTTCAAAGTATTTGACAAGGATCAGAAGGTTATATTTCAGCTACTGAGGTAAACACAATAAAAATTTCATCTGATTAATTAAATTTTTAGCAACATTTTCTCTACAAAAAATTAATTAACTGGATGAAAGGTTAATTTTTAAAAATTTTCATGTTAAGTGTGATGTTCAAACTTTGTGGCCTTTTGAAATAGGTGGGAGCATAATTCATTCTACTACAGATTGTTCCCCTTTTCATTTCTGTGAGGTAAAAACTCAAATCTTTGTATTTTTGTGTTGGAGAAGTTGGTGGAACAAATTGTGCTTTACTCTACATATGACCAATGTCTATGATTTTACCTATTTTGATAATGCTTGAATTATGCTTCTTGGTTTTTAATTGGGTTTTTTTTGTATTGAGTTGGATAGATAGTTCATAGCATAGGTTTGGTTGCATATTTATTGGAAAAAAGAAAAACACGGAGAGGCACAACACACTGAGGATAAACTTTTTGTCTTCAGGTTGGCACAACTTCTTTTTCCTACCAGTCATAGATGTGCTAATAGTGTTGAGAACAATGCCTAATTTAGTTAAACTCTTCTCATTTTGATAATTACCTTTTCCACTGTCTTCTCGAACTTGGAATTAGTTTGATAGCATTTTGGTTTTAAGCGTTTATAAAAGTCTTTCGTTCCAATGAACAAGTCAATGATATATTAACTCTTATTTTGTTGAAGATTTAGTGCTAAAAGCTAGGAGTTACAAGTATTACATTCCGTTCACCAAGTCATTGATAATAGAACTCTTATTCGCTTGAGGATTGGGATTTTAACTCTTCTCATCTTTGCTGCAGTTATCCAATTACAAGAATAAACATTCTCCATTACTGATTCAATGTTGCAGGTTGTATTAATTTGCATTTGGTTGGAAGGGCTGCAGAGATATGAATCAAATTGGTGGATTTGGGTAAGAAAGAAACCTAAATCTTTTCTTTCGGTTTGTTGCTGACAACTTGCATATAGTTGTTGTATGCAAGTTTTTGAGAAAATGGTATTGAGAAATTACAACCAAAAAGTACTCAATAGGAAAGAAAGAAGCAAATTAATTTTCAGATTAATTTAGTATTTTTTCTTGTGTGAGAGATAAATACAAGTAGCTTTATTTTCTTTTGTTTCACAGTTTGCTTGATTTTCTCACTTGAGTCTTATTTACTGATTTATATTTCCCAATTTTGTTTCATTAGAACAAGAAGAATTCCCCATGCACCAGAAAGGCGTACATGTGGATCTTCCTCAGTCCCTATGGCAATTGTAGCTTCTGGGCTGTGCTCTGCAGCGTTTAGAATTGATGGTGAGGTTGGGCAAAAAAAGAGTTATGAAAGGCTTAATATTGTTTCTTACTTTATACTGATTTTCAATGTAAAAAGGCGGGTTCATTTCGTATTCCTTCTTCTCTGTGTAGTGTAGTAGGATTGAACACAACATATGGACAGACAGATATATGAGGGTGAGTTGGTACTTAAAATTAGATACCTTAAAAGGTTTAAAATTAGATGTGGGGACGGTTTGTCCTCTTTAGGATTCAACTCGAAAAATTAAGGTTCCTGCTTATGGCAATTTGAAGGTCCCATAAAATGATGAAATTAATTGGTACGTGCAAGTGATATCCACGTATATCAATTCACATTTTGTACATTGATAGTGTTGGGAAGTTCATTAAAGTGGAGCTATTTTATATATGGTATAATTTCCTATCTTAGCAAGTGATTCCCTGGAAATTGATGAAGTAGCAAAAGAGTGGGAGCACAACCTTCTGCAAAATATGATGGACGGAGTTGCATGAATTGAATGAACGTCTACAACAAAAAGAGGTGTAATTTGCGTGTGTAGATTGTTTTGTTTTAAATCAAAATCACATTAATGTCATCATAGAGTTTAGGTGTAACTTTGCATTTGACGCTTGTGCAGTTGAAGATGAAATTTTTTGAAGGGTTTGACATTGTGGCACTCAAGCAGCATTTTGGAAAGAAAATTTTGGAACTAGAAGATGAGAAAAGAACTGTGCAGGTTCACTTAAAACCTTAATATTTGATGTTCTTTTTCTTGAGAGAACCGGTATTCACTTAAAACCTTTATAATTATAGTTTTATTTTAGTTGGGGATAGAACATGTAAAATTCTAGTTGTTTTTATATATAATGGTTGTGAATATCTTTGTAAATTGTAATATTATAGATGCTTGTGGTTGTGGGCTGTTTTAATTTTATGAAAAAATAATTTTTTGTGGGTTGTGAATATTTTTTTTTAAATAGTTGACATATTGGGCACAATAACAATAAATGTGCTAACATGGGTGGCATCTGTCATCTGACAATTTTGTCAGAACTGGGCACAAAAACACCTTTATCTGTGCTTACACTTTTCAGCACAACATACATTATTGTGCCCTTTTAGCAATGGTAACGCCTATAAAGGGCACATATGAAAACTTAGTTGCTGCATTGTTGCTTGCTATTGGTCTATGGGCACATATGTTGGTGCTCTTTGACCTCAAATGGCACATATAATTTATTGTGTGCACTGCCCAGTTTTTTTGTAGTGAGAGGGTTAATTAAACTCGAAACAAGTGGTTAGCATTGTCTTTCTTTGTGGCAATCCTCTGTTTGCCCAATTAATGAATTCTCCCTTATTTTTTTCATTTTTTGTTTCACAAAAAAAAAGAAAAAAAAGAAAGAGAGGTGATGTCATTGACTAAATGAAATCGTCTAAGGATGCATTTCCTTATATTCTTCATACAGATGATCCGTTATGGGCAATGCTTTATGCATGTAAGTAAACCACTCAGACTCGATCTCTTTTTATTTTACATTTTCTTTCAACCCATAGTCCCCACTACAACAAAAAAGGCCACTGCGCACAATAAATTATCTGTGCCCTTTGAGGCCAAAGAGCACCAACAAATGTGCCCATAGACCAATAGCAACAATGCAGCAACTAAGTTTGTATATGTGCCCTCTATGGGCGTCACCATTGATCAAAGAGCACAATAGACTGTTTGGTGCTCAAAGAGGCAGGCACAAATGAACCACTATTTGTGCCTCGTTTCTGACAACTTGTCAGATAACATTTTCCACACAAGTTGGCACTTCATATTGTAATTGTGCCAACATGAATTAAATATTAAAAAAAAATCAAAATTTGAAACTAAAATTGAGGAAATGAAAATTTTTAATTTTCTTAAAATGAAAAGGCCCACAACACATTCCCAATCTCACAAACATAATGTAATGTTACATATTTTATCTCTAATACAATAAAACTTGAAAGCACATTCCCGTATCTGCATTACCAAACACATAAAAACAACCCAAAACACAGATTAACAAATGCTATCATTTCAGATTTTCACATGCTACACAGCAGATAAGGAAGAGTAAAGAAAATTAGAGAGAGATTCGAACAGAGCAAGGAAAACTACCTATGCAACTTTGAATCAAACGTACGACACCAGGCTTCCATCGTCCTTGGAAATTATGCACTCCACCTTAATCCAACACAACACAAAAAAAAAAAAAAAAAAAAAAAGGTTCGAAACTTTGTCGAGAAAGGCATGGGAGATATCCGTGAAAGGCATACCATAGTTTGCTCATCAAGTTAACCATAAATGCTAAACATTTGAATTGGGACCATTGACTTCCCACTCTGAGGTTTTGAGGTGTAATTCATCATTGATTAATTAGTCTTTGGTAACTCACCAGGAGAACTCCAAGTCGTATATACTTGTCTGGATTCCAAAGAAATTCCTGACCAGAAAACATGGGCATAAATAAAAATGGAATAAAAATTCAGAAGACGGTAGGAAGCTTTTAGGATCCTCTAAAGACTGGTGATTCATTTGGTGATATCAAGGGAAACAGAGGAGTATCCAACATACCACAATTTCTTCTAGCTCTGCTTTAGCCTCATCAACGCCAGCAACATCAGCAAAGGTTTTTGCTTCCCCTTGTTCGGATGCTTTAGCACCAAGAGAGCCCCCAGATTTCCTGTTCCTAATCTGACCGGCTGTTTGTTGTACATAAGAGTGTACTCAATGAGAACCATAGAGCACATGTTTAACAGAACAAAAAGAAAGAGACAAAGGGTTGAAAGAAAAAAGCACTGGCTCGCACCTGAGTAAAGTTTACAGGGAATCTGTGGAGAAGCCCTGCAAGCACATCAACATAAAACAAAGCTATCTGCAGGAAGCAAAGCCGATTCAACTGATTAAAACTTTCTTCATCGTTAACTTCTATCAAAATACACACCTGCAAACAGAAAAGGAAACGTCTTATGAATAGAATTACATGTTAAAACATAAGGGGTTGCCTGTTAGTATATAGTTCATACACTGAGATTATCATAATACTCTTATTCAGTCCTTCACCACACACAAATCTAATATAATTTATATGTATTAGCATAAGTGATTAGCTTCCAAACTCGATTACTTAGTTGACAAATTTGAACCCTTCAAGAAGCCTTTTGTGTTGCTTATAAAATTCTTCAACTTTGTATTTCTTCCCTGAGTTCAGAATCCCAACAAAGGTAAGTAAATTTATGAAGCCTATAAGATTTTGAAGCGAGGAAAAATGTCGTAAAACCAAAAAAAAAAAGACATGAAATTATCCAATGTTATCAATATTGATGAAACCATTACAGGTGAACAATTAGGCACATAAAACTTAACAAAATAAATGAAGCAATTAGTATGGGAAAATTTGATGGGTTTCGACACCATTCCTCCAAAGCCTCAGCAGTGGTAGTTTCACTTAGCACGCCAACAAATTTTCAAACAGCATTCTTGTTCTAGTACCAGATCAAACACACAATTATTCACGAAAAATATGTAACTTATTCAATAAACTATACAAAGGAACTCATCACAGGTGAAGTACTTTTACAAACTTCGAAAAATATAAATCCCAAGTATAAATCATGTGAAAAATATCAAAACGTTTACGAAATTTTTATCTTTTCATTCCAAAGACAGACCAATTTCAGGCCAGAATAAAAGATAAACCTCCTCAAGCACACAACAAATTTGAAATAATAATTCCGTAAGACAAACCAGCACAGATAAACATTGAACAACCTTGTTTTTCTTTTCTGCACAAAATCCAGATTCTCAACCATCCAAAAGTTTGAATCTTTCAAGTTTCAATTCTCTTAAAAGTAGTGTAATAATCTTACCGAATGAGAAGAGATGAGGTTGAATCGAGAGTTATGGAAGAAATTTGTACTTCACTGACATGTAGAAAAGCTCAGATCTTTGAAGCGAAATGAAGACGATGAGTGGGTTGCGGCGGAGGACAAGCTGACTCAGAGCGGATTCGTCGTTCGTCCTCCTCCCCAACCTGCGAAGGGGAAGTGTGTCTTGTCGAGGTTACAGAAATGAAGGCCAGTTTGTGTGGTTTTGGTTGTAGGAAGCAAGAGCCGATGCTATTCCAGAGATGGTGTTGTGGCTGCTAGGGTTTGAGAGAGGGGAAACGAAGCCAAATGGGTGTGTTTCTGTCTCTCTCTCTCACATCCCTTGGTTTTGGTTGTGGCTGCTAGGCACAAATACACTTATTTTTCGGCACAAACCAATGTGCCCTTTGTTTAGAGGGCACATTTAAGATGGTTTTGGTGCTCATTGATATTTAAAAAGCACATATATGTATTTGTGCTCAATGATAATGAAAAGGGCACAAATGTATGGTGTTCTTAGCCCATTTTTCTTGTAGTGCCCACACCAAAAACCAAACCCACATAATCGGGAATATAACAACTAACTCTGGTGTAGAAGAGTAATTTGCATGCAACAAGTTCAACATCATGTGATGTCTCTATTCAATAATATCACGTCAATTTGATAAAACTTACAAATGAAATGACATTATTCGACTGGAGTGCAATGATAACAGCGAACTCGTTCCAAACAATTATTTCTCCTGATGTAGAGTTAGTGCGTTGCATAATTCTAAGGGAGACGACGCTAGACTAGAAGGGTGAGTAACAACCAAGTCAACATAATTAATACACAATTCAATCTGAATTGAGATCCATTAGAATTGTAAGTCTGATTCACCAAAAATTTGGATATAGGCCTGGAAAACGGGTTATGTTTGTCATATTTCGTGTATTACCTGTTATTTTAATGGATCGTGTCGTGTCACACTCGTTATCTTAACAGGTCCTTAACAAGTCGGCTCACTTTACCCAACAGGTAAAATGACTCGACCTGTTATGACCAGTTAAGAAAAATATTTTTTTTCTTAAATTTGCACATACTACATTGCTATATAAATATTACTTCAAAACCTAAAAACACATTTGTCGTTAAGTACTACATCTGCACTCCAAAATAAGAGCTTAAAAAAAAGCACCAATACACTACTAGTCTGCTACAAAATAGCAAATGTGCAAGGATATGCAAAATGAAGGAGTTTTTCTTTTCAAGGTTGTGAAGCATTCCTCAGAAGTTAAAACTTTGTCAATGAAACTCAAAGCTTGCATGTTATTCATTTTACAATCGATCATCATGGAAAATTTGTATTGGAACTTTGGCTTGATCTATTGCCTTCAAGAGTTATGTTGATGATGTTTTCAATAAGGTTTTCCACTTCATAACTCTGTTCTGCATAAACTAAGTATAAAAAAACCAAACATTATAAATAATTCAAATTATGAGAAGTTTACCAAAATAATTATGAAAAGGAATAAAACAATAATACTATACAATATAAAAATATGGGAGCTTGATATATAAAAACAAAAACTTTCACTATATTTCAAGGAACTCCACTAGTTTTTAAATATGTCAATGAGAGACAAAAATATAAAAACAACTAAAGCCAAGCCCAAAAACATGAAAAACAAAATTTAAAATAGGAAAAATTATAGATAAAGTATACTTTTAATACTTAATTTCATATTGAGACAACATTTTTAAAACATTTCAAGGAGAGAAAAAAATAATACATGTGAAAGATGACATTATTTACCTTAATTTCCTCTAGAGTTTAAGTTTCAAAAATACCCTTTATCTTTTGCATTTTTTCATACTTCTTTCTCCTGCTCCCTTCTCTCTCCTTTTTTTTTCTTTGAAAAAACTCTTATCTTTCTCTTTTTTTCTTTCTCACGCTCCCCTCTGTCTCTCCCTCTTTTTTTTCTCTCTCCCTTCCTTTTTCCCATTTCATCAATAAACAAACAATAAATATCCATCCATACACCAACAAAATCACAATTTATGCATGTGCCAGATTAAGAAAACACAGTACAGTGAAGCACAAACCATTCTTGACGATTGGTCACAAGGTCATCTTCAAGAATTTAACGAGTTCAAGTAAAAAATTTGAACTGAGGAATTGTTGCAGGAGCTAACTAAAGCAATGTTAACCTGTAGGTTTGTCTACCAATTCTCTATATTTAAATATAGAAAATAAAAATGTTTTTCTTGAGGAGCTTGACCACTTGATGAAGCACTAAATTCCTCTATGGTAGAGGAGACTTCCCATATTTGACGAGATTTCTTCATTTAGAAATGAGTTAGTTTGCTAATTTGTAGAGATTTTTAGATGTTGAAGTGGATCTGAATTTGAATTCTACTATAAGTTAGGAGGTCGGTAGGTGATATCTGTACAAGAACAACAGCATTGAAATTCATTTTTCTTAACTTCGATTAAATTATGGTAACAAAAATAGGGTGACATCTTTGTCGTTCTGAACTAACATATATAATTTTATTTCGTTAACTTGTACAAAAGCATGTTATTTTCTAGTTACTGAGCTTAAAGTGATCACTATAATTTATGTTTTGTTGCTTCTGTTTATTTGCTTTTAGGTTCAATATCTACTGATGAAACAAATAAAGATTTGTACGCGTGGATTAATGAAATAGAGCTTACTTTGTGTTGTAATTTTGTTGTATTTTCATTGGGTTGTATAGGGAGCTAGGTTTGTAAATGAATCTATTAAATGTGTTTCTTTTGGTCTGCAAAAATGGTCGAAGACAGGTTGAATTGATTCTACATACAAGTTGAACTGATTCTGCAAAAATGGTCGAGGATGGGTTGAATTGATTCTGCAAAATAGTCGAGGACGGGTTGAATTGATTCTGCGAAAATAATCGATGATTGGTTGAACTGATTATGCAAAATGGTTGAGGACGGGTTGAACTTATTTTGCAAAAATAGTTGAGGACAAGTTGAACTGATTTTGCAAAATGGTCAAGGGCAAGTTGAACTTATTCTGCAAAAATGGTCGAGGACGAGTTAAACTTATTCTGCAAAAATGGTCAATGACGAGTTGAACTGATTTTGCAAAGTAGTCGAGGATGGGTTGAACTGATTGATTTTGCAAAATAGTCGAGGATGGGTTGAACTGATTCTGCAAAAGAACTAATTTTGCAAAATAGTCGAGGGCGAGTTGCAAAAATAATTGAGGAAGGGTTGACTTGATTCTGCAAAAATACTTGAGGACGAGTTGAACTGATTATGAAAAAAATGGTCGAGGACGAGTTGAATTGATTCTGAAAAAAATGATCGAGAATGAGGTGAATTGATTCAGCAAAAATAGTTGAACTGATTCTGTATATAGTTTCAAAACTGATTTTGCAGAAATTGTCGATGATGGTTAAGCTTATGACATATAATAATTTTGTTGGAGTTGTAAAGGCTGTGTTCTATTAACAGCCCTAAAAACTTAGGGGGTATGACTGGTAATATAAAACTTTGTTTCCATGTTTTTGGGCCGGGCTTTAATTATTTTTATGTTTTTGTCTCTTCTTGATATATTTAAAAACATGTAGAGTTACTTGAAATATAGTGAACATTTTTGTCTCTATATATAAAGCTTATTTTAAAATACAGCCATATCCCTAAGGCTTTATGGCTGTTAATAGAACCCAACCCTCATCACATCTCGAACAAAATTAATATGTGTGATAGGCTCAACACATCCTCGACTATTTCTGCAGAATCAGTTTGTATCTTTTATTACTAAAATCAGTTTAACTTGTCCTCGATCATTTTTGCAGAATCAGTTTAACCTGTCCTCCACCATTTTTGCTGAATCAGTTTAACCCGTGCAGAATTAGTTTAACCCGTATTTGACCATTTTTGCAGAATCAGTTTAACCAGTGCAGAATTAGTTGAACTTGTATTTGAGAATTTTTGCAGAATCAGTTCAACTCGTCGTCGAACCTTTTTGCAGAATCATTAGAACCCGTCGTCGACTATTTTTGCAGAATCAATTCAACCAATCTTTGACCATTTTTGCATAATTAGTTCAACCCGTCATCGACTATTTTTTAGAATCAGTCAACCATGCAGAATCAGTTCAACCTATCTTTTACCATTTTTGTTGAATCAGTTCAACTCGTCATAAACCATTTTTGCAATTGCAGTTCAGTCCATCGTAAACCATTTTTGTAAAATTAGTACAACCTGTCGTCGACTATTTTTGCAAAATCAGTTCAACCCGTCCTCGACCATTTTTTGCAGAATCATTTCAATCTGTCATCGACCTTTTTTGTAAGATCAGTTCAATCTTCCTTCTACAATTTTTACAGAATCAATTCAACCCTTATTTGATCATTTTTTTAGAATTAGTTCAATCTGTCATCGACCATTTATGCAGAATCAGTTCAACTCGTCGTCAACTATTTTTGGAGAATCAGTACGACCACTTTTGCATAATCGACCATTTTGCTAAATCAGTCAACCTGTGCAGAATCAGTTCAACCCGTCTTTAACGATTTTTCCAAAATCAGTTTAACCCATCGTCGATCATTTTTGCAAAATCAGTTCAAAACGTCGTTGATATGAGCTTTGCAATCCAAATTAACAAACTTGATATACATACTAAACCATCCGACAAAAACCAAATCCTCGGGAAAATGATATTAACATTCTCATTTATATGCAGAGGAAGAAAAACAATTAAGGAATACAATCGAAGTAGATGCTCATTAGAAAAAGAATAAGTAATTTCTATGTGTATTTTTTCGTAAGGAAAAATCATGCATGTATTGGTCCTTCAACAACATTCCGAAAATAAATTAATTGGAGGTTGTTTGTTACTTTTCGAGTTGTTGTATCTGCTCCGTAGTATGACGATGATATTTCTTGTAGCCTATACGGGAATTCGAAGCTTCATGTTCATCACATGAAGCTCCACCATTCCCCTGAAGCCCCATTCTCTACCACACTAAGCAAACACAAAATCACACAAAGCAAAAGCTTTTCTTTCTGAGAGCAAAGAAGAAATACACACCCAAACACATACACACATATATATAGTATGAAAATTTATTTATAAATGCCATACAAACAATATATAGATACAAATACAAGAATTTCTTAGGCTAGTTTAATCCAATAAGGATATGAAATAAGTCTACAAGTCATAACTAAATTAAAAGATGAGATCCGAGAGAATCGAGGGGGCTCTGTGCTCTCTGATGAAAATTACCAAAGAAGGTATTTCAAACAAATATAGAAGACGCCTTACTTTCCTAACTTTCCCGCCAAATGGTGAAGCTAGTAAGTACTGGTTTGGTACCAAGGTGCTTTTTATAAAAAGTGGGTATCAAAAAAAGCTGAGCTCAAAAAGGTGTTTGGTCAACACTTAAAAACAACTTATTTTCACAGTTTTTGGTGAAAAAAAAAAAAATTTGAAAATGTGAAGCAGCAAAAATGAGCTTATACTCACAACACATCAGAAGTAGTTTTTTTTTTTTTCAAAGCACAGCAATACCAAACCAGCCCTAAGAGTCTTGGCTGCATGTTCAGGTCATCTCAGACAACCATTATGAATAGATGAAGACACTTTACCACTATAAAGGGCAATTTTGTAACATACACTCTAGAGAAGAATAAAAAAAAAGGAAAAATTAGTATCCTGTGAGATCCCACATGGACCAACGGAGAAGGGGTGATTGTGGAGCCAAAAATAATCACAAGGTGACACATGGACATTTTAGCAAAGAAGGACCAAACTACCCCTGAGGTACACCGGGATTTCTACAAGCGAGCAGCAGACAATCATCTTTCAACAAAATCAAAAATGCTCCAAAAAGAGGTAACCAAATCAAATCCATCTCATCAAATCCTTATCTTGCAAAGTAACCTCCAAAATAATATTAATTGGTTAATTAATGGATTAATTACCCAATTAATCCATTAACCACCAATTAAATTATACAATTCAACCCAAAAAATACCAAAGGGCCGGCCACTCCCATTCTCATCCTCACCTTTCCCATTTTCTCTATTTTATTACCCTATTTACACAAATATTCAAACTTGTAACTTCCTATTTATTTCCTTCAAACTCAAATTGGCTAATTAACAAAACCATAACCACCAAAGGCCATTAGTGGCCGGCCACACATAGGAGAAATTGGGCAAAGCCTAGCCCTATAAATAGGCACCCATTCTTACCAAAAGATCATTCCAACACTTTGGCAAAAATCCCAAAATTCTCTAAACACTCTTTCTCTCTAAATTCTAACTTTGGCATCAGAGGTTCTTCGGCCAAAGCCCCCCCCCCCCAATTCATCGTGGGCGCGTGAGGCTCGTGGCCTTGACCTAAGGTGTTAATTGTTTTGTAGGTGCAAAATTGTCCAAGATCAAGGAGGAGAAAATTTGCATCCACAAATTGGTGCTTTCATTGAGAGCTAGAAATCTACACTCAAAAAAGACTCTCGCTCAAAAAAGGTTTTTCTCTAATTTCTAGTCCATTTGTATTTTTCATACGTTTTTATTATTAGAATTTTTTATTTGCAAAAGTTCTTTGGTAAAACGTATAAAAAAAAATAAAAAAAGAGGGAAAAGAAAAATATACAATGGCTAGAAATCTAGAAAATTCCACAAGTGACAATTCAAACATTCAAGAAATGGGTCCGCGGGGATCTACAAAATTGAATATGGTTCTAAGGGGGACGACATCACCACCACGAGGCTCCACCATGGCAACCACCGCGGTGACCACCCGCGGCGAGGTCCATGGTACCACTACCATGGCCCAAATCGTGCCACCAAGGCAAGTCCAAGCCGTACCGCACAAGGCCCATGCCGCCGAAGCCACGGCCCAAGCCTCACATTCACGTGCGTCACGAACTGAGCAGCCTGTTCCCGTGACCAAGCCTGCCCCTGCAGCCCAGCCTGCTCCCGACGAGCAGTCCACTCACGTGGCCCAGCCTGCTCCCACCGAGCAGCCCATCTTCGTGGCCCAGCCTGCTCCCACTGAGCAGCCCGCTCATGTGGTCCAGACTGCTCCTACGGCCCATCCTGCTCTCGTGGCCTTTCAAGCAGCCCAAGTCGGCCCAAGACTATCTCAACCATCCGGGCTAACCATCGTGCCGGGGGCATTTTCACCATATTTCTTCGCGGATTTGACATTTCCCAACTCAAGTCTCGCGCCCAGAGTCAACCACCTTTCCACTATTCACGGAGGCACATTTCTTCCAAGCTCTTCCAATCCAAATGGCGAACAACACTTGCCTCGACAAGTCATAGAGTTGACGAGCGCCCTTGTACAACAGACAACCTTGGTGAATCGACTCTTGCAGCACACCGAGATCCAACGTGCCCCGGACGAGGTGTCCCGAAGTAAGACAAGGGCAGACGAACCTCTCTACCAGTGCCCCGACAAGCAGCCTGTCAACCAGCCACGATCCGAGCGTTCTGGCAGTTTACATTACCGCATGGGTTCTTGGGATAGCGTATACTCTCGTCTTAGAGCGTGGAGGAACGTGCATTCCTGATCTAGCCCACGAACGAGCATACGTTCACGCTCCGATTATCAACATGGGCAACCTTCCAAGCGAAGTGTTCATTCACAACTAGGCTCGCAAATAGTATTCTCCACCTCATATCGGAGTGGGCAACATGGCAGAATGAGAGAAACAGTCACTCAATCCGACTCAAGTTCAACCGGCAGCCTGCGAGCAGTTCGTTCACCTGCTAGGTACATGCCACACGCACCGCAGCCACGACATAGACAAGTCAAGCATAGGGAAGAGAGGCCCAGACCCATGAGTCACGACTGGGGGCAGCCGAAAGTTCCACTGCCCCAGCAGAGGCAAATTCAAGAAGAAGTTGAGAGGCTCCTGACCGAACGATTGCATAATTTCCAACGGGACGGGGTTACTGACGATGCGCTTCGGCAAGACATGATCAATATAAGCATGTCGCCATTCACGAATGAGATCGAGCGGACAGATCCACCTCGCGGGTTCACTATGCCTCACTTCACTCCGTACAAAGGAGACGAAGATCCGGATCGACATCTTAAACACTACCACAGTACCATGATCATCTACAGGAACAACGATGCGCTTATGTGCAAAATTTTTGCCACAACTTTGCAAGGAGAGGGGCAAGACTAGTTTCACACTCTACCACCGCAGTCGATCCAAAGTTTCAACGAACTTTCCTTTGTTTTCACTAAGGAGTATTCGTCTAACCGCTCAATCAAAAAGACATCTGACCATCTCTTCAGCATCGTAAAAGACCCTTGGGAGACAATTCGTGACTATGTCAAGAGATTCAAAGCAGAGAAGGCCAAGATTGTTGGCTGCAACGAGGATATAGCAACGGCAGCGTTCAGAAATGGGTTTCCCACCGAACACCCTTTATTCGGAAAACTGATCATGGGAGAAGAACTGACCCTAGAAGCTTCGTATGCTTTGGCAGAAAAGCATGCACTATGGGACGAAGCCAAGCAGTCTAGCAAAAATGAGTCGGAGCACATGGAACGTTTCCCGACCAAAGAAAACTCAGCACCTGAAACATTCGCCAAGTTCACAGTTCCAATTGGCCAAATTCTCCGCAAGCTCAATGATGAACCTTGGTTCGAACTACCGCCACCCATGAAAGGCGATCTTACCAGGCTGGATCATACAAAATATTTCGCATTCCATCAAGGACCGGGCCACACTACCAACGGCTGCCTAAAGTGGAAGCAGTACCTTGAGAAGCTAACAAATGAGGGTCGATGCGACGAGTATCTTGACGGATCAACGAAATGACCTACACAAGTAAGAGAAGTCTCTATCACCCTCTGAACCCTGTTTGGGTTTTTTCCAAATAAGTTCAAAAGTCTTTAGCAGCTTGATGAACAAGGCCTCTCAAGTCGAAAATTATTCAGTTTGTTATGCTGTTTCTACTTTCCAGCACAGTTGATTTATTTCTTTATTCTTAATGAAGATTCAAGAAGTTATTCATAAGCCTAGCTCAACAGCTGTCTACAACAAACTGCTCAAAACCCTTTATGGGTATGCTCTCCAGTGCGAGAGGATAAACTAATAGCTCTCCAGCGCGAGAGGGTAAACCAATTCCCCGACACCCATATGGGTCTGCTCTCCAATGAGAGAGGATAAACTAATTGCTCTCCAGCGCGATAGGGTAAACCAATTCCCCGACACCCATATGGGTCTGCTCTCCAATGCAAGAGGATAAACTAATAGCTCTCCAGCGCGAGAGGGTAAACCAATTCCCTGACACCCATATGGGTCTGCTCTCCAATACGAAAGGATAAACTAATAGCTCTCCAGCGTGAGAGGGTAAACTAATTCCCCGACACCCATATGGGTAAGCTCTCCAGTGCGAAAGGGCCACATAGCTCAAAAGATCGAATGCTAGAAGATCAACTAGGCAGCAAATGTTCAGGGGGCAGCAACCATTTTTGCATTTAACAGTTCGCTCATCCGACACTTCATCTTCAGCAGTTCCGATCTTGGCAACTCCATCCTTGACTACTTCATCTACGGCAGCTGAGAAATCAAACTCAAGCAGTTTCCTCATTTTTGGCAAGCAGCCCAGACGTGGCAGCCCAAACTACGCCACTTCCTCGACCCATGCCAAGCTAATCCTTGGCTCTAGCCAAGCCAAACAACGCAAGCAGTGGCTCTTGCCATAACACCTCCTCGGCCCATGCAGAGCCGACTCCTGGCCCCCTGCCAGCCGACGTGCCGCACCACCCCGACGGTTGCCCCGCGACAGCACTATCCAAGAAGAAGACAAGAAAAATTAAAATTTTCTTACATCGGTGCGGCACGGAGAAGACGAAGAAATCAACGAAAAACGGTCATTTGCACGGACAAGATGTAGAAGATTGCTAGAGGAGGGGGAACAAATATTCTCTAAGCTTTCTCTCTCTTGTAGTGTAGAATAAATTGCTCTCCAAAGTTGATTTAATAACCCACTTAAGGTGGACTTAAATAGGCTTTGAGAGAAATTTATTTCCCTTTCCTAGAATGACCTAATTTCCAATTAAAGAGAGCATCAACAACAAAATAGGAAGCAATTCAGAGTTTCCTAAAGCAAGAAGATCTCTACACCTGCTGCCCTTTCATGCGAGCAGCCCAACAGGTGTGGGGGCATTTGTGGAGCCAAAAATAATCACAAGGCGACACATGGACATTTTAGCAAAGAAGGACCAAACTACCCCTGAGGTACATCGAGATTTCTACACGCGAGCAGCAGACAATCATCTTTCAACAAAATAAAAAATGCTCCAAAAAGAGGTAACCAAATCAAATCCATCTCATCAAATCCTTATCTTGCAAAGTAACCTCCAAAATAATATTAATTGGTTAATTAATGGATTAATTACCCAATTAATCCATTAACCACCAATTAAATTATACAATTCAACCCAAAAAATACCAAAGGGCCGGCCACTCCCATTCTCATCCTCACCTTTCCCATTTTCTCTATTTTATTACCCTATTTACACAAATATTCAAACTTGTAACTTCCTATTTGTTTCCTTAAAACTTAATTAGCCAATAAATTGGCTAATTAACAAAACCATAACCACCAAAGGCCATTAGTGGCCGGCCACACATAGGAGAAATTGGGCAAAGCCTAGCCTTATAAATAGGCACCCATTCTTACCAAAAGATCATTCCAACACTATAGCAAAAATCCCAAAATTCTCTAAACACTCTTTCTCTCTAAATTCTAACTTTGGCATCGGAGGTTCTTCGGCCAAAGGCCCCCCCCCCCCCAATTCATCGTGGGCGCGTGAGGCTCGTGGCCTTGACCTAAGGTGTTAATTGTTTTGTAGGTGCAAAATTGTCCAAGATCAAGGAGGAGAAAATTTGCATTCACAGTGATGTGCCTTATATGTACATGCTTCCCTCCCTATAGCACGAGGCCTTTTGGAAACTCACTGGCTTAGGAATCCATCGGAACTCCGAAGTTAAGCAAGTTCGGGCGAGAGCATTTCTAGGATGGATGACCCACTGGGAAGTTCTCGTGTGAGTTCCTAGAAACAAAACTGTGAGGGAATGGTAAGCCCAAAGCGGACAATATCATGCTACGGCGGAGCCGAGTCTGGGATGTGACATATCTGGTCCCTAGTTACTATTGTTCATTAACTGAGATCTTATTAGTTTTCAAATTTTGATTGAAGTCCCTAGCATTAATGTGATAATGAATTTACATGTTTATTACTTAATTTTTTAAAATAAAAATTAGTAATTGATTTAGGGTTTGAATACTCACACCTCTATTAAACTCTTAAATAATTTTCAATTCAAACATTTCCAAAATTAAAAAAAAAAAAATATATATATATATATATATATATATATATATATATATATATATATATTAGAATAAGTTTGTGCCCACTAGTTTTTGATAAAAAGATTCTCAATTTCTTAATCTTAAATGTATCCATTCATGTATTTTTTAATTTTTTTAATCTTAAATGTACCCATTCTTAAATAAACCAATTTGTTATATGTAAAATGTACCCTTTTTTAATATAAAATATTCCCAATTTATCAATACAAAATTCTTTCAAATTTTTTAATCCATTTTTTAAACTTTTATGGGTACATTCTTTTTCGTTGATTTGAGAATGTATCTATGTAAAGTTTAATCGAAGAAATTTACTAATGTTATTACGCCTAATATTTTATTTTATTTTTTTCTGTGGTTTTGAAGAATGTATGTAACATCCCACATCGACCAACGAAGAAGAGGGTGATGTCCCTTATATGTACATGCCCACCTCCATATAGCACGAGACCTTTTGGGAGCTCACTGGCTTCAGGTTTTGTAGGAACTCCGAAGTTAAGCGAGAATGGGCTAGAACATTCCCAGGATGGGTGACCTACTGGGAAGTTCTGCTCGCGTGAGTTCCCAGAAACAAAACCGTGAAGGTGTGGTCGGGGCCCAAAACAGACAATATCGTGCTACGATGGAGTCGAGCCCGGGTTGTGGTGGAGCCTGGGTCGGGATGTAACAATGTACACATGTTTTGGTACAATAATTTTTTTTTTGTTAATTTTGATGAATGTACCTATATATATATGTATATATGTATATATATACACACACAATATAATAGAGAGTATAATTTATATTTTATTATTTTTAATCACACAAATTATGAGTTTTATTTAAAATCTCATTAATATAAACAAATACAATTTTGAATTTTAAATTTAAAAACTATAGTAACTTACATTATTACATTAATATTAGGGACTTTGATTAAAAACTAAAAACAAATAAGGTTCCATTCAAAGAAATATCGATAGTTAGGGACTGCATCCAAAGTGTCCAAAAAAAAAAAGAGACTAATAGTGTCATCTTTTACATGTATTAATTTTTGTCCCTCCTTGAAATGTTGAAAAAGTGTTGGCTCAATATAAAATTAAGTATTAAAAGTATACTCTATGTATAATTTTTCCTAAAAATATATTACCCCATTTTCAAAATTTAATTTAATATATGGGTTGTCTTATTAACATCCCATATTTTGTTGACTACACCCCACCTACTGAAAAAACCCCACAATGACTTTTGAAATAAAAAATTATCCTAATACACCCATGTAATTTTCTATACTATACTTACAAGTAACATCCCACATCGACCAACAGAGAGAGGATGATGTGCCTTATATGTACATGCCCACCTCCATTTAGCACGAGGCCTTTTGGGGATTCACTAGTTTCGGATTCCATTGGAACTCGAAGTTAAGCGAGTTCGGGCGAGAGCATTCCTAGGATGGGTGACCCACTGGGAAGTTCTCGCGTGAGTTCCCAGAAACAAAACCGTGAGGGCGTGGCTGGGGCCCAAAGCGGACAATATCGTGCTACGGCAGAGCTGAGACTGGGATGTGGCATTACACCCCACATAAGGAATAATAAAGGTGGTTGCTGCCTTGCTGGGAGATTTATCCAGTCTTGAATTGCTTCTGTTTGTCGAATTTCAAGAAATAAATCAGCCTAGCTTCTAGTTTACTGCTATATGTATAATTTAGTTGTTCTTGTTTTGTTCTTGCTATCGGAGTTAATTTATGACTTGACCTCTTAGATTTTTATCCTATTTTGCTCTGGAATTTCGAACTTCAGCTAGCTTTCATCTTCATGAAGTCTCTTCTTTCAACCTGAAAAAAATGGAGAAATGAAACTTTTTCTTCTAGGCGTTCTTAACTGCCTAATGGAATCAATTATGATTCATAATTAATGATTCTGCATGTATCAACATCAATCTATTTCCCTTACGAAAAATCCCATGGGTTCCTTGCAACATTTGTGAATTGCGATTGCGATCGCGATCACCCCCCTTCCCCCATCAATCTTTTGAAAATTTTCTTTGAAAAACTGGTATCTGAACTGTAGAAAATGTTTTCAAATTTGAACCCTTAGGCTGCAACTCGAAAAAAAAAAGAAAAATCTCAACATGTTCTTGAATTATTATTAGGTTTGTTGTTAAAAGAACTTAGACCATCTCCAACAATGGGCTAAAAGCCAAATTTCCCCATTTATTCCCCCCCCCCCCAAACACCACCCAACCCAAGCTAAAGCATTGGGCTAAAAGCCAAATGCTAAAGCTGGGCCATCTACCCCCCTCATGCGAGTGGACTCGCTGGCACTTGGGCCAGTCTTGGCCCGCCCACACGCCAACGCTCCCCACGCGGTGGGCTTGCAAGGGCTTCCCGATAAGGTGGGCCTCGCTGTCAGGTGGGAGTCTGCCTAGAGAATGAAGCCACAAGAAATAGGAATTGAGAAGGATTTCACTTAAATTTTTAATCCCGCTTTCTGAATTTTTTTTTAATAATGTGTAATTCCACCAACTTAATGGTCGTGGTATATATAAAAAAAAAAAGAACTTTAACGAAAAACTTCTGATACTGTTCATTTTAACGAAAAATCATATTTTTACACTAAAAAGTCAATCATGGTACTATTCACTTTACCCTTTATTTTGTTCTTATCATTAAAACTCAAAGTTTTCAAGCTCTTTTCATTAGTTTTCCATAAAAAAAAAAAAAATTGAGTGTGGTTACGAACAATATACCACGTTGAAGGTCTGTGGTGGTTTAATATTTTTACAACGTGCTGATTAAGTTCGTGGTATTAGATTATTTTATCATAACGGTCACTATTTGCTCATTGTAAAATATTATTATCCACAACGTGCTCACTAAGCCCATGATAAATATTCACTTTTTATCACGTGCACACATAGTCCGTGGTAGAATAGTCGTGGTAGATGAGCTGTTTTGTTCTAGTGGCCACAAAAATAAGCACGGTAATCAACATTTAAGTAATAATCTAATCATCAAGAACCACGTCATTTGCTTTGCAAATTAGGCTTAAATATTTGGTCTTCTTAGCATTATTCTAAAAAAATCAGTTGTTATGATAAATATTATAAAGTGGATCCAAACAGGTGATTAGCTGATTAGCGTTTGAAGATGAATATGCCAAATGTGGCATACTGTGGGAGAAGAATGCGAGAGAGAGACGTCAGAAACACACCTGATAATTTAGTTTGTTGATTGCTTTGCTACAAAAGGAATCATTATCATGCTTAATGAATGACTTAGTTTTATACTTTGACAAAAATAAAAAATAAAAAAAATAGACTTAGTTTTATACTTTAAAATCAAGAGAACTCGTTGTAATCACGGCATGATTACATCTTAAAGTCTCAAAGACGTTTCAAAATCTTATCAACTTTGGCTTTTCCTTGAGTTTTCAATTTTATTTAATTAATAAACTCCGTCTGCATCGTGATGGACAAGTGCGAAGAAAAGGATACATAATCTTAAGTGTTCATGTTTCTTTATTCCCACTCTTTGAATTGTTTTTTTGTTACAAAAAATGGGGCTAAAAACAAAAAAACTCAGACAAAACTAATAAATAATAAGTCTAGACTAGGACATTTTAAGTCGATCTTCACAAATAAAACTAACTGAACAACAAAGTATTAAATCTAAATCAAGATTATAGTTCATTAAATTATCCGCCACAAAATTCGTTTCTGTATAGACAAGCCGAAGATTGTTGGTTACTACAATTTTACATTATTCCACAATTCCAATAGTTATGGAATTAATCCAATTCTATGAATTCCAGATCGGCATGAGTAAGCAAAATTACAAAATTTAAACTCCAAAATTGAAATTGATACTTATTTCATTTGTTGAATTGAAATTGGAAACATGTATTTTCTTGATCCCATCTAGCAGAAAAGATAATGTATTTACTTAATACATTCACCATCTAATTACCATATATGGTCCAAAAAACCAAGCCTAATTCACAGAGTTTTATAAAATATATAAATGCATACACAGAACCGCCCGAACACCTTCCATCAAACCCTCAATAAGTGAAACAATGAGTCACCAATTAAAACAGTAAAAAGCAATGAAACCTCCTCATCAATGGGTCATCCTAATAGTTGAACTTGTAAAAATCAATAAACTCACTACCTCTTCTTGTCTTCCTTTCTTCCCTTCAATTGTTTCTCTAAACTTTTAATACCTAAGAATTGACGAAGACGGCGATGATGATATACTTCGGTCTTGAACTTTTGATGGTCCAACATGTAGGGAGGTTGAGCCACAAGACCCTACAACGACTTGAAGCAGTGTGGATAATAGTGAAAATGCAGGTTGCGATCCTTGAGGGGGAGCATTACCTACCGGAGGTTCAGGAATATCCAAGGCCTGCTTCAACCCAATATGTTTAAGCAATGAAATCAAAATTCAAAATTAGAGTACACCAGAAGTTTCAACACAATAAGTTGAGATATGCTTTTAATTTCTGGCACAAATAATGTGCATCTCACATCAATGGAAAGCTTTTCTATTGTTAATAAAATATAAGGTAAAAGGACTCAGCCAGTCCATATGAGAGCGAAAACAAGTTGGATGTAACTTAGTAACAAAATACAGCTTGCACAGTTGATTAGACCAAGTACAATATAATGTCAGCCTAGCTTCACATCTATCCAGTCAGTCGTCGTCTCTCGACTATCAACCCAAACATGTCTATCCAGTAGGAATTTGTGTGAATGGTTAGTGAGTAAGTTAGTTTTCAAGGACAACTGTGGAAGGTTTCGCATATAATGCTGATTTGTGTTTGAAGTTGACTGTCCTTTCTACATTGACAATCCTCTTGTATTTATATGGACAGAGTACTTGATGCCCAAGTCTTAAAGTCTTGGAAGCATAGATTGTGACAAATATCATTTCTTGCTTGAGGCAAGAAATTCATTTTCTAGTGATCAAAGCGGTCCACTAAGGCTTCCCATAAGAACTTCGGATCCTCCTTAGCCAGAAATTCAATTTGCAGCACTTCCATCATGTGCTTCTGAATGAAAATTAGGGTCTTAACTTTCTAGGACTCATTGGTAGCATCATCTAGGATGGCGTCAGACAGCTTCTTCGCCATATCTTGACATTTTGGGCCCACTTGATGTAGTTAGTGCCAAAGATATTGAGAGCAGTGAAGTCCAACTTGTTCAAGTTTGACATCTTTTTTGCAGGAAAGAAATGGATTAAAACTTCAAGTTTAATCAAACTAGATGTAAAAAAACTGTGAAGTCCAACTTGTTCAAGTTGACATCTTTTTTTTACAGGAAAGAAGTGGATTAAAACTTCAAGTTTAATCAAATTGGATGTAAAATAACCGGATTAAAGGTTTGTTTTGGAAGACAACTCCAGGTTTCTATCTGGTGAGTAAGAGCTTAAGAGTGTGAGCTTTGGCCATAAATGTCACTACAACAAATTGGACTTCATAGTTTTTTTACATCTAGTTTGATTGAACTTGAAGTTTGAATCCACTTGCAAAATTCTCTAAATTATCCAAACATTTTTCCCTCAAAATTCTAATTTTGGCATCAGAGGTTCTTCGGCCAAAGCCCCCCACCCCCAATTCATCGTGGGTGTGTGAGGCTCTTGGCCTTGACCTAAGGTGTTAATTGTTTTTGCAGGTGCATTTTCGTCCAAGAACAAGAAGGAAGAAATTTGCAACCACACTATGATTGAATTATCTCTTTTCTTCTAGAATATTTATGCTAGAATGCTAAGAGTGTCAAACTTAGAGTGTATGGAGAAGAAGATTATTATAACTATGCAAACTTGAGATGATTTTTCCTCTTGCCTTCTTTGATATAATGGTTCGCCTAGTTGTCCATTTACCTCGTGAAGCCAAACTTGGCGGTCTTGTTAACAATCGATGGATGTATCCGATTGAAAGGCTCTTAGGAAAACTAAAAAAATATATTAAAAACAAAGCTCTTCCCGAAGGTTCGCTAATAGAAGGAATATTGTAAATGAATCAATGATGTTTTGCTCATTGTACTTACGTGGGGTTGAAACACGCTTTAATCCAAATGAGCGAAATGATGACGGAGGAGATGATTGAAATGTGGGTGGTTTGTTAGTATTCTCCCAGAAAGTGCGTCCATTTGGAGGTAGAAAGTTTATATTGTTGCCTAAAAAGAAAGTTGATAAAGCTCATTGGTTTGTGCTCCACAATTGTGATGAGGTTCAACCATATCTTATGTAAGTAATCTTTTAGCTCATCTATATATTCTTATTTTTATGTATTATAGCATTAAGTAAGTATTTGTTTTTCTTACTTGTTTAGTGAACATATGGAAGAATTAAAGCTAAAAAGCAATGAAAATTTATGTCAAAGGCAGGAACAAAAGTTTCCTAAATGGTTTGAAAATCGAGTAAGTTTTTAGACATGTTTATGTTTCAAAATATATGTGTCATTATTTTCTTATATGTAATTAGTGTTTTTATAATATTAATAGATATATGGCTTGAGAGAAATGAGATCATTGGAAGCCACTAACGATCTACATTATTTGTCATGCAAGCCTGATGTTCGCGTGCATACATATACTGGGAGTATTGTTAATGGAGTTCGCTTTCAGACAAAAGTTTGTGACAATAATCGTACCACACAAAATAGTGGAATTTTTGTCTCTGGGGAACATAATGATTGTAGTCATGATTACTATGGTGTTTTAGAAAGTGTGTTGGAATTGACTTACATCAATTGCAATAAAGTATTTTTGTTCAAATGTTTGTGGTTTAACACTGACTCGACTCACAAAGACCCTAAGAAGAGAAAGATACATCAAGTTTATCATCTTTCAAGCATCAATGTAAATTCACTGTGGTATAAGATGATCTTTATATACTTGTTGAACAAGCACAACAAGTGTTTTACGTCGATGATTACAAGCTAGGTTCTAGCTAGAAAGTCATGCAAAGAGTGCAATGTAGACATCTATGGGATGTTCTAGAAAATGATGTAGTTGAAGAGGTAGATGAAGATATCGAACCAACTACTAATAATCATGGTCCGAAATGCCGATAATATCGGCGATATATCGCCGATATTATCGGTTTTTAAGGGAACCGATATTTTAATAGGTATCCAAATGGTTTTCGTCCAAATATCGCGATATTATCGATAATATCGATAATATCGCGATATTTACGAAATTATCGAGATATTTTGGAAATATCGATATTTTGGATCGCGAATCGGAGAAGAACGCCGGCTCCGGCCGATCTCGCGATCTCCGACGCCATCGTCTTCCGGAAGGTCTCGCCCGGGGCCTCGAAGCTGAAGGATGAGGTAGATCTCGGACTTTTCTCCGCAGAAAACTTCAAAATCACCGCGGACGGAGACTACGATGAGGTGGTGGCGGCGGTCGAATCGACGGTGCTCGTTTTCCAGAAAGTGTGCGAGGTTGGTGAAGGAGCAGAGAGCTCGGTTCTACATCGTGAGGCGCTGCGTCACCATGCTCATCTGCTGGCACGATTACAGCGATTCATTAACGGAGGGAGAGAAGGAGACGGACGGAGAGACCGAGAGAGAGACCGAGACGGAGAGACCGAGAGAGAGACCGAGACGGAGAGACCGAGGCGGAGAAGAATCCATTAACGGAAACGAAGACCGAGTCACTGATGGTGCAATACAGAGGAGATCTGATTTGTTCTCTCTGATTTGTTGCGACTCTTGAGGACGGAGACGAAGACCGAGTCACTGAGTCTGTTCTCTCTGTGATTTCTTGCGAGGGAGAGAGAAGGAGACAGTCTGTTCTCTCTGATTGTTGTGACTCTCTGGGTGAATTCAAGACACGACGATGAGGATTATGAAGAAGATAATTCATTAGATGATGGTGAAGATGAAGAAATTCTTGAAAGTGATGATAGTGATGGCAGTGACTACAAAGATTTTTCTAATGTAGTTTCTGATTTTGAACTTTTGATAGTGCCATGATGTACTTGCATATTTTTAATTTTTGCATTTTCATATGGTTACTGTAATTGTAAAAGCTACTAATGTCATGCAAGTGTATTTTGTCTTTGGCATTTGAGGGGTAAGGTGCAATAGTTTCCCCTGATCAATTGTAATTATTCATTGTCTATATTCATAGAACTAATTTGTCGTGTTGTTAAGCATTCTCAAATAACTTACATATTTTAACTTTGTTAATTTTTTTCTTCTCGAAGGATATCACTATGGCAGGAAAGAGGAAGCGAATCCCTTATGGCTCTTCAAGTGAGGCATCAACTGATAATCCACAAATTAGGGCTGCTGTTGTGATACCTTCAAGCAATACCCATGGAAGTGCTAGTAATATGCCTTTTTATTTTGAATGTTATCTATAGTAGGTTGCTTAATGGAAGTGATCTTCTTCTCTAAGTGTATTTGAATATAATATGTGCAAGAGTTATGACATGTGTTTTATTAACTATTTGAACTTTTCATTAATGAACTAAAAGTTAGAGCAAGTGCTTCATATAAACCTCAAAAAAGGTTCTGCTTTATAGGAAGAAAATGTGGCTTCTTTTAGGATGTTGTTGGTGTGTTCAATTGGTTTTTTATTCTTATGGTTTTCTTGGTCCACAGCCTTCTTGTTCCACTTGTTTTGTATTAGCTTTGTTTCTGTAAAAGGTTTTTGTATCATATGTGAATTTAAAATTTGCATTAATGATGTTTTAGGTGAACCAAAAAAAAAGATCAAAAACCAGTGGAAAGAATTCTAATAAACTGCAAGAGCAGCTTAGTGGTTTAAAAATACCAATTACTCTAACAAAACTAAAGGGGAAACCCATAGGTTCGAATTCCTCATTTCTTGTGAATGATATTGGTTTTGTGGTTCGGACCAAGGTATTAAATATCGGTAATATCGGAAATATCGGTAGTCCGAAAACACGGAAATATCGATGGAAATATCGGGATAATATCGATATCGATAAAATTTCCATGGAAACCACGGAAATTGTAAGAAAAACTTGGAAATTTTTATTGAAACTTTGCAGGATGTTTATTTAGTCAATTATCTATTAGTTTATCACAAAAAATTGGAAGGAAATGCATTGCATGATGGATTTAACATTATCAAGTTGATTATATAGCGAGCTGGCAAACATTGTGAGTGTAGAAAATATATAGTAATTAATGAAACAAGTTTAAACACACCAAAATCATTTATATATAATGAATTAGTGCAATATTTTACACTTTATACATTACATGGTAAGATACATGAGTGACTTAGTACCACATAGAGTTCCTATGAGGTTCAAAATTTTCACTATCTTCATCATCTCTACGTGTAGAGTGAGTGTATTGTGAAGAGTAGTTATCAAATGATAAATCCCCAAAATAGTTTTCCATGTAATTGTTAACATGCCACCCATATGGATCCGAGATTGGTTGACGTTGTCCATAACCAAAATCATTTGAAGATTGAGTGTCGGATTCTTTCCATGAGTCGCTCGATTCCATCCCAACATGAATGGGATATGAAGGGTAGGGAAATGGTTGGTTAGGAGTATAACCATAGTTACTACTTCCTTCTTCACTTGACAAAGTCCCCTTGCCTCTTTCTGTACGAGTATAGTCCTTCCCTATGGCACCAATTCCTGGTCCTGCCCGCCTACTGCCATGGTCCTCAACCTGTGTTGCATGCGTGAAGTTTGCCTCACCAGTGAAGGGGCTCATAAATCCGGGAGGTGGTCCATAATAGTTTCCATATCCACCACTACCTCCAACTCCACTACCTCCTTCATCATTCCCACCTCTGGTGGTAGGTGAGTCTCCTGATCTTGTACTAGAGCTATCATTAGTATCAGCAGGATGTTGTGGTTGCGTAGAATTGGAAGAAGGTGGAATTCCAGTGTTTCTTGGTCTTGGGCGCATAAGTTCATCGAAAGAGTCAGCGCTGCCAGATCCCACCTCCTCCGCTAATACTCTTTCTACATTTATCCCTTCATTACGTGCTTCTTCAGCAACTCTTACAGCTGGGTTGCCTTCATCATCATCTAAATGAAGAGGTCTAATCCATTGATAAAGTTGGTTACCCTCTGTATCATCATCTTCAGCAACAATATCAAACACATATAGTGGGTCACCACGGTCGACGTGATCTATTTCTGCTTCCTTATCTCGAATTTGAAGCTTCATGTTGTAGTAGCAATAAACTAATTTTTCCAGCCTACTATGAGCCAACCTATTTCTTTGCTTTGTGTGTATGAGTGCAAATGTACTCCAATTTCTTTCACAGGCAGATGAGGAAGCTGTTTGTGATAATACTTTGATTGCTAACTTTCTCACAGTTGGCGCATCAGTCCCATACATGATCCACCATTCAGCTATAATGAAAAACAATGTTGATAAGCCTAATAACTCCAATAAATTATATTATAAACTAATAGTGAAATATGTTTACACTCACTAGGAGACATGTTTGTTCGAGCAGCAACTGATGTTGGTTCTCCAAATGTTCTTCTTGCATCTTTAAACCATGTTAGCTGAATTCAATAAATCGTGTTAGTTTAATCCAACAATGTAATTATTATAATTTAAGTAATTGTGTACCTCATTTCCAAATTGGCCAACTTCTGGTGATGCAGGGTCCAATTTAGAGTATACATTATGCACAGCACGTATAAGGGTACCATCATCTCCAACACCGGGTCTGTATTGGTATCGAGGATTCAAATAATATGCTGTTCAAAGAAACACATACGCTAATAAGAGAAATAATACTTATGCAACTAAAGAAATGAATTGCAAATTATGACATAATTTATACCTGCTGCATGCAAATCGTGGTATAATGTTTTATACCATCGGTCCTCAATTATCTTTATGACCCACCTTGCACCATGTTTTCTTTCCAATTCGTCCCTCACTGCACGCATCAACTCATATATTGCCCCCATAGTAGGATACACTTCTGTGTCAACGATCCGTAAAACTTTGTAAAGAGGCTCAAACACTTGGCACACATGTTCTACTTGAGTCCAAAAAGCATGATCAAGCACTATACTTTCCACCATACGACCTGTATTTGAGCAGCTGAAATTGTGGTTGGCCCAATCTTCACTAGTGAATAATTGCTTCAGCCCTGCTTTCTTCTGAAGTAGGTTGTCTAATGCAATATAGTTGGTGGCGAATCGAGTGGTAGCTGGACGAATAATTTCTCCTCTGCAAAATTCACGCATCTTTGCCAACAACCAACCGTGATTGTAAATATAATTTGTGATCGTTCTAGCTCTTTTTACAACATTGGCAATATTCTCTCTCTTCCCCATTGCCTCAAACATGAGATCAATACAATGTGCTGCACATGATGTCCAAAACACATTATGATGCTTCATTAACTTTTTGCCAGCTTTGACAAATGCAGAACCGTTGTCGGTCACGACTTGGACAACATTATGCTCTCCCACCTCCATGATTACATCCCTCAATAATTTGTAAATATACTTGTAGTTCTTTATATGGTCTGAAGCATCAACAGACTTCAAAAAAACTGTCTTTCCCTTGGAGTATACCATGAAGTTTATGACGGACAATCTGGTCGGGCCAGTCCATCCGTCACACATGATTGTGCAACCATTAGTTTCCCACATTGACCTCAACTTGTTAACATACTCGGCAATGTCTTTATGCTCCATTTCCAAATATTTGTTTCTTACCTCATAGGGAGTGGGAGGTTGTACTCCAACACCGGCCTGTTGACATCCCAATACCATATTTTTGAAATGATGTGATGATGCCTTCTCAGCAGGGACATTTTCATAGATAAAGAACTTGCTAATTAGCCGCCCCATTCCCTCCTTCACATTACCTCCCTTGAAATAACTCCAAACACTCTTTTGACGTGCTTTGGATGAGTTATATAAACTTGGGGCTATTGGTGGCGTTGGTTGTGATTCTCTAAGACTTGATCCCCGTCTCATTTGTGCACCACCACTTGTCCCGGAACCTTGTCCTCTATTAGGAATTTTATGAAGGTGTTCTCTTTCCCATGCTGACTGTTTGGAGGCACGTAATGCTTGTTTGAAAATGCGTTGTTCTTCAGGTCCCATGTCATCATCACATTCATCCTCATCGTCATCATCATCACTGTCAACAGCTTGGCCAATGACTTGTCCTCGTAGCCCAGCTCGAATATTTTCCATTCCATATGCTTTCTTTTCCTTCTGCTGTTTTTTATTTTTTAATAATGTGGTGATGAATGCCTTCACTTCTGGGGGGACACTATCGCATCGTTGGACATTATTTCCTGGATCTAATCCACTAAGATGGTGCTTAAGTCGTGTCACTCCGCCACTCTTCATTACTTGACCACAATATTTGCAAATTGTGCCATTTTTGTTTCCGTCTATTGGCTCTCCATGTTCCCAAGCTGGATCACGTCTAGACATCTTAAACGTACCTGTATTTATTTTGCATGGAAATTAGGCAATTATTTTTTTACCATAAAATAATAATCCAATTTGATAATAAAATAATAAATAACATTAAACATATTAAAATTATCATAGGGAATAATTATACAACATTACTTAATTACTTCAAAAAATTAACATATTATTTGGTTCTTAGATCACATGCACGGGTCCACACAAATTTTTTTGTTGTTGTATAAATTACAATAATATAAATCTAAGTTTGTAAACTTACCTTAAATATGGAATAATAAAACCTAATATTAATGAATAATAATCCATTTGATAATAAAATAATAAATAACATTAAACATATTAAAATTATCCTAGGGAATAATTATACAACATTACTTAATTACTTACCTTAAATTACAATAATATAAATCTAAGTTTGTAAACTTACCTTAAATATGGAATAATAAAACCTAATATTAATGAATAATAATCCATTTGATAATAAAATAATAAATAACATTAAACATATTAAAATTATCCTAGGGAATAATTATACAACATTACTTAATTACTTACCTTAAATTACAATAATATAAATCTAAGTTTGTAAACTTACCTTAAATATGGAATAATAAACCTAATATTAATGAATAATAATCCAATTTGATAATAAAATAATAAATAACATTAAACATATTAAAATTAAAAATTATCTAGGAGAAATATCTAAGGTGATGAGGAGTTGGAGATGATGGTTTAATTATTTCCTTGTGAATTACTTCAACATTGATTATCTCTGAACCCCCCATCTTTTAATTTACTTTAACAAAATAACAACTGGCCTCTTATAAATAATAACACGCAGGGGTTGGGTTTTTATATTGACTACTCTAATTATTATTATTAATATGCTATATAAATGTAAGTTTGTAAACTTACCTTAAAATAATAATTACACAAATGTAACAAAGCTGGAACTTTCGATGTCGTACGTAGCAGCAGCAAAACCTCGATGATCCTCTGCAGCTTGCCGTCTGTGAATAAATGAAAGAGAAAGGGTTCTGGAAAGCCTCTGAAAGGGCTAAGGGAAGAAGAAGAAACAGAAATGTGTAATAGAGGTTTATCAATTATCGAAAGTTGTGTGATGAATGATCTGATACTTCACTTCTGGGATAAGTTTAACACAGCATGCGGTTTTGAATTTTTGAGTACGAAACCATTCCACAAGGTTTTGAGTCTTGTCATTGCTTTTCTCACACATAAACACACACACACACTGTTTTCTTTTCAGATATTTTAGTCATGTCATTGCTTTTTTCACATGCGTTTTTGTCTTGTGTTTTTTTTCATGCTGTCATTGCTTTTTTCACATGCTTTTTTCACACACACACACTGTTTTTTCACATGCCTTCTTCAATATGAGTCAGCAGACCAATCACGCAATGCACTGCACACACAATGCACTGCTGTACACTCTCACACACACACACGCAATGCATGCAGCACACACGTGGCACACACACACGCAATGCACGCGGCAACACGCGGCACACACGCACGCGGCACACGCAGCACACGCAGCGCACGCAACACACGCACGCTGAGTCTCTCGAGCCTTCCTCTCTCCCTCATTCTGTCCTCCTCAGTCTGAGACAGTTCAGTCTGTCTCTCTCTCTCTCTCTCGACGAGTCGATCGGATATGAAAATCAAGCTTCAGTGAGCCTACCCAGCCTCAGTGATCTCGATGAGTCTCAGTCTGAGAGATCTCAGACTCAGTTCAGTCTGAGAGATCGACTCGATCCGTCTTCTCCGACCGATCCCTCACACTCCTCACTGCTCAGTCATCCTTCTTCTCCGATCCCTCAGTCTGATCCCTCATGCACAGTCCTTCTCCGATCCTTCTTCTCCCTCAGTCCTCAGTGTCAGTCTCTCTCTCTCTCTCTCGATCCCTCAGTCCTCAGTCCTCAGTCTCTCTGAGAGTCTCGAGTCTCGAGTCGATCCTTCTTCTCCCTCATGCACAGACACACACACACCCCACGAGGCTTTCAGAAGATGATTCAGATCCACCAACGCCGTGGATTGCCGACGATGACGACGGATCCGACGATTACTCAGTCTCTCTCCGGCGATAATATCGCTAATATCGCTAATATCGCGATATTACCGATATTATCGATATTATCGCCGATATTTGGACGAAATTCACTTGGAACCGTGCGAAAAAATCGTCCTCTCACAAAACCGATATTATCGGCGATATTTCGCCGATAATATCGATTTTTAATACTATGGTTCGGACCTATACACCACTAAATGTGAAGCAATGGAGGAATGTAGAACAGAAGGATGTGGATAAGATTATTGAAAGAATAATTGTGAGTAATATTTTCTTTTCACATTTTTGTTACATTCAGTATGTAAAAGTCTTCTTAAATTAGATTTACCATAAATTGAATTCCATGCAGAGCAAGTCCAATATTGATATGTCACTAACTCATGTTAGTACATATATTAAGAATGCATTACAAAGGCAGTTTGTTGATTTTCGACACAAGCTGAAGAAGCATTTTGACTCATTCCCAACTCTGGAAGATGCAAAACAAAACAAACATGAGGATGCAACTAGTCAAGAGGAATGGAATTTTCTTTGTGATTGTTATGCAAGTGTTCAATTCTAGGTACACATGTATATTAATGAACTAAATTGTGGTTGTCATGTGTGTTGTTTATCTTCTTCATGTCACAATATTTATTTTGCTATGCAGGAATGCTCAAATAAAAATGCAATTAATAGGTCTCATTTGACTTACAATCATAAAGGAGGGTCAAAATCTTTTAGGGCCCATGAAGAAGAGATTGTAAGATGTGTTTTTTCATAATTTTAATCTAGATTCTAGGTGGATAATAAGTTATTAGCTTTAATTTGTGATCCATGTATTAGGAGGCCAAAACTGGAGAGCAACTAAGTGCAATTGATTACTTTGAGGCTGTGCATAAAGCACCAAAAATGGTTGGGATGAAGGAGTTAAACTGAAGTGGGTAAGTTAGTTATGTACATGCTGGTTGTGTATAGTTTTTGTGAAAAATTTCTATTTATGATATATATGAAGGAACCAAACATGATAGAGGAAGACCTTATGCAAAGGGATCCCCATTTTCAGAAAAAAAAAATGGGGATTAGGTGTGGGGCCCACTCCACATCGAATTTCAACGATCCGAACCGTCTATTTTTCAAGTTACATCTCATAGATCATCCTTGCAAAAATTCAATTCGATCCGAAACCATTTGCCTATTTAATTATCACGATAAAATTTCATTGTTTCTTATATAACAAAGTATTCGTTAATTTCTTTGAACCCAATTAGATGCCTTAAACATTTCCGATTTGCCTAATATTTTGCAAAGATGATCTATGAGGTGGAACTTGAAAAATAGACGGTTCGGATCGTTGAAATTCGATGTGGAGTGGCCCCCACACCTAATCCCCATTTTTTTCTAAAAATGGGGATCCCTTTGCATAAGGTCCCTGACATGATAGATTTTATGTTTGTGTAAGCCAAACATGATAGTTTATTTGTAGGAAGAGATGCTAAGTATGAAAAACGAAACAACTCTTCCAGACGGTACTATGACATTGACAGATGATGAAATTGTTCTAGGGGTTCTTGATCACAAGTCTGGGTACTTCAAAGTCTTTCTCTCGTGAAGACACTATGTTGGACAAACATTTAGAAGAAAAACTTGTGACTCAACAACAAGATCTTGTGGCAACAAAACAAGAGCTAGTTGAAACAAAACAAGAGCTTGGAGAAGCAAAACAAGAGATCCAAGAATTGAAGGAGAACCAAAAGAAATTTGAGGAACTCCTACACAAAATAATGGAAAGGCAACAAACACCTCCATAAGTAGTCCTTTTGTTTTGCTGGAATATGTGAACTTTTTGTGAAAACAATGTGAACTTTCATAGTTGTTAGCATTAAGCTTAACTGATTTTGTACACTATGAATTATCATTGTAAGCTATTTTGGTTTTGGACTAATATGAATTAACTTTCAGTACCTTTGATCATTAATTCTTGGCACTAAATTCCAGTTACAGAGAGAAACCAACTTCTCGCAGTAGGTTACTTATGAGAATAATTATCTTCAACTTCCAGCTTGGAATTTTACCTTCGTTAAAGTTCTCGCTGTAGACTTGCTACAATGAGGAAAAGAGTGCCTCCTAGATACTTATCAACGAGGAAATTCATTCTCGCGACACATGATCTTCAGGGAGAAATAATATGTTCATCGCTGAAAACTCACCTACAAATTCTTCGTCAAAAAATAATTACAGCGAGGAATTTGATTATTTTTGCGACGAATTTTATCCTTGCACGAGTTATGGAATGTCAATATTTAGGTTGTCAAAAGGTTTTGGCGACCACATTCCAACCCTTTTAGAGAGGAATTTGTCACCACTCCAACTCAACTACGAGACAAAGTTCCATTCTCGCTGTATCATTTCTATGAGGAAACAATTCCTCAATGTACACATTTCCCGACTGGCCTACGAGGAACGAGCGAGAAATTTGTTTCCTCACTGAAAACCTTCAGCAAAAAAACAACAACTCTCAACGAGGATAAAAATCTTCGCCAAATAGTTGTTTTGTTTTAGTGTGAGAGTTGAATATTAGAGTGTGCCATAACCAAGACTATAAACTAATAAGAATATTATTAAACAAACGAAAATACTGAAACAACTACATAACCCTAAGAGGCTACATTGTGACTAACTTATACTCAAATGAATAACAAACATGCTATTTATAATAAACTAACCCTAACCCTAAATGGTAAGAAACCGAAACCCTAATGCTAACAGGCTAAGCCCAGAAAACCAAACATTAAAGTAAACTGCTCATAATGAGGCACTGGTTATTTTGTTTCTTAACTTGAGAAAATTTCTAAAGTCAAGTGAGCTAGAGATTAAAAATAAATTAATTCAATTCATGCACTTGAATGATTTATTTGGGCTCTTATTCGCATATTCGACTGGATATGAAATTGGGCTTCAGCTGGAAGTGAATTGGGCTTTCGATTGGATTCGAAATAAACTGTTAACTGGAAAGCAAAAATTGTGCATTCGACTGGAATGCAAGTTTTGTATATGATTGGAATATGGGTTGGGTTTTTTGACTGGAAAGTTGGTTTTTTGACTGGAAAGTTGATTTAGGCATTCGACTGGGATGCATAGGGGCACACTGTTGGGTGTCAGGTTGGGCTTACTTCTGGAAGCCCACTAGTTGTTAGGGTTTTGCGATGGGGATTGAGGCATCATCTTAAGCCTCCATATGATATATGCATGTCCTCCATATGATATATACATGTTTATCATAAAAAATAAAAAAAAATCACAAACAACCGTTTTTTTTTTTATTTAATATGCATAAAATTAGATTAAAGGTGCTATGCATCATGATGATTTTTCATATTGTGAGGGTTTCACAAAATTACAAAAAATAAAACGATATATGATAAACATAAAAAGAAACACAAGCAATAGGTAAATATTATAATTGATTTCATGCTTTATGGGATGTTTAAATATACAATTACAAATTTGGCATGAACTTCAAATCATGAAATGAAATACTTATTTCAAAACGCAATGATAAATTTACTTTCAAAATTCTGAGGATTGTTGCTAAAAAGGTGAGAAGAACCAAACTACAAGATTTGCTAAAACCAAAAGTGCTGATAACGTGTTGTATAGGAAGATAATTTGAGAGAGAATGAGAGAATTCTATCAGAGAAATTCTTGGTGTGTTACAATGTGAGGCATAGTCACCTTTACATAATGGTAAGGCTATCCTGGTAAACTACACAAATACCCCTAATTCAATAGTGAGAATCAATTGCCTAAACAATTGAAGAATGAATGACCTAACATTTATAGTAGTTAATTGAGGAATGATGGCTTATTCATTTGAAGTATCAATAGCCTATTCATGAAGGTCCTGCAATAGTATCTAGCTTCTCATTTTATGAACTAACAATTTTATATGTTTCTTTAGAGAAATGTTAAGGAGACTCTCTTAAAAGTGAGACTCACCATGACACAATATTGTATAATATCGGCATGGGAATTGACATTAAACTGTGAAGTGGTAGAGAATCCACGAAGAATCTCACTTTTGAGAGAGTCCCCTTAGCATTTCTCATTTGTTTGACCAAATAAGATTCATGAATTCCATTTTAGAATATTTAATTAAGAAATTTTTTTTTATTTAAATATTACAAACCTATAGTAACACAACGCATCAAACATACAACAATGACTTTTCATCTCAAATGTGTAAATAAATTGTGAGGTTGTTAATCTAACATCTAATCTAACAAAATTTGTCGTTTGACAAAAAAAAAGTGTAAACAAATCAACAACGACCGGTGAAATGCGTAAAGCACTGTGCGAGTTCAACAACGATAATCTAGCATTGTCAAATTATAATTGAATCATATTTTAGGAAGCTTCATAGTCGAAATATAAGCACTATGTATTAGGTTAAATTTATTATTTTATTTTTGGTCAGATGTATCAGGTTTAATTATATTTTACAAGGACTCATATGAATTTTTTATAATGTATATTATTTTATAAATTTAATGAATTATTAATTTAGCACGTAATTAATCGAAGTTAATAATTTGTTAGGCATTAAATTATCAAAGTTCTATTGTACGACTCCAAAGAAATATTAATGTGCTTGCTTGCGGATTCTTTGCACGCACAATTTAGATAAGTAATGATGTGCGAGTTGCAAATACAAGCGTACAAACAATTTCACTCTCACAAATACTAAAACAAGTTTTGATATTCCACACATATTCCATTATCCTCATTGCAATTTCTTTTTCCACATATTTGTTTTACATTGCAAATCTATGTAACCCCATTGCCTTGAACACAACCATATTTTTTCAAACATTACCAAACTCTCCTTCCCCTATCCTCAAACCCTACAAAAGAAACCAAAATTCAGTCTTTCCCTTCCATATATAAAAGGAAGATGAGAGAAGGTAAATTATAGCAATCAAAAGACTACTTGCCGGGAACAATCGATGTTTCTTGAGATAGGTGGAAAGTTGACACAAACACCACATTTACTAGGCAGATCAGAAATGAGAGAAAGATCAATAGACCCTATCATATTAGCTGCACCCTTGATACACCTACAAATAGTCTACCTATCTTCCCTGTCGTTTGAATACTTGGTGAGGTATTGCACACCATTACAGCAAGCCGGAGGAGGCTTTCCCACACCCTGCAGCAGGTAGGAGATGCACGGGGTCAACCGGTTCATAATGTCTTGGCAGGAGGGCATAGTGCCCATGGCTGAAGCAGAAGCCACAAAGAAAAGAACAATGACAATGATCTTAGTTAGATGAGTCATATTTGGGGGCCTAATATTGATTAGTTAAGTCAATGTGTGTGGTGGTAGGATGGAAGAAGTTTATTTATATATGAATGGGGTGTTTATTTGTGTGGTAAAAATTTAAATATAGTCATGTAAATCTCATGAACCATGTTGTGGGAGTTATTGTTAAGGGTTGAAACCATAGATTTGTATAATACAAAGGAAAAATGATTTTTCATGGTTGGGCTGTTGTTGTCAAACTGTTCATGCATGATGATCAAAGGAAAGTAAAAAACTTTGACTAAACAATACACTGATTTTGAGGGACTAAATTTCCAATGTAAAGTTACTGGGAACTCAACTTTATTTTCTAATAAGCGATGAGTTCATGACTGGAGAAAAATTGCTTCTGCAACATAGAATTGCATTTTTGGCCTCAAATAGTTTGTGGTGTACAAGTCCTTGTTTGTTCTGTTGAGAATCTACTTAAAAGTATAGCCCTAATTCCATTAATCACCTAAATTAATTGCACTAATCAAACACCAAAAGTGTATCCTTAGTCACACTAATCATTGAGAACAAAATAGATTATAAATGGAAAATATTTTTTGATTATAAAGATCATGTGTTTTCAATCTCTCCATCAGCTTGATCAATTCCACTATATTTTACGTTTATTATCTTCTCAATCCTTCATTACAGTACAACCTTGATAATTTAATACTCGATAAATAATAACGTCAGTTAAATAATGTATTTGGTTGGTCCTGACTTGAGGATAAAGTGTTGAATTAATAATTTGCTTGATTTATAAAAGAATACATTATAAAAATTTCATATAGGTCCCATGTAATATATAAATTAAGGGTAAATTACACTTTACTAAATCATGTTTGAGGTCTATTACAATCTCATACAACATCTTCAAAACATTTCACTTTCATACCTCACGTACTATTTTATTTCAATATAGTACATCCGTTACATTTTCCATCCATTGATCCGTTAAGAGCTGACGTGACTACCACATTTGTACCATGAGGCTGCCAAATTTGTGCCATGTGGAAAAAAATAATTTTTTCTACATAAAAAATATTATAATATTCAAGGTTCTAAAAAACGCTAGGCGCTAGTCGGGCGGCGGACTAGCGCCTAGCGCCTAGGCTGCTAGGCGGGGTCTAGGCGCCTAGGCGGATTTAGGTAAATTTTTTATATATTTTATGAATTAATTAAATTTACTATATCAAATGTAAATAATTATTGATGTTATTTCTTATAGAATAACATATATATCTGAATGTTTTATGCACATATATAATATGCTTGCTTATGAAAATAATTTATAATTTATATATATATATAATATATATTTCAAACTTTTAAAAATATAAAAACCCCATGGGTGGTTTTCATTATTAAAAGTTAAAACCATCAACCATCCACCTCATTTCTTTCACATCACCCGTCCATCAGCTCAAAGATGTTTGAAATTTCTCTTAGGCTTCTCGATGTATTCACATCACCTCTTTCATTATTAAATAATTTATATATATATATATATATAATATACTTGGTGGTTGTCGACTCATAATTAAAACCGAGTCCATGGTTTTCAATTTCATCAAAACCATCTTGGATTTGAGATCCCAGTCAAACACCACATAGAAATGTTTTTCTTTCTTTTCCTCTCTCTCTCTCTCTCTCTCTCACTCTCTTCCCTCATCTTCACAGACGACTCTCTCTCTCTCTCTCTCTCTCTCTCTCTCTTCCCTCATCTTCACAGACGAGCTGCAAAAATTTACTGGGCAGCACTCTTTCTTTCCTGAGGTGTGAAGGGAAGAGAGAGAGTCATCGTCTTCGTCTTTTCTGCTTCACCAAACCCAGAAAAGGCAAGAATGCAAATCAACTGTATTCTTGAAAAAAACTGAAATTCCTGGACCGCCTAGGCCACTCGTCGCCCGCCTAGGCCGCCTAAGGGCCGCCCAGGCCGTCTCGGCGGCCGCCTAATCCCTGTCCCGATTTTGCGTTAATCTCCGCGGCCGGCCACCGCCCAGCGCCTAGGCGCCGCCTAGGCCGATTTTTAGAACACTGATAATATTAACCCTATTAAAAAAAAAAAAAAACTGAAACCCAAAAACCCATTCCCCCAACCTCTCTCTCCTCCACTCTCTTCACCTCCCCTCCCATCCAAAAACCCACGGGTTTCTAGGTTTCAGTATTTTTTTTTGTTAAATAGGTCAATATTATAATATTTTTAATGTATAAAAAATTATTTTTCACCACGTGGCACAAATTTTCCATTCACGTCAGCTCTTAACGAATCAATGGATGGAAAATGTAATAGATGTATTATATTGAAATAAAATAGTACATGAGGTATGAAAGTGAAATGTTTTGAAGATGTTGGATGAAGTTGCAATAGACCTCAAACTTGAGGTGGTAAATTGTAATTTACCCATAAATTAATAATTTCCTGATACATAGTGATTATGATTTGACTATAATGCCTTCCAAAAACATGAAATGAGATTCACTCCGGATTTCTGTGTTCGAAGCTCAGTGACCAAGATCTGGACTGTTTAAGAGAGAGAGAGAGAGAGAGAGAGAGAGAGAGAGAGAGAGAAAGATCCGAGCCGCTCAAGTTTTTGAGTTTTTGTGAAGTGGGCCCGTAGGATGGGCTAATAAGAGCTGTATGATTAAAAATGAGTGATTCACATCTTTTGGTCTGTGCTCTCTGGGATGGATCTTCATCCCTAAAATAAGACTCAATCCTTGTTTATTTTTCAGTGCTTTTTGAATTATCTTTGTTGTACTCGCACAATGGTTTAAGAAAATAAGAAATACTTTGATTAAATAAAGTTATTAATAATTGATAAAATAATAGATTATTAATATTCGGTAAATTAATAGATTTTTCTTGGTCAACAATCACGAGAACTTCTCCGATGTCGACAAGAATGCGTACACGAGATGATGGCAGTCTTAAGACTCCTAGCTGGGTTGATACCAGTTCCATAAATGGGGATGGTGGACAAGTGCACCAAGAACACGGCAAACCAAGAAGCAACGAAGCCAAAATCTGATCAAAACCCATCAAAGTTCACTACCAACTAATATAAAAACCAAATGAAACCCTAACAAAAACAATCAAATTCACAAAATTAGTTTAAAAAACAAAATTAGTCCACCGTAGGGGTGGGTACTGCTCGCCGGGAATGGGACTTTACGCCTTTTTCCCAATCTTCGTCAAATTTTTGTTATTTTCCTGATGGTAAATGGTCCCTGAAATTGACCTACACAATCAAAATGGTCTATGAAATTGAAAATTGATCAATGTCGTCCTTGAAAATGAGTGGTACAAATCAATGTTGTCCTTTCGTTAGTATTCTGTTAAAAAATCAGTTAATGTGCTGACATGGCACATTATGAGTCCCCACTCCAAATGATGCCATGTGTATTAGAAAAAATTATTTTTTACTTTTTTTTAGGATAAATTACATAAAACTACCTCAATTATGGGTCGAACTACAATCTGATACCTCATGTTTTAAAAATGACACTGTCATACCTCCGTCAGTTTGTCTGTTAATTTTTCTGTTAAATTCTGATGTGGCTTAGGTTGGTATTTTGGGTGAGGTTCATGATTTGTAGCTAATTAGGAATAATTGAATAATAAATCAATTAATTAGCTAATTAATAGAATAATTTCCTAATTGATTAGCTAATTAATATAATAAAAGAGGAATGATTTGGGAGTTACCTTGTGGAGAGGATTTGATGAGGATGGATGAAATAGGTTTTGAATTGTTACCTATTTTGGGCACTTTTGACTTGGTTGAGGGATGATTGCCCGTTGCTCGCGTGTAGGAATCCCGATATGCCTCAAGGGTATTTTCGCCCTTTTTTATCCAAAAATCCACGTGTCGCCTTGTGATTATTTTTGGCTCCACAAATGCCCCCACACCTGCTGGGCTACTCGCAAGAAAGGGCAACAGGTGTATAGATCTCCAACTTTAATATTGATTCTCTCTTGGACTTGGAATTAGATTCTTCTAGGAAAGGGAAATAAATCGCCTCCAAAGCCTACCTTAAGTAGGGGATTAAATCAACTTCGGAGGTCAATTATTTATCCTTACAAGAAAGAGAGAAAGCTAGAGGATATTTGTTCCCCCTCCCCTAGCACTCTTCTTTGCTTGCCCGTGCAAAGAACCGTCTTCCGTTGATTTCTTTGTCTTCATCGCGCCACACCGATGTAAGAAAGAATTAATTCTCCTTATCTTCTTCTTGGGAGATGCTACCAAGGGGCAGCCGTCGGGGTCGTGCGACACGTCGGCTGGCAAGGGCAATTGCTTGTGCTGCTCGGCTTGATTGAAGCCAAGGATTAGCTCAGCATGGGCTGAGGAAGTGGCGTAGTTTGGGCTGCCACGTCTGGGCTGCTTGCCAAAAATGAGGAAACTGCTTGAGTTTGATTTCTCAGCTGCCGTAGATAGAGCAGTCAAGGATGAAGTTGCCAAGATCGGAGTTGCTAAAGATAAAGTGTCGAATGAGCGAACTGTTAAGTGCAAAAGTGGTTGTTGCCCCCTGACCATTTGATGCTTAGTTGATCTTCAAGCATTCGGTATTTTGAGCTATGTGGCCTTTTCGCACTGAAGAGCTTACCCAGATGGGTGTCGGGGAATTAGTTTACCCTCTTGCACTGGAGAGCAATTAGTTTACCTTCTCGCACTGGAGAGCAAACTCATATGGGTGTCGGAGAATTGGTTTACCTTCTCGTATTGGAGAGCAATTAGTTTATCCTCTCGCACTGGGGAGCTTACCCAGATGGGTGTCAGGGGATTGGTTTACCCTCTCGCACTGGAGAGCAATTAGTTTATCCTCTCACACTGGAGAGCTTACCCAGATGGGTGTCGGGGGATTGGTTTACCCTCTCGCACTAGAGAGCAATTAGTTTACCCTCTCGCACTGGATAACATGGTAGTTGTTGTCGTGAGTGCAGCTGAGGAAAACTGGACTGCTGGGACAACCGAAATAATCCTTAGCCTACGAGGTCATGTTTGGCGATCTTACTTGAGACTTCGAATTGCTTGTGGACCCCGTGTAAGGGTGTATGAGTGAGATGCTCCTAAAATTATTGTGCCATCATTAGGTGTTTCGTCGTGTGCCCTTTTGAGGGTTAGTTGGCACGGGCCACAGGGCAGGATTGGCATGGCCGGGAGCCATGGTGTAAGATTGGCATAGTTATGAGCCACGGTGATAGATCAATGGCTGTCGGAAGCCGTGGAATAGGTAGGCACGGCTGTGAAAGAAAACCTAGGACTGGCTTGGGCCAGGTCGTGCGTAACATGAGGAATTGTCAGGAGTATTGAGAGCAAGGCCTGCCCCCAGTTTTTGGTAGTTGGGTTAGTGTGTCCTTTTAGTACTCGTCTGCCCCCAGCACGCCATTAGGCTGAGCTGCTGCGTTTGTCGAAACATGAGTAATTTTTATATCCGGCAATCTATATAGGGTAGTCCCGTCTGCTCGATCTTGTCATTGAAAGATGACTCGCTTATGTTGGTCATGTCTCATCGGAGCGTCTTGTCAATAGTTTTGTTGTGCGGGAAATCGCGCAATCACTCGGTCATGAGCCTTTTTACTTCTTCTTGAATTTACCTTTGTTGGGGTGGCAGTGCTCTCGGCTGCCCCCGGTCATAACCTGCTGGTCTAGGCTGCTCTTCCATGTGTTCGGCTCGTCCGTGCCTTGGCTGCGGTGCATGTGGTATGTTCCTAGCGGACGAGCAGGTAACTCACAGGCTGCTGGTTGAACTTGAGCCGGATTGAGTGACTGCTTCCCTTCGTCCGCTCTACTGCCTACTCCGATGTGAGGTGGATGATGCTCCTTGCGGACCTTGCGCGAATGAACACTTCGCTTGGAAGGTTGCTCATGTTGATTATCGGAGTGTGGCCCCAACCGTGAGTGTTTATTGTCTATGGGCCTAACTGAAAGCGCACGCTCCTCCAGGAGCTAGGACAAGAGTATACGCTATCTTGGGGGCCCAGGTAGGAGTGTACTCTGTTAGAACGCTGGGTTCGTGATTGGTCAAGGGGCTGCTAGAGAGGTTCTTCGTTTGCCCTTGTCCTGCTTTAGGACACCTCGTTTGGGGCACGTTGCATCTTAGTGTGCTGCAAGAGCTGGTTCACCAAGGTCGTCTGCTGTGTTAAGGCGCTCGTCAACTCTATAACTTGTCGAGATAAGTGTTGTTCGCCATTTTGATTGGAAAAGCTTGGAAGGAATGTGCCTCCTTGAGCAGTGGAAAGGTAGTAGACTCGGGGCGCGAGATTTAAGTTGGGAAATGCCAAATCCGCGAAAAAATATGGTGAGAATGCCCCTGGATCGATGGTAGATCCGGATGGTTGAGATAGTCTTGGGCCGACTTGGGCAACTTGAAAGGCCACGGGAGAAGTATGGGCCACGAGAGCAGGCTGGGCCACGGGAGTAGGCTGCTCAACGGGAGCAAGCTGGACCACATAGTGGGTTGCTCGGAGGGAACAGGCTAGACCATGGGAGTGGGCTGTTCGGAGGGAGCAGGCTGGACCACGAGAGTGGGCTGCTCGACGGGAGCAGGCTGGATCACAAGTGTGGGCTGCTCGACGGTAGCAGGCTGGGCCACGGGAGTGGGCTGCTTGGCGTGTGGCACACGTGGGTGTGAGGCTTGGGCTCGGCTCGGCAATGCATTGGGCTCGCGTTGGACTTGGAGTAACATGGCTTGGGCCGTGGCCTTGGATGGCACGGCTCGAGCCGTGATGATGGCGTTATGGACCTCGCCATGGGTGGCTAGCGTGGTAGCCACCGCGGTGGTTCCCGTGGTGGAAACTCGTGGTGGTGGTGCCGCTCCACTTATTGTCACATTTAGCCTCGTGGATCGTCGCGGTCCCATCTCTTGAACATTGGAATTTTCACTTGATGAATTTTCTAAATTTCTAGCCATTGTACTTCTCTTTTACATTTTATCAAAGAATCTTTGCAAATAAAAAATTCTAATAATAAGAAGGTACAAAAAAAATACAAGTGGACTAGAAAATAGAGAAAAAAATCTTTTTTATGCGAGAGTCTTCTACGAGTGTGGGACTCAACTCTCAATGAAAGCACCAATTTGTGGATGCAAATTTCCACCTTCTCCTTCTTGGACAAAATTGCACCTACAAAACAATTAACACCTTAGGTCAAGGCCAAGAGCCTCATGCGCCCATGATGAATGGGGGGGCTTTGGCCGAAGAACCTCTGATGCCAAAGTTAGAATTTTGAGAGAAAAGTGTTTAGAGAATTTAGAGAATTTTGCATGAGAGTTGGAATTGAGTTTTTTAGAGAATGAGGTAGTATTTATAGAGGGTGGCCGGTCCCTTTAGGATGAGAAGGACCAGCCACTTGGTTGGTATTTTGGGTGAGGTTCATGATTTGTAGCTAATTAGGGATAATTGAATAATAAATCAATTAATTAGCTAATTAATAGAATAATTTCCTAATTGATTAGCTAATTAATATAATAAAAGATGAATGATTTGGGAGTTACCTTGTGGAGAGGATTTGATGAGGATGGATGAAATAGGTTTTGAATTGTTACCTATTTTGGGCACTTTTGACTTGGTTGAGGGATGATTGCCCGCTGCTATCGTGTAGGAATCCTGATATGCCTCAAGGGTATTTTCGCCCTTTTTTATCCAAAAATCCACGTGTCGCCTTGTGATTATTTTTGGCTCCACAACCTTCATTCTTCACCTTCACCTTCACCTTCATCCATTCTTCACCTCAATTCTTCACCTTTTTATTTAAAAAATAATAATTTTTTTTTTTTTTTTTTTTTTTGCAGCAGGTTCGTCGGGCATGGGGACAAGGTCGGCGAGGCGACGAGGATGACGAAGATGAGGGGATAAAGTCGGGATCTTATGCCTGGGGACAAGGTCCTTCCTTTCATTTTGCACACTGAATCTTGTTGCGAAGATGCAGGGCCTGATTCAATGAGGACTGGCATAGAGGATCGGCGCCGAAACTCGGAGAGGTTTTTTTCGGATTTCTTCCAAGGAAGCAACTTTGGAGGTCCTGGAGGGAGAAGGGTTTGTATATGATGGATTTTGAGGAGTAAGTCTTCTCTGTTTCGGCGACGGCGACGATTGTTTCTGGTTGGTGTTGCCTGAGGTTGGCTTTGATGTTGCTGAAATAGGAAGAGCGAGAGGAAGAATGAGGGGATTTGGGTCTATGGGTTCCTTCGGGTCAGAAGGGTTCTTTTGGTCAGATGGGTTGTCATCGGAGGAAGATTTGGTGCAGAAGAGGTGGGTGAGAGATATGATCGGATCAGGAAGAAAAAAGGGAGAAAATGAGATAATTATAGGAGGTAGGTCCCACATTTTTTAAAAATAAAAATATTAAAATAATTTATTTTTAATTAATTAATATTTAATTAATATTTTTATCCACTTGGCTAGGAAGTGAGTTCCGTCTCAAGCCACGTCAGCATTTAATAAAAAAATTAACAGACAAACTGACGGAGGTACGACATTGCAACAAATTTGTAAGATGAGGTATGACATTGTCATTTTTAAAACATGAGGTATGAGATTGTAGTTCGACCTATAGTTGAGATAGTTTTATGTAATTTACCCTTTTTTTAATTAAAAAGTTGAAACGGGGAATGGGGGATTACTGCTACCCAGCAACCTTTCTTCTCTAGCAATCTTAACCCATCTTCTTCTTCCATGGTCGTCATTTATTATTTTTGGGTAATTGATTCGACTTCTCATCTCAACTCATATACATGTCCTTTCAATCTCTGTGTCTTCAAAAACCCTAGATTCCCGAAAGCACACAGAGGTCCAAACCCTATCAATAATGACATTCTCAAAGGCATCATGTGTCGTCGCCCTCACAACAGTCATCTTCATTGTTCTCTCGGCCACCAGCACCGCCCAGGAGGCTCCGGCTCCCAGTCCAGTCTCCCTGGCCGCATCCATTTTCTCCTTGTTCGTCTCTGTCGTCGTTGCCGCCTGTCGTCAAGCAACCATCCCCTATTGTCTTTCGCAATCGGGGAAGGAAACCCGAAGCCGAACCTCACGGGATTGGTTCTAAAATCGCTCAATTTTTTATGGGCGTTGTCTTTGTTGATGACAAGATGAACATGAGAAGAGGATGAGCGGTAGGACCGTTGGAGAATTGCAAGGGCTAAATTAAAAAAAATTGTTTTGTTTAATGGATTTGGGTTTTCTTTTCTTTTTCTTTTTTCTTTTTCTTTTTATGTTTAATTAAGGTAAAGGCTTAATTAAAAAATTAATTTTGTTTTTCTAATCTACATGTCATTATAAAATTGAAGTGGGGGACCTATAATCTGCCACGTCAGCGTAATAACAGATTTTTTAATGGAACTTAGGGCTGGTTTGATATTGATGTGCTTTGAAAAAAAACTGCTTCTGCTGTGCTGTGAGCATAAGCAGCTGTTAAATAAAGCAGTACAGTGTTTAGGTAAACTTTTTTTGTAAAAGTGCTTTTGAAAAAAAAAAACAGTATTATAGTGTTTAATAAACTTTTATGTAAAACAGATGTGAAAAAAAACTGGTTTTTCAAAGCTGGGTTTTGCAGCTTTGTGTTTTTGGCTTTTTTTAACCCAAAACTGTGAAAAAAAAGTTGAAGCTGAATGTTTACCAAACATAAAAAAGCTGCCAGCTTTTTTTTATAGCCATTTTTTTTCAGAATCACCTCAGTACCAAACCAGGGCTTAAACAAAATGACCACATTAATTTGCACCAACTATTTTTAGGGACAACATTGATTGATTTTCAACTTTAGGAACCTATTTTGATAGTGTGAGTCAATTTCAGGAACTATTTGTGATAAAAACCCTTTCCTGTTTTAATTTTTATTTAACTGAATTTTATTAGACAAAATTAATCTATGTGGCTTTAGTCGGATATGTGAGATCATTTAATTGGAGAGGAGCTCCACCTGCCAATGTTGAAGTGAGGTGCCCGTCACCTTGAAGAATTTCTCGCTAACATGGGCTTGTCATCCTTAATCTTGGTGTAACCTGCCTTTTTTCCGATTATTTATATATTTTTAGCATTAAAATTGTGTGGTCATAAATGCTACTGAACGTACCAGTACTATTGATTAGATAACTTTTATGTGACGTTGAAACATCAAAATTGCATGATATCATTGAAAATCATTTGAAGGCAATATCGATTTTACAGGACACAATTATAGAGATTACAATTTCTATAATTATTGGTTATGTCCAGTAATTATTGGACCCATTTGCTGACATTTTCACCATTCCTTGATTTTAGTGTACACGTACAGTCAGATTCAAATATCCCAGAGAAGAAAAAATTATATGTAAAACATGTAATAATTGGATATATCCGTAAATTGCTTATTCTCGTTACATGTCTTTTTCTTTTAAAAGAAAAGAGAAGACAAATTACTCGTTTTACATCGCAATTTTAAGAACACAACTGGAAGTTGGAAACACATTTATTCAGTTGCCAAACTTTTGAAGCACTGCTCCTTCACCATTAAATCTTCAATCAACCCGATAATATATATATACACACAATGGCTGATCTAGGATTTTCACATTGGGTGATCCTAACCCCCAATGTAAAACGTCCAAAAAAAGAAATAAACGATAAACTTACAAAAACTAAATATTAATATTTTTCATTCATAAATCATGGTAAAACTAAAGCTACGTCATCATGAATAAAAGCCCTTCTTCTAATTTGTAAATACTTGTCACTTAATACTACGTTCTACTGGTATTCTTCTTCGCTTGTAAGTGAGAGGTTTTAGGTTCGATTCTCGCCAAAGGCGAATTTGAACCACATTATTGCTAGCCCATTGTGAGGCTAAGCCCACCCCCTCCTCCTTAATGTAGATAATATCGATTGTTAAAAAAAAAATATAAATATTTTGATAACTTTTCACAATTTTACAGAAAAAGAAAAAAAAGTTTTTTTTTGTTAAATAGAAATAAAGGTAATGGTTTCTATTAAGATCATGTAGTATTGTTGTAGAGATAGAGTATATAATTCAAGTAAATCTTATTTCTATGAAGACAAAAATGATTTAAATGTGATTTACAAAATACGGGATTCTTAGCACATAAAATAGGATTCACAATAAAAGCTACGCCTTTGACCATTTCACCCAATAGAGATTTAACCCGGAAAAAAAAAATCAAATAGAGATTATAAAAATAAAAAATAAAAAAATAAGAAATAGAATAGTAGATGAGAAAGTGCTTTTTAAAAAGCAATATTTTAGCAACAATGGTAGGCCCATGTAGCAGATAAAAGAATGAAAAAAATGGAAGTAATTTCCGCAAATATCAAAGGCATGACCAAGACGATGACGCCACAACTGAATAGTCTTCAACTTTTTACTATCCTAACTTCGAACTTGATGAGCACGACCTTGTGCAACATCGTTAAAATAGTACAACCTCTCCTCTTAGTATCACGCCCAATGATCGCCTGAGTCTAGATATCTTAAAGTAAACAGAATAAAGAAAACAGTAGCACAACACAGTCTAATTGTTAGGTGACCTATCCCACATATAATAAATGACTAGACAGTGTGGGAACAAGTAACCAATTGTGTATGGAGAGAGTCGAAGTAAGTACAAATGATTCGGCTCCTGTAAGCTCCTGTAACTGGAGCAACTCCTTTATTACTATTTCGTGGAGGCAATGTTGTGGAATTAAAGAGAGAGAGTTGTGGACCCAGTTCATCTGGGTTAGCTTCCTCTTTTTTTCCCGCCGGTAGGTAGGTTGGGCCCAAGTCGCTGGCAGCGTGATTTGAGTTAACAGACTTGATTTCTATTCCTTTTCCCATGGGTTTTGGGCTGTCTTCGCAGGCCCACTTCAAGGTGTATTATTCATCAAAGTTGTTGCTACATCCTTCCCATGTGGACACTGGATTCCTGATGTTGGTACCATGGCTGGAATAACAGCCCTGTCGTCCGCCATAGGTTGTGGCTTCTGTGTTTTTTTTCTTTTTTTCTTTTCTTTTGTTTGTTTTTCATTTAAGGTTCTTATGAAAGTCTCTTGTCTCAAGACTTTCAAAGGAAGTCGGTGATTTTTTTTTGGTTAGTGATTTTGGCAGCAAGTTGAAGAACTTTCAGCATTCTGCAGTTGACTGGGCAGCCAGCAAGAAAAAAAAAATATTTTCACACTGGCAATAATTGAGATTAGAGTTAAGGCATAGATAGGTCGAAACCTGCTCTGGTACCAAGATGAAATTTGTATTTAGGGTTTAATTCTTTGTTGCTTGTTATTCTTCTCTCTTGAATGATATATATTTATACACATCACATGTCATGTGGACAATTAAAGGAATGAATCATAACCAACTGGGAAATACAATAAAACCATAATTACATTCCTAATCAAATAGGGACTCACACGTCAACACCATGTTGGATCATTTGACCCACACTCAGCAAGTTTTCATCTCAACTAAGGGCCATCATTACCTCCTTAATGTGTCTTGTTCCATTTTTAGCCTCAATCACTAAAGTACCTTTCCCTGTGTCTTGAACAATTTAACATTACCCATGTTGATCCTAGTAGTCATAGTCTTGTCCACATTTACAAGTAATGATTCATGTGAAGTCATGTGGTTCTTGCAACCACTATCAATGAACCATACATGCTCATTCCTGACCATAGTTGCAAAGTTGCATGCAAAGAACATTGAACTTTCCTCCTCAACTCTCTTGGCATAATGAGCCTGTTGAATTATTTTACTCATGCAATCCTTAGCAATGTGACCAAATTTGCCACACTTGTAGCACTTTGGTGTTCCCTTGAACCATTATTCACCGTATTAAAGATTTCCGCAAGTTTTACAACCTTCTTTTGAATTGTCCTTATTGTCATTGCACTTCACTAATGCACCGAATTTCTCTCATGGTTTCACAAACCCTTTTTGTTTTTATTCTTCCAAAACTTCAATATTCTTGGAATTACTAGTATGTGAGTTATTTCTAGGCTACATACTAAGATTATTGAATGCTCTCTCGGTCACATCTCCACCCTCAGCATGTCTAATCAGACTTTGTTCAAATCCCTTAAGCGTAGCAACTACCTCAGTGGGATCAAAATCACTAATTTTCTTGGTTCCCTCAATTATAGATACAATGTTATCATATGATGGGGGTAAACTATCTGATTAATCAATCTAAAAATCTAGTCAAGTAATCAGACAATACTTCACCATTTATCATTCTAGCATATTCAAAGTCACCACGAATACCTTGAAGTTTTACTGTCATAACTTGTAAATCACCTTTGTACTCCTGATTCAAGACATCCCAAGTTACTTTGATTGTCTCTTGATTTGCAATATGAGGAAAGATCTCGTCAGCATTTGCCCCTTAGATCAACCCCAAGGGACTTGCATCATGAGCAATTAGATCATGAGCAACGACTTGTTGCTTCTAAATAGGATGGAAGTTCAGAACCGTCATCCACGAATTTCCAAAGGTTAGAAGACTTTGTAGTGTCTTCCTCTATATCCCCACATCCATCACTCTCACCTGATTCCTAAAGTTCATCTCAGTCCATTACTGGTGCAATTCCAGACACAACCCCTATCCATGTGGCACTTGATCATAGTCCAGATACTTTACAGGTGGTTCTCTCCATACCACCATTAAACTTACATCATATGCAAACTAGGAGTAAGAATGGTATTATTAAGAAAATCTACACTTACAGACTCCAATGATATTGATCTATCTCTATGTGAACCATCATCATATAAATCTTTTCTTAAGAGTTCAATGTGGTCTCAAGCAATGAATGAGGAAATCAGTGCTTTACATAATCAAGGGACATGTAGTTTAGTCTTTTTACCAGCAAAACTTAGTGGGGGTGTAAATGTATTTTCAAAATCAAAAGGCATTCAGATGGGTCAATAGCAAGGCATAAAGCCCGATTGGTTGCCAAAGGCTTTAGTCAAGAACCTAGTCTCGATTACAGTGAAACTTTTAGCCTAGTTGTTAAACCCACCACAATGAGGATTGTTTTAGCATTATATGCTAATTTCAATTGGTCATTCCATCAACTCGATGTCAATAATGCATTCCTCCATGGAAATCTGCAAGAGGAAGTGTACATGGCTCAACCAGTTGGCTTTGAGGATCCTCAGAATCCATCTTTGGTGTGTAAATTGCATAAAACACTCTATGGATTTAAGCAGACCCCATGGGCATGGAATGGCAGGTTCACTTATTTTTTGCCTCAGTTGGGATTCCATTACACTTACTTTGATTCATCATTATTTGTGAAAGCGGTTGGTGCAAATATTGTGATATTGTTGCTTTTTGTTGATGACATTATCATCACAGGCAGTGATCCTACTGAGATACAACAAGTGATTAGTGACTTAACTTCTGAATTTGATATCAAAGACTTAGGTCCTCTTCACTTCTTTCTGGGAATTCAAATTTCCAAAACTGCAAATGGTTTGTTTCTGTCACAACAGAAATATATGCAGGATTTGCTTGTTAAAACCGAAATGATTGAGTCAAAGTCTTGTGATACACCTAGTCTCCCATACAACAGATTACTCACGGATGATGGTGAGCCATACTCTAATCCTACATTGTATAGAAGTGTAGTGGGAACACTCCAATACAGGTCTGATATTGCTTTTTATGTGCACCAAGTTTGCCAGTTCATGCAAAATCCAATGGTCTCTCATTTCAATGCTGTCAAAAAGATTTTGAGGTATTTGAAAGGTACGATGGATTTTGGCATCTCCTACTCTAAAGGAGATTTGACATTACATGCTTTTAGTGATGTTGATTGGGCGGGTGATCCCAATGATCGATGATCTACAACAAGTTTAGCTGTGTTCTTAGGAAATAATCCTATCTCGTGGTCATCTAAGAAGCAACAAACAGTTTCACGTTCATCAACTAAAGCCTAGTATCGTTCTTGATCTTCCACGGCAGCTGAACTGGATTGGATTCAACAGATTCTCACTTTCATGTATGTTCCAATATCTGCAATTCCTGCGCTGTTTTGTGACAATCTTTCTGCTATAGCCTTGTTTTTCAACCCAGTACAACATCAACGGAAAAAATACATTGAAATTGATGTGCACTTTGTTCGGGAGAGAGTAGCCAAAAACAAGCTTCTGGTGCAGCTTGTCTCTTCCAAGGAACAATTTGCTGACATATTAACCAAAGGTCTCAATGCTGCATTATTTCGCATTCATTGTACCAATCTCATGTTAGGATCATTCAAACATGAGATTGTGGGGGGGATGATTGAGATTACATTGTAAGGTTAGGATATTGCCACTTGTATGAAGATTAGAAAGTTAGTTAAGTTGTTAAGGAGGCTTAGATGTGTATAAATACTGAGATATGTACTTGCTTAACAGCTAAGGAAATATACACAGAAGATTACAGTTTTTCTACTTCTATTTCTAAAAACTCTCGACTCTCTCTCTCTCTCTCTCTCTCTCTATTTCTATTTCTGTTGGTTAACATATATGACTCGGCTCTAGACAAGTTAGTTTTTATTAATTACTAGTTAGTTTTTATTAATTACTGTCTTTAATTCGTGTGACAAACCATGTTACTTCACTACATATATGTATGTTAGCAACAATGGTGATGCTAGGTAAATTATATTTTGTAGACCGCATATAAATTAACTTTACTTCTAAAGGTCCACAATAAAAGTAGATTTTACATTTATTAAAGAGATAGTTTAGATGTGGTTTATAAATTGTGGTCTTTAACATTTTTCTAGCAATAATGTAAAGAACAATACATGTGTCATTTGTCCATCTCATGAGTTCACTTTCTTGACACAATTTTGGTTATATATATTTTGACTGCAAATATTATACTCAAAATTAGTTATTTTCTTAATTCTTTGTACCTAAAAGAAAAATCAAACTAGCGATGGTATAATCTTTGATATGTATAAGATAAATAGACAGTTCTGTATAAGTATGCAAAGATGACTAAATGATCTCTAATTTGATTGTGTATTAAAAAAAAAGTTGTAAAGATGGATTAATAAAAGAAAGTTATAAACCAAAAACCAAGGTTCATTTCAAGTTTTTTTTTCATTCATTCTCCTCTTTTTCTTTTTAAATACAAGTGGAATTACAACTTAAACTTACACTAGAGGAAACCCTAACCACAGCGGAAAGTTTAAACCCAAAAGACAATGTGTTGAAGAGGAAACCTTAACCACAGCGGACAAAATTCACCACTTGTTTTCTATCATTGTTAATTCTCTATAATTTCTCCTCTCTCTTTTTCACCATATAATTTTCCCATTTCTGATCAAGCACAAAAACTATAAAAATTAAAAGCCAAAAATAAATTGATTATCAAATAAACCTTTTAACTTTACGTAGTATACCGATCGATACATGGTAGCTGAAAACACAAAATACTTGTGGTACTATTATCTCTCCTGTGGATTTCGACAAAGCGGGCACGTTGCATTCAACTTAAGCCATTCATCTATACAATTAGCATGGAAATAGTGGTCGCAATCAGGTTTGGTCCTTAATGTTTCCATGGACTGGTACTCACACAAACATATTGGGCAAGTATTGTCATTAGGCTTGGGCAATTCCAATCTCTCACCAAGTTGAGTCTTGGGATATGATTCGATAGTCGGACCGTCAAGGCCGGTTGAGATTGCGCGAGGTTGCCGATTGGTTACGGTAGATAATTCTACGATGGGCTGGTTGTTCCGACCACTGACCTCCCTCATTCTGCCACAACAATGAAGTCCAAGCCAAATGCTTAACAAAAGCACAGGAATTCCCACACCCATCATTATGCTGTGCTTTCTAGCTTTTGAGGGATCTGAAGAGACTCCAACTGCAACGTATATTGAATTGCATTGGATTAGTTTTACTATCATCTAAATATCACGTATATGTTTATGTTGCTGGACTGTGAATATAATGGAACATTTAGGCAAGATTCAATGTTATTAATAATCCAAATTTACTGATAAACGTACACATAAACAATTATACCAGAAAAAATGTCCTGTATGCATCATACCGAAGCTTTGCAAACGTTTTCCTTTCTTTAACTCGCAAACCTGACCTCGTTCTTCACAAGAACGACAATCAGGCACCTTCCATGTCAACTCGATGTCATGGTTATCCCAATCGAATAAACTCGGAGCCAAAGTTGTCAAAATCACAGAGCAAAGGGGCAATGGTATTGGATAGGGTGGCAATAGCCAACATGTACGCAAAGCAATGACCTTGTAGTACTCAGTGCTGAGGCAAGAGATTATGCGTGAAGGCAAGCTGCCTACTTCAGAGGAGGAACAGTTGAGGAACGTGTAGTTCACCAGGCTGCTGAAATTAAGGTGGAGGAAGGGTGAATTTTCCACAAGACTAGTTTCATGGTGGAGAAACCGTTTAGGGAGACAGTTATGGGGGTCGCTGATCGATACCACATGTATCATGTAGTTGATGGTTTGGACAGTGAAGTCCCCAAAAGATGGAAGAGTGAGAGTGGTTTGACTTCTGTTGTTACATGAGAGATCATACCATGGATACCCACAATTACTTTTGGTTTGGTGGTTTGTTAGCTGGAAAGGGAAACGAACCAACGGGCCACCATAAGAGCAGGTTGAGCCACTGCATGTGGTGCTACCGCTATGAGGATGGAAGAGGAAGAACAGGAAAAAGATCAAGAAGTTACAGATTTCTAAGGTAGCCATGTGATGATTGAGCCATAGGATAGACGGGAAAACTATATCAATATTTTGGTCGTATGCGTAATGGCCATTGACCGACCTATGACTGACATAATATAAAGCCAATCGATAAGGCAAATAATTATTTTCAATCATCTCTTTCATTGCATTAACTCCGCCTGTGTAAGTTTATCTTAGATTGCCGGTCCCAAGCCCGGATAAGGGAGGAGGGGAAGGGAGTCAGGTAGTCGACAGCCAGCACTCCTAGGTTACGTCGAATCCTTATGAAAATGAATCCATAACGAAATCACGCTAAAGGTAGGGCGTCACCCGTAAGTGGCGCGCTGTGTGGCCCGAGCACAGTGATAAGTGAGTAAGGGTCGCTGTATCTCCATCGGCACCCGGATGCATTGTTAAAAGAGCAAGGGCACCATATAAACTTCCTTTTGAACGACTCCACTCAAAGTTGTTTGGAAGCATATGCTCCTATCAACTTTACACAGGACACACAAAAGAAGTACTTTGATCTTATTAGACGGGGGAGAGCGAAGAAGCTAGGACAGAAGGGTAGAGTTCAAGAGAGTAGAATGCGTTTAGGAACGTGGAATATAGGAACCTTAACGGGAAAATCTATGGAAGTAGTGGAAGTTATGGTGAGGAGAAGATAAGTCTTATGTGCCTACAAGAAACCAAGTGGGTTGGTCTTAAGGCAAAGGATCTAGAAAACTCAGGTTTTAAACTTTGGTATTCGGGCACAAATAGAACGAGAAACGGTGTTGGCATCATCATGGACAAGACCTTGACACAATCAAGATTGTAACAGGACAAGAACTAATCAATGTGATTAGTGCGTACGCACCTCAAGTAGGGTTGGATACAAGTGTGAAGGAGAAATTTTGGGAAGATCTTGGAGATTTGGTGCAAGGAATTGCTCAGACGGAGAAGGTATTTATAGGAGGAGCTTTAAATGGACACGTCGGCAAGGAGATAGGCAACTATGGAGGTTTTCATGGTGGCCATGGTTTTGGGGAGAGAAACGAGGATGGGGAAGCCATCTTCGATTTTGTAATGGCATATGATCTCTTCTTAGCCAACACCTTCTTTAAGAAGAGAGAAGAACATGTGATCACCTACGAGAGTGGGTCGTCAAAAACACAAATAGATTTTCTTCTAATGAGGAAGGGGAATAGTATAACTTGTAAGGATTGCAAAGTTATACCGGGAGAGAGCTTGGCTAATCAACATCGCTTGTTGGTGATGGATGTGCATATCAAAAGAAAGAGAAAAAAGAACAAGACCTTGAAGTGCCCAAGGACTAGATGGTGGAATCTAAAAGGAGAAAAAACAAGCCATTTTCAAAGAGAAAGTAATCACCCAATGTGTGTGGGATAGAGAGGGGGAAGCTAGCCAAATGTGGGATTCCATAGCTAGTTGTATCCGAAAAGTAGCAAAAGAGGTATTAGGAGAGTCCAAGGGCTATCTTGGTGGTGGAATGAGGAGGCACAAACAAAGGTGAAGGCTAAGAAGGAATGTTGTAAAGCCTTATACAAGGATATGACCGATGAAAACGGTGAAAGGTATAGAGTAGCGAAGCAGGAGGCGAAGAAAGTTGTGAGAGAAGCTAAGCTCGCGGCTTACGACGATATGTATAAGCGACTAGATACCAAAGAAGGAGAGTTGGATATCTATAAACTAGCTAAAGCGAGGGAAAAGAAGACAAGGGACCTAAACCAAGTGAGGTGCATCATGGATGAGAATGGAAAGGTTCTTGCTGTAGAGAACGCGGTTAAAGACAGATGAAGTGGTTATTTTCATAATCTTTTCAATGAAGGACATGAAAGGAGTACTTCTTTGGGGGAGTTGAGTAACTCAGAAGAGTGTAGAAATTACTCCTTTTACCTCCGAATTAGGAAGGAAGAAGTGGTTGTAGCTTTGAAAAAGATGAAGCATAGAAAAGCAGTGGGCCCAGATGATATACCAATCGAAGTGTGGAAAGTCTTAGGAGAAACGGGTATAGCATGGCTCACAGACCTTTTCAATAGGATTTTGAAAACAAAGAAGATGCCAAATGAGTGGCGAAAAATCACTTTGGTGCCTATCTACTAGAATAAGGGCGAAGTACAAAATTGCATGAACTATAAGGGTATTAAGCTAATGAGCCATACAATGAAGCTCTGTGAGAGAGTCATTGAGCATAGATTGTGGCAAGAGACACGAGTTTCGGACAACCAATTCGGGTTCATGCCATGGCACTTAACCATGGAGGCAATCTATCTCTTACGAAGAATGATGGAAAGATATAGAGATATGAAAAAGGATTTACACATGGTCTTTATAGATTTGGAAAAAGCATATGATTGGGTCCCAAGAGACATTCTTTGGAGGATTTTAGAGAAAAAAAAAAGTACGAGTAGCATATATCCAAGCTATAAAGGATATGTATGATGGAACAAAGACTGCCGTAAGAACTCATGAAGGACAAACCGAGAGCTTCCTCATAACTGTAGGGTTACATCAAGGCTCATCCTTAAGTCCTTAACGCTCATCCTTAAGTCCTTACCTTTTTGCATTAGTAATGGATGAGTTAACGGGACATATTCAAGATGATATTCCCTGGTGTATGCTTTTCGCAGACGATGTAGTGTTGATAGATGAAACTCAGGAAGGGGTAAATGCGAAGCTAAACCTTTGGAGAGAAGTGTTGGAATCTAAAGGTCTTCGCCTAAGTCGATCAAAGACAGAATATATGGAGTGCAACTTCAGTGCAAATGGAGGCCCAAATGAGTTAGGAGTGAGGATCGGAGATCAAGAAGTACCAAAGATTGACTGCATTTGCTACCTAAGATATATCTTGCAAAAGAACGGAGAATTAGATGGAGACCTCAACCATATAATACAAGCTGGATGGATGAAGTGGAAGAGTGCATCCAGCGTGTTGTGTGACCACCGTATGCCATTGAAGCTCAAGGGAAATTTTTATAGGACGGCAATAAGACCGGCGATGTTGTATGGCACGAAATGTTGGGCGGTGAAGCATCAACACGTACATAATGGGTGTAGCGGAGATGAGGATGCTTCGTTGAATGTGCGGGCACACAAGAAAGGATAATATTAAGAATGAGGATATCCAAGGTAAAGTAGGAGTACCGAAATTAAAGGAAAGATGAGAGAAAATCGGTTACGGTGGTTTGACATGTGCAAAGAAGGCCTACTGACGCTCCGGTTAGAAGATGTGACCACGGGACAAAGGTCCAAGGCCGAAAGGGTAGAGGAAGACCTAGGAAAATGTTGGAAGAGACTCTAAGAAAAGACTTAGAGTACTTGGATCTAACGGAGGACATGACACAAAACAGAGCGCAATGGCGTTCTAGGATTCATATAGCCGACCCCACTTAGTGGGAAAAGGTTTTGTTGTTCTTGTATCTCTTTCACTGCATTCTTTAAATTTAAATAGCAATCACTGTAATATACTATAAATCAAACCAACTAACCAATTAGAAAGTTAATAAGATAGTAATCACATTTTGATCTACTTCACAATTTAATCCCAAAACCATTCAATTTTTAGCACTAAAAAAAAAAAAAATTCTTTTCCAGACGAAAGAAATTAGTCAGACAAAATGAAGTTTCGTTGTCTTAGGTTTTGTCCGCCAACAATCCATCGCGGAAAGTTCGTCACGCAAAAGTGCATTGACCAACTTTGCTCGATGAACCTAACATGCCCGACCAAACTATTTCATTGGTCAAAGTTTTATTTTACGAATAAAAATTAAAAAATATATTTAAGCCGACAAAAATTTCATTGGGAAGATTTATAAAGAAAAATAAATAAAAAAACAAAAAATCTTGCCTAACAATAACTCTGAAAGCTGCCAAACGAAATTAGAGAACATAAAAGGGTTAATTACACTAACACCCCCTAAGGTTTTTTGAGTTTTCACTAAACTCCTTCAAGCTTGAAACATTACACCACTAGTAGAAAAGCTACTTGCGCGATGACATAAATTTCGTCGCTTAAAGTGTGTTTGCGCGATGAGATGAGATATTCGTCGTGCAAATGTTGAAAACTTTGTGTGACACGTATTGTCTACTGCTCATTCGTGCCCCTGTTGTGGTTGACATAGTTCGTCCTTGGCTAACAAGTAGGTTGCTCATGGTTGAGCTAAGCGTTGATTGCCAGATGAACTTAGGTATGAGCGTTTTTAATTCCTCCTGAATCTGCCTCTATTTCGGGCGATGGCGCTTCTGTTGTCTCCAGTGGTGGTCTGCAGGTTTGTGCTACTTTTCCCAGCAGCCTGTTTGTTTGTGTCGTAGCTCGTTACACACCCTTCATCTCTGGCTAGCAATCGGGCTGCTCGTAATAACGTTGGTTAAGTGCCAATTGAACTTGAACATGAATGTCCTCAAGTTTCTTTATGTTCTTTGTGTTGCCAACTCCCTGCGAGCTATGTCGCGAGTGAACACTATGTTCCTTGTGGACCCAACCTGGTACGTGTACTTACCTACTAGCAATTTTTAGAGTTGACATTTCTCAACACATTAAGGTGGGATGAGGTGTTTATGCGGGGCTCATGAGAAAGTGCACACTACATGAACGCCTAGTTCATGGCTGGTCGAGCGGCTGTTTATAGGGACGCCTTTGACATAGTATTGTCATCAGCTTCCGTCCTACTTCAGGGACACCTCGTCAAGAGTGCGCTGCTTGTTGACGTGCTCACAGAATTGGTTTGCCAAAGTGGACTGCTGCACAAGAGTGCTGGTCAAATCCGTAATTTTCCTAGATATGTGTGGGTCGCCATTTGGAGGTTAGAAGCCCATCTGAAGTGCATCTATGTTCGTCGTGGAAGTGTAATAGACATCAGTTACGAAATTTGATCTTTGGACGAGCCAAATATGTGTAAAACCATGTCAAAACTTTAAAAGAAAATGGTTGAATAGGAAGCTTGCTCCAGCATGTTGCCTCCACGGATGCTGCGTTGTAGTTTCTAAGATGGGTCCATCATGGCTTTCCGTTGGGCCTGCATGCATATGGCCTTCACAGGGCAACTAGGCGCACATTGAGCTCGCCTGAGGGCAACTTGACCATGGGCTTCTCCTACTTGTCAGCCAGCTCTGTTGCCAACATGTGGGCTTGGGCTCGCTGGGCAGCTCGGCTTACAACAGCTATTGCAATGATAAGGGCATCATCTGCTCTTGGTTTCCACAGGCCTCCTACCCTATAGCTATTATAGCAGCATTGGCTACTTGCTTATGTGCCTCGGCTTAGGCTGCTGCAGCTGCAGTGGTCCTTGTTATGAGTTGCTCGGCATTGGCAATGATGGTAGTCTGCGGTGGTACGAGGGAGTACCGTTAAACAATTTTCTAGGAAAATTTTCAGCAGCTTGAGCGTACGAGAAATTGAACGTAACAAAAAAATTCTACAATAATTGCGAGATGCGTCTTTGAGTGTTTGAATCAAGCTCTCAATGAAAGCACCAATTTTTGGTAGCAAAAATTCGCTATCTTCAGTCTTAACGCATTTGTACCTATAAAACAATCATCACCTTTGATCAAAGACCAAAGCCTCACGCGCGCCACAAAGTTGGGGGAATGAGGGGGAAGAGAGTGCCAACGGATCTCAGATGCCTAAATTAGTTTCTCTAAAATGAGGGAGTGTTTAGGTCTTGTATGCATAGCGAAAAGCTTACCAAGTTTGGTAGATATACAGGTATTTATAGGAGGAGGTGACCGACCATAGTGAGGGAATTGCCCTACACATGGTGGCATCCTAATTTTCAAGGTGTGTCATCCCTTGGGTGAATAAGGAAGGCATATTTCCAAGATATATAATATCTTGGGATAATGATAGAAATATCCATGATTGATTGTAAAAAAGATTTCTTAGTTGATGGAATGTATTAAAGATGGGATTTAGTAATTAATCATTATCTTTAATACCTTTGACTTTTTCATGCCACGAGTAGGAGAGCTTTGAGTAATCGTAGTCAGCTACTTGGACCTTCAGGGATGAAGAGCTGCGCATGGGAGTGTTTGAGAGCCCTCCCTATACAATGAAGGCAATCTTGCATTTCTTGAGATAAAGTCTATTTGTTTGTCTTCTGAATTTTGGAGATAATTTTTAGCTCCACAAACATTACATACCCTGTCCTTTAGGTAGCGTTTAATACGCAGACGGGACATATTGCGATGGAATGGGACGAAACGGAGGTTTCGTGTTATGTTTGGTACGCGCAGGATGGAACGGGATGGTTGTTTTGTTCTGCGTTTGGTAAGCGCATGACGAATGGAACCAAAAGATTAAATGACTAACTTACCCACGTGCATAAAAAAAAATAAAAAAAAATAAAAAACTCGAAGACTCTCATTCTAAACCCACTTCACCCCTGTTTTCAACATTTCAAATCAAAATCCAGTTTCTCAATTCGGATCAACCCACGTCGTCATCTTCTCCTTCACCCAGATCAGCCATAATTACGCTGCAGAATCTTCTTGGTCGTCAACAACTCAGCCATCCGTCTTCCTTTCCTTCGAACCCAACTCCCTCAAAGTACCCATTTTTCCAATTCCTCCCTCATCGTTTCCCAGCCCACCAAAAACCCTAACTCCCTCAAATTCGTTTCAATCAATTTCTACAGCGTCGTCGCGGTCCTCCCTAGGCTTAATGTGATGGCCTGACTATGGTGATGGTGCCGAAGGAGAAGGTGGAGCGTGGTGGGACTAAACAGGCAGCAATGGAGGAGTTCAACGATGGCCTTGGTCTCCTCTTCGCGCTTTTTGCTGTCGTGATGGTGATGGTGGTGGCGGTGGTGGTGGCGGTGCTTGTGGCGATTGGGCGACTTCTCGATGGCCTCATCGTCGTCGGAAGGGGCCCGGCGGTGCTTGCTATGCTAGTCTTGGGCGTCGTTGGCGACAGTCTCATCGTGGGACTTGCAGGGAGGAAGGAAGTGGCTAGAGGAAGATGGGGTTGGGTTCGGATAGGTTTGTTGGGTTTGTGGTGAAGGAGGAGGAGGCTACAGGATAGAGGGAGGATAGAAAGGATAGAGGCTACGGGAGAGAGAGGGAGGGTAGATAATGGAATTAATGAAAAAGAGAAGGGTATTATTGTCCAAAATTTTTATAATTTTGTGTTTCATGGGCTGGAACAAGCTATTCAAGGTGGAACAAAAAATGACTTAAATTTGTCCACGGGACAGCGCGTCCCAGACAACTTGGTGCACCAAATATGGGACGAGTGCGTGCTATCCCACTGCGTTCCGTCCCATCCTACGTACCAAATGGTACCTTAAGGCACATAGAACATGTATGCTACACGCACATTTCAGATAAGCGTTCCATTAACGGCTGCAACAAACTGCTGCTGCACTCGTGGTTTGAGCATGACCAATGATAACTTTTTACCTGCATTGACATAAACATATGGATAAAAAACGATTATGCTCGCCCTAGTTCACTAAATTTCCCGAATCACCTTTTCTCCTGCAGAAAGCTAAGTCATGCATATTGCTTCAGATAAGGTGTTGTGTAGTTAGGTAAGCAAGGTGTATACATTAAGCTGAAAGTATACATTAAAACATGGAAGACGGGGAAAACAAAAGAAGGAAAACAAAATACTATAAATCTAAAAGTAATACCATATGCATCATACCATTTCCCTCCAGTTGCACTGACTATATATGTAATGGAGCAACAGTCTTAAGCTGAGAAAAAAGACTTTGTATCCATGCTAATCTGAGAAAAAGACGTTATTCAGAATTTCGAATCAACTCATCCTCTTTTTCAGCATCCTCACCAAATTAATTCCCATTAAATGTTTCTAAAGTGTAATGATAGAAAGACAAAATTTGCAAACTAAATATTTTGTCACCAGGAATGAGCACGTTTATCAACGATTAAGTAATAAACCAATTATCAACTTCCATGTCATTTAGTTTCCAAAATTTTGTCTACAAATTTAGTCTTCCTAACATTATCCATTCCTAAAAGCACAACAAGATGAAAAGCTGCTTCTAAGTTCCATTTTCTTCTTTTGCCTTTCAGCAACTCAACAAGTATGATCAATAATGTACTAGGCCTACTATGAAATATTGCAGTTCATACAAATTGTGAGTTTATATTTACATTACCAGTTAACATGGAAAATGCGAAAAAAACAATATAAGTCATATAAATGACCATGTATTCGAGAAATTAAAGAACCTTCAGAGGCCAAAGGCATGAAGCTGCTGTTTTGAACATGGCGGAAACGTCAATCCAGCCGTGGAGAGTGGAGTGCGATTGTCGTAGTCGTGGGCGTGCACGCCATACTCTCAAGATATATACAGTAACACAAGCACATCGTTGTCCTCCTCATCATTAGCTACCATATTAAGAATTTTATCATTAATCACCAAAATGTATGCAGTTTGAGAAAAGTGCAGGAGCAAACTCTTAGTCTACAAACATCGCATATATACATATATATTTCATAAATGAGTGGTCCTCGAACCCAATTCTTGGTTGTTTCCTAAATTTTCTTTAATCCATCTTATTTATGCAATATTTTATCTTATAAACTAGGCGCAATAGTGCAGATATAAATTTTCCAACCCTAAATTAAAGAAGAATTGCCCCAATTGAAAATTGCAACGATCTAACCCAAAAGAAAATTGCAACAAATTCTTCTAATTCAAGAAATTCTTCATAACATCAAACACAAAGTACATTATAGGGGTGGTATTGGTACGATTACCGTACCAAAACCTATGTACCAATTACCATACCAAACTTTTGGTATGACAAAATCTATTACCATTACCGTGCCAAACTTTCGGTATACCGAATTTCGGCATGTCAAATGGTTCAGTTGGCATGGTATGGTAATGGTAATTACCACTTTGTTTTGGGCCATTTTTTTGGGCCAAAATTTGATTTTTTTTTCAACCCAATTCAAGGCCCAAACGTGTTTTGGCCACTCCCTTTGGGTTTCTAAAACTTTTTTTATTTAATTATGAGAATTTTATAGAGATTCATTTAAGAAACAAGAAGTAAATAGATGGAAGAACCCAATATCCCTAAAAAAATAGTACAAAGATTCCTAAATTCCATCTCTACGTTCTTTAAAATTGTACAAAAATTAACTTGATAGACGAAGCTCGGGAGAAAGACAACCCAATTTGATGAAGGGGAATATGAGATGGACTCCGGAGAGAGAGAGTCGCCAGAACTGGAGTAACAAAGATGAAGTCGGTGGCTAAATGAGTGAAAAGATGAAGAGTCGCAGCACAAGAAGGCTTAGGTTTTTTTTATTAGGAAAGTAGAGGTTAGAGGGTGAGATGATTAGATACATGACTAGGAAAAAAAAAATATAAAGTGCATATATAATGATAATAATACCTAATTATTTATAAATGAATAAATAAATGATATAATATTAATAGTAATGGTACGGTACGGTATACCACTAATAATGGTTTTGAATACTATTATCGTACCAAAAATGTATGGTACGGTACAAATACCGTACCATTACCAACGGTACAAATACCGTACCATTACCAATGGTACAAAAATTTTGGCACAACTTTGGTATGGTACGGTTGGTAATTCGATTGGTATGGTAATTTGGCAAAAAATTTCACTCCTACATTATACTATCAACTTAGATTCTCCTAGTCAATTCCAATTACAATTATAATATATAAAAATCAACCACAACAAGTGGCCCAATGGTAAAAGCGTAGATTTTGGCTCCCCACTAAACAAAAAAAATGTGGGAGGTCCCGGATTCGATGCTTTGAGCTAGTGAGCCTGTTTGACTGTAGCCACAGGCAGGGTGAAATTCCCATAGCCTCTTAAGGTCCTGAAAATGTGAATAACCGTGACTTGTCATCAATTATCTTCCTTTTTCTAAAGAAAACAAAATGTACAAAAATAACAAAAACCTAACTCAAAGATCATAGGAATTAACGAAATTAAAAATAAAAATAAAAAGTTAAATTCCAATTACAACATGCAAAAATGGTAAAAACCCACGTCAAGGTTCAAGGGATCAATGCAAGAAAACCAACCTTTTTCCAGAGATTGCGTTGGGATTTGGCGGAGCCGTCCTCAATTGTGCTGACGGAGGAAAAGTCGAAGACCTCGAAAGGAAGGAGTAGAATGTCGATCCAGCCGTGGATTGGTACATGACCGACAACGTCGATTCAGCAGTTGAGCGAGGCAACGTGGAGCGCAGTGCGGCTGTCGTAGTTGTGGTGGGAGTCGAACGGTGGTGCTGATCTGCGACGTGACAACAACGCAGGACTGGTGGTGGTGGTTTGTGATCCGTCTGCAAACTCCCGCATCACCCGCCTCACATCATTTTTCCTCCATCCTTCTCCCTCCCCCTTTCTTTCTTGAATCCAACGTCAATATGTTACGGGTCCTAAAGACCCGGCGGTTTTAGTCTTGAGCTTGGCTGATTTCAGTCGTCTGATTTCGGTTGGCAGGCATGGTCCGCACCTTAGACACGCCCATCAGGCTTGTCCAATTGCATCTAAACACCTTGCAATGGATCAAAGAAACTTGGAACCAATGTTGTTGCAATCACAAAACTCCTTCCCCTAAATTGTTGAGAATGAATCTCACGTTGATGAGAGGAGGGACCTTACATGAGTGCTCTACGTCATCCTGTTGTATTGTCTACGAATGAGGCTCGAAAATTCGCCACATGTGAGAGGGGCATGCAGAGAATGAATCCATATTGATGAGAGGGGGGAGTCGAGGAACCTTGCGTGAGCTTATAAGAGGTTGGAAAAATACTCTTCATATTGCCAATTGATTTTATGGTGGAACTGCTTTCTTCATAAATGACTCGTTATCCGGTGGCAATAACAAACTCATCGGCACAGTAATGTTATTGTAGGTTTCACTGTTGAGGCAAGACAGGTTCATAGTTCCATGCTGCTACATCTTGAGACAAGCAGTTGAGGAACGTGTAGTTTTCAAGGCCATGCAGGTAGAAGAAGGGTGAATCTCTAAGACTGATGTCATGGTCGAGGAACCACTTAGAGAAACAGGTTGTGGTGTCATTGATCGATATGATTTGGTGCCAGTAGTCTATGCTCTCAACGATGAAGTCCCCGGATGATGGCAGAGTGAAAATGGTTTGGGTTTGGTTGTTACATATGAGAGATCAAACCTTGGATACCCACAATTTGAGGGTTGAAGGTTGCTTAGCCGAAAAGGGAATCAAACCGGCTTAGCTGCCGTCTGTAAATTTGATCTACCACAGGTGGTAGCTCGTAGTGTTTGAGGGAGGAAGAGAACAAGAAGAATAAGCAGGTGAAGATTTCTAAGTTAGCCATATGATAGCCGCTGAAAACCAGACTAATATAGGAAATTGCCATAGCAAACCCAATAAACGATCTCGTTTGATTATAATAGTAATACAAAACAATCATTTATCTCTAGCTATCACAAACCCAAATATATATATACACACACACATATACATATACAAATCAAATCACAACCATACCATATGGCAAAAAAGAACACGACCATCAAAATCTATGGTGATGCTATAGAAAAAGTTGAAGAAGACATTGAGGAAGAATGGGTAGCAACAGATGAGCCCTCCGGTGAATTCCTACAAACGGGGCATGTTGCATTCATTTTAAGCCATTCGTCTATGCAACTAGCATGGAAGTAATGATTACACTCTGGTATAGTCCTCAACGCTTCCTTGGCCTCGTACTCACTCAAACATATTGAGCACGTGTTGTCGTTGGGCTTGGGCAATCTCTTACTCTCCCCGAGCAAAGTCTTGGGGTATGATTGAATGGTTGGGCCATCAAGCCCTATTGTGACGAAGGTAGGTTGCCGAGAAGCTAAGGTGGAGAGATCCATGCTTGGCTGGTGGCGATGAGCGTGAGCCTTTATCCTGCCGAAGATACAACTTGCGAGTCCAATGATGCATAATAGTCCGGGTATTCCCACACCTATGATTATACCATATTTTGCACTTCTTGGAAGACCTGAACGTGAAAGAACATAGGAATTGCAATTGGTTAGTTCATATATTCAGTTCATTTTCAATGGAATGGACATGACTATTATTAATAGACAACTTTCGTTAGTATATAGATGGCAGAAGAGTTTCTTTTGGAGTGTTTGACATGTATATGTGAACATAAGTTGAAGAAAAAAATTCTAAATTTTAATATTTTGCAACTATTTTTGTTTTCTCAACTAACACTTTATTTGAATGACGGGTGCATGAATTCAGATCATAAGTGGTGTTTAATTAACAAAAAACATTTTTATAATCTAATCTATTGATCACACTCTAAATTACAAAAATCATTTACTATTGTACAAAATGTTTTATTGATCACTAGGTGATTCCAATGAATGATGGTTTCACTCTACTTTATATTTATATCAAGGATATGCAGAAGAAGTGAATTATGTGCATGCATTTAGTGTTTTATTCAATCTTTAATATTAAATTAAAAGTGAGTTAACTATCTCAAATTATTATGATCAAATGATAAATTTATACCTTGCTAACATCATGCAACGTGATCCACTCGTTTCTACTGTTAAACTATGACAATTGCATTCCGGTCAACACACTGAATTTCTTTGAGAGGACATGATTATGACGTTAAAGATTTTAAAGCGGTAAGTGGTAAGCATGGAACTTTCAGTCACTTTCCGCGCTTGTGCATCCCTTATTCCTTGTTTGACTACAGGGATTAGGACAAGAACATTGTGATTACAATAATCCCAAAAATCAAAGCTGACATTTAATAAAGCCACCATGGTACGCGGCATTACCTAGTACCGGTTTGGTACTATAATGTTTTTATAAAAAAAAAAAAAAAAATTGAGCTTAAAAAGATGTTTGAAAAACACTAAAAAATAACTTATTTTCACAGTTTTGGGCCAAAAAAACTGAAAACGTAAAGCAGCAAAAATGAGTTTATTCTCACAGCACAGTAGAAGTAGTTTTTTTTGTAAAACACAACAATACCAAACCAACCTCTAATCTCTAATGCCACGCAATGGATTTGCGCTTTTTCTTCTAATGACTGATAGATATGTCCAACCTCGAGGGACGCATGCAACATTACCCCTCCCCAAGCATTGACTTATTCAATATTTGCTTACTTGGCTAGACACAGTGTCCTTCTCTCTTGATCGAGGTTCGTTCGACTCAGGTGGAATGTTCGTATTCTATGTCACAATAGTCAACTAAACATTGAAGATGCAGAGTGATTTCACATTTCGTTTAAGTTGAAATAGCAGCACCTTTTGTCCCATATCACCGATCGAACATGTATTAAAAGTTCTAAATAATTACGAGATTGTAAGAAATCCCAGAACAATAAGTCAACTCTGTTTAATTGTGCTGGCCGCACTTTAACAAGATTAGTTATACCATAAATTAAGTAATTTTTATGTATCTTTCGTTTTTTTTAATTTTCTTTACTTTGATGAGTAAAGTTTATGTCTCCTAAACAGCTAGATGTAATTTTTTTTAATTCCTTTTGTACCCTCAAAGTTTATAAAAACAAAAACTTAATTAAAAAGTTGTCTTACTGCCAACCTGAATCATATGTTTTGACAAAACTAAACTTGATTAAAAAAGTTATGTCTTACTACCAATGATCTAGATAAATAAGTTAACAATCTAAACAATATATATATCGTACTGGATAATACTTGCATCCGCTAATGTGGGGATGCACATATTCCCTCATTTGCGAATAATGTATCTTGACCAAATAAATCAATGATCGAATCTTCATTTGAAGATCATTCCTACAAAAAAGAATAGTTCGAATTGGATTTCGTTTTATCATCCAAATGTATCAAATAAATGGATGGTTCATTATGAATATGTTTCTTGGTAATTACACCGTCAATTTGTTCTATACATTTGTATAATTAAATGATCTCCGATTGAAATGATTTTTGTAGAGATATCTCCAAATAAAGATAAAAAGAATTGAACGGGTCCAATTTGATTCTATTCATAGTCACCCAAACTTGTATATTATAACCGAGAGTGAGTGTTATTATTAACTTTCAAGATGAGTTTAAAGATGAAAGATTTATTTGTATAAGCCATGAAACTCAAGAGCAGATGTAGCAGCTTAATTATATGCAAGTAACCTATAAAATAGTACATATAGTGGAGTAATTGGAAAATTAACCTACCTTCACTCTTAGACTTAGGAATATTCGAGCACACAATCCGATCAGCATCTCTGTTAAACCCACAATCTCCACCACGGGCTTCACAATTACGACAGTCAGGCGTTGACCAAGTCAACCCAACACCACCCCCAACATCCCCAAACAAATCCAGCATCTCATCAGCAGCTGTAGTCGGAACCATAACACTCGAAATCACCGGACACAAAACCTCTGAAGGTGACGGTGACAGCGAAGCTGACGAAGACGACATTGACTGAAGCCAATTTTCGTACTCCCCCGACCGAACAGCAAACACCATGTGATTATCAGTGATGAGACAGGAAATAATCATGGCTGTGACGGGTATCGACGTCGCGTGGCTTGCTCGTGCCAGAGAGGAGCAGTTGAGGAAGGTGAGGTTCTGAACTATGTCGACATGGAACGGCGTGCCGTCGAGGTTGAAGGTGTTGTCTAGGAACCGTTTGGGGAGGCAGTGGTTGGGGTCGTTGATGTAAAGCGTTTGGAACTCGTAGTCGATGCGTTGGACTATGAAGTTGTCGGAAGAGGCTGGGAGGGTGAGTGTGGTCATGATTGGGGTTTGGTTGCTGCATGAGAGGTCAAACCCTGGATAGTTGTACCCACAGCGTGGGGATTGGATGTTTCGAAGCCAGAAAGGGAATCGGACCGGAGGTCCGCCGGTACAGTTTGATGCAGGGCAGATGGAATAAGCCCTTGTTGGATGGAAGAAGAAGATCAAGAAAAGTAAGAATAATGAGAAGAGTTGTAAGGCAGCCATTTGATAGTATAGGAAGTTGTTTGGTGAAAAGCTTTAGCCAGGTAGGCATTGAGTGGTGGTTCATAGCTGCTATATATTAGTGTCTTATAAATAAGAGTAAAATACTGACACGAAGACATTCAGGTAAAGGAGTAGATTCTCTCTCTTTTCATTCTCATTTTTTTTTTTTCTCGCATATTTTTTTTTTCTAACTATTAAAAAATTATCATAAAACGTTAACATGGTTTAACCGTAATCGTTCAAATAGAACAGAAGAGAAGAAGAGGAAGGCTAAGAGGTGAGATAATTCTATTTATCAGGACCTCAAGTAAAGGAGAAATTTTTAGTTGTGACGGGACACGAATGATACACCAAGTGTTTTTATGTAAGTGGTGGGAAATTTTAATTTTTAAGTTATTTACCTTTTAACACACATATCTTACCATTTATACATGAACACGCGGTGTATCGCATCGTGTAACGGTCACACTGAAAAATCTCTTCAAGTAAAGACCATGATATTGGGACAAACAAACATGGTATTTGGCCAAACAAAATTAATATTTATTAATATACTTTTAATATAAATTGTACTAATTTTATATATCTATATAATTTAATTATTCATTATCTTTCACCTAAACTATATATTTTGATAATTAATGTAATAATTGACTAGTCCAAAGGAGGCAGATTGTCTGCCCTAATCATACCTTTTTATTTTGTGCGGTCACGGTTAAGCCACGTCAATATTTTATATTGATTTTTTTTATAGAGATAATAAGACAAAAAATAATAGGAATATAAAATGCTGACGTGGTTTAACCGTGATCGCATAAATATGAGAGTATGAAGAGGGCACCCAAACAGGAGGGCAGACAATCTACCTCCTAGTCCAAATACCTAATGATGTGACAACTAACTGTAAATCGTTTGACATTTTAGCATTTTTGATGGACGCGGATGGACGTTGTGACATGCGTGTGGGTGGCGGTGGTTTATGGGAGGGCATGGAAATGGTCAGCGTTTGATTATTTGATAGAAAAATGACAAATTAAAGAAGTTGGGTCATTGAAGGCATTGAATGTCTTTCAAACTCATATGGAGGGACAGGAGAGTCTGATCTTTTGGTTTGTCTTGCACGGGTTTACAGTTTACTAAGAAGAATCTCGACCTTAAGGAATTCTGGATCTTCCAAAAATCAATTGATAATTAACAAGAAGAAACCATATTTCACAAGATCAAATCGACTTTAGAGTATTTTGTATGAGAAACTGTACTTTCTGTGAGCAATCTGCCTCAGGCTTTGAGATTTATATTTTATGTATTGGACCATAATATTGGGAGTTTTAACGAAAAGTCCTGCGGTACTGTTCACTTTAACAAAAAACCACATTTTTATACTAAAAAGTCAAACCTGGTACTATTCACTTTACCCTTTATTTTGTCCTTATAGTTAAAACTCAAAGTTTTCAAGCCCTTTTCATTAGTTTTCCTTAATATTATTAAGTCACATCCCAAATGTTTTGGGCAAAAAACCCCATTTAGCTAAATAAAAAATCTCATGGGATCGAAATTACACTTTTATACAATCCACTGATTTCATCAACGGGGTGCACAGTTGGTCACTATTAACTTTTTGATTAAATACCATTAAGAGTGTTAATATGCCCACCTCATAATCTTATTTTTCCACCCACTTTTTAATGAAAATTTTAATAACGAATTTAATCTTATTTAAAAAGACTTCAAAAGCCTTGTTATAAGTTAATCCTTTTATATATTCTTCGTAGTCAAAGAAAAAAAGAATAGAAAAAAATTTAAAAACTAAAATGAGAAACGAATCAAATCTTCCCATTTTGTCTCTTCATCCCTCGCCACTGTCAACTCTTTCTTCCTCCATCTTCTATCTCTTCCGTCCACCCTACCCACCCCAAATTCTTTCTCTTTTTTCCCCTACTTTCAACCCTTAATTCTAAATTGGAATCGGGAAATTGAATCTTAAATCCATATTTGGTCGGGGGAGAAAGAAAGAGATAGAGATGAACATAGAAATGAGAAGAAAACAAAAGGAAGATAATGCCCCTAGCGGCAAAGGAAAGAGGAGTTGCCGCCGTCATATGTAGTGTCTAGTTGTGGTTTTTTTGCTAGGTTGGGCAGGGATATTCGCGGCTGTTCCATTCTCTTAAAGTCGATTCAATTATTTTTTATATTTATTTTATTTAGGAAACTGTTAGGGATATTTTAGGAATATAAGTGGGTGGGAAGAAAGTGTTTGGTTTTTTTTTTTTTATTAACTTTTTATGATGGGTAAAAATATAACGTAGGTGGAAAAATAAAAGTTTTTTTTATTAACACCCCACGTGTTGTTGAATACACCCCACTTAAAAATCTAATACTAAACAACTTGTAACTCTAATATGAAATGACTATTCGAGCCCTCATAGCTACTCTTACTCTCTATTGTAGAACAAAACCCTAAAAGCACAAACATGTAGATGAAAAATATCTTTTGATGAACGGAACAAAAAATCGAGTTTTGTTCCTTGTTCATTCGTTGGTTTTCACATTCAAGAAATTATTTAAATAATGGAATAAAAAATTGACTTTTTGCAAAGCCCTGCTCTAATTGGAATCCGAGAAATGGGAAGAAAACTGGAGAATGTTGTAACATTTTAAGATGTAATTAAATATAATATTCTTGTGGCTGTTTGATGATGAAGAAATTCAATGTTTTTTTGCTGGCTGGAACTGACATGAGCTTATAAGAACAATCCCTACCATTTGTCCATCAGGCTTCTTAGAATCCAACGTGATTGTTCAAGAAAATTTGACGAATGTCTATAAATCAAACGGCAAGATGGAGATTTTATACAACAATTTAATTCATCTTTCTTGTCTTTAAAATGTGGATTATTCTTTTGTTTGAAAGAGGTGAAGAGTTTGATGTGTGGTTAATTAGTTGATGATTGTAGGGTGTGTGAGATATGAGGTGTGGGGTGTATAAGATGTGAGGTGTGAGGGTAGTATTGGAAATTACGTGGGACGTGTTAAAAAAAATTAATTTAAAAAGTAAATGTGGGGTGTAATCAACAAAATATGGAGTGTTAATGAAACAAGCTAAAATAAAATTATGAAGTTGGCATAGTAGAACTCACTATTAATAACTCAACAAATAATTCACAGAAATGATTAACATTACTAAAGAAAAAAAGGAAAATAAATGGCAATCTACATGCATGCATGAGTGATTGATCAATATGTTTAATTTTCAAAAGTCTACCCTTTTTTGTTTTGATTCTAAAATATATTGATGTTTTGTTCTCTAAATGGCGCACCCAAGTATTAATGGCGAAGCAACATATTAGGCTACTTTCACGCCCCTAAGTGGGACATGTCATGGCGTAGAGTTTGGCTTTGAAATCCATGCCCTGAGCATCGATGTTGACCGTGGGGCATCAACGAAATTGACAAGGTCAGGGAGCGAGGGCTCGAGGCTTTGGTAGCATGGAGGCATTCTAGCTATGTGAATACCATAAGCAGGACATGGCGTCGGCAGCCGAGAAGAGTGGAGGTCATAGTTGTGGCACGTTGTTAGATGACATTACGGGGAATGCCATGAAGGAATATGGACGTTAGTCATAAACAATGAAAAAGAAAGAAAATGTGGCATTGAAAGTTCTGCATAAAACAGAAAATTTCATACAATTGAATTGACAAAAACACAAATATTTTTTTATTAATTGATATTAATTTTTTTTTTTTTTTTTTTGAGAGCAAATTGATATTAATTGTTTGGTTGGAAAAGATGTTGAACTCACATTCATGACCAATGTTTTTATATTGAGACTAATGTAGGCGGGTTCGGTTGCTTGTGGACTATAGACTAGTCTAGGCATTTAGGAGGTGCGCCTAGACTTCTTGAGGCGTTGTCAAGGCGCCACCTGGGCATTTAAATTATTATTACTGAAAAAAGGATTTTTTTTTTAATTTTATGAAATATCATATCAATTTTTAAATATTTTTTATTTTGTCATATAAACTAAAATTTTAATGAATTTGTCATATCAACTTTCCAAAATCTTTAATTTGTCATCTCACCCTAACTCCATTAAGTTTACCATCCAAAATAAGTCATGTTCCTTGCACATGACTTGGTTTCAAGGTTATTTCAAACTTTTTAACTCCCCACACTCTTTCAAGATCATTTCGGACATTTCAAGTCATTTTTTGAAGAACATGTGAACCATGTTAAATTATCAAAGCTTCCAATTAATTAAATTTTATGTTACTGAGCCTAATATACTTGTTTAGTAGTTCACCATAAATTTTTAAAATGAAAATGACATTTTTTTTTTTTACCATCCAAAATTTTTGGGTCCGTATCAAAGATAAGAAACTTGTGAAAGCATAAATATATCCTTGTATAAAAATATAAAATTAAAAAAAAACTTGTGAAAATAAGGTCAAAAGTCCAAAAGAATTTGAAACACAAGACAATGCACGTAACTTATTTTGGATAGAAAACTTAACAGAGTTAGGATGAGATAACAAATTAATGATTTTGAAAATTTGATTTGGAAAATCGCTTAAAATTTGAGTTCATATAACAAATTGAAAAATGTGTATAAGTTCATATGACATTTCAAAAAATTTAGGGTAAATTACACAAAACTACCTCAACTATAGGTCAAACTATAATCTCACACCTCATGTTTTAAACATTGCAATGTTATACCTGAACTTATGAATTTGTTGCAATGTCAGACTTCTGTTAAAATTTCTGTCACTTTTGTTATTAAGTGATGACGTGGCAGGTATGGGATCCACTCCTCACTCAACTGAATTTAAAAATTAATTAAATTTAATAAGTTAAGATTTTTTTAATCTGAAAAAATTTAAAATTTATTAAAAAACCCTCCTCCCCTCACGTCTCTCCCTCTTTTTTTCCCTCATCTCTCCCTCACCTACTCCGCCGTCAAGGTTCGAAAGATCGGCAAGGGAGCTATGGAATGCGCTGTGTGCTTGAGCGAGTTCGACGACTTCGAAACGTTGCATTTGTTGTTGGATATATGTCAACAATCTATGATAAACTTATATATGCTAACAAATAATAAATGCAAATAGTGTATGAACAATGAACAATATTAAACAGAAATATTGAAGATCGAGGCTTGCGTACCGCAATGTCCTTGAAACAGAAATTTCGCCCTTACTCAGTGCTTGTAGTTCTACGGACGTCTGCTTCACCAAGATTCAACGATCAAGTTAGAATTCTAGCACCGGAAAACTTAACTTCTGGCAAATTTCTTTGTGGTTCTCTCAGTAAGGATGTTTAGGAATGTAGAAGAAGATTTGTAAATTCTGTGTTCTAAATGCCATGCAGATGGATGTATATATAGTGAGACTATACCTGTTCGCAACAAGTATGAAAATGGGGTATGACTGTTGGGAGACATCTCTTCAAATGGGTGCTTTGTTTTTCTGCTTTTTTTCACAGACTTCAGACTTCATCTGAAAAGATGAGTCTGTTCACAAAAATTAAATAATTAAATAATTAATTCGAATTTAATTAAAAAATAATTAATTACCAATTAATAGCACACCTCAAAGCCCAACCCCAAAGGTTAGCCCAATTTTATTCTTCAAGTCCATCACTCCAATCACTTTCTATAAGGGACAAAACCTTATCAAGCTTTGAAGCCTTTTGGGAATGACCAATGTGGGACAATGAATGAAATTTTCACTCAAACACTTCAAAATTTCCAACATTTGCTTCCCAAATCCGACCACGTCTTCCATCCAGATTGCACCTGACACCTGACTCGCACTCGACGGGTCACTCGCCGATCCGACCCAGATTGGACACCGAGTGGTACACGTTGAGACTGCTGGAAAAAGGTGAGGAGGCAACTGGTTTTGAGCGGCAACAGTAAGAACCCGTGCCCAGTGGCGAAGCCACGTGAGGGCGAGGAGTGGCGGCCGCCACTCCCCTTGTGGGAAAAACAAGGCTGGAGTGCTGGCCAGCCCCTCCCCTCCTACTGCAGCTGCTCGTCGTCTCCTCTGGTGCAGCGGTGCTGCGCCACTCCCCTCGCCAGAAAAACAAGGCTGGAGTGCTGGCCAGCCCCTCCCCTTCTGCTGCAGCTGCTCGTCGTCTCCTCCGGTGCAGCGGTGCTGTCTGGTTTTGCTCTGCGCGCAGCAGGCTGTGTTCAATTTTTTTCCAAAACACCCAGGCCAAAACGATGACGTTTTGGTCCTGGTTAAAATTTTTAAAAAAAAGTTGAACGAAACGGCGCCGTTTCCCCCGTTCCATTACTTCCATTAAGTCTCTCTCTCTATGCTCTTTTTCAATCTCCAATCAGATCAAAAGGTGTAGTCTCTCCAGCAGCCATTCTCCAACCACCAGATTTCAGCCTTCAAAGTCACGTAAATTTTTTATTCCCTAAGGGGGCGTTTGTTAACAACAATCCCCATATAAAAATTCTTCCTTATTCCTAATAATTCCCAAAAAATTCCCAAAAAAAAAATTATTTCCCCAGAAAAATTCCCGAGAATTGGATAGAGAAAGGGAGAGAGTAGCTTTGGTACAAAGAAAAATGGAGAGACGGAGGAGAGAGTAGCTATAGGGACCATTTTGCAGGAAAAATCATTTTGAAGGATATTGTTTTGCAAGAAAAAAATGAGTGCTGGGGGACGGCACTAACGAGGAAGAAAAGAATGAACTCCCAGGGAGAAAGTCCAGATGGAGGAGAGTTCCTGACACAGACACAAAGAAAAAGCTTGAATAAAAAATAAAATATTATTGAGTTAATAATAAAATATTATTAAATGTGTATTTAATGATATAAAATTATAGTTGTTAACTATTCTTTTTTTTAGTCCGGCACTCTACCAAACGTTTCACTAAATCAGTCCAGCTTAGTCTAGTCTAAGCCAATCCAGCTTAGTCTCTGAAGTTAGTCCGGTGCAACAAACGCACCCTAAATTTATAATCCTAACCCTAATTAATTATTTAATACGAATTTTGTTTAATTGGTATAGAATCATATGGTGATGCACTAATATGATTATTGATATGATTCTATGATTATTGATATGAAATTATGAAATTAGTTTTAGGATGAAAATTAAAATTTGAATTCTTGATTATTGATTAATTAATTGAATTATTACATAATGTATATTCATATGATTAGTTGACTTGAATATTTATTTATTGAATAATTTGTATGCTTATTGATATTGATTAATTGAATTGTTGGTTGGATTAGTTATTATGCATATTAGTATAGTCCACTCTAGGATTAAGAGTCTAAGAATTTTTTTTCTTTCCATTTTACAGTCACATAATAGAATGATACAATAAGAAACAATGCTTAAATCCTCCTTCAAATATTTCGGGTAGTCCTTTTCTTCAAATATTCCGAGTAGTCCTCCTCCTCCTTCAAATATTCCAAGAAGTCCTCATTCGAATATTCCGAGTAGTTCACAACAAAGTGAGGCCACTGAGTTGGATGAAATATTGACTAATCTTCCTATAGAACCTGAACCTGGACATAGACGTCGAATGCTTGATTATCCACCTAATTATCGTGAAACAATTCGTAGACACTATCTCCAAAATGATCATTGTCAACCTAGAGACCACATCATGCCAAGAAAAGTTAGTGACAAAAGATGTTTGTCAAACAAACTGATCATCGCCGGCAACAATTGTAATTTGTTTGTATTGATAAATTATGGAAGACATTACTATATAAAAGGATTTGGTTGTTGCTATTCTTTTGAACCTTGCAATCTTTTAACTTCGCCCTTTCCCCCGTCAATTCCTGGCTTCGCCACTGCCCGTGCCCGCTGGACCACCTCTGGGAGCCGGATGATTTCTACCAGCCGATTCACCACCACAACCCAGCGAGGCAGCGAAGTTTCAATCCTTGTCGTCAGGCTCGAACACAAGATTCTCGAGTTGCACAGGTACAAGCTCGCGAGGAATCAGAAACAAAAGACACCCAATTGGGCGGCGGCGAAACCAATGGAGAAATGAAACAGATTAGTGGTGGCTGAAGCAGGGGAGGTTGGATTGGTGATGGTTGAAACAGAGGAGGCTGCAAAATCAAGAGACACCCAAGATCAAATGTATACATGTTCCTCTAAACTGAACTTACTGATCATTGTTTTTTTTTTTTTTGTTTAATTTGGGAACGTTGCTGCAAATCAAGGAGAGAGTTTTTTCAATTATCTTAATTTTTTCAGACCAAAAAAAATTCTTAATTTTTGATTTTTTTCATACCAAAGCCAATGGAGTAGATGAGGGAGAGATGAGGGAGAATAGAGAGAGAAAGACGTGAGGAGATAGGAGGTTTTTTTTAATAAATTTTAATTTTTTTAAAACTAAAAAATCTTAACTTATTAATATTTAATTAATTTTTAGGGTTAATCTCAGTTTACTACCCTGAAGTTTTATGGTTTTCAACATTTAGTACATGAATTTTTTTTCATCCTAGAGTGGTACCTAAAGTCATAATTTTGGGACACTTTCATACATCTGTTAAGGTTGCTGTTAAAGCAACCATTAACTGATGACGTGGCGCCCACGTGGACAATGATTAGGCGCCATGTGGATATTAAAATAATAAAATAATAATAATTTTTTTTTTTAAAAAAAAAAAACCTAAAATGTACCCTCCAATCCAGTCCACCCCTTTCAATCCCCAGCCACACTTCCTGCCATCAACCCTCATCGCTAGCCACCCTTCAAGCCAACCGCATCGCCACGCCCCGCTCCCATCCAACCCCTTCCTCCCTTCTCTCCTCTACGCCCGCCAAACCCTTTATACCTGACCCATCTCCCTCTCCTTCACCCTCTTCATCACCCCTCCATTCTCTCTCCTTCACCCTTTGTAAAACCCTAACTCCCAAAATCTTTAAGTTTTCAAAAAAATTGAGCAAACCCAGCATGAAATCCCTAATCCCCAATATCTTTTCGACCCATTTTTTCCGATCATCGGCTTTAGGTTCCCTTCTGCTTCTTATTCTTCGCCTAGAGTCCTACATGGCGTGCCACCCACGCCGTCGCAATTGTCTGCCTTGACGGCACTGGCTTTTGAATCTCGGTTTCAGAGGCAGGTGATAAGCAAGTGCCAGAAGGAGGCTTCGGGTTTGGCTCTGAAGAGGAAGAGGAAGAGGTCGATGATGATTGATATTCCGGTAGAAAGAGGAGGATCTAGAGAGAGAAAGTTGCAATCTTTTGCCTCTGTTTTTGTTTTTGGGGTTTGATTACCGCAGAAAAACCCAGCCCACATACCCAGTTCATAATCAGTTTTTGTTATTAAGGAAAGAGCACGAGGAGAAAGATTTATACTTGTACATAAAATTTTGCTCTGTTTTTATTGTATTTTTAATGGAGGTTGGAATTTAGATTTTGAATTTTTGTGAATTTCAAGGTGGAGTCGAGTGAGGGTGCGGTGGAGATAGTAGAGGTGGTGGAGGTTGATGAGGATGGGTATTCGGTTTATTGTAAGAGAGGGATGAGGGGTTCCACGGAGGATCAATACTCTGCTGTTGATATGCACTCATGACTTTGAAGCTTCTAGACCATGGCAACGAGGTAGGGGGTGTAACTCTCCCATCTCAATATGTCTAACAAATTTGGAATTTTTTTTAGTCAACTGGGTATTTGATTAATTTCAGAAATTGGAATTAGAATTCTTTGGGTGGGATTTTGTTGGGTTGGGTGTGCGGGGAGGGTGGGTATGGGTTGCAGAGGTGAGAAGGGAGAGTGGTGCAAGTGCAGAAAAGAGAAGGGAAGGAAGGGGTGCGGGTTGCAGAATAGAGAAGAGATGGAGAGGGTGTGGGGAAGAAGATGGGTACGGCTGTTTTGTGTGTGTGTGTGTGTGTTTTTTTTTTTTTTTTAAATATTGAAGTAGACCCATATTGACACGTGGCGCCTAGTAATTGTCCACATGGGTGCCACGTCATCAGTTAACAGAAGTTCTAACAGAAAACTTAACAGATATATGAGACTATCCCAAAATTAACACTTTAGGTATGACTCTGGGACAAAAAAAACTTCATGTACTAAATGTTGAAAACCACGAAACTTGAGGGTAGTAAACTGAGTTTAACCTTAATTTTTAAATTCAATTAGGTAATGAGTGGACCCTGCACCTGCCACATCATCACTTAACAACAAAATTGACAGAAGATTTAACGGAGGTTTGACATTGCAACGAATTCATAAGTTGAGGTATAACATTGCAATGTTTAAAACATGAGATATGAGATTGTAGTTTGGCCTATAGTTGAGGTAGTTTTGTGTAATTTACCCAAAAAGTTTCTATACAAAAACAAACCAAATCCAAAACAACGTCGTTCTAGGCAGATTTTTTTAGAACCCAGTAATTTTCTTTCTACAAACGAATTCCAAATTTGTCATGCAAACTTTCCAGTTTGCTGTCAAATAAAAACTCACCGGACTGGTGACCACCTACCACGTCTAAACCACTTCAACCAATTTTCTCTCATCTCATCTTTACCTCGAGTTCAAATAATTAAATTCAATAATTAAATTTTAAATTAATTTCAGGTTTAATTAATCTTTTTATTTTTCATCATACTCATCCTTTCAAATAAAGTCTGAGAGCATTTAAGAATGTATGAAAAAGTATGTGCAAAAGATGAAGCCACATAACCTTTGCATTGAACAGTTGCCTCCCAAAAACATGCATGTTGCGAACAAGCATATGATTACTATAAATACATGCATCTGCATATATTCAAACCACTGAAAATCATCTATCTTTTCATTCAAAGCATACTGAGAGAACCATAAAGATATTTGCCCAAAGTCTAATGTGAAGTCTAGACTTTTAGGTTTGGCTTTCCTTGTCAACATTGTAATTGTACCACATGCTCAATCTTGCTTTAGGTTTTTCTCTGTTTATGGGATCTGTCTGCTGGGAAGAAATTTTGAAGAATGTGGCACAGTACCGGAAGTGTTTCGTTAAAACTCCTTCTTTTTTTTTTTCCGTTGCAAAGATATTCACATATTTTGATGGCAGTGGCACCCCCTTGATTATGACATTATAAAGTTAAACTTTGATGGTTCTGTCCTTCCGGAGAGAGCTGTTGTTGTCTTTGTGTTAGAGCAATTCCACCCCTAAGGACTGGGTGCCAGCACCCAACGCATTTATCCACTCAAATGAACAGTAATAGACCCCAATGAACAATAATAGGCCAAAGCATCTCCACCCCTAAAAAAAATGTGCTGGCACCCAGTCTAAAAATGCGTTGGCCCAAACGATCTCCACCCTTACAAAATGCGTTGGCACTCAGCCCATTTCAAATATTATTAATTTTTTTTATAAAATAATAAAAAAAATAGTTTTAATTTCGAATAGGATTTTTAACCAATCTCGTCACGCCACGTGTCATTATCCGAACGTACTATTTTGTGCATAGATTTTCAACAAATCTCGACACGCCACGTGTCACTTCCTGTTTACAATAATTTAGCCAAGATTTCGATAAGATTTTCAACCAATCTTGTCATGCCACATGTCATTACTATTTTGTGGATAGATTTATGATAAGATTTTCAACCAATCTCGACGTGCCACGTGTCACTTCCTGTTTGCAATAATTTAGCCAAGATTTTGATAAGATTTTCAACCAATCACGTAGTGCCACGTGGCATTGTCCAGAACCTCATCCTTTCTTTTTTTGTCAATATAAACCCTACATCTCTACATCCATCCTCACACCAAACTCATTCCTTATTTTTAGCTCAAAATCCTTCTTCATCGTTTTCAAATCTTGAGTTTTTTTTTACAATGTCTTCTTCAAAGAGAGTGCAAAAATAATATGAGGAGCAACAGAAAAGATTGTTGGCACAACATGAATAATTGATCAATCTCCAGGAATATGGAGGTGGAGATGAGGCTTTCGCAATGGAGGAGGATGAGGATGATCACCACAGAAGGCAGAGGGCCTCACATTCCCGCCGTGTCATGGAAGTTGTGGGTCAAATAGCCAAACCCAGACATGCCGCAAACTTCAATAGAAAAAGGGAAAAACGAGGTAAAGCCCTCTTGGAAGATTATTTTATTCCCAACAGCATTTTCCCTGATCATGTTTTTAGACGTCGTTTTAGAATGCAACGATGTTTGTTCGACAAAATCATGAGTGTTGTTTGCAACCATGATCCATACTCATGTTCTAGGTCTTCTTCCCGAGCAAAAAATTACGGCTGCCTTGCGAATGCTTGCATATGGAGCATCTGCAGATCAAGTGGATGAGATTGCGAGGATGGGAAAAACAAATGTTCTGGAGTCCTTGATGCGGTTTTGCTTTGCAATTGAAGCCCTCTACACCAATGAGTACCTCCAGACACCCACGCCAAGGGACATGCGAAGGCTTCTGAGGAAGGGTGAGATGCGAGACTTCCCTGGCATGATTGGAAGCATCGACTGCATGCACTGGACTTGGAAAAACTGTCCAAGTGCGTGGTAAGGAAAAGAGCCAAAAACATCATTTTGGAAGCGGTGGCTTCTTTTGATACATGGATTTGGCATGCTTTTTTTGGTGTTCCAGGAGCTCAGAATGACATAAATGTCCTTACCCAATCTCCAGTGTTCGACGAACTGCTGCAAGGTAAATCGTCGAAATGCACATATTGGGTTAATGGTACTAAATACGATGGATCATACTACCTTGCAGATGGCATTTACCCAAGGTGGTCAACATGAAAAAAACTTTGCAAAATGTCAAGAGGGGTGTAGGAAAAATGTCGAGCGTTGTTTTGGAATCCTACAAGCTCGTTAGGCGATTGTCAGGGCTGCAGCTAGATTGTTTGATGTCGAGGCTCTTCGATCCGTCATGATGACGTGTATTATTCTCCACAATATGATTGTTGAAAATGAGTATGATTATGATGCCATCGATGAATACGAACCGGATCCGATCAACAACTCACGAACACGTATCTACTGTGCTTATGACAATACCGAAGATCCCGTGCAACACGAGCCGTTGGAACGGGATGGACGTTACAATGAATTGATCGCTCAGCGGTACACTTTAGTGCAAGAGCCATATTGGCACGTAACCCGCCAGAATGACTTGATTGAACCAATGGAGATTGCACGAAGGCGAAGATAATTAAAATGAGGCTTGTGGTTGAAGAATAAACTGTATTTTTTTTAAGTAATCTTATTTAGTGTGTTTTTTTTTTTAAGTTTATATGGTGGAGGTTATGTAATTTTATTTGGTGTTTTTTTTAAAGTTTATTTGGTGAGTTTATGTAATCTTATTTGATGTGTTTTAAAAAGTACAAAAAATAGATTTGAAATTGCATAAAGTTCTAAAAATAAATAAGAAATTACATAAAATGACATAAAAAATTAAATAAATTTCTAAAAATAAATAAGAAATTACATAAAGATTACATAAGAAATTAAATATAGTTCTAAAAATAAATAAGAAATTACATAAGAATTACATAAGAAATTAAATATAGTTCTTAAAATAAATAAGAAATTACATAAAAATTACATAAGAAATTAAATAAAGTACTACAAATAAATACGAAATTATACAAAGTCTGTGGAGCTAGGATATGTGGTGGTAGGATCTTCGTTGCTAGGATTTCTGTAGCTAGAACCCCCTCCACTTGTTTCAGCATCTCTTGCACGCCTCCTTCGCACGACGTCTCTTTTTTCCGATGTCCAAAAATATTTTGAATTCGGAGACAGTCCTACTAGAGACTTGTTCATAGCGTCACGATCTACTTGAGCCATCCTTTCTTCTCTAAGCATCTCATTTTCTCGATGAAGTGCTTCTCTAATCAACTCGTTCTCTCGATTAAGTATTTCTCTTTGTCTCTCAGCCGCCGCATCACGGGCCTCAGTAGCTGCTAGTAAAGCTGCCATAGCAGCAACTTTTTCCTCATCTCTAGCGTTTTCCCGCGCCATGGTCAGTTCACTTTGCCGAGCAAGTTCCTCCATATATTTAGTGTAGTCATTTTTTGGAAGAACTACCTTTTTTCTTTGATGCTTTTTTACCTTGAGGCCTAAGGGAATGACGAGTCGGTTGGGTCTCCAGCACTTGTTCAGGCGCCTCTTCCGTGTCTTCAAATGTGTTGGCTTCTTGTTCGGCCGTGTCTGGTTTTGGCGAACTGTGTAGACCCATGCTATGCATGACAACTTCTGGACTAGTTGGCACAATTTTGCATTTGGGGGAATCTTTTACGATTTCCCAACAATCCCATCTGTTGAATGATTTGTTCTTGTTCTTTGAATTGTAGAATGTGCTTGTGCTTGTAGTGTCTATAAAAATGTGGGATAAGATGGTATTAAAAAATGCAGGTGTAACACAAATAAATCATTTAAAATATTGATGTGGGTGGAATGCATATAAATTACATATATTACATAAGAAATTAAATAAATTAAAAGATTACATAAGAAATAGTACATAAAAATTACATATATTACATAAGAAATTAAATAAATTAAAAGATTGGTGCGGGTGGAATGCATATAAATAAATAAAAATATTGTCACCTGATCCGCTAAACTTGTCCCACTACGCAGATTACCAGAAGCATGAGAGATGGCGTTTTTCCAAAAAGTAAAGGATGCGTTGAGCTTTTTCCAACGACCTTGAAGACTTTGACTAGTTCTTGTGTCTTTTCCATGTACATCGCAAAACGCTTTCGTAATTTTACTCCACATTTCTCACTTATCCATCTCATTACCCGTAATCGGGTCATGAGTAGCGTGATACCAACTTTCACACAACGTAACATCTTCAATATTCTTCCACAAACTCATTTTTTTCTCTCAAAGTGTACAAAATATTGAAATGTAGAAAGTGTAGAAAATAATGAAATGTGGTGTAAGGTGGAAGATGAGGGTTAGGTATTTATAAAAAAAAATTATGTATTTTTTAAATATTTTTTGTATTTTTTAAATAATTTTTAATGTTATTAATTAATCTGGACCGTTGGATTTGAAAAATATTCAAATCCAACAGCCTAGGCGCTGCCACGTGGCCAACGGTCATAATTCTGACTGTTGGGCCTTTTTTTTATTTTTGGGTGAAAAACCGTGGACCGTTGATCTGTGATCCAACGGTCCAGGTTAAAAAGAAATTTCAAATCTTTTTACCGTTGGAAATCCAACGGCACTGAGAGGGCCACATCGCCCACTTCCGGGTGAAGAAAAAGTTGGCTGACAGCGGGCCCCGCTGCCTGCAGCACTGTCCCCTACTCGCCCCCACTCGCGAGTGAACCTCACGCGCCAGCCAAATAGGCCGGTCCCGTGGTCTGTAAAAAATGGACTGGGCTGTTGCCTGGCTTGGGCTGGGTGCCAGGCAAGTTTGTGGGCTGGAGTGGATTCACTGGGTCGTATGTATGAGGGTTTTTTGAGTGGGTGCCGGGCCATTGTGGCTCCGGTGGAACTGCTCTTATGGAATTTTGAGGGTCGGGTTATTGGTGTTGGTGCTTTAAAGTAGGAGTAACTATTTCAATGGATGAGGTTCTGGGTTTGAGTGAAAGATTATGGTTTGACGTAGGCAAAGGGCTTCAAAACATTCTGGTGGAGGGAGATTTCAATGTTAATCATCCGTGTGGTTCAAGGAAGATGTGATGTCCCTTGGAATCTAAATTATATTTTTGAGGATATTCGTGGGATGGCCTCAGAGTTCAATCGCATAGAATGAAATCATGTTTTCAAAGAAACAAATTTTGTAACGGATGCGTTACCTCATCTAGGTTTCACTCTTGAAAATCCGCATTTTCAAGATATAAAATGTCCTTATGGTCCTTACAAGATATAAAATCCCTAACCCCTCTTTCTCTCCTCTCTCTCTGCGAACCCCCTCTTCCGTTCTTCAAACCCACACCCGCTTCACCATTCTCTTCGAATTCTGAGGGCCCTAATCCACCTCGCCCGAAAAATTGGTACTTTTCTCGACATCCCACTTCCTATTTCTCGAAATCTGGGGTTCTTTCTGTACTACTGCGAATTTATCCTTCTGTTTGCAATTATGTAATTGTCGATTAATTTTGTGCTTAATTTCTTGTTTTTAATTGTGGGTTTTGGGTGCAGAGGCTTTGGACCGAAGCAATCGGTTGTCTTTGTGAAGATGGACAGTGCATTCGAGGATGAGGCTGAGGCTGAGGACACCGTTTCGATCCAAGAGTATCTGAAGGATGTTGAGGAACAGGAACTGGTTTGCCTCTTTGATCATAATTAGTTACTAATCTGTTCAAGTTTAACTGGCTGGAATTGATTAGTGTGATTAAATGGTTAATAATGTAGCAATTTTGTGTTTCTGGTGTTTTGAAATTGAAGACAATTCTGTGTTTTTTTTTTTACTTGAGTAGAATTGTTATAATAGGCTAAGTGGGTTGCAAATGGACAAGGAATGATTGGCGTAACACTTGTGTAATTCGGCTCTCGAGGGTTCCTTTCGAGTTTGATGATTTTCTTTTAATATGAATTGAAGAAAATTGTTTCTTGTAATGCAAAATAAGTATATGGTGAAAACGACAATTTTAAAAGACAAAAAACTTTTCAAGAAGGGTTTAAGTTGTGAAAAATTGCTACTTTTGAGGTTGTAGTTAAGTTGGGATATTTTGATCTCAGCTTGGTAACTTAGTAGCCTAAGAGCATGTCTAGAGTTCAGCTAGGTGCAGAACAGCCTAGCTCACAAGTCTTAGGTAAGTTAACAACAGCCATGTGTGGTACTCTAGAGCAAGACGATTAAGCTATTGAAATGTTCAACTGAAGGAAGGGTTGGGACCCAAATATTTGATTTTATGAGGAATTTCAAAGAAATAACAATGGATTCTGCAATAAAACATAAATCAGTAGTATGTCTATTGGGAAATCTATTCTTAATTCGACAATTCTCAGTTCCTCTACTTCTCAAATTGATTAAATGTATGCTTAGTCTTGGCTAATATAACTGTTGAGCTTCAAAACAATCCTGTTTTCTTTAATCAACAAGCCAAGACAAATCATTCAAGGATCAGGACAAAAATCTCCCCGCACTTATTTGTCTCCCTTCGTAGTCTTAAATTTGAAAAGAATACAAATAACGACTCAATAATTTATCTATTAATTCCTACTTTTTGGTGCTTGATCACTCATAGGAAGCTGATTTGGTTTTGGGAGGTGACGAAGGCAAGGAGTGTACCTATAACAACGGTTATATGAAGAGGCAGGCAATTTTCTCATGCCTGACTTGCACCCCAGACGGGAATGCTGGAGTCTGCACAGCTTGCAGCTTGTCTTGCCATGATGGCCATGAGGTATTTTGATATCTTTACCAGTTAAGCCATTATCTAAACTCAATAAAACTAAAGCTGGGTCATTGCCTTTGTGATGTGATTCCAAACTAGTTGCAATATTCGATTCACTCCAGTCTCCAACTGAGAAAGAACCTCATATTTACCTTGTTGACTGAAGGGAGTGATTAATATCCTTACAGGGTTCGCAATCTTTGTTTCCTCATTGGCTTGAAGGATTTTTGGTCTAAAAAAACAAAAAGGTGGTTGGTACCTTATAATAGAATATGAATTTATTCAAATTTAAGACTTAGAGAGTAACATAGATAATATGGAGCAAGACAGGTGGAGTTTATGAGGCTGGGTTAGAAAGCATCTTAGATGGTTGCCTCTTACCCCTCTAAGTCTCAAAAGATACCTTTGAAGTTGAACCATTTGGTGTTCTTTCCATTCTTTCTAACCAAACCTAGTAGCTCTTGCTCCCCCATTTTAAAGTCGTTCAGTTTTTTTGTCTCCTTGATAGTTTCTACCTCTTGTGGAGAAAATGACATGTAATTTTGGGATTTGGGATTCCTGGTGTTTTATATGTATTGCTTTATATTCTATACTGCAAAATTATTATACATTGATGTTTTAGCGCTTTTATTTGACTAGGTTATTCTATTTGATTTATCTTCCTATATCTAATGATGACCATTGTTGTTACTCGGAGCAGATTGTAGAACTGTGGACCAAAAGAAATTTTAGATGTGATTGTGGAAATTCAAAATTTGGAGAGTTCTTTTGCAAGCTTTCCCCAAATAAAGATATAGAAAATGTTGAAAATTCTTACAATCAGAATTTCAAAGGATCATACTGCACCTGCAGTCGCCCCTATCCTGATCCAGATGTTGAAGAACAAGTAGAGATGATACAATGCTGTGTGTGTGAAGACTGGTTCCATGAGGAACACATTGGTCTTGACTCTTCTGATGAGGTTGGTAGCTTGGGATACATGTTTGCCATGTTTTCTGCTTCTTTGTATCATGTTGTAGGCTCTTGTTTTCTGCTTGTTTTGTATTATGTTGTAGGATTTATCTCAACATTATGTGCTTTCGTACTAATTAGCATAATGGCGTTGGGCTTTGGGTATTGCTGTCATTTTGAACTCTGAATATTTAGATGTAACATAAAGTAAACTCATATTGATGAGTTTGTTGCAATTTGAAACATTGGATAGGCCTCAAAATTTCTCACTGTTGTTCTGATTAATAATTGGTAACATTGAATCTAATATTTTGGGGCTCATCCTATGCTGCTGCTGTTTTACTATATCAATGATATCAGATGACGAGCTTTATTCTGATACTGTTACTGATCAGTTATTTCTCCATCAGTCTGGAGGAAAGTTGATCAACGTGATGGTAATTTTTGTATAGTTGTGTAGATCACCAACTTTTTAGCCACTTTAATTCTGAAGGTAGTTTCGTACTTTTATACCTATGTATTTCTAGACGTTATGAATATTTGAAATTTTATGTGAACGCTTATCTTACTATTTGTATATGGTTAGAGTCTACATTGTTGCAACAAAAAAAAAAAAAAAAAAATCTCACCTCTCTCAATTGCTAAGGCCACATCCCAACTTTTTTATTTTCAAATGCTGACATTCTATCCAAAGCACGTTGCTAACATCCTACTTGTCCCCTTATGCACTACAGATTCCAAGAGATGAGGAAGGTGAACCTCTTTATGAGGATTTTATTTGTAAGGGGTGCTCAGCAGTTTGCTCTTTTATAAGACTCTACAATCAAACCATCTTGGCATCTGGGAGCCAAAAAGATGCTCCCGTTGAGACTGCCAAGGATAAAATGGTTTTGAGCGATATGCCATTAGCTTGTAGATCTGGAAAGCTAGAGAATGATATTTCTCAAAGTTCTGATACTATTTCTGAACCTGTATCTGGTGGGGATAGCTTGCTCCTTGGAGAAAATTCTGGGAAGAATACAGATTCGGATCAATGCACTACAGATGCCAATGCACCTGTTTCTTGTGTTCTTGGAGTTAATCTGGTGGTTGCTTCCCCTGTTTTAGAGTGTAAGCCAATGTTTCTTCGGAAAAACTGGAGGGATGCACTCTGCAAGTGTGAAAAATGCAGTGAGTTTTATGAACAGAAGCATATTAGGTTTCTGCTTGACAAGGAAGACTCGATCATGGAGTATGAGAAAATGGCAAAGCAAAAGAGAGAGGAAAAATTGCAGCAACAGGAGGGGGCTGAGTTGACTATGCTCGATAAACTTGGCCATGTCGAGAAAATAGAGATTCTGAGTGGCATTGCAGACATGAAAGATGAGCTTCGTTCTTTCCTGGTATGTCCTTGATGATTATAAACTTAATTTTGTTTCAAGCGTTACTTTTATGATATAAAATCACCTAAGAGACCATTTTAGAATATGACTTTTTGTATTTACATGATTTTAAGTTCTGATCAAAACTATGCTTCCTAATTTTGCAGGGATCATTTGATCCATCAAAGACAATCACCTCTGCTGATGTCCACCAGATGTTTGAAAATCTAGCAAAGAAACGCAGGCGTGTAGAGTGAGTTATAACTGGATCTTTACTGCAGTCATATGCACTTGTTAAATTATTAACCTTGTATGGTTGCTATTGAAGTTAATCCTGGTTTCAGTAACATTAAAAAAGCCTACGTAGCTAGGCAGAATGCTGTACTAGTATCAGTGTTGCTACCTTGCAAACTTATATCCTAACAAATTATGATGTTTAATTTGAGGTGCTTATTTTCAACTGCCCGACACACAATGCTTCTATAGGCAACTGGAGTACATAATTTTGCATGATAGTGTTGCAATCTATGAGTTACCTTCCACTTGAGTTACCTTCCACTCTTCGCAGAATGAAATGTTAAACATTTATGCATATTTTTGGGTCTGTGCTTCGGACGGGTGCATGCGTTGGGGTGTTTTGTTTAATCACGTGATTGTTCATGAAGCATGTGAAACTAAAGTAGGTTGCAGCACTAGCAAATTATCTAACCTTGTGAAAATAGTAGGAACCATATCTAGCTAGCGAAGCTTCTGCATTCTTGATTGATTATGGAGAATCTTAAGTTTTGGTTGGTTTCATACTATGCATCCTCTGAATGTGGATATGACAGTCAGTGCAAGACTCAAAACTCTTGCGATAGTCGGCTACGTGTGGGTGACTCCCAGCGGTTGATGTATTTTTGTGCACACACCGCACCACTGTCTGTGAGTCACCCACATGTGCAACTGTGTGACTGGCCGGCCCATAGCATTCTTCTTAGAGCTTATGTGGCACTTAAATATTGGGTTGGGGCTTTATTGTAAGGAGTAGATTTTTTCCCCTCTTTTCCCCCTCTCCCTTTCATCCCCTCCTAATTGAACGGTCACAGTTAAGCCACGTCAACATCTTATATTAATTTTTTATAGCAAAAGAAAGATAAAAACTATTCTCCTTGTAAATTGCAAATTTGTCAAACACCCTTTCAACAAGAGGGGACAAAAGTAGGTAGTTTTTTACTCCCATGGGAAAGGGAAAGGAACTGGGAAATGATAGTAAAAAAGAAAAGAAAAATGCATGCTGTTAATTTTGATTTTACAATTGATCGAGTCTTAATCGCTAATTAAAAAGGTAGTCATTATCTTACCTAAACCATGGAGACTGTCGAGTGCCTCTTTATTTTTTAACCCCCAAATGGAGAAAATTTTGTATTTTTAATTACAATATTTGAAATTCTAATTGTATATTGTGGAAGGTTCATATAATTTATAGTTATGTGGTTGTTGAATCTCGTGGTATTACTCAGTACTACGGTCTGGTGGTATTCCTCTTTATTTGGAAGTGAGAGGTCTTAGGTTCGAATGTGAGATCCCACATCGCCCAGGAGAGTGATCCTTATATGTATATTCTCATACCTACCTAGCACGAGGCCTTTTGGGAGCTCACTGGCTTCGGGTTCCATGGGAACTCCGAAGTTAAGCGAGTAGCGCGCGAGAGCACTCCCATGATGGGTGACCCACTGGGAAGTTCTCGTGTGAGTTCCCAGAAACAAAACCGTGAGGGCGTAGTCGGGGCCCAAAGCGGACAATATCGTGCTACGGTGGTGGAGCGGGCCCGGGATGTGGTGGACCCCGGGCCGGGATGTGACAATTTGGTATCAGAGCCTAACCCTGGTCTTGGTGTGCCGACGAGGACGTCGGGCCCTAAGGGGGGTGGATTGTGAGATCCCACATCGCCCAGGGGAGTGATCCTTATATGTATATTCCCATCCCTACCTAGCACGAGGCCTTTTGGGAGCTCACTGGCTTCGGGTTCCATGGGAACTCCGAAGTTAAGCGAGTAGCGCGCGAGAGCACTCCCATGATGGGTGACCCACTGGGAAGTTCTCGTGTGAGTTCCCAGAAACAAAACCGTGAGGGCGTAGTCGGGGCCCAAAGCGGACAATATTGTGCTACGGTGGTGGAGCGGGCCCGGGATGTGGTGGATCCCGGGCCGGGATGTGACATCGAATCTCGTGGATGACGAATTCGATACCAAATTAGGCTACCCATTGTGTGATTTGGCCGAACTTCTCATTCCCTTAATGTAAAAATATCGATGTACTAAAAAGAAAAGTTATGTGGTTGTCTGTGGTCTAGTTATATTTTAGGCAAGTCAAATTTTTTCTTTTTCAACTTGTTATGACTAATATTTATTTTCTGCAAATACTATCGTCATCTATTGTTATGATTACTTCAAGTTTTCAACACACGGAGTTGAGAAACTTGCATGCAATTAGTGATATAACAGACGATAGCCAAAGACTTTTTCCTTAATTAGCTCATTTATGTAGGGACTTACGACTCATATGCAGCTTCGATGCTCAATCAATGAAATATTTAAGCCTCGGATAGATTGGAAGTTTCGATTCCCTCTAATGTAACGAAAAAATCTTTGAAAAAAAAACAAAATCAACCGAGCTTTCATAATAGAAAAATGGTATCTTCAAACTTTTCTTTTTCTAGCAACGTAAATAAACAGATGTGTGCTAAAACAAAAAGTAAGTGTGAAAATCGTTCCTCTATAATAAGCTTCTTAACATTTCTTATCGTTGCTTTATAGCAAAATAATGATATATGGATCTCATGAAATTCGTATTCACACCTCTTTTAAATAAGGAGCATAAAATATGAGACAGGACCAGGCCCGGCCCAAGCCCAGTGCTGGCAGGGCGATCGTCCAGGGCCCAAAAAATTTCGGGGCACCAAAATTATTACGGTTGTATATTTATATATGTTTTCATAAGAGTATAAATTTATAAAATTTGGTTAGATTACAAAGAAATTGAGCTAGAAGTGGTGGTTTCTTCATTTGAAAATAATGAAGAGGTCTTGGGTTCAAAACACTACATGTGCTTATTTACTTTCCAATTTTTACAAATTTTTTTCATAAGAGTATAAATTAATTTTTACAATTTTTTTTTCTTCATAAGAGTATAAATTTATAAAATTTGGTTAAATGATCAAAAAGTTTAAATAGAAGCAATGGTTTTTCTTGTTTAAAATTAACAAGATTTCCTAAGTTCGAAATGCTATATGCGTGTTTATTCTTTTCAATTTTTACGAATATTTATTTGGTTGTTAATTTATTTTTAGTTACTAGCTAGTAGTTATGTGGGTCGCTATTTTTAAATATTCGTTTGAATTCAAGTCTAATCTTCTACAAAGAGTAATATGTAGACCAAATTTTTAGAGCAAATTTGCAAATCATATGACGTGTCATCAAAATGTTTAATTTAGTACCCATTCATTACTTATACATATTAATTAAAGACTCAAACATCATTATTTTTTGAGTCTCATATTGAAAAAACACCTCACGATTTATATAAAAACACTTTAAAAGTTCATATGGAAAACAAAACTCATCATCTATCTACATGGAAGCTCGGAGTTTTTTGGTTTCCTTCTCTGGATACAAATAAATTAGTCTTTCTGTGTTTCTAAATTATTGAGTTTGAACTGCTTTTCTAAGTATAATTTTATCGATATCTTACGTGAGAAAATAAATAATTTTCTTATATAAAGTTAGGGCACATTTTTTGGTATCGCCCCGGGCCTCAAAAATCTCTGGACCGGCCCTGGACAGGACCAGTTGATCTTGACAAACAAACAAACAAACAAACAAACAGGTAGATGTTGAATTGCAGACCAAATTGAACCTTCTGCACTCTTGATTTCAAACGCAACTTTTATCCAGAATTCTTATGACATGGTTCTTCTGTTTGTTACAACTTTCGCACTACATACCACTAATCACCTTAAGAGTGACTAAAGTTGAAACTCCTTTTAATGAAATAATTAAGATTACTTTTATCATTAAAAAATAATATAAGCTTAAGCTCCTCTTCTTTTCATCAGATTTATTGTCTTCAATCAGAGACAGTCCTGAGGATGTGCAAAAGGTGCCACCGCACAGGGCCTCCCGATTCGGAAGGGCCCCAAATTTTCATCACATGTATACAAATGCATATAAAACAGATTAGATGCAAAAGACAATAATATCCGTGGTTCTAGCGCCTGTGATATTGCTTTGCTATTTTTACCTTTGAAGGTAAGAAAAAACACTTGGGCGATCAAACAACGTATTTTTGTTGCAGTAACTTGTAATATTTTAATTTTACAGATGAAAAAAATGAAAAAATAAAATATAAAAAATATAACATTAAAAAAAATGAAAGGCCTCAATCTAAGTTTTGTATTGGGCCCCTTAAATACTCAGGGCTGGCCCTGTCTTCAATCAAAAACTAAATATATATATATATATATATATATATATATATATATATATATATATATATATATATATATATTGTGTTGTGGTAAATGGTAATCATTTTCTTGCTTTACGATTTTCTGGTTCTGTCTTTGAAATTCTTTTTTCTTTCTGTTTGGACCCAAAATGACATTTTGGGGGCCGAGCTCAGAAATATTCTCGGCCCAATGTTGTTTAGAATGGTGTCATGGGCCGGCCTTGTCAGGGTTGGCCGAGTCCTGATATGAGAAAGATTACTTTGGATAAAGACGAAGAAGTTGAATCCGTATACGACGGGGAGTCTCAAGGTTGGAGGTAAAAATGAATCTAGTTCATTATAGGGCTTGGTACAGAGGCCTATTGGAACTAGGATTGGCCGAATCATATTCAGATTGGGATAAAGAGTTCTAGCTTGAGTACATCTCTGATTCGGCCAAGAGTTTTTTAGCCACTATAAATACAAGAGGTCGTGCGACATTCTAACCTCCAAAACAACACACAAATCTGCCCTGCGCAAACCCTCGCTCTACGCGAAACCTCTTAACTTTGAGATTTTTATTTTCTTTTCGCCAACACATCTTCAGTTTGGATAAACAGCACTGTGGAGGCAACCGGTAAACATCTTCAGTTTGGATAAACAGCACTGTTGCCGTAGAACCAGTCGATCGCGAAGCATCTTCAGTTTAGATAAACAGCACTGCGTCGAGGCCGGTTGGTTATCTATCCAAGTCTCGGTCGAGAAGGACTTCCAGGTTCTTATTGGCAGAGGTTATCTCATCAGACTTCTCGGCGAAGTGAGGTATTACGAATTACCAGGCTCGGCACATCGAACGCCGAGTTGTTTTATGATCGGATACTCGCAGGTTGGTTTCAGAGTTCGGCATTCAGACGGCCGAACCACTTTCACAGTCAAGACCTACATCAGTTTTGAGTACCTGTGCCCCTATACGTTGGTGTCGATTCGGCGTGCTTATACCTTCACGAATATAATCACCGTGACCGAATCCGGCGCCGACGAGTCGTGAACTTCGCAAGACTAGCAGCCTTGTCTTTAGGCTCTAGAACCCAAAGGCCGAGGCGTGTTGTCACGCCCCGGACCCGAGGTCAGTAATAAAAACTCGAACCCGAATCCGAAACGTGAGGTAAAAACTAAATAATTAAAAAGAAATTTGAAACGGTTTGAAAAAAAAATAAACTCCTCTTATTAAAAACAACTCCAGAATTCTTTACAAGACTAAAATAAATAAATACAAAATTATATCCTCACACTTATTCCGATCTCATCCCGTCTACCCTTTTTGACTGTTTAGTTCTTAAACCTGCATAACAAGAGAGGGATGAGCTTTTCCAAAGCTCAGTAGGGACATAACCTTATCACAGTAATTGACAGTACTAAATTAAGTGTCATAAAATCATGTAATCAAGTACCAAATCATTATCAATGAGAATGCATGAGTGCAATGCAATACTCTTCATCTCTACCCGTTAATTTATATAATAAAACACGCGGACCTGCACGTCCCATACCATGCATTTTACCTCTGCAGTGGTGGTTCGAATGTTCTAATATACAAATTAACACCCTGTAACTCAATCATCCCTATTTCCCCTTTTGTTAGTCACCTTGCCAAACCTCTTCGTCGCCAATCCCGAATTACCCAAAAGAAACTGTGCATTATGGGCTCCCCTGAGACTTGGTACCTAGTAAGAGCTTGGCTCAACTACACAAAAGATCATTTCCAACTACCCTCATTTCCAAATTTCCTTCCTCAACACCGAAACTCCAATCACATAAAACATCATGAATGATGCACAATTAATCTCCTTTCATATTCCACATATATCACCAGTAAAAAATATTCCAACAACAGTTCACAATCACAACTCTATGAACATTCGAACCAAGTAATGATACACATATAACCAATTATCATCCAATCCCAATCAGTCAATCAATATTAACAATAACACTTCACAAAATTTAATAAAATCAATTTCCGTAAAGGTCTGCCGTATTTCCCCTACCTGGACTTCAAAGCATTGCTCCAACTTTCTATTACAAGAGTTCACCACCTTGATAAAATCCTATTCACAAGTATAAGCAAATCACTATATGCAAGACATAGACTCTAACTAATCAAAGTACTTGGGTTACTAATTTACTACCACTCAAATCAGATATCAAATTGGTTAACCTAAAATACCATGCAAAATAGTTTTGTGTATAGTAAACATATTATGGAGACCAAAAGAAAGAATAAACTTATATAGTCCTCTGCCTTCAAAACCTTATGTAATTTGTATAAAATAACCATACATAAAACCGTTTACCAACATGATTAATCATTTATAACTTAGACGATATATAGTGCAAAAAGCTTAAGACTTAGTATGATTTTGTTCCAGTATATACTAATGTATATAAAAATAGCTATACATATACATCTACATATATTGATAGCGTAGCATATAAATGTGTATATATAAACTTCATTCTATTCTCAATCAAATTAACATAATATTGTACAAGTATAAAGTAGTTTTGGAAAGGGAAATTGAACTGGATTTGTCAAACTAGGGTTTATCATAGTTCTTTCATATTTTATAATAAGACAGCCAAGTCAAAGATATATACATATTTGAAGCCAAATTACATTAGATTTGATCAAGCGAAGAATTTGTATAAACTAACTTCGAATAGAAACTCCACGACAGATATGAACAAGGAAAATATATAATACAAGGTATAGAAATTGTTACTCGCACAAAGCAAGCTACTGACTCCACGGTCCTCCCTCCCTCACTCAATCGATCTCTCTCTCTCTCTCTCTCACTCTCAGCAGAAACCACAAATCTCTTTCTCTCCAATTCGACATGGGTAGATATATCATATATATAGGCAATCATATTCCTGATTTGCACCGCGTGTAAGGCTGAAACTTCCTATTTCCTTGGGTCCAATCATCACTTCCCATGTGGCTAAATTGCCACTAACCTAATCAAAACAACCCCTTGCTGTCTAGCTCTAGCAGCTGTAACGTGGCAAGCTAGCCACTCATTGGCTGCCATGTGGCACTTACTCAATGGTCTAACATGTAAATTTCTTAAAAATTCATCTGAGTTCCGAAAGATAATTCGAAAGATGATACGAACTCACAATGACGTTCACTACCTTCATATGAAAACCTTTTGAATAAATAAACACAACCTATTTTTCCAAATATTTTTCTTCTGCGATAATAAATTCTTGGGATATTACAATCCACCCTCCTTAAAATAAATCTCGTCCTCGAGATTACTTTAAACACTCAATTACTTTACAAGTCCAGAGTTTTCACCTTTGATCGGACTCTAATATCCAAGTCAATCCATGGTCGCATGTAGAGTAAGTATTCATGTAATTCTCCAAATCAAGTTCAAAATCTTAAGTGACTGATTACGCATTTTCATATCTAGTACTTAGTCAAACACACATAAACTCCCAAGAAAATTGTGGGTACCTTTGTAAAATTTTCTTAGCATGCTATCTATTGTATTTCTTATTCCATAAATCAATGAACATTCCATTGTAGAGTATCAAAGATCCGGTGGCCAGTCGGTCTCTTAACTCGAGCGAATGACAATGATTACATGAATAAGAAAAGAAACAAATAGCCAATACTTTCCTGTCATTGTACTGCAATTTCAATCCACTAAATAGTGAACTACTCTAACAAATATAGGTGAATATCTAAATGTCAAATTCTTATCCCCAAATTGTTTCTTCGGCTTCATAGCTGATTGAACTCGTACCCAGACCTTGACTCGAATTGTCAACTTCAAATTCCTCACATTGTTTTCAAATAGTACCTTACCTTTAAGGTAGTAAGAAGATCCAATCTTCCATCATTTCGTAAAGTGTCCTATTTTCAAATTTTGTCCTCGAAATTTACCCAACACACCCAAGCTACTCAAACATGTGCAAATATTTCCTTCTCATGTCGAACTTTAGTTCCCATGTGGTTTCTTCAGTTCCATGGTATTTCATAAGAGGTACTTATAGAGACTAAGTCATTTTATTTTCTCTATCTAGTACACAAATTGATCCTTCTTCATAAAACACATTGTAATGTAAGGTAATTCTGAATGCAAGACCAATCTCAAAGTTTTAATATGTAAAACTCCAACATCTAGCAATACTCTTTTCTACCTATGATCATGCTCAAACATTTATACATGGAAATTCTATAGTAACTAACATGACCTTTACAGTGGATAAATCGATTTTCAAACACTAATTGTAAGAGCTACCAATATTACAGAGTAGTACAACAACCCATGAAAAATCAGTTAAGTTCCTTAACTTATTTGATCGCAAAAAGAATCTTCTCAATGTCCACCAATGCAATGATTATTCAAAAGCTTAAGAGAAAATTGTATTTATCATCCAAATCTTGATCGGTTTCATTTCTTCTAAAATCCCCAGCATAGTAAGCTCTAGGAAATTCTTCATTCAACAATCTACATTTCCAATGTCAAACTTCCACACTGCATTACTCGCTTTATAGCAACCATAGGACTTTTTACCCACCAAAGCCTGCCACAATACTCAGCTTAGCTAGGTGGACAAATTCTTTCGAATCTTATGTCACCAATATCAAATTTTTTTTTTTTCCCGTATCTCCCCAAGAGAGTTCAACTTAACTTTAATACTCTTGCTAAGTAGTTTCATCAATCTATACATGCATTGCTTATGTCTCCAAGCCCAACATATTTTAAATCCTCTATGAATCACTAATCACATACTATGAAACTAAAACTTTACAACAATCTACCACTTTATGACGTCAATTTGAAACCAATTCACGACTCCGCTGAACCACCAATATTCCAAGTTATCACTATTCTAATCCTCTACTAATCAACAACGTCAACTGCGTAGAAGAATTAAAACCTTACCTTATGTACTTTTCCTACGAGACTGAATTCCACGTTACATCGGTACTTTTATTTCTTAAACCTACAAACCCATACTCCATAGAGATAATTCATGGTACTATAATTCTTTAACTTGAGTCAGTAGTACACAAACGTCGTGTATATTCATAACTAATAAACTAGATCATCCAATTCATAACTCTTCATTTTCTTCATTAAGCCTCAAAGATATTTGTGGTAAACGAAAGTACATGACACTCATAGCTCCAAATGATTACTTTCCTTAGTCAAGTGAATTTGTAGTTATCAATCAACCATTACTTAAGTTCCAAATCGTAGAGAGGATCTATACTATGCATCATAATTCATATACTTAGCAAATATTAGAGACCTTGTCAATACACTTGCCACATCCTATCACTAATCTCAGTCTCCAAGCTTTCAAATACTTGAAAGATACGTACTCCCAATTAGATCAATAAAATATAATCATAAAGCTAAGTCCAAATGTAATCCCCAACATGAAGATTTTCAAAAATAAGTAATTTAACTCCAACCTTCCAATAGCCTCAAATTGGTTAGTTATGTCCATGGTTTCACTACAAAGAACAGAGAATGATCACTAATTTGTCCTTCTGCACTCTGGTGTAGTAGTAAGCCTAAGATTCTCCTTAGTTTGCCTTCCAAATATTACTTCTGCAACCATTCGTTTCATAGACGAAATTTCACCTCCCATTCCACTGAAAACTCAAACTAACTGACCAAATTGTTGCACTTAATTTCATCACTAACACTTACAAATAACCTAAAACTTAAAAGTAATTTATCACTTAATAACCTTGTTTGAAACTATTTTCATCATTGCATTGAACAACTTAATACGAAAGTTAATATTTCCAATTGCACATTATCTCTCTTTGGTCTTGATGACCACTAGGGCACTTCCACATTTCTCTAGCCCATATTTCAAGTTCTATTTTCATCCTAATACTCATAACTAAACAGTGCACTTCACATCAGAAGGTGATTTAAACACATTTATATCGACCCCCATTACTTCATTTCCACTTCTAGAGTTCCAATTCTTCTTTCATGTTCTATCTGAGAATTCAAAACACCTAATTCATGTAATTGAAATCCTTGAGTTCAAGTCAAACTACTCTCCATATGAACAAATAATCCTCGAGTTCAAAGATATTATTTCCTTAATAATCATTTACCTTCAATCAACCTTCACTAGCTTCAACATAACTAGTTACTGAAGCTTTGAATTTTTTAAGGGTCACTTAACTCTCAGGAAGGGATGTCTTTAAAGATTACAATTCACCAACTTCTCCTTATTTCTTTGATTCAGCAATAAGTCAAAGCTCCACTTTATCTTCACTTATTTCTTCTTCCAATAACTACATCCCCAATCAAGTGGTCTAATATGTCCAAGTTTAATAGGCCAATCTCCTACTCAATCCTATGAAAATTCCAAGTCGCCAAATTATGAAACTCTCACTTTCCCTTTTGCCATTGTCTTCACCTTTTCTTTATACATATATCACCAAGAATGTATAATTGTGATTTTCATTCTCTCTAGGTCTTTTACTCTTTATTTTCCTCACCAAGCATCCTAAAAAAATTCCTATTTCTTCCATGGACCTTACTTCTTCCAGTGTTAGTACAACTACCATATTTACTATTTGTTCAAGTCTAATTTTCAATATACTGTCTACAGTTTCAAGATCTTTGACGATTTCTTTTGAATTCCTTGACATTCAAACATGAATATAGGTACTCTCAAATTCTTTTGATCAATATATCCACAGACATGTTCAAACTTAGATATGCGTAATCACATACTCTTGCATCAAATTCCATTACTAACAAAATCTAAGCATAGTATCTGACTCTATAATCTAATCATTCCAACATCATAAGTTGCTCGTTCACTATAAATCCTTTACACAAAAATCCTTCTTACTATTCCACTACTCAAGATCAAGACAATACCATAACTTATAAAACTCTATATTGTGTCACAATTCTCTTCTCATTCAATTTTTAACTCTAAAATCATTTATAATTTCTCAACTAACTGATCAACTTTCTATATCCTTTATACCATAGAAATAAAAGGTCTCATATTCCCCTTCACTCTGAAAAAAAATATCCAACTCCTTCTATATTAGATGCCAACTCCCATTATCTAGCTAATGGAGATAGCTAGCAACACAACAAATCATCTTATCTCTCTCTTTCCTTGGCGATTGATAACCATTGTCACACCATTCTAGTCATAGTTCAGCTTTGGTCTCCTATAATTCCTTTATGTACCAATTTCACTAAAAGAAGTCAGTCAAACACAAGTTTACATATACACACATTATTATTTTATTTTTATTTTTAGCAAGTTCCTTTGAAAGCATATATCATAATAAGTTGACTTTTACGTACGAAACGACACACAAAAAAAAAAAATTATAAATCGTTCCCAAAATCCCGATTCTTCTTTTCATTATGGAAAGCTTAACCAAAATAGTTCATCCACTCTTCAATCCCTACATCCATTCTCCATCACTTTAACTTCCTTCAGATTTCCCAAAGCATATTATATAACATAACCTTTCAAAGTACCCAGTACCTATAAACATAACTGCTCAAACCATGAGCAAAAATTGAATTCAAGAGCATTCCATAAACTCCACATATATCCACTTCTAAAAATCCACATGTCACAAACCTTTTCAAATTTCAACCCTATCTCATGACTCTTCTCCCACACTTTCTTCCCAAGGGTATCTAATTCCTATGCTCTGATACCATTTGGTCACGCCCCGGACCCGAGGTCAGTAATAAAAACTCGAACCCGAATCCGAAACGTGAGGTAAAAACTAAATAATTAAAAAGAAATTTGAAACGGTTTGAAAAAAAAATAAACTCCTCTTATTAAAAACAACTCCAGAATTCTTTACAAGACTAAAATAAATAAATACAAAATTTTATCCTCACACTTATTCCGATCTCATCCCTTCTACCCTTTTTGACTGTTTAGTTCTTAAACCTGCATAACAAGAGAGGGATGAGCTTTTCCAAAGCTCAGTAGGGACATAACCTTATCACAGTAATTGACAGTACTAAATTAAGTGTCATAAAATCATGTAATCAAGTACCAAATCATTATCAATGAGAATGCATGAGTGCAATGCAATACTCTTCATCTCTACCCGTTAATTTATATAATAAAACACGCGGACCTGCACGTCCCATACCATGCATTTTACCTCTGCAGTGGTGGTTCGAATGTTCTAATATACAAATTAACACCCTGTAACTCAATCATCCCTATTTCCCCTTTTGTTAGTCATCTTGCCAAACCTCTTCGTCGCCAATCCCGAATTACCCAAAAGAAACTGTGCACTGTGGGCTCCCCTGAGACTTGGTACCTAGTAAGAGTTTGGCTCAACTACACAAAAGATCATTTCCAACTACCCTCATTTCCAAATTTCCTTCCTCAACACCGAAACTCCAATCACATAAAACATCATGAATGATGCACAATTAATCTCCTTTCATATTCCACATATATCACCAGTAAAAAATATTCCAACAACAGTTCACAATCACAACTCTATGAACATTCGAACCAAGTAATGATACACATATAACCAATTATCATCCAATCCCAATCAGTCAATCAATATTAACAATAACACTTCACAAAATTTAATAAAATCTATTTCCGTAAAGGTCTGCCGTATTTCCCCTACCTGGACTTCAAAGCATTGCTCCAACTTTCTATTACAAGAGTTCACCACCTTGATAAAATCCTATTCACAAGTATAAGCAAATCACTATATGCAAGACATAGACTCTAACTAATCAAAGTACTTGGGTTACTAATTTACTACCACTCAAATCAGTTATCAAATTGGTTAACCTAAAATACCATGCAAAATAGTTTTGTGTATAGTAAACATATTATGGAGACCAAAAGAAAGAATAAACTTATATAGTCCTCTGCCTTCAAAACCTTATGTAATTTGTATAAAATAATCATACATAAAACCGTTTACCAACATGATTAATCATTTATAACTTAGACGATATATAGTGCAAAAAGCTTAAGACTTAGTATGATTTTGTTCCAGTATATACTAATGTATATAAAAATAGCTATACATATACATCTACATATATTGATAGCGTAGCATATAAATGTGTATATATAAACTTCATTCTATTCTCAATCAAATTAACATAATATTGTACAAGTATAAAGTAGTTTTGGAAAGGGAAATTGAACTGGATTTGTCAAACTAGGGTTTATCATAGTTCTTTCATATTTTATAATAAGACAGCCAAGTCAAAGATATATACATATTTGAAGCCAAATTACATTAGATTTGATCAAGCGAAGAATTTGTATAAACTAACTTCGAATAGAAACTCCACGACAGATATGAACAAGGAAAATATATAATACAAGGTATAGAAATTGTTACCCGCACAAAGCAAGCTACTGACTCCACAGTCCTCCCTCCCTCACTCAATCGATCTCTCTCTCTCTCTCACTCTCAACAGAAACCACAAATCTCTTTCTCTCCAATTCGACATGGGTAGATATATCATATATATAGGCAATCATATTCCTGATTTGCACCTCGTGTAAGGCTGAAACTTCCTATTTCCTTGGGTCCAATCATCACTTCCCATGTGGCTAAATTGCCACTAACCTAATCAAAACAACCCCTTGCTGTCTAGCTCTAGCAGCTGTAACGTGGCAAGCTAGCCACTCATTGGCTGCCATGTGGCACTTACTCAATGGTCTAACATGTAAATTTCTTAAAAATTCATCTGAGTTCTGAAAGATAATTCGAAAGATGATACGAACTCACAATGACGTTCACTACCTTCATATGAAAACCTTTTGAATAAATAAACACAACCTATTTTTCCAAATATTTTTCTTCTGCGATAATAAATTCTTGGGATATTACACGTGTTCCTTCCTCTGCCGTAGTCGCAAGATCAAGAAGTTAGCCGCGCACACAACGCAACATCAACATTTTACTCACCGGCCGAGCTCGGCCGTCGAGTTGGCACGCCCCGCACACAATTGAAGGACGTAGTTAGCTCATTAGTTACTCGGTCTGCGCGCCGCGTAGGCTTGGTAGTTTTTAGGGTCAACATTTTGGCACGCCCAGTGGGACCCAGTGCTAAAACTACGAAGTTCACATGATAAATCAAGATCTCAATTGAGTTCCATTGGATGAGATTTGGCACCTATTCAAAGAAAGTTCTGAGAGGTATGCCAAATTCCTTGAGGAGTACTGTAGAGATATTGACAAAAGGCTAGAGGCCGGGGGCAATTTTTCGCTCCGGCCACAACCAACTTTCGGCCTAAGAAGATTGTCGAGACGGCCAAAGAAAAACCTGGGCCACCCGTTGTTTCGGTCGAGATTGAAAGTGTGGTAGGCCTAGAAGAAGAAGTTCAAGTTTCTGAGCCAGAAATTGACTTGGAAAATAGTTCGTCAGAGGAATGTTCCAATGACGAACAAGACCAATTCACAATTTCAGTTGAACAAACCACGCTAATTGATATGATTATTGGTGATAAAGTCGATATGGAGAAATCTCGTTCGGCTAAGTTGTTCGAGTTAAAAGCCGAAACTATGACGGTCGATATGGTTATTGGCGATAAGGCCGATATGGAGAAATCCCATTCGGCTAAGTTATTTGAATTAAAAACCGAAATTATGCCTGAGGGGCATAATAATTGTTCAACACATTCGGCGGCTGAGAATAAAAAATATGTCGCCATGTTAAACGTATTTGGCAGTGGTTCTTTATTCGGCCTAGAGCGAAATCAAGTTGAGAATTTTAATATTAAAATATCTCGGCTTGGAATAAAGCATCGTTGGCCTCCCCCTGTTTATGATTCGGCCACTTTTTCTTTCCATTTGTCAAATCTTTTTCTTTCCATTTGTCAAATCATTTTCTTAACCATTCGGTCTCTTGACCGATACTTAAAAAATAAGGGGGCAATGAGCAATGAACATTGGGCATAATAATTGTTCAACACATTCGACCCCATTTGGTTTTTCTCGGCCCATTTGGTTTTTCTCGGCCAGCTCGTCCAGGGTATCAGGCTGTGGAGTGGATTCACTCGACCATACATTTCTTCGACTGCGCTAATTTCCTTAACCATTCGGCTTATGGGCCGAAGCTCAAGGAAACTGAGGGGCAATGTTTGGACCCAAAATGACATTTTGGGGGCCGAGCTTAGAAATATTCTTGGCCCAATGTTGTTTAGAATGGTGTTATGGGCCGGCCTTGTCAGGGCTGGCCGAGTCCTGATATGAGAAAGATTACTTTGGATAAAGACGAAGAAGTTGAATCCTTATACGACGGGGAGTCTCAAGGTTGGAAGTAAAAATGAATCTAGTTCATTATAGGGCTTGGTACAGAGGCCTATTGGAACTAGGATTGGTTGAATCATAATCAGATTGGGATAAAGAGTTCTAGTTTGAGTACATCTCTGATTCGGCCAAGAGTTTTTTAGCCACTATAAATACAAGAGGTCGTGCGACATTCTAACCTCCAAAACAACACACAAATCTGCCCTGCGCAAACCCTCGCTCTACGCGAAACCTCTCAACTTTGAGATTTTTATTTTCTTTTCGCCAACACATCTTCAGTTTGGATAAACAGCACTGTGGAGGCAACCGGTAAACATCTTCAGTTTGGATAAACAGCACTGTGGAGGCAACCGGTAAACATCTTCAGTTTGGATAAACAGCACTGTTGCCGTAGAACCAGTCGATCGCGAAGCATCTTCAGTTTGGATAAACAGCACTGCGTCGAGGCCGGTTGGTTATCTATCCAAGTCTCGGTCGAGAAGGACTTCCGGGTTCTTATTGGCAGAGGTTATCTCATCAGTCTTCTCGGCGAAGTGAGGTATTACGAATTACCAGGCTTGGCACATCGAACGCCGAGTTGTTTTATGATCGGATACTCGCAGGTTGGTTTCAGAGTTCGGCATTCAGACGGCCGAACCACTTTCACAGTCAAGACCTACATCAGTTTTGAGTACCTGTGCCCCTATACGTTGGTGTCGATTCGGCGTGCTTATACCTTCACGAATATAATCACCGTGACCGAATCCGGCGCCGACGAGTCGTGAACTTCGCAAGACTAGCAGCCTTGTCTTCAGGCTCTAGAACCCAAAGGCTGAGGCGTGTTCCTTCCTCGGCCGCAGTCGCAAGATCAAGAAGTCAGCCGCGCACACAACGCAACATCAACATTTTACTCACCGGCCGAGCTCGGCCATCGAGTTGGCACGCCCCGCACACAATTGAAGGACGTAGTTAGCTCATTAGTTACTCGGCCTGCGCGCCACGTAGGCTTGGTAGTTTTTAGGGTCAACACTTTCACAAAAAAAAATGGTATCCAACATATCACTATCGAAAGTGGCATTTCACTTAAAAAAAATCTCAATTAGGTAAATCCTTTAGACTTTTTTCCACGTAAATTATGCCACACCACATGCACAGTATGAAATAATGGACTCAACTTTCTTTTTCTCTTTTCTTTTACCTCAGTGGAATGATGACCTATTGTCTTGAACATTAAAAGGGATGAGGAAAAACAAGAAGAGAGAACAAGTCTAAAGAGATGGAGGGAAATGTATAAAGAAATACATTGTCAAACTTATTTAGTATTACGGTTTAGTGGTATTAACTCTATTTATAAGAGAGCAGTTTTAAGTTTGAATCTAGTAAATAACGAGTTTGATAGCAATTTATATTCCATAGTATATAAATATATCATTGTATATATAAAAAAATGTACTTGATTCCTATCTTGTAAGGAGTCTTTCTTCTGCCACACAAATCACAGCTTCATATATGTACAACATCATATCATTTATTCTAATGGCCTTGTATGGTATTTTAGGAGGTCTTGAGTTTGAATCTCGTTAACGGCAAGTTCGATACTAATTTTTTTTACCAGCCCATTGTGTAACTTAACCTAAAGCTCTCACCCTCTTATTGTAAATATATGATTGTTCTTTTATTAAAAAATAAAAGATAAAAAAAATAAAAAATCTATAATTTTAAACTGTGGTTTACTAATAAGAAGAAATGACATGTAAAATTCACGCGATCAAATCATGTAGATTTTTCAATAGATCCTCATGCTTGCTTTTGAGGTACGGGAGACGGAATCGGAGAATATTAGAGATACATTGATTCCACGAAAATGAGGATGGTGCTGGTTAGACCTTAAAATTTGATGGAACAAAAAACTGGAGGCATGGCCATAATTTTGGCAAGATATATATGATTCTCATTAGACAACAAATAAAGTAAATCGTGAATAAAAATTGAGACGACGTAGGCAAAACTATAGAATAATAATATAAATAGTGTCGGTGACTGCATTATTTTCAGTAATTTAAACAAACAATTTTGCATCCGTGATTCCATGCATAAAACAAAAACTAATTAGATAGATTATGAAAGAAAGACAACTTCTGGGCCTGGCTGCGGCAACATATATCTATAAATTTTGGCACCTTGTATTATATGTCATGGTGGTGGTGGGCAGGGAGGTTAGGTTTGCAGATTTCCTGTATGCCCGTGACATGTCGAGGAATGGGGTCTCTAATCAATGAATATGAACATGAAACTTCTACTGATTAAGGTTTGCAAATTCCACGAAAATGTTCATATTGTCAACTGTTAATTTTTAATGTTAGCTCCAAATGGGAAAAAAAAAAAAAAAACTGTTGTCACACTAGAAAGAAATTGACGAGAGATAAGAAAAATAAGAGTAAAGTTCTTGTATATATAACATTTCCACACTTTTAGTGTGAGAATTCGGCATAACAGTGTATCTGATACATACAAAAGTTTCTCCTAAAGAAAGTTGTGTGCTATTAGATTCTAATTAGTCTCTCGATCTTGACCAAGAGGGGTTTTTCTCTTTTCGTTCGTTACAAAGAGATGTTATGTTCTCCTAGTTGAGGACCTAATGTAACTTGATGTATGTTTTATATAGCGTCTTTGAACCATCCTTAAGCTCTTTTGGGTTTTGAAGTCATTTTGGCTTAATGAAACACCTATCGTTGCACCTCACAAAAAAAAAAAAGAAAAAAAAGAAAAAAAGATGATATGTTCTTTCCTTCTTGTTTTGTATCCTATATATCCTACATTTTTCAAAATTTTCGACCAATTATTTGGTGATTGCAGGTACCTTCCACTATTTCATAGTAAGGGAAAAAAAATTAACAATAACAAATCAATCATCAGAAAATTGGGTCCGACGTATGATGATGTTCTTTGATTGCTTTAAATCAAAGACATCTGTTATGATCTTTGAAACACGGTACTGGAGCGGGGAGGTTCGGCGACTCGTGAAATTCAAAATTTTTAGATTTGGAAGCGGCATGAATTCCGCAATTAAAAAAAAATTAAAATTATTAAGTTATTCCGCTTCTTATCATACCACAGTAAATCTTCAAATTCAAAATAAAACCACTGTTCTAAAGGCGGCTCTAAGCGGTTGACCACTGCCCCAATTCATTCGTCTCTAGGCATTTGAAAAATTAAGAAAATGCGTGTGGACATGCTTAGGCGTCCGCCTAGCCCACCTAAACCTGCCTAGGTCAAAACCCTGATTTAGACAGAACATCGATAATTTTTATTTTGCATTTTAATTTTTCAATAAAAATGTAAGAAACTTGTTGAATACTTGGATAAACACTCATTATATGTTTGGTCTCCATGTTTTCAATATGTTCTAATATTTTATAATTTATATATCATTTTATTTTGTAATAGATGTATCTCAATATAATTATGTGTGTGTTTTAAGTATAAATAAATACTTATTTATACAATAAACAATCATTTACTTAAATCCACCTAGTCCGCCTAGGCCCCCCCGGTCTAGCCGCCCATGCGCTAGTCCCCAACACGCCACCTGACTAACGTCTAACGTCTTTTAGAACCTTAAATAAAACTATAACTAGTGGATTGCCTTAGTGATTAGGGCATTCGTCTTCAACTCATTACGTCGTAGGTTCAAACTCTCCCCCTCATTTAAGTAATTTTTGAAAATTATAAAATAACTAAAAGGTTTTTGAAAATTTCAGTTACACCCTCATTTTAAAGATTTGCTCCTGAGCCGAAGTACTCAATTAGCTCCCAACATATCCCGCGCCCGCTCCCGGACAATAGTAGCGACTCGTGAGAGCTTTAGCTGTATCATGGTCGCTTAAAATATCACACAAACAGACAAATATTTACATGACATGGGCAGTGAGCAAATAATTTTCTCACTATATTTAAAGTAAGAAGAAGAATCAAGACTCGTGAACAATAAAACATGTCTACATAATCTTTTTCTTTGTATTTTACTGTTAATTATTGGATTTTCACACCTATATATATATATATATATATATATGTGTGTGTGTATATATATAAATACATGTTCTCCCTTCACATGCACCAACTATATATGGTGGTTCTCTTGTTTCCAACTAATGCTTTTCATGGTTTGATTTAAACAAAGAAAAAAAAATAGAGTTTTATAATTTCTCATAGAGGAATTAAGGTGGTTAATCATGGGAAATTGTGTGGAGACATGCAAACAAAACCAGGAGCAAGAAGATGGTCAAATGCAACAGCAGCAGCAGCATGAGCAAGACGACGATGAGAGAGAAAATAAAGGTAGATTTGTGAAGGAAAAAAATTTGGGGAAAGATGGAAACATAAGAGTAAAGATTGTGTTGAGCAAAGAAGAGCTGGAGTGGTTGATGCTTCAGCTGAAAGATAGTGGAGGGAAGAACTTGGAAGATGTTTTGCAGGAGATCCAGAAAAGCAGAGCCAAAGCTATTGAGGGGTGGAAGCCTTCTTTGGAGAGCATCATGGAATGCCCTGAAGTAATTGAGATGGATAGAGTCTAATATTTCAAACTTTTGCTGCTGCTGCTCTGCTGCTTCTTCCTCGTCTTCTCCTTTTTTAGTTTGTCTATTTTCAACTTGTTTTTAGGGTTTTGAAGTGGTTGATGATGACCCAACTGTGTAATTAAGTTTTTTTTTTTCCTGGAATAGTGAGCCCTGATGTTGTTTGTGAGATGTAAAAACTTCTTCAGATTTTTGATCGGGACCATCTAAATATGGTAATGAGAAATGCTAGATACTTTCTTCATTTGCCTTTTTCTATTTCTTTTTTCACTCATTACTTGATACATGTATTTTATCAACAAATTAAACGACATAACTAATGCATTAAAATCATAAATTCTACTTTTTTTAATTTTTTTTAACAAAAGATATTATTTACATTAAGTAGGAGGGTGGACTTAGCCTCACATTGAACTAGCAATAATGTGGTTCAAATTCGCATTTGGCGAAAATTGAACATCACTAGGCCGTAGTATTAAGTAGCTTTTCCATCTTAAAAACATAAATTACGTAGTTTAATTTATTAGTGGAATACACGTGTCAAGTAATGAATGGAGAAAGTAGGTGGGAAAAGCAAATGGCGAGGATAAATCTTATATATTTGTACACGCATTTTATCTCCTTATATATTAGTATTGTGTTTCTTATTATTTAATTAAATAATAAAAAAGTACCGAAATTATTTCTCCTAATTAATTTCCTCTCGCCATTAAACCATTTGTATTTTATTATGAATATTTGCATGTATTTACCGATAGGCATTTGCTCATGCAATTAGATATCCGTACAAATTCAACTTAAAAATTGGTTTATAATCTTCACGGTCCAGGTTGACAAGTCCATGACTAACTTTTTATCTAAGAAATTCATCCCCCATATATTTTGTGGTTGATTTATAAGAATTCGTGTTTATGATCTAAATAAATCATTCATATTATATATAAATTACTCTGTAAAGATCATTTATACAAAAAAATCAATTAAAGCTATGTTTGTTTATTCAGTCAAGTATAGCAAATAGATAAACCGTTAGTAAGATACTTTTACTATTTCCGATCATCTATTTTTATAAAATTCAATGACTAAAACAATCTCATATTTTATTATTTTTTGGAGAAATAATCTTTTATAGTGATTTGTAATGTTAACAGTTCTGATCATGAGCAACAATTTATGTGATCGGTCACAAAAGTGTTTGAGGGAATTCCTCCTCATCCTTTTGAGGAGTCAAGTTAGTTCCATTTTTAACCTACTATTTTCTACATATCTAGTTAAGGGTTCACCAACAGAATTGTGTATGGTTTCATTCAAACGGTCTTCTACGGCAATAAGTTTCGAAGACGTGAGGCTTTGATACCAACAGACACAAGAAAAGTATCCGGTTAAGAGTTGACGAACGATTCCCCTTTGATATAATTCTCAAAATCCAGATATTGAGAAAAGCTCTAGTTTAATTGACAATTTGAGGAAAGTTGAATCAATACAACCCTAAAAGTCAATTATAAAGTCTTAGAGAAAACCCTAGTTGCAAACTTAAGACTTTGGGCCTATAAGTTGAAGCAAGCAGGCAAATGCATGTCGCAGTTGAATTATGACTAATGAAACGAGTGATATGATATGTCTCACAACTATTGCGAGTTTAGCACCAGCATTAACTAGCCACAAACTCAATTTCTAAATACATTAAATTTTTTTGGCTCCAACTCGATACGATCAGTGATCATTTTTGGTTCAGACTTTGAGACCTGTCTTTTGTTCTTTTTTTTTTGGTGAAGAAAAGACGTGGGAGATGTAACATGAGGACTTTTCAAGAGGTCATCCATCCTTACTCTCGTCCAAACTTGTTTAATTTCGAAGTTTTGATGGGATACAGTGCATGTGAATTGGTATGATCGCATCCTATGTCTTTAGTAACATGTTTTTGGGATAATCTTTACCGATGCATCAACCAGGTCATAACACTTGTCCATTTTAATTGAAATGGTATAGTTCAAGCTGTCCTACCATATAAGAGGTGAAGAAAAATAAAATAAATGAACATTGAGCACAAACCCCTCATAACCTCTCACACTAAAAAACAGTAGCTACTTGGCTCCAATTTGATCAGTGGACACCCCACAAAGTTGAACTGAAGACAAGTTGTAAAAGGTCAAAAGCCCAATCCATAGGTATGTCTTATAATTTTGCCTCTCCAATCCATGTTTGGGTAAGTTTGAATTCAATTAATTTCAAATTAAGCCCAGGTGCAAACTGTAATTTTGAAAACGGAAATTACTGCTTAAGCCTGCATGATCCGGTATAATTTATAACAAGTAAAATTCCATTATACAAAGGGAAAGACAGTATCTAATCAGTTAAAATCTATATTACAAGTACAAATTTCATGTGAAATTCCACAACTAATAAAATAGCTAGTTAGAATAAAGGTCTTAAAAACTGCAAGAAGCATGTGTATTTACACACCTACGGTTCTGTGTTCAAATCTCTCCTCTCCTAATACTATAGGTACAAGGAAAAAAAAAGGCCAGAAAAAACTAATGATACTAAAATCAATAGAGGCTAGTAATACCAATAATTATAAATAAAAAAATTGCAATAGTAAAATTACAAATAAACAACTCTCAGAATTCTTCAGGGATGCTCTTCAGAACTGGACCTGCAGAACATAAAGTGCTAGTCGGGGACGACTCAACACTTAAATGACCCTTCGGAATCTGCATAAACTCACCAGCTACATCCTTGAAATCAAGAACTCCTCCATTTTTGCACTTCGAAAGCATTCGTGCCGCTTCTTGCTTTGTCATCTTGACTTTCACTCTAATCACCCCCCCTTTCCCATCTTCTAACTCCTTCTTGATCAGTGGTTCAGAATTTTCATAGTAAGTGCAGGTGCCATTAATTTCTTCCTTCCTCGAGGAGGGCTTCTTGCTAATTAACTCATCTATGTATACAACATTTTTTACGTAGGGTTTCCTAAATTCTAGCATGTCATCTATCGGTTTGATGTTATTTAAGAAAGAAAGCAAAGAGTTCAACATTGTTACAAGTAAGAGAGAGAGAGAGAGAGAGAGAGTTATGCAACATGTTAGGGTAGGAAAGTGTATATATAGAGAGACTGGAGAAGCTATGGAGTGTTAATTGGGGTAAAGATAAGTCTTGATTGTGTGGTTTGGTCAAAGACAAGTGGTAGACTGTCTTATGAGTACTAATGGGGCCCCGAAGTATGATTAAGTAAAATTAACGTTAGACAAGAAATCAGAACACTTTAGAAGTGGTCAAAGCTCTTTGTATGTATTTGCATTAATAAAAGCGAAATGGTAACACTATGTGAATTTATCATTATCAACTAAATTTTTTCTCCTACAATACTAATGCTCATTCATTTTTTATTCTCATTTTTTGTTCTTGCCTATAATTGTATTTTTTATACGATAATGCACAAAAGCAGGAAATTAAGAAAGTATATAACTTATCTTGTAGAAATTTCAAAACCAAATTAATATATTGAAATAAATATGAGTGGCTTTCATGTACCCCATGAAAGAAGGCAATGTTAACATTCAAAACTTTAGTCAGTTGGACGAATTATATGGTTGATTATCGTGTGTTCTGCCGTTCTGGTCGATTAATACGCGCTTTGGATATATGGTCTTGCAACTAATGACGCATGAGGCTGACTTGACAATTGTCATGATCAGTTCAGTACTAACTTGATCAAAGGGGCAGGGTGAGGTTGAACAGGGTAAACGAGGTTCGTTCTCACTTCTACTCACTCAAATAACAGACCTTAAATTTTATTCGATACGAAAATTGAAGGATATCTGTCTAATGTTACTAGAAAACTCTCCGGTTATTCAAATAATTATATTAGTTTTTTGGTTTTATTAAGAGAAGTAAAGAGCAAGAATTAAGTTATATCCTGCTGAGGATAAGTACTCTACGTACCGTTAAAGCTGAATCACGGTATATGAAAATATGTTACCAAACAAAAATTGTAAGATTTAATTTATCTTTTCATGGATCATTACAATCAAATCTCGGATATGCCTAATTAGGATTTTTTCTTTTAGAAACGATACGATATTTACGAGGCATTATTAGATTACATTCATAACAAAGCAACACCACACCATACTACACCACAATGACGCAACTAGTTAGATATCAAATTTATCAAAAGTGTATGCTGTCATAGCATCCATATGGAGACAACCACAACAATCAGAAGAAAAAGGCAGATAGACTGAGGTCACAATCACTTCAGCCTCATGGAATTAGGGTCTAATAGAAGCATCATTAGATTGACTAATTTAATCACGTAACGAATACACTGAGAAAAGTAAGCACAAGAAACCAGAAAGTGCCATACAACAGCTTGCACGCCGAACCTCTTTTCATTGGTTAAAAGATATTTACCCGACGAAATATTCAGTTTGTAGAGGAAATCTGATCAACATTTAGGGTTTACATAAAATCTTTACGAGACGGAAAGTATTCGTAGGGCAAACTTTTATTCATCGGGTAAGATTTTGGCGCCAAGAGGAAGATAATGACAGGCCAATACTTTGAGGTTTGCGGGACGAACTCCTAGTTCCACAAAATGTATTTTCGGTTAAAGTTTTCTTATAATCCATGTCAAAAAATTTGAAAACAAAGATATAATAAACGGTAATACATTCTTACCATGTTTTTATACCACATTTATATATGGCATCTGATGTAGACAGCCACATCATTTAAATTAATCAGAATTTAATTTAAATTAAAAACCATTTAATAAACAATAATTAAAAAAAAAAAAAAACTAGAATTAAATGGTGATTGTGGCATATAAGGAGTCTTCTCCTTCCTTCTCCCGTTTCTTCTTCCACGCCATTTTTTCAAGTCAGTCAAATCCACCACAATCTAACGGTAAGGTTCATGCGCTCCCCTATTTGGATTATTGGTACGCATCTATCATTTTTTTTCAATGAACCTTGCCGTACTCTTGCAGTGGAATTTTCCAAACTCGTTCAATTCCGATCAGCCCTGAAACCCCGATTTAGGAGATGGAATGCCTCCGGTGTCTTGAAACCGACTTTGAATCGCCAGGAACATTCGAAGTTGGACTATGAGAACTCCCGAATGTCTCCGAGCTCTTGTTCTCTACATGCCCCTTCCCCACAGACCACAATTTGTCGAAGATTTTGACCTAGATGGCAGCAATTGCGCACCACTTGCGCTTTTAATTCCAGCTTTTTTTTTATATATATTTTTTATTGGTTTATTAAATGGTTTTTAATTTAAATCAAGTTCTGATTAATTTAGGGGGTGTATTCAATTGAGATTTTGAGGGATTTTAATTCTTTTAATGAATCTAGGGGTATTCAATCAGGATTTTAAGTGATTCTCTAAGATTCAAGGTGTATTCAATCAGGATTTTAAGATAGTTTATTAAAATCCTTATAAATCCGGGTGTATTCAATTACGATTTTAAAGAAGTTTATAACATTCCAGGTGTATTCAATTAGAAATTGATTTTAAAGAATTTGAAAAAGTTGAGGAATTAGAGGGAATTTGAGAGATTTCGTAGTGTATTTTAAGCATCCACAAATCTCACCTCTCCCCATGAGATTTCGAGGAAATTGAATCAAAATTTTATATGGAATCTCTATAAATCAATTAAACTCCATAAAAATCCATGGATTTATAATTCCACTAAAGTCTCTCAAATTCCCGATTGAATACACCCCCTTAAGGGGCTTTTAGATCCAGGTCCAAAAAGGTAGAGTGTTTTTAGAAGTGAGTCCAGTTATCTAATTATATGTTTTTATTTTTATTTTTATACTCATTTTGTATTTTCTAAAAATATTAAAAATCAATTAAAATCTTCTAATATTATGCATTTTCCAACTCCAAAAAATATAATTAATATCTTATAACAAAAAAACTAATATACTAACATAAATTTATTTGCAAAACATTCTACCCTAACTCAAGTAACAAATATATGAATGTATATATACCTATACGTGAGATATGAAACCTAATTAAAAGGTAGAAAAAACATAACATACCTACAAGTAAGACACATTAATCTGTGACAGGTTGATTTAAAAAAAAATCTATCATATAGGTAGATAAATATAATTAACCTGTGATATAGGTTGATTAAAAAAATTAAAAATAAAATTTATAAATAGGTTTAAAGCAGAAGGAAGAACGAGAAATAGCAAAAAGATAAATAAAAAGAAATAAGCAAAGAGATAATTAGGAAGAAATTTGATTTTTATAATAAATCTTAGTATTGAACAGATAACTATTAATAATTAAATAATTAAATATAACAAATTGGACTTATTTTAATAAATTGGACTATTCCTACTATTGGCTCAAAAAATTGGACTTATATCAAGTTTCCTCTTAATTTAAATGCAGTAATGTTATTCTTACCATATTTTTATACCATATTTATATATCATCTTATGTGGCATCTGATGTCGACAACCACATCATTTAAATTAATCAGAATTTAATTTAAATTAAAAACCATTTAATAAATCAATAATTAAAAATAAAAAAAATAAAAAAAAGCTGGAATTAAAAACCATTTAATAAACCATTTCGCTTCCTGATGAACTCGCAAAATCTACAATATCGTCCTTTGCGATTGTGATAAAGACCATCATACTTCATCAAGAGGAAGAGATGAAGCTAAAAGAGAAGTTTGAGGAGACACGGAAGGAATTTCTGCGTAAAAGTCAGGTCTTCGAACACTGGTACCAAAAGTACGCGCAGAGGCACGCTGAAATGGATCAGGAGAAAGGTGAAGAAGCAATTCCCAAGGACCCGGTCTCAGAGAAGAAATACATTGTTGAGAGCTCGAAGAAGAGAATGGAAGAGGAATGCGAAGCTCACCAGAGACATTGTATCCAGGTGAGGGAGAAGTCACTTGGGAGTCTCAAAACTCGCATGCCTGAGATCTTTCGCGCCATGACAGACTACGCTAATGCCTGTTTCATTACTTCGTCTGCTTCCATCAATGGTGAGGCGGCTGAAGAAAAAAAATGTCGTGATAGAACTGGCATGGAAGAAGAAACCGGAGAAGAAGCAGGATTGAATGGGGAAGGAAGGAGAAGACTCCTCGTATGCCACAATCACCATTTAATTCCAGTTTTTTTTTTATTATTGGTTTATTAAATGGTTTTTAATTTAAATTAAATTCTAATTAATTTAAATGATGTGGCTATCCATATCAGATGTCACATAAGGTGGTATATAAATGTGGTATAAAAACATGGTAAGAATAGCATTACATATTTAAATGATGTGGTTGTCCACATTAGATGCCACATAAAGTGGTATATAAATGTGGTATAAAAACATGGTAAGAATAGCATTACTGTATATTTAATCTAAACCTAAATCTAAAGGTATTTGAACCTAAATAAAGTAACGTAGGAAAAAAATTCAATCGAAAAAAAGAAAAAAAAAAGAGGAAGAAAAAAATAGAAAATGACACATGGTACTTCGTTACATATCTTCATGGAAGGGTATCACTAGCATGCTAGTGACTTAGTCTGACTCGCTAGCTTCATACCGATCCCCCATTTTCAATTTTTTTTTTTCTTTTTCAGCTTTTTTTAATTTTTTTTTATTTCTCTTATCATAACAGCAAACTATCATATTCATGTTTTTTAAAATATATTTTTCCATGCAAAATCGATTATAATTCATATTTAAACACTTGAAATCAATGATTTAAAACCTAAATTTAAAAATTATTTTTCTATTTTTCAACTTTAAAAATCAATGAAAAATAGTTTCAAGACCTAATATACGGTAGGATCGCGTCCACAGTTCTTGCAATATTTTCCTTAACTCCAATGCAAAATATTTGACACACCCCGACTGAGATCGAGGCATGCTAGCCGTCACGTGAGGGTGACATAGCCATGTGCACAGTGCGAAAGCATTAAAAAGAAAGATTTACGAATGAATAAAAAAACCAACTTCAAGAGTGTTAGAACAGAAATAAGTGTGAAAACACATTCAAAGCATAAAAGTCTAGGTGCAGTCAAGCATAAGAAGTACTTAATTAAACAACACCCGAAGGTGGTCCTACATAGGTGATGATCTGTCAGAACGTCCGATGTGTCCTCGTGAGCCACCAACAAAGCTACCTAATACCTGGAGGGGCGCAAAACAAAAGCGTGAGTGGGCAAAAACAAAGTTTTTCAAAATTCATTTCATAAACAACCTTTATATCCCCTCGCCGTAAAACCTATATACTTTCCCAGAAAATAGTATATACATATACTAAATCTCATCTAAAGATCATCATCGTCAATAATGCAACAAATCATGAAGATGCCATGCCATACTAATCAAATCATCAGGTAAGTAATTCAAATGCAATAATAACTGCAACAGCTCGTCAGCTGAACTCTTGCTCATAGATCATGCCTGCACATGAGTCGAACCCACTTATAGTGGTCTATACGACATGACTGGGTGTAAACAATACGCTCTAGTGCTACAATCACGTGAAGACTGTGCGAATGATCGCGGGTCACCCACGAGTCGAACCCACTGAAAGTGGTCTATACGACAAGACTGTGCACCTAACTTGGATCCAAGATGAGCGTGTGGTGCGGGAGGTGAACATAACGTGAAAGACTGTGCCCCTAACCCTGGGCGGGAGCACTAACACCGGGGTGTAGGTTAATGAGCTCTCGATGCATCTCATCATTCTCTTCATAACTCAACTTCTTATTACCAACACAATAACTTACCTGGAACTTACCAGAGCGCCCGCAGCACCAACAATCATGCGCATACAATTCATAATGCATAATCACAAGTATGTATGCATTGGCATGGCAATTCATTTATAAATTCATTTAAAATGCATATTCTAGGAAAAATACTTAGCATATAGGTATATACGGAAAACCAAAAGCCCATTCACTGGTTTGTAGACAGATCGTAGCCCCCGTGCCTAGCATGGCTACGCTCGTCCTCCGGATAAGTCTCACCTATGTGAGAAACAACTATAAATACGTTATTTAAAAGCACATAAACGAAACTAGAAAATAACTTCTCATACAATGCTCAATTGGGGTGTTTGAATATACCAAAATGATCTAAACAACCTCAGGATCATCCCCATATTTTTAAAATAAATTTTGGAGGTCCCACGCGCCGGCCAAGGCACGGCCAGATGCGCCACCACGCGCAGGCACGTGCTTGGCACACGGACGGAATTCTAACTGCCGTTAGGAATATTCCGTTAAAAGCTAACAGAATCTGCCAAAGATAACTGACGCTGTTAGAATATTCCGTCAGACTTGACGGAATATTCGCTTGTCTTCTTCCTTCGACTCCGGCGACCGTCGCAGTTGCCGGAAAACTGGGAAATTTTCAAATCCACTATTCTCACTCGATTCTCAACCATTTTCTTCGAATCTACTACCAAAATGAAGCTTAGGGTATAAGGAATCGCGTTATACCTATTTGAAACTTCGAAATTCACGGGATCACGCCGGGAAAAGCCCCAATAATCCGGCCAAACTTGAAACTCGCAGAACTCGTGATTCCGACGTCCAATCTTCACTAGCGAACCACTCCGAGGTTCGTGAGGACCTTCTAAAGCTCCATGTGAGCTTGAAATTCAAAGAAAAACCTTTGTTAAAAAGTTGATGAACAGTACTAAGATCATGGTTCCATTTTTCTGGGTTCTCTGACGTTAAAACTCAACCAAAACTCAGCAAAATACTTAGGAGGAAAAGAGGATACCTTTAGAAGCCTTGAAATGGCTTGAAACCTTGACAATCACCTCTGTGGTACTGTACCTCGACTGCCCTCTCGGAAACTAGGGTTTTTCGAAGTTGTTACGACCACCCAAGGACATCACTCGACTCGTATGAACACGAGGAGTACAATGGTGCAATTAAGAACCTCGATCTACAAGTTTTCAAGTAGTTTTGGGGTTGGTCCGTATAGTTGCAGGGTGAGAGAGAGAGAGTGTGTGAGTCCGAGAGTGAGAGAGAGGAGAGAGAGCACGGAAGGGTGAAGAAAGTCCATTGATGTGTGTGTGTGTGGTCCTCACACTAACACATCACCAAAGAACCAAAAGAAATTAACCTTAGGTTCTAATTGGTCCTTAACCAATTTTACTACAAAACCCTAACTAAAACTTAGCAAAAAGGTTCCCATAACAAAGGAAACAATACCATTGGTCCAAAACCCAAACTTTTGGACCTTTAAACTTAGCCCAATTTGAGGATTCAACCCAACGCTCAAGGGTAGAATCGTACTTTCATAAATTCGAGGAAAACAATATGTACAAATTCGGGATGGGCTGTCACAATATTTCCTAAAGCTATAAATTTTAATTTTTTCACAAAAAAACTGTGAGTTATTCTAGTCCCACTACATGTATTTGTAGGTGTGGAAAATTTTAGGAATATCCTAAATTAATTTTATTAAACATGTGGTACGACTAGAATGACTCAAATTTTGGGTTATATTGAATCTTGGAAAACGTGGGTTATATTGTGAGATCCCACATCGCCAAGGGGAGTGATCCTTATATGTATATTCCCATCCTACCTAGAGCGAGGCCTTTTGGGAGCTCACTAACTTCGGGTTCCATCGGAACTCCGAAGTTAAGCGAGTAGCGCGCGAGAGCACTCCCATGATGGGTGACCCATTGGGAAGTTCTCGTGTGAGTTCCCAGAAACAAAACCGTGAGGGCGTAGTCGGGGCCCAAAGCGGACAATATCGTGCTACGGTGGTGGAGCGGGCCCGAGATGTGCTGGACCCCGGGTCGGGATGTGACATATATAGCTCACAGTTGTTGTGCAAAAAAAATTTAAATTTTTAGTTGTAGTTATTAGGTCCCGCAACTATTTTTCATTGATTTTTAAAATTGAAAATAGAAAAAATAATGAAAGCTAATAGCGGGGGCCCCAAAGAGATTGGTAGGTGACCAAAATCTTGAGAATGTCATAAATTAATTTTAGGAAACATGTGGTACAAATAAAATGACTCTAACTTTGGTTTATAACTAATGTTGTAAAAATTCTCAAAATCGATTGAAAAACTGTGGGTATAATTCACAGTTTTTGTAAAAAAAATGATAATTTTAGCTTTAGGAAATATTTGCATTGGATTTAAGGAAAATATTGCAAGAACTTTGGACGTGATCCTACCGTTTATTAAGTTCTGAAACTATTTTTTATTGATTTTAAAGTTGAAAAATAGAAAAATATCTATAAATTTAGATTTTAAATCGTTGATTTCAAGTGGTTAAATATGAATTATAATGGATTTTGCACGGAAAAAATATATTTTGAAGAACATGGATATGATAGTTTGTTGTTATGGTAAGAGAAAAAAAAATTAACAAAAATAAAAATAAAATAAAAATTTGAGAAGGAGTGATTTGTATGAAGCTAGCGACTTGGCCTGGGTGAAGCCACTAACATGCTAGCGACACCCTTCGAAGAGGGTCAGTAGCGAAATACCAATTGTATCCTTTTCTATTTTTTTTCTCTTTTTTTTTTCTTTTTCCATTGATTTTTTTTTCTTCCTACGTTACTTTATTTTGATTCAAATACCTTTAGATTTAGGTTTAAATTCATATCCTTGTTTTCAAATTTTTTGACATGAATTATAAGAAAATTTTCACTGAATATAAATTTTATAGAACATGAAAATGATAGTTTGATGGCACAGTAGAAGCAGTGGAGGCCAATGAGGTTTAGAGTTTAGGGGTGTGTGAATAGTAATGGGTGAATAGTAACACTCTGAGTTCAAGTGTTTAAGGGCGTGTGAATAATAACATTGTGAGTTCGGCGCGCGTTTCAACGCCTGGTGCACTTGAATTTTTTCCATTGCCGAAGCATAACGGAGAAATGTTTTTTTTTTTTTTTTTTTTTTAAGAAAGGGTTCTACGTTAAAAGTTACTACTTTAGTGTGAATTCTATCATGGTTGATAGCGGCTTACAAATGTCCCACCCCTAATAATAATGCTTCGTCCGGCCAACCATGGTTGACCTCTAAGATTAAAACTAATCCCTACACCCTATTGATAACGACCTATAACTGCCCACCCCGGGGCACCAATGCTTTGTGCGGGCAACAACAGTCGACCTGTGCGATTAAAATTAAACCTACCCCTTATAAATGCCTTACCCTTGCCACTAATGGTTTACGGCAAACCATGGCTAACAAGTGGGATTAAAACTAACCTACCCCTATAACTGCCCTACCCTCGACGCAATTGGTTTGTACGGGCAACAATGGTTGACCCGTGAGATTAAAACTAAACCTTACCCCATATTGATAGCGGCTAATATATGCTCCACCCTGACACCAATGCTTCATGCATGCAATAATAGTTGACCCGTGCACCCGGGCCTGCATCATTTTGCGTGCTGATTCTTTTCGTGTGATGAGCTCGCCTCATTTTGTGTACCAAAGTCGTCTCATTTTTCGTGAGCTGAGGCAGCCTCGTTATGCGAGCATAATTTTTTGTGCGCCGAGCAGCCTCGTTTTGATTGCGTAAAAGCCTGCCTCGATTTGCTCACGCAAAGTGTGCCTTGTTTTGTGAGCTGCATTTTTCATGCGTTGAGACAGCCTTGTTTAGCATGGCAAAAGTCCATCTCGTTTTTTGTAAGAAAAGCTTGCCTCATCTTTTGTGCACCCGAGTTCGCATTGTTTAGCGTGCGCGAAGTGCATCTCGTTTTGGGTGCCGCATTTATTAACCACCAGGCAATCCACCAATAGGTCCCATCAACTCTTTATCCAAACTAGGGGTGGAAAATTTTGCCATAAACCGATTTGCCGACCGAACCATACCGGTCGGTTCATAAAGGTATGGTATAGTTTTAGCATTTTTTCATAATCGATTGACATTATACCGAGCCAACAATTAATGGTATGGCTTTGGTTTTGGATTTTATATATCGGCGATATGCCATACCGACCAATATATATATATATATATATATGTTCTATTTAGATATTTTAGGTATTTTTTACATGCTTGACTCCTCAGTTTTAGGGTTGAAAAAATAAAGGCTGTTCAGTTTTTTTTTTTTTTTTTTCTTTCTTTCTTTCTAACTCTTGCACGACTTCGAGCAGCCTTGATCTCTCGGTTTTCTTCTTCTCTTCAACGCACACCTCCCTGGTTATAAAGAGATCTTATAACCAGAACTATACTTTTGAGTTTTTTGTTTATGCATTAGTTGCTACAATTGAATTTAGACAATTATATTAGTTAGACTTTTGAGTTTGTGAACTTATAACTATTTGGATTATGTTTGCTAACAATTGTTGTTGGCTTATTAAGTTTTGATTTGATTTCCATTTTAATTTTTTAAGTCATGATTATGTTGGCTTATCATCAATTGAAAAATAGCGGCAGCAACTTCTTTTTCTCTTTTCTAGTTTGTTGTTTACCGGTTTGTGCATGGTTTTGAGCTGTTGTTTTTGTAGCTTATTTGCAACCACCAGTTGTGCCATTTACCAATTGAACCAACCAATAAGAGTTGTGCCATTTTTCCCCTCTTCTTTCTAAAATAAGAGTTGTTCATTTATCTTCTTTGGGTTGTTGAGGTGCCTTCTATCTTGTTAATGTATCTGTACCCTTCTCTACCAAGCTGTTCAAAAATAAACGCGACATTTCAATAAAAATCAGAACCAGTGAGATACATTTTAAAAATATATGGAAAAAAGGAAATTTGGAATTCGATCCTCTGCATGCATCTGGAAATCGAACCTCGGTATTGGAAGATCGTTTACAGATGGTCAAAATTGTACAAAGTGAACTAAAGTGTTCGATATTAGAATTCTTTATTCTGCGTTTAACTCCCTACTCTTTTGGTAGATTATCTCATCAACCAAAAGGCGGTATCAATTGAACCATTCATAATGGAATAGAAATGGAGGAGTTCAACAATTTATCAGTTAAGTATGCAGACATTTCAAGGATATGCAGCAAAATTCATCAGTGTTAGTCGATGAAAAATTTAACACACTCATAGACGCATACCGAGCAACCATAAATGAAGAATCTGAATTGACTATCAGCACTGCATAATTTCGAATTGACTATGATAAAGAAATCTAGTGAACAGTTTTGAGTTTTAAGAGAATAGCAGATCATGTGTGATAGGTAGTTGTGGAGTCCAATCTTGATGCTTGTGAGGCGTCGTATATATCAAGGAATTTTCTTGCCTTCCAAATGATTTCATTCTTTGTGTTTAGTGATCGGATGATAATGTATTGAATTTGAGGGAGACGATTCTGAATACATCTCCCACCAAAAGTCCAATTTCTCCAAAATTAAGGGTTTAATTTAAAGCTGCTAGACCCATCTAAGTGTCATATTTCTCTACCCACATTATATTCTCACTCATCATGAAAAGATAAAAAATTAAAATTTTGTTTCTCAACCTACTGTTATTCTTAAAATAAGCTTCAATATGCTATTTTCTCATCCACTATTATTTCTAAAAAATTAAAATGTTATTTTCCCAACAACGAAATCTCCTTCAACGATAATCTATCAGCAAATGAATGGCCTTTCAAATGCTTTGTTGCCGTTATTATGCACTCCAATAATTGTCATTAATATTCAATCATCATCACTTCCTACCCTTTAATTGAAAAGGGTATCCACACTTTTTCGTTCCAAAATTCCTCCTATCCTCATCCCTCGTCTTTTTTTTTTTGCAAATTCAGCTTACATATTGTCCATACATATCACAACTCAATGTAAGTTTCGAGCTCCAGTTACCTTGTGGCGTCCAACATATTATTATTATATAGCTTTTAAGGTCCTTATCGGTCATTTTACAAATGGAAAAACTTGTAATTAAAATTCTCATTAAAAAGTGAGTGGGAAGATATGATATTGAGGCGGGAATAACAACACTCTTAATTTATATGTTGTACTAAGTCACACTCGTTTTTTCACTCTCAACCACTTGTGTTTATAAACGCACGAGTAATCTATAATCAAAACTTCTTATTTTAATTTTGATTATGAATAAGTAAACACGTCCAAAACAAATTTCATGACGGTTAGATATTCACCTCAATTCAACATAATCAATTATGCAAATTGATGATTCCCCAAAGCACAAAAGAACACAAAAAATAATGACATGGGATTTGGTTATAAAACAACGATGGCTCTTAGCCAATTAGGGAATAAAATATAAAAGAAATTATATCCAACAAATGCTAGGTGGGTAATCACACTTCAGACATGATAATTACAAAGTTTGGAATATAATCATCATTAAGGTTGTGTTTATCTATCCATTTGCAAACCAAGTAGAGCATCACATGGTCCCGGCGGGGGTAAAACAGTCATATCACATCAAAGGCTGAACTACTTATGTTACCAAATAGTCTACACCGAATGGGGTCAAACGTTTTCCCATGAACACAGGACCCTCCGACCTCCCATCAGCTACCTTGTCTTCCTGTTAAACTCTCCTTCCTTGTACGGCTACGATTCCCTCTTTGTGCCCTTAGCTTTTAGTTTTTACATAAAATAAATACAATTATCTGTGTCCAAAGTATTTCTTTGTTTTTGTGCTGCAATTTGCTTGGTATGTATGCTGTATACTCAGTCGATCAAATTCATGTAAGTTTTAATCTTGCTCTTTTTGGTGGAATTGTTATGTTGTTTAATTTTGATTAGATTTATTTGGAACATGATGATTCTTTTGATTAGATTTGGTTTAGCAGATTCTTGCTGTGTTTTTTTTGCTCTTCAAATCATGTATTTTTCTTGCTTTTACTTCTCCCCCATGTTTTAATATCTCAGCTTTTGGTAGTTTCATAAATCATTCAGTGGAGAATTTTTCAATTAATTTGTGTTGAATTGAGTTCATGTGATTAAATCCAAGTTGTTAAGACCTGCTTTTGGTGTATGTCAATTTTTCAAGTGTTAATTAATATGCTTTTTGTTTTTCTGCAATAAATGTCTGAAAAAAACATGGGGATGCAGACTTGCAGAGCAACATATAGCTATGGATCTCATGTGATTTAGTGTGAGTGATCAGAGCAGATGTTTTGGTGGTTATTAGAAGTTCAAGGTTAAGACTTTGGAGGGGAAGAATAAGTTAAAAAGGTAGCTGTTGGTAAAGATGACGCTGGTCAGAAGGCGAAATAAGGATTTCTGTGGTGAATCAAATAGTTAGTACGAGGCTTTGTTCTTTTGGACTAAGTTGTATTGGTTGCAGAAAAAAAGGCATTCCTCACATGAAAATTCTTTGATGTTATCTCAAGGTTTTGGCAAGATAACTTATTTCTTGACTCTAGGATCGAAAACTAGGATTCCCATTTCACAACATAGATAATTACATGAGATCCACAACCATATTTCTCTGCAATTGATCTTCATAGAATCTATATATATAAATATATGATGCTGTGTTTGGATGAATAAGTTTTTGTATAATAATTTACAGTTTGTTATTCTATACGTGTTGTTATCGATTCTCATTAACATGGTATGAGCATAGGTCTGCACTCACTTTTAGAAGTGTAAGTAAGTTTCATGGATGATAGTCTTGGAAATATAAAGATCGTCCCAGATCATTTTAAAGCATCCGAACCCAATATCGACTCTTTTCAAGACATAGCTTCTTTTATCTCGCGACCAAGAACTGATAACCATCTGAGGTATTTCTTTTTCTTTGGAGAAAATAAAAGAACAAGAAATTTTTTAAGAATAAGGTCATTCAAATTAAAGCTATCTGATGTAGCATAGGTCCCGTTTGTGAAGTAGGAGAAAATTAAGAAGTGAAGCATACATGTTGAAATTCTTTAGTCTGCGGGGACTGCCATGGGGTTCTAGCACAGATGGGGAAGAAAAGGTTGATTCAGCAACTCTTTCAGTTCCTCGATTGAGTCTTCCGAAAATTCCATGTTCCTAACAGCTAGAATTGTTTTAACTGTCAGGTTGAGCTAACTGCTGTAGAACTAGAATCACTTCGATCGGATCTTGCTGATTTAGAAGAGAAGGAAGCGCACTTGAAAGCTCAGTAAGGGCACTTGATACTTCTACCATTAAATGTGATTTGCGTCTTTGCACACTACATGATAGTTATAATGCTTTTGAACATATTCAGTTTTTAGCTGAGGTCTTATATCACTTTTTGTTAATGGACCAGAATTTGTTTCCCTTTTAGGATAGGCTTTGAACTGAAATTCTGTCCTTGTCATATCAATCATGAACTGCTTCTGTTGTATGCAGGTTGGAACACGTTGATGAAATTTTGCGATCTGCTCGTCTCTCTGGCTATTTGTACATCCGAACTGTAATGACCACCCCCCAGACAATTTTTACTTTGAGCATGTACTTAGTGCATAATGCCAATTATTGTTTGCTTATATTCTCTCTTTTCGATCTGATAGAGGTGGAAACCACTACCAGGAGAACCTCCCCCTCTTGATGATACTGACGTTGATGACTGGCTTCCTCGCTTTGTTGTCTTGCAAGGGCCGTGCATTTTCTTTTACTTGTTTTCCACGGGTAAATATTCAATGAATCATAGTCCCCTGATGTCCTAGCGTCATTCTTCCCATGCGGACTTGAACATATTCTGATCACTGATGAGCTCTTTCTTGTTCCAGATTTGAGTCCTCAAGACTCCACCCTATTAGCTGATATTGTTGAAGTAAGCCCCTTGCCCAGCTTTACACGAGACGATGAAGGAACTCGACATGCATTTTGTATCTTAACTCGTCAAGGACTGCGATTCGAGTGCTCAAGCGCTTCCAAGGCGCAGGTACGCCAGTTTTTTCTTTGTTTTGGTGTAGTGTTCTTAAAGCTATGCCTTCATTTTATGTTGATTTCTTGCGTTCTTCTTTCCTACTGCCAAATTGTCAAATTCCGCATAATCAATTATACGATTAAGTTCTCGCGTTTTCTCAGGTGGACTCGTGGTTGTCAGCGTTACGAACGGACTGCAAATTAGAGGGTTCAGATGCCACAGATCCAAAGGACTTGTGAGATGCAAAATTAGACAGTTTAGGAGCAGCAAGTTGTAGATAGGTAGAAATGTAAAATCCATACTTACATTAGTTCATCTGACTCTGATGTTACAAAATTGGTTCATATTTTCTGACGTACTTACTATATAAGAATTAATAACAGAATCTGATTGAAGCAGCAATGTTATTACTGATATTGGATGCCCGTTTTCTTCTTCCTCAAGTGATTACCATTACGTGTTGCCTTTTCATTTACTTTGTTTGCATACATATCATTGTCTCTTTCCTCTATAAATAGCTGGCACATGGAATCCTATATTCGTGCGGATTCTAAGTCGAATTGTCGCCTTTAATTTGACAGTAAGAAGCACAAGGTATTCACCTAATTGAATAAAAGCTATATTTATGGAGCAAACTCTAATATGTTGTAGTTAATATTGTTTAGGAATGTGATGTGCAAATTTAAAAATAGGATTTGGGATATCTAATCCTTTATGACCTGTATTCTTTGTGAGGCAAGTAAAGCCAACCTAATTAGTATAAATAAAGGCATAGGGCTATGAGGAAGAGTGTGCGATTCACAACCCCGAGTTCTCTTTCTCCCTCTTGTTGTCCCCTCTTTACCCTCACCATACAACTTTTCCTTCAACATGATATCGGGACGAACTGTCTCTCTGGAGGGAAGATAGAGTCAAGAACGGTGTCTTTGCAATCGTATGTCTAGTGGGGAAGTTAGTTGGTTGATAGTGCTACGACGCATACCATATTGCGTGAATGCAAGTACTTCACTAACTTCATGCGTAAAATCTCGTCTCTGACAATTCTCTCAGGCCCATGGTATGGTGTTTACCATAAATGAAGCGTTATATTCTCCACATTTCTAGTAGAATGCTTTTCAACTTTAAAGATATTAGAGAAAATGGCTATTAAGACAACCACCGAAGAAAGAGGAGTGAAATATCTTTATATTACTTCCTATGAATTTGGCACTAAGCATATAAAAAAGAGCGACTTCTAAATGGGTTGTACCTAACAACCATTCGAACCACTAAGGTCCATTATGTGGCCAGCCTTAAGGTGGAAGACCCGCAAGTTCTTAAGCTTTGGCACGATCATCTGGGACATCTGGGTCAGGATATGATGCACCGAATCCTCAAAGTTACAAAAGGGCATCCTCTTACTAAAAATAAGATTGTACATTTAAATGTGCCATGTCAAGCTCACTCCTTGGGACAATTAATCACAAGACCATCTCCAACAAGTATTGATGTTGACCTTTCTGCTCTCCTCTAAAGGATTCAAGGAGATATATATGGGACCAATTCAACTACTATGCGGTTGGTTGATGCATCGACACATTGGTCACATGTTTGCCTATTGTCCACATGCAATGCTACCTTTCCAAAGATCATGGCGTAGATTGTTAAGTTGATGGCTCACCACCCTAATTATCCGATTAAGTCGATTTGACTGGATAATGTCGGAGAATTTATGTCAAAGACTTTGGATGACTATTGCATGTCTAAAGGTATTGAAGTTGAACATCTTGCTCCCTATGTTCACACATAGAATGGTCTACCAAAAATGTTCATAAAGCACCTTTAATTGATCACTAGGACCTTGGTCTTGCGCAATAAGCTTCCGATTTTTGCATGGGGCTATGCAATTTTACATGCAGCAATACTTGTCCGCCTACAACCCATCACTTCCCAACAGTAATTATTGTTATAGCTGGTTACTAGATAGAAGATTAGAGTCTCGCATTTACGCATGTTTGGGTATGCCATTTGTGTGCTTATATTGCAGCCACAACATACCAAAATGGGTCTGCAAATAAGGTTGAGATCTTTGTCGGTTATGTTTCACCTTCGATTATTCTCTATTAAAGCCCTTGACAGGCAATCTCCTTATTGCTAGATTTGCGAATCTTCACTTTGATGAGGCAATCTTCCTACAGTTAGGGAGATGAAAAAACGTCAATGTTAAAGATGAATAGTGCGAATTAGCGTGGTTGGTTCCCACTGTCTCATCTAGATCCTTACACAGCACAATGTGAAACGAAAGTATGATGTATTTTAGATCTTCATAGCCAAACAATTCTAATTATCTAGCAAGAGTGATGAGATAACATATATCAACTGTAAACATGTCTATAAGGATTGACGTGCCAAGAGGGCGTCAAAGCCGCATGCCAGAAAGGTGTGTCGCACCCCACTATATTTCATCTCGGACAGCCGCATCTAATGGACGTGCTAGTACATTGACGGCCAACCAATTAGCTACCTAGCCTTAGAAGCGAAGCAGACTAGTAAGTTTGAAAAATTCACACCCTCATAAGAAGAGAAACATGGCACAACCGAATCCTAGCTAAATCGTTGTCTTTTTTTTTTTTCCAACGCATGAGGTATTCTAGATTACGGTAGTGCCTTGGATCAGACACAACCGCCTCTTAAGAATCAAGAGATTTGAGTCCACCATGCTTGCTTGGATGCACTTTAAAATAAGAAAGAGATGATCACTGATGATACATTTGCATATATTGTAGCTACTGGGATCTTGCAAAACGATGACATCAAACCACGTTTCGTAGATGAATGTCAGCATAGATCGAACTTTATTCCTTAGCAAAAGTGAAAGGTGTTTGGTGCCATAGGGCCCACACCCCCTAATGTGAAGCCAGTTGGTCATAAGTGGGTTTTATTCAGTCTACCAATTGTCACCTTGTTGGAGCCTTTCGATTGGTTAATTCTTGTATACAAGGTAAAGTGAAAACCCAAAATATAGGTTACATCCTGAACCCATTCAAATGCCCGATTTAGTTAGAAAAATCTGTAAAATTTGTCCCTCTTATAGCTTGCTTAGTTTATAAAATTGGAAAGAAAAATCGTTGAACCCATCCAAAAAACTAATTGGTAAATCTAATCTACAAATTGCCCGATGCTTTCTTGTTTTCGTGATGGGGGTCGATTGAAGCTCTGATTGGGTTTTCATCGACGACGACGATGATAACGAACGTCTTTGGTTTGCAAATGAGAAGGTTCTTTCAAGTGTGTTTGCCTTGAGGTTACGTAAGTCTCAACCACATGATCTAATTAAAAGAGATCAGACGGCTCTGCTCACCATCTCCATTTTGGGGCTAAAATAATGCAAAAAGAACATAAATGGTGCTATCCAGACATCTCCTTTACCTCTCACACACTTTTTGTTGGAACCAAATTCGTGCCCATCTGCGGATGGAGACGAAATCCAGTCAAAATTACTTATAAGATCTAGCAAGAAGAGAAATGGGCTATTGGGGGATTTTATTGGATCCAGATCCAACTGCCTATATATTTTTGGTGAAAGAGAATCAAATCACTGGTGTAGTTCTATGAAAGTAGTATGTATGTATGATGTGTGCTACATCAGAATACATCTTTGACAATGGTGCCTTAACTTGGCAGGCTTTAGAGATATTTATCCAATCTTCACTGTGAGATCCCACATCGACCAACGGAGAAGGGGTGATGTGCCTTATATGTACATGTTCCCCTCCCTATAGCACGAGACCTTTTGGGAACTCACTGGCTTCGGATTTCATCGGAACTCCGAAGTTAAGCGAGTTTGGGCGAGAGCATTCCTAGGATGGGTGACCCACTGGAAAGTTGCTCGTGAGTTCCCAGAAACAAAATCGTGAGGGAATGGTAAGCCTAAAGCGAACAATATCGTGCTACAACGTAGCCGAGTCTGGGATGTGACAATTATGGTATCAGAGCCACTTTGTCTTTCGGTGCGAATGTGTTGGCGAGGAAGCCAGGTTCCCCTTAAGTGGGGTGGATTGTGAGATCCCACATCGACCAATGGAGAGGGGGTGATGTGCCTTATATCTACATGCTCCCCTCCCTATAGCACGAGGCCTATTGGGAACTCACTGGCTTTGGATTTCATCGGAACTCCGAAGTTAAGCGAGTTTGGGCGAGAACATTCCTAGAATGGGTGACCCACTGAGAAGTTGTTCGTGAGTTCCCAGAAACAAAACCGTGAGGGAATGGTAAGCCTAAAGTAGACAATATTGTGCTACGGCAGAGCCGAGTCTGCGATGTGACATTCATGTTGATGGCGACGTGTATAAGAGATGTGTATGGTAGAGAATATCAATCCTCGTAGAGATAATGATCAAAGAGAGGTAGAAGTCCTCGATAAATACATAGGCTAGAGTATTTATAGAGATCTTGAAAGTCCTTGTAGGGAGAGTAATCCTTATTAAACTAGGAGATTATCTAGGAAGGAATCTATGATAAGATTGTTGGAGTTATGCCCTAAAAACTAATTAAAGAGTTCCCTGTACCGCAAAGAATGGTATAAGAAATAACAGACAAGGTCACACGAGGGTCAAAAAAGATCGACCTATGCTAGGTGCCTAAGTCATTGCATTGGATGTTATTTCTTGACCAAGCTGTCTTGCTTGTGATCGATTAATGAAACTGGATTGAACCAGTTCGAGGCTGATCAGAGGAGCCATACATAATTGAGGCTAATTCAAATTAGAGTTTAGCTCATGCACGTGGCTCGTTATGAATCTTATGATTCCATGCCCCAGTCTTGTTTAAGAGTTTTTAGAGCATGTAAAATTTTGTATTTAATCATGTATACAATTAAATAATCAAAAGTATTGACCTCTTAAAGGACTACCATGATTTCTACCAAGGTTGTTCAGCCGTTGGATATGCCTTCGTGTTGTCTTCCTCATTAGAGTTCGAACAAGAAAATGTGAACTATGCAAATCCACAAAAAATCACTGCTTGCTTTGTCTGTAGTAAAACGACGATATATTCCTCATTAAGGATTGGAACCATAAGCTGTAAAATTCTATAGAAAGCTGATATCTGTAGATTTCCAACATTATAAGTCTCATTGTCCTATTATGTTTGAGGAATTCCAATTTAGTCCGCAAAGTGGACTCATGTGCATAGGCTGTTTGTTGATTGTCTTTTACTCCGTGTTGGAGTTGTTCTTGTTCCATGATTACATTCCATTTTGAAACTATGCGTGGGTGATCCGAAGTTGCAGACACACTTCTCGTGTCCTTCGGATTAACTAATACTTGCACTTTAGATTGTAGACGATGACATGTTGTCTAAGCTTAATTACCACACTCATTCATTTTCCATGAAGCAATCGGGATTTGCAGAATCGACCTGAATATTAAGATCATTTGTTGCGCTCACCAATTCCTAGATTGTAGGAATCTCCAAGAATATAAGAAACCTGCCTGATCCCCATAGCTCGAAATTGCATTCCGCGTAATTCTACAAAAATATGACATTTGTATCTTCACGATGGTGTATGGAAAAAAACCCAGTTTTTTCTGAGCATGTACAGTTTAATCTATCAAGTTGACAGTGCTGCTGCGATGTGCTGGTTAAGCTGTCTTGTTGTTCAGCTTCTTTGTATGCTAGATTTAAGACTGTTCTATCTGTTGAAAAATTCTAGAAAAATATTAACATTGTATCTCCACTTCTTAGCTTTCCAACCCAATATGGTACGTCACTTGGAAAAGTCAGGAAGGCTTCAAAATCTTCATTTTCACTGTTATGTAGGTCATGAGAGAATGCAACTTCGACTGTCTTCCTTCAAAAAACTAGAAGGATTGATTATGTAAAAAATTATGAAAACTTGACATGACGATCTTCAGTACCTTAGCCTTTTGTTTCAGAAAGTTAGTTTTTCACCAAAAATCATTCGAGTGCGCATAATGAGTTTTAAGGCACAAATACGTTTCTCCCAGAGCTTCACAAACACTTACCTTAGTCGAAGTGTTAATGGACTTGGGCTGAGTTCCATGAAAAGCTGATTGCAGACTTTAAACGAAAGGTCTACAAGTCGAAAGTGCGACGAAGTGTTGGTTCAAACGGAACCAAAGCCACATTTTGCTTCTTGGCTTGGAATTGTGATCGTTGCATTTTGGAATCGATGCTTGTGCTCTTTCTAGGGGTAAGACCCAATGAATTTCTTCCTATGCTGGGATTTTACTATGCTCGTCGGAGCAGTTGTGTCGTCGTCGGAGTTGCTGGCTCTACCAGAATGGTTGGTGGAATTGGTATGATGGCATGGACTTGGATTTATAAGATTGCAGCAAAATAACAGAGACACATTGAAAAGAGGGGTTGTGTGATCAACACATATCTCTTTTGCAAAACGATAACAATTAGTCAGATTGTGTTCTTAGTTGTTTCACTCTAAAGCGAATTAAACTTTTCAAAAAAAAAAAGATATTGGAAGAAAATAACTAAAAGTATTAGAAATCTTCCCTTTTGTGTTTGTTTTTTAGAGCATCAATTAAAGCTCTGCCTTCAGGATCTTCTGGGTTTCATCGTCGTTCGTGGCAAAAGTCGCTTGCCAGGGAAATATGAATTCAACTATCAATGAAAGAACCAATTGTTAGAATCAAATTCGCACACATCTGAGGACGAAGACAAAATCCAGTCATAATTACCCATGAACTCTGGCGAAGGGAGAATGAGGTTGATTATAGGGTTTGATTGAATCCTGATCAGACTGACTACAAATATCTGGGGAAGGAGAATCAAATCACTGGTGTAGTTCTAAAAAAGGAGTATGTATGATGTGTACTATATCATAATACATCCTTGATGATGTACCTTGGCTTCAGCAAGCTTTGGAGATGTTTCTCCCAGTCTATGTGTAGACGGTGGTGTGTAAGAGAGAATATGTGTATGGTAGACAACATTAATCCACGTAGAGAGAATGATCAGAGAGTGGTAAAAGTCTCTCGATAAATACCCAGGCTAGAGTATTTATAAAGATATTAAGAGTCCCACTTTTTTGCCCGGTTTCACGACAATGAGATATTAATTTCTTGATGCCTTATCTTTCTTTGAGGGATCAACATGATATTCAGATAACCACTATTGGTGTCCCTAATTGCCCGGAACGGCTTGTTTGGGATTCTAGCAAAAATGGTATTTACTCGGCTAGGTCGGGGTACCGTTGGATTCAAAGCCGGACTTTACGTGCGAGGGATCATCGCCTCTCTGCTGCTCGTCAGGTCCCGACAGTATTATGGAAAGCTATCTAGAAGCTTGAGGTGCCTCTTAAGTTGCGGCATTTTTTGTGGCTTTCGCTGCATAATTATCTTCCCACTTGTGATGCTTTTTTTTTCTCGCCGGTCTTCTCATTCTCCAGTGTGTCCTATATGTCGTTGTCATGCTAAATCACTTGAGCATCTCTTTCTTCTCTGTCCTTAGGTTCAACCTGTTTGGTTTGGTGGTACTTTGAACTATAAAGTTGCTTGTGATGGTATCCACTCTTGGGTGCTTTGGTTACATGAAGTTTTCTCCCCAAGTTTTGGATCATTTTCTGACCAGCATTGCATACAATCTTATGTTGCTTTCACTTGTTGGTTTATCTGGAAGGCTCGTTGTGACTTCGTGTTTAACCAGGTGCCTCTAAATCCCAATCATGTCTTATTTGCTTTATCTTATTCGATGGGGTCTTTTCTTGCTGCGAAGCATGTTGCGGGGTCCTGTGGGGCTGTGGGAACGGGTCGGCAGCAGCAGGTTCTTCGATGGAGCTCTCATCCATCTCTGTATTCAAAGATTAATGTGGATGCTAGTTGGTCTAAGGGCACCTAACTGGGTTTTGTTGAGGTGGTTGTGAGGTCTTCTGAAGGTCGTTTTGTGGCTGCTGCGCGCTACTCTCTCCGGGCTCCTTCTGCTGCCGCGGCTGAAGCTTTTGTTTTGCTTCATGGCTGTGAGTTGGGTGTTGCTCTAGGTATTAATTCTATCACTCTTGAATCAGACTATCTGGAGGCTATTTCTTGTCTTTCTCAATCTCTTGAATCTGGCAGTTGGGAGGCTTATCCTATCTTGACTCGGGTCAAGCAGCTTGAGGGGGCTTTCCAGCATTGTTGCTGGTCTTGGGTGCCAAGATCAGCCAATAAGGCGGAGCATGTGCTTGCATCGGTTGGTCTTACGGAGATTAGTGATTATGTTTGGGTCGATCGGCCCCTATCTTCGTTGGTCTTTGTTTTTAGCAATGATGGTCTTCCGTGTCCGCATTAGTTTTGTTGTGGTAGTGGTTGGGGTGTGGTGGAACTGTCTTTTGATGTATCCCCTTCATTGCTATCTTTATGTTTTGTTTGTTGGTGTTAGCCTCTCTGTAGGCTTTCGTGCGCTCTTTCTGTCTTGTTGCTTCGTTCTTTTGTTCGATGCTTCGGTTTCAAAAAAAAATAAAAAAATATTGAGAGTCCTTGTAAGGAAAGCAATATCCCTATTAAATAAGGAGACTATCTAGGAAAGAATCTAGGCTAAGATATGCAATCCTCCTAGGATTATGATTACATTGCCTAATCTTGAGATATCCTAGTTTGACTTGAATTGGGGTTCCTTACTTGGAAGACAAGTAATATCTTCAATGGGCTTAGAGCTAGTGGAGCAGTTCCGCGCTACTCTGGCTTATGGTAATCTGATCCCGAATACAAATGTAGCTCCGATCTCACTGCAAGAGCTTTCTGTCATTTTAACCACCTAGAGTGCCACTTGCCATAGGGTTCAGAAAATAATGGTTTCACGCATTTCGTAATTTCTGGCTGTCTAATCGAATGAATTGGAGAAGATCAAATGATATAAATTAATAGGGGGTGTGTGAGAAGTAAAAAAAAAGTGCGAATAGCACCACTCAAACACAATTTACTTGTACCACTTAAACAATATTTAATATAAAATCGCTCTATGCAAAGTGACACGCTAGGAGTAGGATTATCTCCACCTCTCTTTTTTCGTCCTCATCCCTCGCCTCTTATGTTAATTTTTCTAGAGAGAGAGACAAAATAGAAAGTGTAAAAGAATAGGAGAAAATGAGAGGAAAATCGAAGATAACATTTTCCATATAGCTCGAAATTGCATTCCGTGTAATTCTACAAAAATATGACATTTGTATCTTCACGATGGTGTATGGCAAAAAACCCAGTTTTTTCTGAGCATGTACAGTTTAATCTATCAAGTTAACAGTGCTACTGCGATGTGCTGGTTAAGCTGTCTTGTTGTTCAGCTTCTTTGTATGCTAGATTTAAGACTATTCTATCTGATCCCAAAACAAAGCTGGGGAAATTTTCCGGCCAAAATTCCCAGATCCGGCTTTCTCCTTCGCTGTGTCCGTCTGGGACTGTGCGACCTGCAAGCCTAACCGGGTCGACCCGTTACCAGGCCCAACCCAGCAACCGGCCAAACCCAAAACCCAGATCTGACCCGACCTGAACACAATCCTAGTTTCCATGGTCAGCGAGTGGGTGTGCGTGGAGTGCTGTCAAGGCCAGTGCGTGAAGCACACGCGCCTCCGTCAGAGATACTATGCTTTGTCGCCGCCCACAGAGGAACCGGCGAATTTTTCGGCGACTCCTCCGGCGTGTGCGGTGGAATACTGTGAGTGGACCCTTCTTAAATTGCATGTTTTTATAAAATATTAGTCTTTGCATTCACGAAAAGCATAATTTCATGATTTTACTTTTTATGCATTACTTATGATCAAGGTTCTAAAAAACGCTAGGCGCTAGTCGGGCGGCGGGCTGGCGCCTAGCACCTAGGCAGTCTAGCCGGATTTAGGTAAATTTCTTGTATATCTTGTAAATAAGTGCATATTGACACTTACAAAAAAATTATACTTGTATGAAATCCATGGATAAGATAATAAAAGAATGATAAAATGTAAAAAGAGTATTCAATAAGTCCAAAATTAAAAAATACATTAAGCATATATGCCATATAACCATAGTAATGAGTATTATAGGATAAACGGATCTCGCAAGGTCATTCTTCACAGAGGTTATTAAATAATACGAAGCAAACCAAATTCCAATTAATTATAGTAAACAGAAATTTGAGATAATTAATTTTATGTCCTACTTTAATAAAAATGAACGCCTAAAATAAAGAAACTAAAAGAAAGGAAAAACATAAAATAAACAAATAAATTAAAATAAACAAATAATAAAACAAAAAGAAAAGAAGAAAAATGAAAGGGCTCACTTGGATTCGAAATCAAGACCTCGAGCCATGGGAAAGGCACATAAAAAAGAATGAAAAATATGATGGGCGCAGGGTTCGAACTAAAGACCTGGGAGCTTGTGAGGACGCGCTGACCAACACGTCCAAGTCCAAACTAGCAGCAATCTTTTGCAACAGTTACAATATATGCTAATTTAGCAGCATCGTGATCATTTCAAAAAAAAAAAAACCCTAGCATTTGCGACACTCTATGTCCTCGAGCCCAGAGCCCCAAAGGGCTCTCTGTCTCTCCGTGTCAGAACGTCCATTCAACAGGGAGTAGGATTCATGGCATGCACACTTGTCATGCATCCATGTGGTGAACTTCTCTCATTTCTGATTGCTATTTAGAAACCCTAGGCCTCTCTCTCTAGAATATGAGAGAAATCTCTCAATAATAGCAGGATCCCCTCTCATTTCACTCGGCCCGCTCTCCCATTTCTCTCAAACCTCTCTCTTTTAAGATAAAAAAAAAAAATAAACAGCTCTCATTTCCCTATAATGAAGAACCCTAGCCGTTCCTCATCTACCATTTTAGCTCCAATGCTTGCCCCTCCTCTCTCATTTCAATACTCAATCTTCTCTGCAAAAACCAAAACCAGCGAGTCCTACCATGAAAATGGTGGCACATTGAAGCTTCAATCTTCCCACAGACGTAAGCGTCGCCCCTACCATTGTTGAATATGTGTCCATTTGATGATTTGAGATAGAAAAAAAATAAGAAGACTAACACATGCTTTTTTTTTCTTTTTTTTTTATGTATGAGAGTGAGGAACCGCCTAGCACCGCCTAGGCGCCCGTCTAGAGCCCAGCCGATTTTTCCAACCGATTTGCAAGAAAACGCCTCGGGTCACCACCTTTCAGCGCCTAGGCGGCCGCCTAGGCCGTTTTTTAGAACACTGCTTATGATTTATCGAATTTACGTTTTACGAAAGGTTATGAATTATTGGATTTTCGTATATGAAATTCTATAGATTACGAATATGATTTATTTTACGGATTTATGAATATGATTTATTTATGGTTTATGAATTGAGGCTTTGAGTTTTTGAGCTCCGGTGATTTAATACGAGTTTTTGAGATACATTTTTGGTGCTTATCTAGTGGGTTATCATACAACACATACACACAACACGGGTATGTAGACGTCTATGGCCATTGGACACAGTTGATGATATTTATGACATACTCATAGCTTCACTAGCCACGGCTAGTGTTGGTGTGTCATGTTATATATATGTTTCTTCTTTGGCGTAACCCAGAGTCGTACAGATTTACCTTCAGGTGATGGACCTATTAAATTTCTTCACTGGCTTAACCCAGTGTCGTACAACTTCACCTTCAGGTGATGGACCCACTATATATGTTTCTTCTCTGGCGTAACCCAGAGTCATGCAGCTTCACCTTTGGTTGATGGACTCATTATTTCTTCACTGGCGTAACCCAGTGTCATACAGCTTCACCTTCGAGTGATGGTTATGCCTTCGGGCGACTATGATACCCCTAGTTGAGTACATCATTGATGTGATTTACAGATGTTTTATGGATTTACCTTCGGGCGACTATATTACCATTACTAAGCATTGGTTTACACGTACATGTTTTACGAACGTTTTTCATGACATGCTAGAGTTTTCAGAAAACCTACTATGTAGTACTATATATGTATTTCAAAACAAGGGATTAGTATGTTCAGAAAGAAAATGTTTTCTTATTATTAGTATTAGTATTATAAACTTTGGTCCACTCACCCTTTGTTTTGCGCCCCGTTCAGGAGTTAGAATCGAGGCATCCGATCCCGGCGTCAGGGCACTTACCCATAGGTATCTTCGAGTCTTCTCTATGTAGGACCAATTCCTTTGTTCGTATCTTTTTATACTAATTTTTTCACATTATTCTTGATTAGTTGTATGCTTTAAACAAGTTTCCGCATTGACATATTTCTTTCTAACTAAGTATTTTATTTGTATCCATGTTTAAAATGGTTTCGCCACTCTTGGGTGTCGGCTAGCACGTGCCTATCCTGATATTTGGTGATATTGGGGTTGGGGCATGTCAAAGGTTGCGTCTGCCAAAGCATTCAATCAAAACAGTTGGAGCAAGGTAACCTAATACTGTTTCATGACACCTTGCAATGTTGGCGTGTTTACCAACGTACATTTGCTAAGAGGACTTTGTCGTACCACAAGGCAAGAGCCTCTTTTGGGTGCCCTCAACATTCACGCTGGGGCTTTTTTATTCTCAACTTCAGTGTGTTGGGTTAACTGATTGTTCTTAACCGTCAGCACCGTTTGAATATGGAGATGGTACATGAGCTTTTTTATGAGGAAGAGTCAAAGTTAATTTTGGAAATACCATTGAGTTTGATGGGTTGTAAGGATATGATTATTTGGCATCATACGAAACATGGAGGGTATACGGTTCGAACGAGGTATAAGGTTGCGATGGAGTTGCAAGCGAATCGGGAGTTTGGGAGAACAGGTACGGGCATGGCAAGCGGGAAAGCTGAAGGGGACCGACTGTGGAAAGGAATTTGGGGGCTTCATGTTCCTAATAAATTTAAAAAACAAAGAAATTAGGTTTACATCTTTCTTTTTGCTACTCCATTGATTAAAATCCTATTCATTTTCAATTTTTGATCAAGGTCCTTGGTATTAATAACATCATTAATTATTTGAATAGTAAAATATTTTTATTTTAAATATATTCCTTTAGTGTTTAAAATATTACAAATTTATCATATATTTTTATTTTTAGTTTGTACCTTTTTTTAATTTGCAAATATTTTTTAATTTGTACCAATTTTCTTTTCATTTTTAATTTGTACCCATATATTAGTTTCTTTTTGTGCCCATATTTTTTAAAGTTTTATTTGTGTTTGTACCCATGTGTATACTATCACGTGACATTGTATATTTAATCAATGATAGAAAAATTACATATGGTATATTTATGTTTTATGCCTAAACTTTGTATCATATATTTATATTTTTAGTTTGTATCCACTTTTAATTTGCAACATTTTCCTTTAATTTGTAGTATTTTCTTTTTAGTTTTATTTTGTACCGATGTATTAATTTCTTTTACCACCTATATTTTTTTTTAAATTCATTTGTACTCATAATTTTTTAATCTTTTATCAGTGCCCTAATTTATTTATAATGTACCCATTCTTCCTTATTAATGTACCACTTTGTTATATGGGAAATGTACCAATTTTTTTAACACTATGGATACATTCTTTTGCCATTTATTATTTCTTATTTTACATAGTTTTTATCCATTTATTCAATCAAAATGTTTGAAATTTTTTTATTGTAACCGTTTCTAATTGTATTATAATGAGGGATTTTAAATTTATAGGATTATAAATCTTATAAAATATCAAACAATTAATGTCAAAACTATAAAAATATAAATAGTACTAGTAATATAATGAGGTGTACAAAGTCAAGGGACTTTGATCAAACTTTGAATATCATTAAGGTTTGAATCAAAGAATGTTAAGGATTAGGGACCGCATCCAAAGTATCCCTTAAAAAAATTATGTGGAGATGTTGCAACGGTTCGCTGGCGGTAAGATGGAATTTGCTTCGGATACGTATGAATGTGGACGGTAGATGTGCGATGTGTGGCGCTGTGGAGGAAACGAACGAACATCTTCTTCTTTTTTGGGTCCGAATACAGTAAAGGGTTCTGGTTTTGTTGCCCTTAATGAACAGTAAAATAAACAGTAATTGTCATTTGCATCTCCACCCTTGGAGCCCTCCCCCTGGCAATTGACAATAAAATATTAGTATTTTATTTATTTCTCTTATTTTATTTATTTCTCTCTCTATATCTCTCTCTCTCTCTCTCTCTCTCTCTCTCTTCTTCACCGTGGCTCCTCTTCTTCTTCACCTTCTTCACCCTCGCATTCACCCTCACCTCATCAGCACCACCATCCCCCAAACCCTCCCCGCCTCCTCCCTCACCCCCACCTTCGTCCCTCACTTCATCAGCACCACCATCCCCTAAACCTTCCCTGCCTCCTCCCTCACCCCCACCTCCGTACTCCCCATCCCGCCCGCCGTCCTGGACGCACCTCCATACTCCCTATCCCGCCCGCCTCACGCCCTCACCCTCCTCATCGCCCTCACCCTTCGTTTTCGGCCTCACGTCACCTCCAGAACCTGACAGAAAAAATATTAAAAAAGGCGTCTGACGTCAGCCAACGCTGGAACCACCTCAGGCACTCGGGCTGGCACGAATCCACCGCCCTGGCGCTCGGGCCTGCTCGGGCTCCCTCGCCAGCCAACGCTGGACTTCTTCCCTCGGGCAATCAGGCCCTGTTTGGTCCACTGTCCCCCGAGCAATCCACAACGGTGGACTTGCTCTTATGGGATGTTAGGAGGCTTTGTTGTCACATATAAAAGGGATGGCAATGTAGGAAGAAATTCTCCAGGACGTGGTCTTTAGGTTGTGGAGAATTTGGAAATGCAGAAATAATGTGGTGTTTCAAGGGAAAGCATGAAATCCAATGGAGGCAATTGAGGTATGGAGGAGACATGTGGGTGAGCATCGGGTAATTGAGAAGGAGGTGAGGGATTCTTTGGTTAAGTCAAAGAAGATTGGGGCACAGGAGGATGGTAAAGCAACTGAAGGGTGGAGGAAACCAAAGTTTGGTACATTGAAAGTAAATTGTGATGGATCATGGAATTCGAAGACGGGGCTGGGGAGTTATGGGTGGGTGATTCGAGATTTTGCAAGGTGTTTGCGAAAAGCTGGAGGGGCGGGGAATAGGCCTTTTAATTCAGCAATCTTGGCGGAAAAGCAGGCTATTCGTGCAGCACTTGTGTTTTGCAAAAACGAAGGATTTACGGAGGTGGAGATTGAATTGGATGCCCAGGTGCTATTACGAATGATTAACAAGGAGTACTGCCAAACATGGTGGTCCATTTGTTTGGGACGAGATAGGCACTAAGTTTTTATTTAATATTCTTGCTATGGATTTAAACATTTCAATTAGATTATAAATAAAGTTTATCTTTTGACAAAAAAGAAAAATTAAAATAATAGTTTATCATAATATATTATTTAGTATTTACATTATTGAATTATTGATATGATTTCCAAATGAAGATAAAAAATTATATTCTTCCGAATATAAAATTCTACAATGAAGATACATTATTTGTAAGGGAAAAAACGAGCCTATCCCAAAGAGAAAATGCTAGTATTACTCATATACCCTTTGTATTTTTTAAACAAACGATATTATCTACACTAAGGAAGTGGGGAAGTGGGCTAAGCCTCACAATAAGCTAGCAATAATGTGGTTTGAATTCATCTTTGACGAGAATCAAACTTAATACTTCTCACTTACAAATTTAGAAATATCACCGTAGTATTAAGTGGCTTGTATACCCTTGTATTAATTAAATAATAATCCGAAAAGTCGTAGTTCCTAAATGGGCCATTTCCTTCCAATTATAGACCGATAGGTGGCTCTTATGCACGGCACGGTATCGCATTCGCAATTTCGCGAGTTCAGATTTTCTGCACCCAAAATTTCCTATGGCCTCTCTGTGCCTTTGCTTTTTGGTTGAGTATTTGGTTTATTTTTTATTATTTTAATTATTATCAAGTTAACATTAATTATGTTTGGTTCAAAAAGTAAAGGCATAGAGGGGCCACAGAGAGTTTTGGGTGCAGAAGATCTGGACTCCAATTTCGCACCCGTGTTGGCATTCGTTCCTTATACTTCGCATGGGTTTTTTGACTAAACCACAAGCTTAAATCTCTCTCGCTCCCTAACTGCTCTCTCATCTCTCTCTCTCTCTCTCTCTCTCTCTCTCATCTGAGCTGAACTGAGAAAATGAGGTCTCAGATTTGCAGATCCGCTTCCAGAGCTGCGAGGTCATTCCTCTCTGCTCCCAAGGCCTCCTCCCGTTCCTACTCCGGTAACGTTTCATCTCCTCTCTGTTTTCACCTTATTTTTTTCAGCATTGATTTCTACGTGTTCGTTTCGTTTTTTGTTTCAGCTTTCTACTTTATTGATTTTAATCAAGTGTTTGATTGTCACAAATTCGGAGCTCGATCGATGATCTATGCGCCATATGTTTGTTTTCATGGAAATTGAATAAGAATTCGAGCTTGACTAAGAAATGGCTGGATTATTTTCTAGTTATTGGATTGTTTGGATGGTTCAACTTTGTTTACCTTTCCATGAATTGCTTTATCGTCAAAAACAATAAAAAAGAAAATATTTTTTTACATGAATCGTTGTTTTTCTTTTCTTTTTTTTTGGGAAATTATTATTGGGTTTTGCCTGCTTCTTTGATTTGATCTGTCGTCTCTGGATTTGACATGGATGGCCCGCGTATTGGGACACCGATCTTGCGGGACTCACCTACCGACGGTTGATGTACTGATTGTTTGATTTTTGATTCCATGATTGATAAGTAGGAACTGTTGTACATATAATTGCAGCATTGCTTTCTATCAACTGTTGTACATATAAAGGTCGTGGCTTTGTATGAGTTAGGCCTTTCCCACATCAAAAATCAGTGATTATTTCACTTGTTTATCGTGACCCACGAAAAATTTAGGATGATGCTTGTGTTTGTGTAAACCGGAGTGCAAGTTTTTTTATCGTGTACCATGTTGTCCACATTGCAGAAGGGCGAGCTGTCGCTACCGCAGCAGCAGTAGCGTTGCGCTCGAAGGCGCCTTTGTTTGCTTCAAGTTTTGGAAGAGCTGGTTCTGACAATGCATCTAGAGGATGGATTTCTGGAGCCCTTGCCATTCCTGCCGCAGGTATAGAGGAATAAAACTTTATTTCAGTTTCCATTTACTCTTTTTATCATGATATGATTTTTCTTTTTGTTTTTTAATCTGCTTTTAGTGCTGTTCATGCATATCTGGTCTCCTAATGCAATTATTCTAATTGTCCAATTGTGTTTTTGAGATTGTTAGATTATGTTTCAAAAGTGTGATATAAACATTTTAGAAGGACATGATGGTTTTAGATGTTAGAACACAGTACAGTATCTTAAAAATTTGATGTCGATAAGTTTGGGTCCAAACGAAGAGGGGCCTTGTCCCTTGCCCAAGTTTTAGCATTGTGGCTTCCGGATCCTCTTCAACAATAATTATACTGTGCTTAAGCATAGTAATGGGTTGGAATTGTTTTGCTTGGGATGTTTTCTTGACTTGCCTTTGGTCCTTAATTTCTTCCAACCTGACATTATACATGAACCCCCAAAGATACGTTACCTACCGTCAAACCTCTGCACTAATCAAATTTTATGTAGTCCTATTTATGTTTATGGGTTCTTCTCTCTCTACTTCCCCTTCCTGTCTTCTTGTCCCTCTCACGTGCACATGCACATCCACAATTGAAAAGCTTTTGTGCATTTTCTGGTATTAAAGTTACTAGACAAACTCTTTGTAATAGCATGTCCAGGATGATTCTTTTAATTTCAGTCTCTACAAACCAAATCCTAACACATCCTTGCTTTCTTTTCTCTGATTTCTCTAGCTTACATGCTCGTCGACCAGGAGGTTCATGCTGCAGAGGTACTTTGAATACCTTCTGTGCCATTTTTTTCTCACTGTTAAGTGTTAATACATCTTTTCGTTCTATTTATTTACAAGTTTTTCATTCTCTAATTAGCTGGAACGCACCTTCATTGCTATCAAGCCAGATGGGGTTCAAAGAGGACTGGTAAGTTAACTGTTTGACCTAAGATTGTTCCCTGAAGCATGTGCTATGGCTTCCATGACATGTTTTATACCTTTTTGTGCTAAGCCTTTTATTTTCTTTGATTCCAGATTGCAGAAATCATATCTCGATTTGAGCGGAAAGGTTTTAAACTTGTAGGCATTAAAGTGGTTGTTCCTACAAAGGATTTTGCGCAAAAGCATTATCATGATCTGAAGGAGAGGCCATTCTTTAGTGGCCTCTGTGACTTCCTTAGTTCCGGCCCTGTTATTGCAATGGTTAGTAGGACTAATCATATGGTTGGATATGACAATATCCTTTCATCTGGCAAATCTCATATTCCTAACTCTTGCAGGTCTGGGAAGGAGAGGGTGTGATCAAGTATGGTAGAAAACTTATTGGAGCTACAGACCCCCAAAAATCAGAACCTGGAACTATCAGAGGCGATCTAGCTGTTGTTGTTGGAAGGTAATAGCTCGATCTTGAGTTTCTGATAATTTTATTGCATTAACAGTTTAGTACTTCACTTCTCAAACTACATTCAGTTACCTTTTACCTTCCATTTAGTTTTCAATCTCTCTGTATTGTTCTCTCCGATTCTAACTTCGATGCCACAATGGCATGCAGAAACATCATCCACGGCAGCGATGGTCCGGAGACTGCCAAGGATGAAATCGACTTGTGGTTTACACCAAATGAGTTGGTTAGTTACACCAGCAACCAAGAGAAATGGATCTATGGAGTCAACTAATCAAAGTTTTTGTTTTCCTTGATTTTCCGGCAATGTAGGTCGCCCACATGATGCGTGGGGTAAAGAAGAGATTATTGTTAGAATAAAATTAATTTCAATATGAGGTGAGTGAATCATTTGCTGCTGTTTAGTACTCTACTCAATAAAATTCTTCACCGATTTCTAATAATCTTTTACCTCAGTTTTGATTCGTGACTGCGGAGATGTGTATTATTTGATTTGCTGCTTCACTTTGGCCGAGTTGATGTTGCTTAAGATTTCACTCACCAAATCTTTAGCATAAAGACTTGCACTGACTAAGAAGCACAACCGTAGGACGAGAGTGTTCGCATTGGCCGTGATAAAGGTTCACGGCAAGTGCAGAGTCAATCCCAACGAACACTTTCTCAACACCAAGGCTGTGAGCAAAACAACGCCCATAGCTCAGCCGCCATCAGAATCGCGGCTAATTCCGTCAATGGCAATTGCACCAGACCAGAAGAGCCATTAATATTGTGCTTGACGGAATCTATTAATTAAGCATGATATGAAGAACAATATATATTTTGATTATATTGGCAAGTAACACATTAGCAGGGAAAAAAAAAAAGATTAGCCTGGCCCTATTCATATGATTGGAATTTTCCTTCACTTGCTAGGAAAAAGCCATAGGGTTTTGGGCATAGTTGGATAGTTTGAAACTAGGGTTTAATCTCTTTCTTCATCCCTACGCAATCGTCTTCCATTTCCCTTCAACCCAGCGATTTCCTGCCTTTAATATCGTCTTCGATCTGCCGCCTTCAACACTGTCTCCACTGCCTGTGATGTCTTCCTGTTCCGGAATTGAAGAGCAAGAAGAAGGAAGCAAAGGCAAAAGAGAGTTGAGAAAAAGAAAAAAAAAGAAAAGCTTATGACAAAGCTCTGCAGCAGCAAGCATGGGCTGCTGCTCTACTTCGACAAGTAAAAAAATGAGGAATGCAAGGACTTTGGGACGACGAAGACAAAGAATACCCGGAGACTCTGTCAGGTGAGAAGAAAAGGTTGGCGAGTCCTATGACTAAAAGGTACCATCGCCGTAGAGAAGTCATGGTACGAGAGGTGTGAGATGAAGCCTCCGTTTGTGATAGTTTGGCCGCCGCCCAATGTAAGGACACTTGGTTCGATGGCAGAGAATGTCCGGTTATAACATTGTGCGGGTGCCTGGAGTGGATCACGCCGGGATAGGGACGCAGGTGGTTGTCGAAAAGAAGTTCATGAAGCAAAAACAGTTGACCAGACATGACAACGGCCGCGAGGAGTCGTGTCCAAGGTTTGGGAATGGAAGGAAAGCACGGGAGAACGATTCTACTGCAGCTGCGCCGTTTGGGGGCTTCGTGGATGTTTCACGATGGATGACAAGAGATCAAACGCTATGACGGAGGTTTTCGTGAGGCTTCATAATGCTAAGACGGAGGTTTTCGTGAGGCTTCATACGCAGGAGCTTCTCTATATGTGGCAGGTGATGTCATGATAATTGCTTTTGTATTTACAATTTTATCTCTTTATAATTGAAAAATTGGTATTTATTGTTATATTTGTTGTAGGCATAATTTACTAAATAATTATGGAGGCCATATAGAGAGATAGGGGGTGCGGTAATTGAGAGATAAAAGAGAGATGTGTAATTGTGGGTGTGTGTTATCTCACCCCATTGTGCCTTTACTTATAGTAGTGGGGAAGGTTAATTCCTTACCCTTTAGGATTACAACATTTAATAGGTAATCTACTCCTAATAGGAATATAAGATACATTCCCATATCTATTAGGATTTTCACAATCACATTCCTATTCCAATAGGACTGCAACACTCCCCCTTGAGTGTGTAAATACTCAAGTAAATGGCGCATCAGGTCTTCAGTGATGAAGCAAGTACACTTGATGAAGTCGTCGACACAATGGGCAAATGCGAGTCTCAAATCAACGGAAGAATGCATAAAAAGTAAAACTCACAAAACCTCGCTATGGTAAAACCCAAGGTGGGAGAAAACCCATAGTCTAATGAGAAAAGTGAGAAGTTGCATTAAGTCAAAACTATACGTTTTTGGGCGCAAGTAGAATAGCTCTCAAGGGTATGATCAGCCCAGGATGATTGCCTCGTTAAAACCTAGTTAGGTAGCAAAAACCCAGTGGGAAAAATTCGTAGGGAAAAAGAGTACATTAAGATCAAGTGAGTATACTTCTGGATACTCCCCCTGAGTTTGACATAACTTCCAAATGAGAACTACAAGCATTGCATATGATAGTTAGGCATACCAATTCCTCAGACAAGCTTCTTGGAAGGTTGACTTCGGCTGTGACGTCGTGTAGAGGTCGGCAAGGTTGTCTGGGATCGGCTTGCATGACTTCAATCTCCTGATGCTTTGCTGATGTAGATGTAGACGCAATATGTCTTGGCGTTGACTTCGTTGATGTATCATGGCTTGGTCAGGTTGATACATGCGGCATAGTCTTCATGGATCGTCGTTGGGACTCAACGATAGATGAAAACACAGCAAGTACTTCAAATATGCTCAACAATAACTCCTAACCATGTCTCACTTGTGGCGTAGTGAAGTGAGGTGAGTCGTTGAACGATTCGAAGATTTCGCAACTAAGGTCATATCGTGGACCACCAAGATTTTGCGATATCCCTAACGGTAAAGACATAACCATTTGGGGATTTTGCCTTGTGCGGGTTTGATAAGTAACCTGCGTTAGCATAACAAACAAGGCAAGCATCATTCCGAGGATCAGGGGGGTTGGATCTGCTCGAGATGCGTTGGGTTTTGATTTGACCAAATTCATGGTACCTTCAGGGAACGTCTTTAATACCAATTCAGTGGTTGCGTGTAGGCGCGGTGCTGCATCTTTACCAAGATCAACAGCGAAGGAGATGTCCTGTCTAAATACAATGAGCTAAATACAACGAAGCGCAAAGTTGAACTTTAGATATGGAATTTCATATTCCATAACCTCTTCAAGGGTCTCATTTGCATATAACGTATGGACGATCAAAGGTATACTCCAAGGTAACACATTCGAGGTGTAGTTCGACTGGTAGACCAAAATACCGTCAGAACAATGCTTCAACTTCAGGTCAAGGCATAAACGAGTTTTCCTAAGATCCTTCATCTCAAATTCCATCTTCAGGTACGAGGTAGTTTTCTCAAGCTCTTTCAGAGTCTTAGTGAGATTAGTATTAACGACAAAAACTGTAACTCTAGCAATTCGGAATAAGACTTCATAGTTTAACATGCAAGGGCATTCATTCATATCGCTGACTGATCAAATAATCAAGTAGACGGGTATACCACATCCGTTAGATTTTTCAATCCATAAGTGAACGCCTCAAAACGAGTTAAGAGGGTGTTCCGTGGTTTTGGAACTATTTGAATTAGTCCATGTAATTCTTCGGGAACTTACGTGTCAATCTCCGTATCTATATCCCCATGGAGAAATACTAACCACATTTCATAATGCTGCTATCAATCACAGGATGTTTGAGAGAAACCTTGCGCCGTAAGGCGTGCATCATATCGCACTATTTCATTCATCTCATAACGCTTCCTTTCCCACTTGTAACACAAACGGGTTACCTTGGGCAGTGTAGGAACGACGGGTCTAATACACACTTTGGTAAGGAATTTGACCTGGATTGTAACTTCAGTTGTCCAATCAGTTCTACGTTGTCACTTAATCAACGGAACACGGTTCGATATCGTCGCTTTTCATTTATGTCGGTAGCTACCATATAAGTGAAAATATCATCGATGATAATCTCATTTCAATTCCATTTAGCTCACCCAAACTAGTATACTGGACCAAGAACTTCAAGTCTCGGGAGTAATCTGGATTAATCTCATGAGATGGAAATGATTTGAGACAGCGATCGAGTTCAGATTCATTGTTATGCCGTGTCTTCCTCTTCCAGGGAAGTGAATCCTACGAACCAAATGATCTGTCGAGCTCCAGGCCAAGACAGATTGATTGGCTATCCGCTGGTGTACCGGACCGTCCAACAGGGGCGTCCAAACCGTCCAACAGGGGCGGCACACCCTCCAGGGATGCTGACTCGACGTCCGTTAAGTACGTCTATCCTTGCAGGCATGTTTGCAGCTGGTATATGATCTCGTCACTTTGGCTAGATCAGAGGAACTGGATTAACATTCTGAAATCTAGAATTCATCGCACTTGTTTATCATACTTGTGCGGTATGGGGATCGAGATGAGACATAGTGGGCAACGTCCATGTAAATTCGCACCGTTCTACAGGAACGTTGACGTTCTTATCTCCCCCTAACGGCGGGAAGACTGTCTCATTAAAGTGACAACCTGCAAATGAGCGGTAAAGAGATCGCGTGCAAGGGCTCGAAGAGAGCTAGTGTGAAGCAGAATCATGATCGACAAAAGATACACATCCTTCTTTGAGGACCCATGGTGGTACGTTGCGGCGGCGCACCTTGGCACATGGAATGCGCACCCAAATGCGTAAATACGAAAATCGTCAGGTTCGTACCCAGTAACCAACTGTAACGTCATATAGGTTAGGTGGCAATGGGCCTCAAGGCGGACCAACATCACTACATACAAGGATTGCATAGCCCTAGGTAGAAACCGAAAACTTGGTACGTTTACCAAAATTCGGGCGATCATTTAAATTGCGTTTTATGATCGCTGGGCGAGGCTATTTGGGGGGAACATGGGAATTTGATGTTCAATTAGAAACCCAAAACAAACTGTCGATGTAAACTCTCTGACATTATCCAATCTCCCGGACCTTAAGGAATAAGTAGGGTGTGTGTGGACAAGAGGTTTAGCAGCAATGTGTGTGGACAAACATGTGACCAGTTTGTCGATTCATCAACCAAAACCATAAGTCTTTATATGGTCCGCATTTTGGTTGGATTAGTCCACATATATTCCCTTGAATCCACTATGAAAAGAGAGTCGTGTCGTATCTTTGCAAGGAATGATATAAGAATCAATTTCCCTAATGAGCATGCTTGGCAAAGTGTGCTTCTAGGCACAATATCCTTACTTCAGATAAGGAGATGCGTTGTAGCATCATTGTTCGACCTAAGTGTCCCAAAAGGTCGTGCCAAAGCAAGTAAACTGCTCAACCACCTAGCTCCAGGTCGGCCATATATGGCGTGTGCCCAGTTGAGGGATAACCCATTGGCCCCAAATCAAAGCTTCAGGCTCATTTTTGGAGGTGGTGCAAAGATATTTCACTCTATTTTCTTCAGTGGTTTCATTTATGATCATTGTCATCTCGAATATCCTTAAAAACTCAACGTCAGGGAGAATTTAAGGTCCCTTAAATGGTGATTCAGTACCATTCATACAACGAGGAGCATGCCATTGCTCTTAATCAGGTTGGATAGACCTAAAGTCGTTGTTAGAGATGTGATTTAGGTGTAAAGTTAGTGTGCGTAGTACGCATTCATCCAGACGACTAACTTTCCCACATTTCTACCTAATCACATGTTTAATTGAATCGGTCACATGTACTAAGAACATGATTCAATTAACTCATATTCGAGGGCAATATCAATAAGATTATCCATAAGTAAAACATACACCAAATTTGAATCCAAGAACATAGAAAAATGTTCACAAAGTAAGCCACAGTTACTAGGTGGATTCGGCCGACAAGGCCATCTATGTCAAAATTTTGCTTTTCCAACGATGTTTGGTGGAGCAAAATCAGTCTCACATATTGACTAAGAGAATGGTACTCCTCAACGACATTGGTAGAGGCACGAACAGGTGCATAACCAACGATCTATTCCATCGAGACGAAAGTAGATTATGCAGGGTTAAGGTTCGGGAATACTATCCCTTATTCTTGAAGTTTTAGGTCTTAGGTGCCAATAATCACGCTTCGGGCATGATGCCACACCTTGGCAGGCCCTGATTCTACCATATGTTGTAAAAACAAACTCGAAATTGGATTGTGGGAGAGACATACCCCAAATTGGATTCAATAGGCTTTAATCGAACTGGGTTGAGCCATTCGGTAGACTCCAGCCGAACCGAGTCTATACTGTTTTCTCACGTTTGTGGTAGTAATCAGATCCGAGAATTTGGTAAACTTCCGCTTTCTACACTGCTGTTTCAAGAGCGAGTGAGAAACATGGAAGGACGAGAAAAGTATTCTCTAGTCAAAATTCGATCGGATTTATAAACTTCATAATTGTACTCATTCATGGATATAATCATGGTGTGCTTCAGGCAATGTCTTTCATGATTAAACGATCTGTAAGAGCGAGCCAAAGAGCCATGGAATCCTCGTTCGGGAGGTATTTCCGTTTGTAATGCTTTGGGCATAAGTCTTCGAATAAAGATCATGGCGGAGGCTGATTCAGCCCTTCCTTGCCATTGTTGGCTTCAATGGTTTCTCAGCTACTTAATAGTCAAATGGGAGATTCACGTCTTGTACCACACAGTAAGTAGTTTCTAATAGAAACGTCCAAATCAGGAAAATCGAACTTATGACTGTTCGACAATCCACTGAATTGGAGGGAACAAGATTGTGATTGGTGCTATGGGAATGAATCATCCATAAGCATCAAAGTTAGAACATTCGAGTTCTATGACATGGTTTTCATGAAAAACATCGGGTTTTCATAGGTGTTTGTTTTATGAAAACTTCGGGTTTCAAAGGCACTAAATTTGAAACTACAGGTTCAATTTAGTGTATGAACGTTCAGTTCATAAAAGAGAGGTTCCTGCAAGAAACACAGAATGCAATATACTAACTAAGTGTAGTGGATTTGGGGTTCTTCGGGAACTCATGTGTGAGAGCTTTGTTACTACGAAAGTATGTGACAGTTCAAAGTATAAAAATAAATTATTGAATCGTTAATGTCCAAAAGTGATTTTCAGGTCAAGAATTTTATATTCATTATCAGATTAATGGACTGCAGGTCACTTTTAATTAATTCAATAAATCGGGCCATACAGGGTCGATTGTAGAAGCAAAATAATATTAACATACGGGTTAAATTATTTTAGAATGCTAAAATAATAGCATGTGGGTTGAAAAATTGCCCCAAAAATTATTTAGGCACGGGTGGGTGCCTTAAGTAGAAGGCAAGGCCCAATGGAGGATCACGGGGTGGACTGCTGGTCACGGGTAGGGAGAGAACCCCAGCTGCTACTGGGTTCTGTTCTTCGGCCGAAGGGAGGGCACAGAGGAAGGCCCAGCAAAAGCTGGCCTTTGGTTTGGCGATGGGAGCCCAACCGCAAAAGGCTGGCTGTGGGTTTGGGCACGCGTGAGCCCAGCCGCCTAGGCTGGATGCAGATGAAGGCGCGGGCCGTGGCAGAGGCAAAGCCCAACACCACAACTGCTGGCATGGGCCGAGGCAAAGAAACAGGGTTGCAAGCCCGTGTGCCATGGAACCCAAGCCGAAGCTTGGTTCAGTCTGGAAGGGAGCAGCAGGCCCAAAAATAGGGTTGGGCAGGTGGTCCAGGTTGCCATCCATTGTAATGCTGTGGTGTTGCCACGGTGATGCCAAAATATTGCCCAAGTTCCCCCTTTTTTTTTCTTTTTTTTTTCAAAAAAATCCCTTAGGGTTTAGGAAAACCCTAAATATGCTTCTAATTTAATTTGATACTTTGATTCACAAATTCCACATAGCATAATTGCGTAATGCATGAAACAAATATATATATATTGACAAATATATGAACATATACAATATATATATCGGAAGGAAAATATAAACATAAGGGGTTCATGCATCATGGGGAATGTTTTCATGCTTCAAAGTCGTTTCAAATATCTTACTTTATTTTAAGTGTACCTGATTAGCAGAAAACAACCAAAGCCTTTGAATTTGTAGAAGTTCCTTCGCAGAAAGCCGGAATAGCATCTCCAATGCGTTGTATCACGTTCAGCACAGAAAAATTAAATTGAATTAATAGCATGTAGATCAATTCAAAATAATAATAAATTAATCATGAAGAGAATGATTAAAACGTAATACTCCCCTAATTGAAGATCAAACTCTCTTTAACACATCGTCAAGAGCGTGCTGATAACGTGTTGTAGGCATAATTTACTGAACAATTATGGAGGCCATATAGAGAGATAGGGGTGCGGCAATTGAGAGAGAAAAGAGAGATGTGTAATTATGGGTGTGTGTTATCTCACCTCATTGTGCCTTTACTTATAGTAGTGGGGAAGGTTAATTCCTTACCCTTTACGATTACAACCTTTAATAGGTAATCTACTCCTAATAGGAATATAAGATACATTCCCATATCTACTAGGATTTACACAATCACATTCCTATTCCAATAGGACTGCAACAATATTAATATTTAACATTGTGTGATTGTGTATATCATTGGTAGATTTGGTTTAGGATTCCTATGTAAACTAGTGATTATGTCCTATTAGGTTTTGTATTACTTGTAGAGCAAGTATATCTCTCCTTATGGTTTACTATAAATAAAAAGCATTGGCACAATGAAAGCGTATCTACAATTTCCCTGAGCTTTATTCTCTGTCTTTCTCTCTGTTGTCATTGGCCCTTTTCTTTCCCTTCGGTAAATAGGCCACAACACTATCAATCGCAGATCGCTCTCTTGGAGCTGCGCTAAGGAATCAGAAAGTTATTTTCTGCTACAAATTAGTTCACAGTTCTCATCATGCAATCCTCCAAGTATCTTCTAAAACACAATCCAAATTGCCCGTATTTTTTCAACTTTGATTGCATGAAACATTCACCGCCAACACCCGAGCCACGGCCTAAAGCCGTCTGAGCCTCGCTGCTGGAGCCTTAGGCCATCTCCAACCAAGGGCTGGCCAGAGGGCTCGTTTTAGCCCTTTGGCCTTCCAAGATACTCCAAGATATTAATATTTTAATGAACAGTACAGGGTCATATTTACCTCCGTCTCCAACCGAGGACCAGAGGGCTCGTTTTAGCCTTATCACAAAAAATCATCTCCAACCGAGGGCCAAAAGGCCATAGGGCCAAACATAATTTATTATTTAAAAACTACAACTTAAATGTTGTTTACGTTTCATGTTGTTAAATGTTTTTTTATGTTGGTTAATGTTATTAATGTTGTTTCATATTGTTTAATGTTGTTTCATGTTACTTAATTTAATTTAATGTTGTATAATGGCTTAGGAAGTTATAGGAAAAAAAAAATAGAATTAACAAAAAAAATATGAAACAAATTTTGCGAAATAGAAGTTATAGGAACAAAAATAGAATTTAAAATAAAATGAAACAAATTTTGTGAAATAGAAGTTATAGGAAAAAATGGAATTTAAAAAAAAATATATGAAACAAATGTTGTAAAATAAAAGTTATAGGAAAAAAATAGAATTTAAAAAAATATATATATGAAAAATATAAGTTATAGGAAAAATTTTGTAAATAAAAAATAATAATAAAACTATAAAAAAAAATTTCAAAGCATTCCTGTCGGTTACAACCGACAGGAATACATTTATATTATTTAGTATAAATGTATTACTGTCGGTTAAGTAATGGAATGTATTCCTGTCGATTATAACCGACAAGATTTCCAGTTTTTCTTGCCAGCCATTTGGCCCTTTCAGATTTCGTGGGGCCCTTTCAGATTCACAAGCCATCTGGCCTAACCCTCGGTTGGAGACGGTTTTCGGGTTATTTTCGACCCTCTGACCCTCTAGACCCTTCGGTTGGAGATGGTCTTACAGCTCCCATCTAAAACCCAGAACGACGTCGTTTTGCGTCGTCCCCTATCCTCGCACACATGCCACCGCCTGAGCTTTGCCCGCAGTCGAACCCAGCCCCTTAGTTCATGTTTTGTTGTGAAACCTTGCAGCCCCAACGACCTGTATATCGTCCGCCAACGACGTGGTCGAGATTTCGAACCATAATTGATAAGCTCATATTTATATATATTTTACATCAAATTCACTTGTCTTTTCTTAGTTAGTTCCTTATATTTTTGAGCTATTTACTTTGTTTTTGTGTTTTGTAGGATTTGTCAAGCAAATAAAATAAAAATAGCACAAGTGGGATTTTAAGTAACAAATTTGTCAAAACTGCCTGTGCAGGTCAGCTGAATTTGGAAGCAATTTTCGGACAGCTCAGAATGAATTAGAGAATGAGCCTTATATGATTGGAAAGCTACAGATGTCTATTTTCTGGAGCATTTCGCGGATTGTTAATATCATTTTTCTAGAAGAAGTTATGGCCGTTTTAACACTGAAAGGTTGACAAGAGGCTGAGCAGTTTGTAACTGAAATGAAAGCAATAAACCCAATAAATCTATCAGCCAAAATTGATGCAGCCAAGAACAATTCAGCTGAAACCTATTCAAATATTAAAGGGAATGGAATTAAAGATGAGGATTAAGAGGGAGTAATTGGCATAAAGGCTACCCAAAGAGTTACAATTGTTTTACCATTTCCTCTCACTTATTGTCATCACTAAATGGCTATTAGTGGGTGAGTTAAGGAGAAGAAAATGATGCAGCAAGAATTGGTATAAAAGCAGCATTGGGGAAGGAAGGAAATAGGCGGAGGCCTCATGTCTTTCTTTTGGTTTCATTTAAGAATTATGTGTAACTAAATTTTTAGTAGTTAGGGGCTGTTTTGAAGCCCCGAATATGATTGCAAATGTGCTATGACATTTCGTTTCAATTTCTTTTATGAATGGATGAAAATTGGCTCACTACTTATCTCATTGATGAATTCTTTATGTGTTTTCTATGGATGCATACTTAGTAAGCATATCTAAGATTCTAATGCTATGAATATGTGTGTGCCTGCCCTTGTCGAATGAGGACCTACATATGTTCTAGAGTAGTACTTGTTAATTGCGATTAACATGTGAACCAATTTCTAGGATAAGTAAGACAACGCCAGTACTTACGATGCCTTGTGATGACTCAAACTCTTTTCGATCTTAATGATTTCTACTTGTTAAATCTATGAACACGCCATTCTAGATTGCATGCTAGGGACTAAGTTAAGTTGAAAACGCCATTCTCTTAACATACTACATAAGAAAGAGTAATAGGTTGAGTTCTAACATTGAGCCAACTTGAGCATCTTCATCTGGAAATAAAAGGAATTTGAATGAAATATAACATGTTTGCATGATTATTTGGTGGTGGATAGCACTTCCCCTAACTCGTTTTTCTTAACTTGTGAACTACAATCAATTTTTATTATTTAAAATTCACTTCTGTCCTGTTTTTGTTTGATTTAATTTAAATACCAAATCAACTCCAAAAATCCCAAAAATTTGTGTGAGTGTATCTCTGTGTGTCTAGTATCTGCATATAAAATTTCGTAGACTTTAGATAAGTGTAAGTTGGTCTAATAATTATTTTTCAGTGGCTGGTCAGTAGGGACAGCAGCCCAGTTTTTGTGACATTTTAAGTAGTTAGATAAAACAATCTTCTGCGGGAAAGACCCTTATTTTCATATGCTACAATTGAAAAATCTTAGTGTTAATAAGGAAAATCAATAGGATATTTGTATGCTACTTTGTGGTGTGCTTTTAAATCCTATCAATAATCTCACCAGATGTTTCAAGATTCAATTCAACTCTCCTAGGTTTTCAACCATAGTCACGAGCTCGATGCTCACCGCCAACCACCTCAGTATTATTGAGCTCTTGCATCATCGCCAAGCTCTGAGCACAACCCTGGTGCACCTACTGAGCACCCCTAGCCATCCACTGCAACCCCTGATGTCAAGAAATCTATCTCCGTCGCAACTTAGAGTTCCAGCTGAACTCCATAACTCCCATCGACCACCTTGAACCGAGATCACTTCACACATCCATGTTGGTTTGACCGAGACCCATCTCGATTCAATATATTCTACACTACAATTATAACTGGATACGAGCCAGAAATCTCACATTTGTGCATTTTTTATTGTGCGGCCTACGTGCCAATCTATGTTTGTTCTCGCTTCGTGGATTATCACCTTAATGATGAGACAGTTTTTTCGCCATTAAAGGAAGATAAGAACGTCAACATTCATGTAGAACAACGTGAATTGTAGTGGACGAATCTCAATATATCTCATTTAGATCTTTGCACTACACAGTCTGAAACTGAAGTGCGACGTATTCTAAATCTTCAAAATGTTGCTTAAAGCATGTCAGATGCTTTTATTGATCTACCAGGGTCAGCCATCACCCCCAATTGACTTATCTTTTTTCCTTGAATTGAGCCAGATTGAGCGGGGTTGCTCATGGCGGATGTGCATGCAAGGAAGGTGGAGGATTGGAGACAGGGAAGAAAACTTATGTTTGGAGGGATTAAGACAGGGAGGCTGCGGATTGGGAAGGAGAATTTGGGGTTGCAAAATTAAATTGGATTATTGGGCTTTCTTTTTATTTCAGTTATTGGGCTTGGAGAGGAATAGACTAAAAGGTTTGGGCCTAGGAAATGCAAGTCAGGTCTGATAGTTACGTAAAATTATAACACAAATTAATTTATATTAAGAGAATTGTTATTATCATTTCAAAATTTTCATTTTACACCTCAAATTTTGTATATTAGGAAAGAAAAATACACTTGTGAAGAGTGTAGAATGAGATTTTTAGAGTCCCAATAACACTTCCCTATATTAAAACCAGTCTGGTTCGGTTCAAACCGGTTATAACAAGAACTAAATTTGGCCTATTTGGTTTCATTCAGTTTCTGAACTGGTTTTGGTTTTTTTTCGTTAACGCGATTTTTTACCTTTTTTAACAAGTTCAATTTGGTTTTCCGGTTCGACTGTTTTTATGCCGATCCCTGCTTTGTGTATCTTCATAAGGCCCTAACCCTAATTCCGATCAAACCCCGCGATTGACGATTGATGATCAAATCTATGTTCTCTACTCTTCATTCTATTCAAGAACTATCATGGAAAGGATTCCAAATATTGTTCCTATTTTCAAAGTCCGGTAAAAAAAACGTGGCCTAAGAGTTAGCAAGTTTTTCATTTCTAACGTTGAATTGATTTATTGCCGTTTTTCAACTAAAGTTTTGCAAAATTCTCCGTCTGGTCTATGAGAACTTGAGGGAAGGCAATTGATATTTTTACATGTCAACAATGTTCGTATGGTTTGCTTCACTACTTACCATCAAGAACATTGTACAAAGACCAAAGACCAACTCGATATTGGTTTAGCGGTGTACGGACATCCTTAGTTAGAATCCCCTTCTCCCGTTGATCAGATGACCAAAAAAAACATCGGAAAGCTAAATGATTGATGTTTAAGGACACTAATTATTAAGATCTCAATTCGTATATGTACATAAACATCGACCATCATAAGAAAGTTTAATAAAAATATGGGATACTTTGGATGCGGTCCTTAATCTTTAACATTTTTTTATTAAAACCTTAATATTATTCAAAGTTTGATCAAAGTCCCTTGACTTTGTACACCTAATTATATTACTATTAATATTTTTATTTTTATAGTTTTGACATTAATTGTTTGATATTTTATGAGATTTATAATCCTATAATTTAAAATCCCTAATTATAATACTATTAGAAACTGTTACAATAAAAAAATTCAAACATTTTGATTGAATAAATGGATAAAAACTATGTAAACATAAGAAATAATAAATGGCAAAAGAATGTATCCATAGTGTTAAAAAAATTGGTACATTTTACAAAAAAAAATTGGTACATTTCACATATAACAAAGTGGTACATTAATAAAGAAGAATGGGTATATTATAAATAAATTAGGGTACAGATAAAAGATTAAAAAAATTATGAGTACAAATGAATTTTTTTTAAAATATAGGCGCTAAAAGAAATTAATACATGGATACAAAATAAAACTAAAAAGAAAATACTACAAATTTAAAAAAATGTTGCAAATTAAAAGTGGGTACAAACAAAAAATATAAATATATGATACAAAGTTTAGGCATAAAACATAAATATACCATATGTAATCTTTCTATCATTGATTAAATATACAATGTCACGTGACGGTATACACATGAGTACAAACACAAAATTTTAAAAAATATGGGCATAAAAAGAAACTAATATATGGGTACAAATTAAAAATGAAAAGAAAATTGGTACAAATTAAAAAATATTTGCAAATTAAAAATAGGTACAAACTAAAAATAAAAATAGATGATAAAAAAATTTAGCCATAAATATAAATATACTAATTGTAACATTTTTAATATATTTAAAAATAAAAATATTCTATTATTCAAATAATTAATGATGTTATTAGTACCCAAGAACCTTGATCAAAAATTAAAAATGAATAAGATTGTAATCAATGGAGTAGCAAAAATAAAGATGTGAACCTAATTTCTCCTAAAAAGAATTTACTAAATAGTAGTGGAATTGATGCTAAGTTCGTGGAGGAACTTGAAAAAGAGGAGGCTCATCAGCGGTAGTAGCAAGTGCTGCTCTTTTCCTCTGAAGCAAGAGCCGGATTTCCAAAATTATTTGGGACAAAACGAAAAGAGAAAAGGCGCACAAAAAAAATATCTTAAAAGGTTTCCCTCCATTTCCATAAAAGAGACCAATGAAAATATTGACAAGAGCAAGCACGACCACCGATCTCCCCACCCATTGATGGCTCTTGTTCCAGTACTTCCTGACCTTGGAGGTCCTGGATGGGCTCATGATAAACTGGCATATCTGTGATCACAACTACCGAAGTCAAATTTAAGAACTCAAATAAAAAAGTTCAGAGACCATCTTGATTTGCGACACCCTTTTTCAGGGATTACATTGATCGATTTTCAATTTTAGGGACCATCTTGATGGGGTGAGTCAATTTCAATGACCATTTACGATAAAAACCCTTTTTATAATTGAGTTTTGGAAATCATAGAAAAGTATGGTTTGATGATGGATTTTCAAATAAGAAGTTGTGCATGACTTGCACCAGACCTTTTAGAGCGGTAGTTAATTTAACATTCAAATTATCAATAGACACGTTAGACACACTCATTTTGAAGGATCAAGTGCGAAACGCATGCAACTTTTCAGACTAAAAAATACGTGAAATTCATCATATGGGATACAATGTAACAAAATTTTAATTGAGGCAACACGTGAGATTAAGAATTAAGGAAAGGATTACCTGAAGAACACTGAGTGCAAGCACAATGTACCCTATGGATCTGTGGCTGTTAAAGTCAGCATGTACTAGTTCATATAGTGTCCTTCCAACAGCCACACCAGAAAGCCCCAAAAAGAAACCTATAAACTGAATTGATGAATGAAGGTAGTACCACAAAGGCTCATACTCCCTAAGATATCTGGCCACTGATGATCCCAATGGAATTATTATGCCCCATCCAATAATAGTTAGTATTCCATGGGTCATCTTCACATTCCTGCTGTCTACAAACCCTATACGAATGACTCCTGCATCCAGCAGAGACCAAATAATTAGAACACATATATCATTTTTTATATATGTACAACAATACATTTACACTAAGAGGTGGGAGGATTTGGCTTAAATCACACAGTGAGTCAATCATAATAATTTAGTATCAAACTTAACTTGCCATTTACGGAAGTCAACCACACAGTGTACAACGCTACACTGTTGTGCTAAGTAGCATATATATTGCTAATTTACTTCAAATTCTAGCATATCGATTAATCAATGACCATGTTTAAGAACCCAAATAACCTAACAAAAGTAATACTGCAGGCTATCGCTAGACCTCAAAGTTGTTAGAAAATGTGTCAATCATGTGCAAGATGAGACTCCATCATTCACGTCGAGAATGAAAGAAATGTAGAAATAGTGAAACATATATTTTGCAAATCGAAGGCTCCATTTTTCACCACCACTTTACCGAAAAGCTTAAACTGTTAGAAAATGAGTAAATAACATGAGAAAATAAATCAACTTGTGAACCAACCTTTAGGGAAATCAACTAACAAGGCGCTTCTATATTTATGCTTTGGTAGGATGTTGTTAGCACCAGGCTTTCCATACCCGGCAGCAAACAGAAAGGGCTGACGATCAAGACGACTGGAAAACTGGAGTTGAAACCCTAGATAAATGATTTGGTCCTTGACAACAATGGTGGGTGTAACATTTGTGAATTTCAATTCACCTTTATCCGGTATGCTTTCATCATTCCTCGTACGTCCTTTCAAATAATATTGCTTTACTGTGCCCGATCTGCCGTCTCTGTTCATCCATCCCACCACGGCACTCGAACCGACCATCATGCCGTCCTTTGACACCCCGACTCCAACCCAACTGTTTTCGTTCATTCCCGATAGTACAACGGTAAGAACAGCGTTATTATCCTGAAAGAACTGTTATATTACATCATGTCATGGTCATGTCACGCCATATAAAAACGTAATTAGTAAATGAAGAAATTGGGTTTAGCTCATAATCGATAATATACGATCGCTTACGCTAATACGGTAGCCGTGCCAATCAAGGGATGAACAGATGGATTTCGGTATATCATGATAGGGTGGCTGGAGAACATTTAAACGTGTTGTACAAAAATTAGGCAGTACTACGATATCATTCCGACCAGCATTGACGAATCTCTTATTTGGCTCTAATAAAAATATCATCATCGTGATCATGAAGACATGGCTCAACATTATCAAGGAATTTGATGAATTCCTCATCATCACCATATGGTCATATGATCTACAACAAAAAAGAAGGAAGCTAGCTAAAAATAATTTAAGGAAGCTAGCTAAAAATAATTTATCTTAATCTGTGAAGTTGCATGTTGATCACGATGATCACCTTCGATATTTCTTGATTTGCAAGTAAATATTAAAAATAAACCCCCATAAAAGAAAGAAAGAAAGAAAGAAAGAAAGAAAGAAAGAAAGAAAGAAAGAAAGAAAGAAAGAGGAGAAGCTTATACTTTTTTTTGTTTTTTTACAAAATAAAAAATTATGATATTGGAATTGATTTAGGGTTTGTCTTGAGGGTGTGGAAAAGAAAAAAATGATGGGGTATTTCCTAGGGTTTGAATTCCAACATGCATGACCATGAAGAAGGTGATGGATGGTTCCCGCCATTTTTCTTTCCAATGGCCACTCAATCCTCTGGTCTTTTTTATTATGACCGCAAATTCTGAGAACCTGCAGAGATATAGAGAGTAGAAGAGGTCAACGAGGTCTCCGCATCGTACTTACATATATAATTCCCTCTCCACATTTAATTTAGTAGTTCCTCCTCCTAATAATAATCAAAATATATGATCATTATTCTAGTTTATAACAACTTAGCTAGCTCTTCTGGTTTACACAAAGATTGAAATCCAAAGTCCAAACGCAAATTTAGGGACAAAGCACAAAGACACCCATAAAAAACTAAATATCTCTAAGCTTTTGTAAATAATCTAACACTTGAAAACGCAAGAACTCAACTTATTTGTTAACTACATGAATATATGATAAGACAATGTTAGAAATTTTGTGACAAATTGTTTTTGTCGCTTGGTAGTGTTGAGTGGCAGAATAGTCCAATCAATAGATGACTTAAACTTAATGTTACAGTTTTAAAAATTCCCGCCTAACGTCGTCCAGGCCTTGCATAGGCACTAGACGGTTAGTCACCGTCCCGATTAATCCCTAGACGTTTAACATTAAGAAAGGGCGTCTAGACAGGTCTAAGCGCCCGGCTAGACCGCCTAGGCGCCAGCTTAACCCACCCAAACCCGCCTAGGTTGCAACTCTCACTTAAACAGAAAATCGATAACTTTTATTTTTGTATTTTATTTTTTTCAATAAATTACAAGAGACTTGTTTAATACTGAGATGAACACACATTATACGCTTGTTCTCCATTTTTTTCATTATGTTCTAATATTTTATAATCTATATGTCATTCTATTTTACAATTTATGTATCCCAGTGCAATTCTGTATGTTTTAAGTATAAACAAACACTTATTTGTACTATATATATATATATATATATATATATATATATAATATACTTAAATTCACTTAATCCGCCTAGGTGCCTAGGCGCTAAGCCCCAGTCTCCACCTGGCTAGCGTCTAACTTCTTTTAGAACCTTACTTAATAATGTTGTTACTAAATTTGGGGCCATGTCATCAAAGCTCTTCTACTCAACATGTCGCATGACATGAACAACTCACACAAGTTTTCTTAGTCCAAGAGTTACGTATTGGTTTCTCAACTTTGTGAGACAACCACTAGCCTCAAAAGCTTAATTTATCGAAGAAGATGCTAACAATGTATTTTAAGCTTGCACATTCTCTAACGTAAATCCTCAAACTGATTACATAGTTTTTCCTCGCCCTTTATAAGCACGGGGAGAGTAAACTGGTCCTTGTGAGTTGTGATTAATCAATTTGATGAGGAGCTGTCCGTGCATTATTATTAATGGGCCGATAACAAGCCAGCCACGTTTGTCGTAATCCACATTGCACAGTACATCTTAGCTTTCAAACTATTATTCTAACATCATTCAAATGTATTGCATTTTACTGTCTCAACTTTAGATTACATAACAAATTTACAGAGGGGGCGTTGGGGGGAAGTGAAAAGTGCAGTCATACAAGATCTCAAATTTGAAGGGGCCCCCAAATTTTTTGTCATTTAATGTTATGTAATGATGTTATATATTTAGAAAATTGTTTTTGTTATTACTTTAAAATCTCATTGTGCATTCCTTATAAGAATAAATTTTTTTCATTTCTAAATATAAAAAGGTAATGCTAGGGAGACTAAATTTGTGAACTAAATGATGAGTCACCAATAAAAAATAATCATGTTTATCAATGCTTAATTAATAATCCAATCATCAAGTTACATGTCATTTAATTTACAAAATTTTGTCTACAAATTTAGTATCCTTAGCATCTCACTCAATATAAAAATTTCTAGTGCAATGAGATATTCTGATTGTCAATAATAACACCCTAAAAGACGATAGTTTTCCAAGTTTATTATATAATAAGGTTATATATTCAAGTGAACTTTAAAGTTAGAGTTTTGAAGTTTTTTTTTCTTTCCATGTTTGGTTGTTTAAGATTAAACTGCTTTTGATTATTTAGTGAATGTTATGTTTGTAGCTTTTTTACTTATAATTAATGACATTTGTAAACTTGCAATCGGTGAGTGCTAAAGTTTATTTTGATTTAAGTGATTGTTTTCTAACATCAATACATTGTTTTACTTTTTTTAATACTACCTTAAAGATGAGCCCTTTAAAAAATTTCATACAAGGCCCCCAAAATCTCAAATACGGCCCTGCAAACTCATATCTCATCTTTTGAACATTGCAATATTATACATCAACTTATGTATTCGTTGTAATGTCAGACATCTGCTAATTAATCCGTTAATTTGACTATTAATGATGATCTATCAAATGTAGGTCCCATTTTTCTACTAATGTGATATCAAATGCAAATTTGTGCGACATGAACAAACAACCAATTAAAATTATATGAAATTTGGAAAATGTTATGGCAGGGCATCAACGGGTTTCGTAATACGGAGGAGCAGTGGCGTGGCGTCGGGTAGGGCTGATGTTGTTTCTTGAAGATCGAATTCGGGTCTGGTGGTGCGACGGCAACTTTCGTGACTTTTAGGCGAGCGACAGATGGTGCTGGTCTGGTGACTGGTGGTGGCCCTGGTGGGTCAAATCGTAGTGGTGGTGGGGAAGGAGCAAGCGGGTTCGGGCCAATCAGATTGCGGGTCATGATCTCATTGGTCTAGTGGCGGGTCAATGGTGCAAGGGTGCAGAGGTGCAACGGAAGAACTGCGGTGGTGCAGTGTGGATAATTCAATGTAATGAGCAGGTTGGTGCGTCTGTAAGCTGATGCTTCAGAATATTTTTCTTTAACTAAATCTCAACAAAATTGATACCAATCAAATGAAATTGGCACCAAATGATACAACTTAATTTGCTTGGGTGGAGGGATAGAAAGGAAGATGGAGATAGAGAGGAGTGGAAGGGTTGACATACTCGGGTTGGAGGCCGCTAATGTTAAGTCTTTTGAATATAGTTTAAAGGAACTTTAACGAAAAGTTTCGGTACTGTTCATTTTAACGAAAAATCACATTTTTACACTAAAAAGTCAATTTTGTACATTCACTTTACCCTTTATTTTGTCATTATCTTTAAAATTTAAAGTTTTCTAGTCATTTTCCTTATAATTTAAAAGTTGTATTCTATTTTCATAATTTCATATAATTTTAATTGTCCACATGTAGTAAATTTGACATCACATCAGTAAAAACGTACAACCCGAAGTTGACACAATATCACTTAGCAATTAAATTAACGGATTGATTAAAGTTTAATATTGCAAGGAATTCATAAGTTAATGTATGAAATTGCAATATTCAAAAGATAAAATATGAATTTGTTATGTGACCCAAAGTTGAGAGTGCAAAAGAATAATATTTGGCTAATTAAAGGATGAGTACAAGTTTCTACTCAAAATTATTCGTTGCTGATTTATAAAACTTTGTGTTTATGATCAAAACAGTTTATATTATAAATCACTCTAAAAAATCACCTTTACTAAAAAAATCGAATAAAACTAAGGTTGTTTAGCTATCAAATTGTATAAAAAACAAATAAATGTAATTGGTAAAAGCAAACCGTTTATGTATTTCTTACAATAAATTGACTAAACGATATTATTTTTAATTTATTTTTACAAAGATGATCCTTACAGAGTGATTCATAATTTGAACGATTTTGATGATAATCACAAATCTATGTAATAACATGCAGAATTTTGAATACCAGATCTTTTTCATCCTTAAGTAACTAAACATTATTTAATACAAAATATAATTTACCATATCTAGTTCGACTTCACGAAGGTCACAAATATGGGAGAAAGATGGCAGCTTTGACAGATTTTCTGTCGGTTGAACGCGTACGTTGAATTGTCTGGCATGACAACGTAATATCATAGCTGATAGCAGACAATGAAGGGCCCAAGTGGCCTCGGCGCCAAGTTTCCGTGAATTGCGCAGTTGGAGGCCTTTTTAAAAATAATAATAAAAAAAGGGGGTAACTGGTACTTGAGTTGGACCAATCTAAATCCGTTCATGTCCAACCTGATTTTAAACTCGAACAAGTAATTTTTTTTTTTTTAAGTTATAACCCGCTCCAATCCAACTCAATTTCAATTCGTTCATTGATTGTGTTGAGTTGGGTTGATCATTTGTCAGTCCATCCCCAACCCGACTAACCAAACTCAATCTAACCAGATTGTAACTCATATCAATTAATGCTCATACTACACCCTACTGAGCCACGTCAAAAAACCAACGCCCCTTCTAATATTTTTTTAATAAATTAACCTCAATAATTACTTAAGCTTTTAGGGAATAAGAGGCTTTGATTAGCCAACCCATATTCGTAGTCTCTAAATCCTAAAGCTTTATAGTAGATTGATTTATGAAATTAAAGTTAGCTAGCTTTGATGCTACTTGGCTTAATTTTTTTAGGAATTCTTGGAAAATAAGTTGTTACAAAATTAAACTTAGAAAAGTTGGGCAACCCGAACCCAACCTAAGTAAACCCTAACCCAATTAAACCTGAGCCCAAATGAATCCAAATGAAACCCAATTTGAACCCGAACCTGAATTGTAAAAGTTGGGTTAGGATTGGGTTAACCTTCCATCCCGTCCAACCCACCCAAGTTGCACCCCTAGTAACTGGTGGCAAACCATGGTTATCCACATTTTCCGGACTTGGAGAGGCTATGGAGAATTTCACCCTATCCGTGGCCACAGTTAAGCAAACTCACCAGCTCGGAGCATCGAACCCGGGACCTCCCACATTTTTTTTGTTTATTGGGGAGCCGCAGTCCGCACCCTTACTAGTTGAACGCTTTTCAGTTCATAGTTTTGAAAGAAAACTCCATATATAAAACCATGTTCTCTAATTTCTATTTGCAAAATTTTGCCTTTATTTTTATAAACAAACTTTTATTTTTATGCATGTCCCTGCACATCGAATCCTAACTCCCCTCTTGCTCGGATTCAATTTTTTGTTTTTAAAATGACGAAATTACTTACTGCTCATTAACTTCAAATACCAAACAAACGCCTAAAAATTTGTTAAAGAAGTGTCGTTCCAACCGACATTTTGCATGTGTGAAGATTTCTCATCGTTTTGGATTTTAAAGTAAAACTTAAAAGAAAAGAATGTTAGAGCATGTGGAGTCATTGTGTGGAATGAGAAATATGGTAATCACACTTCCACACGGAGATTCCTTATTCTTTTTCTTCTACTTTTTATTTGTCAATGCTCCCACAATCCACATGGAGATTGATACAATGTGAGATCACCTGTGTTAAAATATGCTTACATCCTTTGAATTTTGATTAATTTGGTGACCAAAACCAACGAACTAACTTCTACTCCAACAATACTTTATAGGAAAATTAAACAAATTTAATTATTTATTTTCTTCTCCTTTTACGATGGGACAGAAAAAAAAAATTTCAATGTACCTGAAACATGAGGTGGTATACTGCGTGTCGCTATATAAGTGAAGGAATACTTATGTTGAAAAATTAACAACTTAGAAATATAACTTCCCATACTTATATAATAACACGTGATATGGGCACGAGGTAAATTTCTTCTGGGTAGAGGGTCTACAGATACTCGTTGAGCTCCTCATTGCCCCAGTCTTCCCTATAGGCTCCCCGCTCCGGCAGCGTGACAACTGTCCAAATCCTCTTATGCTTCTTCTCACGAAAAGTCACTTTGTTTTTTAATACTATATATAATACTTTGTTCTTTTCTTATAAAAATGTATATCTTTGACATTAAAAATATGTTCTTCAATGGGTAATACTAAATTTCAAGGAGACTACATTATTAATTGACATTCTAAATCATAAAACAAATTTCTTGGCGAGTTTAGATAGTTGTTTTTATTAAGATAATTTCAGATATCTGACAAAAAGAAAAGTTAGTTTACAGATGTGGTACCATATGAATTTGCCATGTTGGGGTATGAATACGATCATTCTTGTGTATGATTTGTTGATTTACTTTGTGATATTATTTCTTAATTAGAATTTGGTAGGTGTTGAGATCATAACCGGGTAATGCTTTCATTCACATCTAATAACTTAACATCTTCTTGTCATATTCGTTTAATAACATTCTGACTCAGCATAATTTCTCTTGGAGTTTTCAAGCCTTTCTTTTTTGTTCAAGTTTATTCTCTTTTTGTCTCATTGGTTCTCTCACGCGCTAAAAAATGCACTTTGTTCCCCTAATTTAAAGATAGGAATGTATTTAATATTGTCTATCGTTTCAAATAAAAAGTTCTGAAAATCCACAATCTCGAGCGAATAATTTATACTCGAAACTAACTGAGCTACAAAATTTAACACTATTTAGGTCGCTTATTAGTTTCGAAGACTTTTTTGGCTTACTTGGTGAACAGGTAAAGCAGAAATGTGATTCCATGTTGAATGGGGTGGTGAGAATCTCGTGATCTGCCTGCCGAATATTCACGAAAAGGAGAAGGTAGGTATGTATTGACGTTATTGCAGTTACGTGTCCTGCACTTCCACAACAAGCCATGCATTTCCTTGTGATCACATCTTCACAAACCCCCACACCTACTCTTCCCCATTCTACTCAAGAGTCCTAAACTTCAAAAACATATCCAACCCCACTTTTCCTTTTTTTTTTTTTTTTTTTCATTTTGAATATTAATGTAATGTTTCGACGTATTTAAGCACTATCACATGGTGTTAATATTTATTAGGTGACTAATACTGCACTTTAAATGTGACTCTTGTGATAAGAATTATTAATTAAACCCTTGTGATGAGCTCCGTTAGAAATTGTAATCCAAACTTAAACTTCTGTTAGTCTTCCGTTAAATAAACATATGTGAGCCTTGAATATTTTTTTGGTCACACGAAGCGTATACCAGGAACTTATCTCATCCATAATAAAAAGGCAACACAAAAATGCCATAAATAGCGACCAAAAGCGAGGGATGTAGTTTGTTGCCACATGATCCATCACCAGCTGATGAAGGAGAGAAGAACAAGGTCCTCCATATTTTCGCAGGAACCATCACCAAATCAAACGAGAAATGCCTTTAGTTTTCTTAATTTAGTTTGATTTGACGACTTTAACCGCTCCACGTGAGACTCACGTGTGCTTTTTCAATGAAAACTAACAGAAGTTTAGGCTTTGACACCAATTAATAAAGGAACTCACAACGAGGATTACATTAAAAGTTTGGTGTCACCACATGGATCATACAAAAAATTTAGCCTATTTATTAACATACCAAAATATTTATTATGTGATTGTCATTTTTCTCTAATTTGGTGGTAAACTTAATTATTGATTAGAGTGATAGCTTTGATAAAATTATTTTACTCTTGGCTCTTAAAAGCGAATCAAAAAACTAAAATGGAATCATTGAGATATCTTTAATATCTAGAATATGTGTCTTCAATGTTGAAAAAATGAAAGAGAATAAATTCTTTATACAATTTCCTTTTTGAATAATGTCTATCAATCACGTCTTTAAACATACAAGCATCTTTCGTTTCAAATTAGAGAAAGCTAATAAAATGATTTTTTTAAAAATATTGCGCAAAATCAACCAGATAATATTTACAATGTGACATGTTGAAATCGTGTTACGAACTCACTAAAGTTATAGCACTTTTATAATTTCCAATATCTAGACCTTAATTTAAAAATGATCAACCTTATGCGTGGTGTGGAATGCATAACACAATGTTAGCACAACATGTGATGTTACCGCCACTTACAAATGCCAACGAATAATGCAATGTTAAAGCTTCGATGCATTTTAAGATCGATAGTCTCGTATTCATTGTTTTTCAATAAAACATAACAAACTAGAAAAATTATATTCACACAATGATGTCGAAACCTATATAATGTAGGAGACCAAATGTTTTACATGAAAAAGAAAAGGAAACTTTAGTTCCGGTCCCTGTTAAACCAAAATCTTAGACCTAGATTTTATTAGTTTGAATACTTTGATTAAAGGACAACATATTGAATTTTAGTATTAAGTAAGAAATTTAATAACGAAACTTAATATTTTTTTATAAAATCAATGAAAGATTAATCCCAAATAGGGGATTCTTTTTTTTTTTTCCCCCTCAAAATTGAATATAGGGATATCTCAGATTTTTTTTTAAATATAACTACGTTTTAGATATTTGTACATTTTATATATAACAAACTAGTACATTATAAATATATGAATGGGTACAAATAAAAAATAAAAATAAATTATGGATACAAATAAAAGTTTAAAAATATGGGCACAAAAAGAAATTAAATATATGGGGTACAAACTAAAATTAAAAAGAAAATTGATGCAAATTTAAAAAATGGTTGCAAATTAAAAAATGAGTACAACTTAAAAATATAAAATTTAGCTACACATATAAATATAAAAAACAAATAACGTTTCTAACACTAAATTAATGTATTTGAAAATGGTTAAATAATGAAATCTAAATAAGCTGACACATAAATATTTAATTATTGAAATAATAAGGTGGATATAAAACCAAAGGATTTTGATAAAAAAAATTAAAAAGTAATAAAATTTCAATCAATGAGATAGAAACGAAACGAGGATGAAAACCTAATTTAAAAAAAAAAACATACAAAATGTCCAAATAAGAATTTGATTCCATAAAAAATGTGACTCATTTCATCATATTCATTTCATTTTCCATAGTGTCAAACATTAAACAAGGTCAAATTATGTCAATTTCTTTTCTTTGTCTCCAAATAATTAGCATAAAACATCTTAATTAATCTCCTAATCTCACCCCATTAGTGCCAGCGATTACACAATGAGAGATATATATACAAAGATTCTTTAATAGAAGGGATGTCCATTAAAAAATGGAGATTAGTTGTGGAGTCCACACCACATCGAACTTCAACGATCCGAACCAGACTTACAAAATAAACAGTTCAGATTGTTTAAATCCGATGTGGTTCGCGCCCCACAACTAATCTCCATTTAGAAAAAAAAATGTGGTTTCATTCACTTAAAGGCCTGCAATTATGTATACACGAATAGTATAATATTTTATATATTTTGGATGAATTTGCAAAACTCAAGTTGGTGGTTAATTATTAATAGTCTATTATGAGGCTTAACCTGCTGCTCAATCTAGATAATTTCGTTCTTCCAAAAAAAAAATCTTCTTTTAGTTTTGAAAATTTTTAATTAAAAAATATGTAATTAGATGTAAAAACAGAAATAAAATTTTATTTTTAAATTAAAATAAATGTCAACTGCTAGACACGTAGAGGAAGTTAGTTAACCTTGAACTCAATAAGTCCAATTAAATTTAATGAAATCTTTTTTACCTTAATCTCGCATCCTCTCCAAGATTCCAGTCTTGAATCCCAGATTTTAACCTAAAAAAGCAGACACCAATCACCGCCCACCGCCGCCGCCTCCCCCTCCGTAATTTTACACCCAAGTCCTCTCCATCACTCCGCTGGTCGACATGCGAGTCTTCGAACCTTCACAAATCACCACCCCACACGAGATCGCTCCACGTGTCAGACCTGGTCCACCTCAAAGCCCCACTCTCTAATTTCTTCACGTTGTTTATTCAATTAATTAATCCAAGATTTCAGTTGCTCCCTCACTCAGGGGGAGAGAGAGACGTTAAGCTGCTTTTACTTCTTCTTCTTCCTCCTTTTGGAAAATCAATTAACTAAATTAATTGGTTAATTAAAGTAATCGCTGGCGACTGGTACCATCAGCGGTTCCTGTATATTGGCCTTCTTTCCATGCTTTTGCCGCGGCACCCAAAAATCTTTACGCTTTCCAGGAATCCCACCACTACTTCTTATTCCCCGCCCTTCTCTGCCCCGTGTACTGCGGAGTCGTTTTGACAGCCGCATTTCGCTTGCTTCCATGGCCAAGAGCATACTGGTCACCGGCGGAGCCGGTTACATCGGCAGCCACACCGTGCTTCAGCTTTTACTCGGCGGCTTCAAAACCGTTGTCGTTGACAATCTCGACAACTCATCTGAAGTCGCCATTAACCGTGTCAGGGAACTCGCTCGTGATTTCGGCAAAAACCTCTCCTTCCACAAGGTCTGGATTTTGGTTTTTGTGGTTAATTTTTTGTTTCATTTGCTAATTGGGTGATTATTTGTTAATTTTGAGGAGTTGTAGTCTCTAATTTTGAGGGGCAGAAACCGACACTCTTGGTTTTTGAACTGAATATTTATACCCAACTCTCAGAAATTGGTATTTAATTAGTTGGCAAAACAACAAAAAATATATACAAATTGGGTATTTTTTCTGGTGAGTGTTTTTGGAGAACGGTAATTCTGCTTTCTGGGTCTCCAAGTTTGTGTTTTTATATTTGAAAACTTGGGAGTTTTATGCAGTTTCTTGATCTTTGTGCCTTAATAGTCATATAACTGCTGAAAAAAGTTATGCAGAATTGATGGCTGAAGTTTTGCATCTTTTTTAAGTGATGGCTGAAATTTGTTATGGGGTTGAGTTTTTCCAGTGTGTTCACTGTTTCATTGATTCATGCATGATCATGATTTCTCACAATTCTGTTTCCAATTCCACCTGCAGCAGGACCTCCGGGACAAAGCTGGACTCGATAATCTCTTTTCTTCAACACCGTAAGCATCTTCACTCGAAAAGCGCCCCCAATCATGACTTTGCCATCCAACGTATCATGTTCCAGATATAACATTTCTTGTTCATACCTCCAAATTGCAGATTTGATGCTGTCATACACTTTGGTGGACTCAAAGCGGTTGGTGAAAGTGTTCAGAAACCATTGCTCTACTATAACAACAATATAATTGGGACAATTACTCTGTTGGAAGTCATGGCTGCCCATGGATGCAAAAAGGTTCTCTCTAATGTTCCTTCAACTTTGTTTGATATAATGTTGATTGCGCATCAGTGGTTTCTCATTTTCAAGTTCCCAAAATCTTATATGCTAGTACTTCTTGGGAGAATTTTTTAAATTCAGATGTTGAATGTATCTGATCTTTTCATTGACATGGATTTCACATACTTTGAATACTTTCAGCTTGTGTTCTCATCGTCAGCAACTGTTTATGGTTGGCCGAAGGTGGTCCCATGTACAGAAGATTTTCCACTTGTTGCAGCCAATCCTTATGGACGAACTAAGGTAGAATATGGCCATAATTAGGTGTATCTAGTTCTAAATGTCTGGTTTTCTTCTCAGTAAGAGTATCACTATGCATCTTCTTGGTTCAGCTGATGTACCTTTTATTCATCCCCTTTATCTTCCTTTTCAGCTTTTCATTGAAGAAATTGCTCGTGATCTTTACCGCTCAGACTCTGACTGGAAAATCATATTGCTGAGATATTTTAATCCAGTTGGTGCACATCCTAGCGGCCTTATTGGTGAGGATCCTCGTGGGGTACCAAACAATCTCATGCCGTTTGTGCAGCAAGTTGCTGTAGGCAGGCGTCAAGCACTGACAGTGTTTGGAGCTGACTATAATACCAAAGATGGTACTGGGGTATGTATTCATTGTAGCCTTTTTCTGTAAGCAAATTTTTTCATGTCAGCACTTACTTGTTTGGGCCATATCCAAATTTATATAGATGCTCAGTTTACTTGATTACTTGAGATTTTCATAAGTGTTTTGGTATCTGTGTTCATTAATATTTTACCTTTGTTATTGTATGGATTAATCACGAATTTTTGGGGATTTAGGTGGCATCATTTGTTTTTCCTTTTCTCTTAAGCTTATAATATTGCTGGAGTTTTAATTTTGATGCTGTTTATCCCATTTCAGGTCCGTGATTATATTCATGTATGTGATTTAGCAGATGGGCACATTGCTGCATTGCACAAGCTAGACGAGGGTACTATAGGTAGGGGTTCTAATATCGCCATTTTCTTTGTCTGTGATACTTGACCTGTTTCTATTAGTTTGATACAGAGATTATTTTATGCCAGACCACACCCTCAAACTATCTAATACGTCTTGCCTCACATGTGATGCTTTGGTGTTTATATATTTCATGCTAATGTGGTTCAGACAAAGTTTAATCTAGAACTTTCCCATTTTATTTTGCCTTTGTACCGCAGAGATGTTGAATGTATTTACACTCTGTATTAATCGACAGGTTGCGAGGTGTACAATTTAGGAACAGGTAAAGGAACATCAGTCTTGGAGATGGTTGCAGCATTTGAAAAGGCATCTGGAAAGGTTTGTTTTTGCAAATATTTCTATTTTTTAAGTTGTTGTAATGGTTACCGGACCCTAATTCTCTGTTATGAACATCGTGCTGCATGTAAAATTGGGGTCTCATTCTGCGAAATGTTGTCTGTACATCACTTTAATTTTAGTTGTTAGGATAAAGGTGACTCCTATTTGCATAGTCAAATATTTTATATCAAATTTGGAAAGAAGTGTGGATAACGTTTCAGAATTTGGACATGGTTGGAACGAGATGTTTACCACAGTGGTTTTAGCTTGGCTCATCTGACAAGAACTTTTTCATTTCCCTTTATTAGAAAAGGTCAAACCTAAGATATACCATGTCCACGCATTAGATCACTTAACCACCCCCAGCCCCCAGCGGATGAAGAATGACTATTCTAATTAAGCGAATACTAGGATTTCTGTAGTTGGAGAATATTGTGTTCAATTCTGCTGATTGACTCACTATTGGAAGAATCTTGGACCTTGTTCCACTTCCACAATATATGCTGTTCAACATTTGCCAGTCTTTCTCTTTGACCATTTGTTATTTTGGTTAAGCTTATTTGTTTACCTGTTACTGTTTCAGAAAATTCCTCTTGTCACGTCTGGGAGGCGTCCTGGTGATGCTGAAGTTGTATACGCATCAACAGAAAAGGCAGAGAGGGAACTGAACTGGAAGTGAGTACTGAGTTTTTATGAAAAATTTATGCGGTCTGTCATCAAGCCTTAAATCTTACATTTGTAATTTCCTTGCAGGGCAAAATATTGCATTGATGACATGTGCCGGGATCAGTGGAACTGGGCTAGCAAAAATCCATACGGCTATGAAACTTCAGACTCTAGCAGCTGAGAGCTGATAGTTTCATATGCTTTATATGTTAGTTTAGCGTATATCGACAGTGGAACTAGACTAGCCAAATCCGTATAGCTTTGGACGTGCAGACTAAGCAACTGTAAGGTGATAGTTTCATATGCTTTATATTTAGGTTTAGTGATCGTCATCTCTCACCCTCGATGTAAAGCTTTAGCGGCCTTGCAGAGAATAGGTTCGTTCTCATGAGCTTTGTTGGCAGATCCTTAACCAGTTAGTCACTGTGGTGTTAAGATTCTGGCCAATTAATGTTATGTTTTGGTTTTACAGTTATACTCAATCATCACAGTTTTAGTAGTACAGTTCTAACCAATTGCTGTTACTTATGCTCCTCCATGTATTTTGAGATCAGACCGCTTTATACCATTATTTGCAATACAGGAATTCGGAATGTCCAGAAGAAACTTTGTTGTTGGAAACATATATGCTTTTGATTTGCAGTCTGCACTTTGTTGTGTGATGGATTCCTTGGGAGAAATTCTTGGGTCCATTGCATGTTGCGAGGCCCGAAATTGTCACTCTTGGGCTGCGTTCCTCTTATAGTCTCATTCAATGTCAATTTTTGTTGTTTTAGAAATATTTTATTAGAAATTTAAACTACGAAAAATATTATATCTTCCAGATTTAGGAATATAAATTCGGATAATAAGCTAGATTTATATTTTTAAAAGAATTGATTCGGAATGCAAGAAAAGAAACTACTTCATGGGGCAAAGTCCGCTATTGGCCTTTCACTTGGGGCTGTAAATCAGGGCTGCGCCAATTCAGTCGATCAGGAATGGATCGGTTCAACATTCTATTAGGGAGCCCGGTCTTGACTCTTACGTGTGGTATTCATTCTCGTTTGGCTCTTGGAATCACATCCAAATCAATCTAGGGAGATTATTCTAGCATCGGACAACTCGCTTGCGTCCACCTTTCTTGGATGGAATCAGATAAAGTACAAATTCAAAATCACATAGATCGGGCTTGAGTCCGATTAAGTTAACAACGGCAGTGCATAAATTGGACAGAGACTATTTTTGGTAGTACTATTCCAACCAACTGCTGTTACTGCCCATTCCTTCCAATGGGGATCGGCCTGTTTCACGATGGCACTCCCACATTCTTGCTGCCCAAGCTTCTAAAAAACACTAATCGCTAGTCGAGCGGCAAGCTGGAGCTTTGCGCCTAGACGGTGGATATTATATATCATGTTAATAAGTGCATAATTATATACATAGAAAATACATAATTGCAATGGTATACATAAAATTGCAAAATAAAATGACATCTAGATTATAAAAGTATTAGAACATAATGAAAAACATGGGAACAAATATAATGTGTGCTCGTCTAAGTATTCAACAAGTCTCTTACAATTTATTGAAAAAATAAAATGCAAATGATTTTCTGTCTAAGTGTGAATCGCAAATTAAGTAGGTGCCTAGGCAGGTTTGGACAGGGTTAGGTGAGCGCCTTGACGGTCTAGGCGGAGATTTTTATAACAGTGGTGCTGCCTTTGCATGTGGCATCATGAACTTGTGTATGCTACATCTAATATACTAAATTGGTATTATATTTGAGTGTGTGTGTGCGTGTGTGTATTTATATATATATCAAATTAGGATTTAGAGTTTGAGATTAATTAAAGTAATATGGCTTGTATTTCAAAAGAAACATAGAAGCATGAAAGAAAAAAACTTGAAATTATTTTTGGATTTTGGTTTGTAACTTACTTTTGTTATACCCATCTTTATAACTTTTTTAATACAATCATTTAGTCATCACTGAAATAAAAATGAATCAAATTAAAGACCATTTAGTCACCTTGGCATGCTTATATTGATTTATATATTTATTTTATACATATAAATGATTATACCGTCGTTAGTTTGATTTTTCTATAAGCATAGTGAATTAAGAAAATTACCAATTTTGATTACAATATTTATACGATCAAAATATATAAATAATCAAAATTGTGTCGAGAAAGCGGATGTAGATATTGTCCTTTACATTATTGCTAGGAAATATTAGAAATTTGTAAACCACGTCTAAATCATTTCTTTAATAAAAATCTAACTTGTCCAGTGTTGAGTCATATACAGTTGTCATGCATACGATGATCCCAATGTTGCCAAGACAAAAACTGAAAGAGATGTCATTACCCAAATATTAAAAATTAAACTTGATCATTACCTCCGTGTCTCCTATTCTCCATACTTCCTGGCATAACCCCAAAACAATAGTGAACCTTCCTTCTTTGTTGAGTGAGGATCCTCCCGAGGATTCCAGGAATTCTCAAATCATATTCGTTCATTGTACATCGTACGACATAAATTATTGTAAATTTTTTTATTTAAAATTGAATATAAACAGTACCTGACAAAAACTGATCGCACAATATACGATGAACATATGTGATTTGAGGATCCGGTGAGGATCGTCACTCTTCTTTGTTGTCCAATAAGTTAACAGCCGCACCGCATGAATTGGAGAGTCAAAAGCTTTCTTTCAAATTTACTCTTCTTGTACTAAGATATTTCAACCCGCTGTAAAAGTTTGATTATTATATTATTAGACCCTTTATGCAAAGATATCTCTATTTTTTTTAAATAGGGATTAGTTGTGGGACCGCTTCCATATCGAACTCTAATGATCCGAACCGTCAATTTTGTAAGTCTCGATTCATAGATCATTCTTTCAAAAACTCAATTCAATCTTAAACTATTTGCCTATCACGATGAAATTTCATTGTTTCTTATAGAACAAAGTATTTCTTAATTTCTTTGAACTCAATTAGATGTCTTAAATATTTCCGATTTAGCTAATATTTTGCAATGATGATCTATGAGGTGCAACTTGAAAAATAAATTCGAACTTAACAAATATTACAAGGCTTGATTGCAATGGTCCCTTGACCTTTATCCCTAGTTTAATTTTGTTCCTGATTTCTAATATTAGGTTCTTTAGTCCTCGAACTTAACAATGTGTAGTATCATTAGTTCTTTTCACTAACACAGTATGTTTTTTCGTTAAATTTAGGGATGTATTAGAAATTTGATCTCACATCACTAAAAATGAATTTGAAAAATGAGAAATGAGAAAGGAAATTTAAAAAAAAAATAAAATTATATATATATCACAACAAAAAATTGTGTAAGAAAATTGAATACATATGAATTCTTTTTTCGTAGCTCAATACATGAGTTGTTAGTTGTTTAAGTCCAACCACTGTTTGATCTCTTACTAACTTTGAAATCACATTGTCTATATTTAAAAGTTGTTAAAGTCCAACCATTTTCATTTTGTATTTCTAATTCAAACTTCATTTTGTTTTGAGTTTGAACAATATTTTACTATTTAAAGATGAGTAGGAACTCCTACTCAAAACTCTTAGTGTTTTAATCACAGAACTTTGTGCTTATGATCGCAACCGTTCATATTATGAATCACACTGTAAAGATCATCTTTGCAAAAAATAAATTAGTTTATAAAGTCAATCTATTGTAGCAAATATATAGACGGTTCGTAATACTTTTACCAATGCCGTTCATTTTTTTTAAACAGTTTGATGACTCAACGACCTTAGTTTTAATTGATTTTTTGCAGATGCAATCTTTATAGGCAGTGGCGAAGCCAGAAATTTTCGACAGGAGGGGCGAAATTTAAAAGCGTAAAAGGTTCATAAAAATATAGACAATCAAATCTTTGTACATAATATACAATATTAATATTGTTCATAACTACCTGGAATACTCGAAGGAGGATTTGGAGTAACCGAAATATTCGAAGAAAGACTATCCAGAAATATTCGAAGAAGGACTATCCGTTGTACCCGGAATATTTGAAGGAGGATTTAAACAGTGTTTCTTATAGTATTGTTACATACATTACGTAATTTTACAATAGAAACAAAATAGATAAAAAGCATATTACGCTAATTCTATATCAATTAAACAACTAATGCAAAACACCACTTACAAATTGGAGGTATTATAGTAGTCAAACAATGTGAATATCAAGATCACTAATCCCTTACAATTGAGAAAAGTCACTTCTTAAACGCATTGAATAAATATAAATATCAAGTTAATCTTAAAATGTATGGGTATGTGAAGGCTGAAGAAGAGACCGGAGAAGAGATGGTGGCCTTCGGTTGGGCGGGGTGGGAATATTAGTGAACGGGGATTGGGGACTAGGAAGTTAATTTGGGTGGGGTGGAATTGTTTGAAAGTCGAACACCTTTTGTTTTAATAAAAAATGGTGAGGCTCTCAGCCTCCCACGTGACCTAGGATGGTGTTCTCAAACAATACATCAATACTCACAGTTTTACTTAATGCTCCACGTGAGTCCGTGACGTCGTGACATAGGATGCCGTTTAAAAAGTAAATAGTCTTCTTCTTCTCTTCTGGCTTGGCAGAAGGCCAGAATATTTGTGCAGCCGCTGCTCTTCCCCTCCACCACTGCCCAGACTTGAGTGGTCCTTGGAAGTCCTCACAGCCAATTATCTGAGCTTCCGGGTGGTTCCGGGACCACCCAGGTCCCTTAATAGATCTGCCCCTGAAACTCCTGGCCTTATTTTCCGACGAGAGGAGGGGCGGACCCAAAAATCCAGTCATGTTTTATGGCGAGGGGAGTGGCGGCCGCCACTTCTCGCCCTCACATGGCTTCGCCACTGTTTATAGGGTGATTTATAATATGAACGGTTCTAATTAACACGAAGTTCTATAAATTGACCACGAATAATTTTGAGAAATTTTGAGTAGGAGTTCCTACTTATCTTTGAGTAACAAAGTATTATTTTTTAAGCTTTAGATACAGTGGTTTTTAACTTTTTACTATTATTCTTTTAAGTTTTAAGTTGAAATTTCTAATATACCAACTAGATCTTATTTTTTCCAACATAAGCCACATCACAAAGAGTCAAATAGTAAATGCCAAGTGCAAGATGCGCTCCAGCTACACTTAAAAAGTCGAAGAAATTAAACTCAACACCTTATTTTGTGACTAGCTTACTTTAACGTCAATGTGTCACCAGTACCCGAGTATTTCTCATGTCATGGCCACCAGTGCATAAATCGGAGATTTCAAATTTTCTTTTCAACTTATTGTGTTCCGAGTTTAAACTTTTCTCTCTTTTCTAGTGTAAATTAAAATAGTGATATCTCTTGTATTTCAGGAAAACAAAAAAGAGAAGAATGAACCCAAAAAGCTTGAAATAATTTTTGGTTTTTGATTTATAATTTTCTTTCCTTATACCCATCTTTATAAATTTTTATCACAATCATTTAAGCCATCTCCGGAAAAAAAAAATCAATCAAATTAGAGATCGTTTAAGCATCTTGACATCTTATAACATTTAGTCATTCAATCATTTAATCATTTAGTCATCTCATGAACTGTCTGTTTGTTTTATAATATAAACGATTATATCATAGCTAGTTTGATTTTTCTTTTGTACGTTAGAGGATTGAGAAAATTACCAATTACGATCACAATATTTACACGGTCAAAACATATATAATAAAAATTGTGTCAAGAAATTGGACTCATGAGATGGACACTCATATTACGTTATTGCTAGGAAATAGTAGTGACTTGTAAACCACATCTAAATCATTCTTTAATGAAAATGTAACTTGTCTAGAGCTGAGTCATATACAATTGTCATGCATACGATGATCACAAGGGTACCAAGACAAAGACTCATCTTGATTTCGAACGGCAATGCATCGTGGGCCTATATATGTATCATCTGCTAATACACGGCCAATCAATGTGTGTATAAAAATTATTTCCGGCATCATCCCATTTTGGGGACTCACAGCCGCTAGAGATATATAATGTATTTGGTTGGTCATTACCCAAATATTAAAAATTAAACTTGATCATTACCTCCTTGTCTCCTATTTTCCATCCTGGCATAACCCCCAAAAAAGCTGGACACCTATTCACATGGATAGAGGTGTTATCAAATAAGTTAAACAGCCGCACTGCATGAATTGGAAAGTTTTTATTTTTAAAACAGACGAGATTATCTATACTAAAGAGGTGTGAGAGTTGACTAAGCCTCACACTAGACTAGCCATAATAATGTGGTTCAAAATCGCATTTGATGAGAATCGAACCTAAGTTCTCTCATTTACAAGTGAAAAGGAATACCATTAGACTGTAATATTAAGTGGATGGATGAATTGGAAACTTAAAAGTATTCTTTCAAATTTACTTTGCATTCAGATTTTTCGACCTGCTACAAGAGTTTAAAATATTATTAGTTTAATTGTAGTAATGGTTATTGAATTTTATCCCTAGTTTAATTTTGTTCCTGAATTCTCATATAAGGTTCTTTAGTCCTCTAACTTAACAATGTGTTCTATCATTGGTCATTTCACCAACATCGTCTATTTTTTTCGTAAAACTTATGGGTATATTAGGAACTTAATCCCACATCACTTAAAATGATTTGAAAATGAGAAATGAGAAGGAAAAAAGAAACCTTCAAGGAAATTAACTATTGAATATTTGAGGAAAGACACAACTATTTTGAAAAGTCACTTATACATCTATATAAGGGCCTCATCATGTTGAGTCATTAATGAATTTGATTAGTTGAATCATACAAGTTCATGTGAGTCATATCATATCCTTTATCTCTTCTGCTATTTTTAAGTTTTTCTAATTCATTATGTCATGTTCATTTATCATTGGTTGATCATTTGCACACATTACATTTGGTATTTACGTGCATGATAAATTTTGAATTTTTTTATGTAAATAATATAGCAACTAGACCTTATTTTTTCCAACATAAGCCACATCACAAAGAGTCCAAGAGCTAAATGCCAAGTGCACAATGTGCTGTGCTCCAGCTACAATTAAAAAGTCAAAGAAATTAAACTCAACACCTTGTTTTGTCACTTGCTTACTTTAACGTCAATGTTTAAACGAGAAGAAATTCTTACGAGCGGGCAGTCGTCCCATGTCACCAGAATCCGAGAATCTCCCACGCATGGTCACCAGTGCATGAATCGGAGATTTCAAACTTAGAAAGAATCATCATTTAAAATAAACAAATTAAATTAGAGAAAGCAAAATGATTGTCCGTACAAAAGTTATCCCCAACGGTTCAACAATAATATAATAGGATTAGGATATGATTCAAACTTCAAAAATGGTTTTGGCGCACTTCAATTGAAACCCTTTTCTTTCTTTTTTTAGTGTTTGATAACCTTAACAACTAGTAGGGATTTTGGTAGGGCAACTAAATTTCGATGTTCTTCTTTATTAGTGAATCTTTTGTGTTATCGGTTTAAGACCTCAAGATCGTTCCAATAAAAACGACTTAAGTCCACACACATTGACGAAAAAAAATTATGTTTAACAAAATAAGAATCGAAGTTGACGGACAAGATGCCAAGGATGAGGCTACAAGACACCCTTCCCCCTTCTATTGAGTACCATTTTCCTCTTGTCATGACCTCCATTTGAATAAAAACAGGATTGAAATAGAGGATCAGAAGAGAGAGAGACGGAGAGAGAAGAGAGGAGAGGATCGATTCTGATAGGTAGGAGGGAGGGATAGTTCTTAAGTTCGAATATTGTGGATGTCGAGTTCGATACGAATTTATTTCAATCAACTTCATATCGTTGTATAAAAAATTATATGTGGACCGGCCTTTATTGTCCTTAGGCCTTCCAACGTCATTTAGGTAAGTTTGATTCCTATAATACTATTGCTAAGTTCTACCTATTAATTGTGCGGCTGATCTATTTATTCTTTTTACTTTATATTTTTGATTGGTTTATTCACTTTTATTTCTCTCTAATAGTTGGTAATTTGTGGTATAAGAATCAAACTCATGTATTTAATATATTGAGGTATTTATAAACATTCCTCGAACTTGTAAGGAGCTGCTAATTTTATTTCTGAACTTTAATTTTAGCTGATTACCCCTTGAACTTTTATAATTGGTTCCCCCTTGAATTTTAATTTTAGGCGATTACCCCTCTAAACTTTTATAATTAGCCAATTTCTTCTAAACTCTAAAATTCAAACACAAAGTGTACGGAATGAATTAGTGGAAGAGAAGAAGAAGGAAGAAAACCTATATGTTAAAATTCAAACACAAAGTGTACGGAATGAATTAGTGGAAGAGAAGAAGAAGGAAGAAAACCTATATGTTGTCCACATTACGGATAAAATTACCTTTTGTAATTATAAAATTAAAGTTCATTGGGAAAATTGACAAATTATAAATATTCAAGGGGTTATCGGCTAAACTTAAAGTTCAGATGGGTAGCTGGGGGAGGGGGGAATTGGCCAATTATGGGAGTAATTGGCAAAAATTAAAGTTTATGAAAAAATTGACAGCTCCTTGTAAGTTCGGAAAGAAAATCGACAAATACTTCTAATATATTAAACTCAAGAATTGAAATTGCTATCATAAAACTCAATATTTTCAACTCATTTTACAATTTCTATAAAATTAGAATCACAATCACTTTCTAACCTTATAAAAAGGGAGTTTTAGCGAAACACTCTCGATACTCTTCACTTTTAACGAAAAACCACATTTTTACCTTTCCCTGGTACTATTCACTACACTTTTATTCGTCATTTTTTATTAAAATTAAAATTTTTTTGAACTTTTTGTTAGTTTTCCTTATAAAAAAAAAACATTAATTCCAAAAAATAAATAAAAACAAGAAAAGACTTTTTAGCCAAAAAGGTTTTCTGAGATTGACATAGTTCTTCATTTTGGTTCATGCCTATTAAAATCGAAGTCCATCGTAAAATATTTTGATCATTCCATGAAAAATCGTCCAGTATCCTCATAAAATTGTCATGTGGACGATCATGTGTCCACCTTTTTAAAAGTATTTTTATCAAACCAACCATTCACTTAACGAGAATACTGATAAATTTTCACTGAATGACCAACATAATTTGCAGTGTACAAAGCAGCAACACGCAAGTATTGGAGAGTGAGACGGAAACGCAAATCTAGCGAGTCGAGTCGACTAGAGTCAACGCAACGCAAGTCGTTTTGTTTCCACTCTCAAACTGCTCTTTCACCGCGTCGCATTAGCAAACATTTAACGCTCCCTTCAAAACGCAAACGCATTTCGAAATTTCAAAGCAGCTCTCCTCTTCTCTCTGGCCGGCCCGTCGTCATCGTCTCTACGTTTCGAGGCTCGCCTCATATCCTGGCGACCTGAGTCTGAAGCCGCAGTCGCCGCCGCCACCGATAGCCGAACCCAAGAATGGAGAACCTGATATCATTGGTGAACAAAATCCAGAGAGCTTGCACTGCTCTAGGTGACCACGGCGAAGATAGCGCATTACCGACTCTTTGGGACTCTCTTCCCGCCATCGCCGTTGTCGGTGGCCAGGTCCGCTCCCGGTCCCTCACCTTCCATCTTATCCCTACGATTGATTCATGCATATGAGTTTTGCTTGTGTTCATCGTTCTGTAGCTTAGTTATTGATTATGTACTTTCCAGTGTTAGTTATGGCGGTTCGGTTTAATTAATTAAACTCTGTTGCACAAATTGGTGCCAAATTGTAAATTAGTTTGATTTTCCACAGTTCACAAAAATTTGGATTCAAAGTTTGAAACTTGCTCAATTTGGAAAGAGCAAAAATGAAAAAAAGAAAGAAAATAAGACATGTCGAATACAAAAGTAAATTCGAGAAGCAAAAGTAGAGGGAATGGATATATTTTCATGCGATGGTGTTCTATAATGTATGCTTATGATTTTGTTCTGTCCTGCAGAGTTCTGGGAAGTCTTCGGTTTTGGAGAGCATTGTTGGGAAGGATTTCTTACCACGCGGTTCTGGTAAGTTTAGTGAATCCTGGGCAATCTTAGTTGTTTGTGTGGTTTAGTCGTTCAGTATAGTGACTTCAATTTCATTGCTATTTGTGCGGTATTTGTTTTCGATTCTTGTTCTTAGATGTTTGGGAAATAATGCATGGGGAAATATTTGTAGGAATTGTTACTAGGCGTCCTCTTGTCTTGCAACTTATTAAGATTGACGAAGGAAGCAGAGAATATGCGGAGTTTCTCCACCTTCCAAGGAAGAGGTTCACTGATTTTGGTAGGTTTCTTTCTCTTCATTCTATCTTGTTTGCATTTTTGTGCAATGTTACAATGCCACTAAATTTTATTGATATCCAGATTTTTCAGTAAAGATTTCGCCTCTTAGAAGATTTTCCCGATATGAAAATATCACAATCATATCACAAAGAATAAAACTTTGTGGCCAAGTATATTTTATTTGTGTTAGTGTGCAAATTTACACACAGAGCTATCTGTATTTTTATTTCATTTTAAATGTTTGTCAACTGTGCAGCTGCTGTGAGAAAGGAGATTGCAGACGAGACAGATCGAGAAACCGGCCTCAGCAAACAAATCTCTAGTGTTCCAATTCATCTTAGCATATATTCTCCTAATGGTAAGATAAGCGATCTTTGACTTGTATGGTTCCATTTATTTAAATTGGCGGTTCATATTACCTAAAACTTGGAGCATCATGATTTTGGGAATGGGAATGAGAATGTGGTTCTGCCATGTATCTTGGAACATGGACCAGTTGGGGTAGACTCAAATGAAGTTTCATAGACTGTTTGATTACTAGTTTGAAGACAAATCTTGGGTCAAATGTCTTTTTATGATATCAGCCCTTCTCCCCACTAAATATAAACATCAGTCTTCTAAAGTCTTGTACATAATAGTTTCACGTTTCTTTTCAAAACGATAGACAACAGATAAAGTGGAAAGATGTTTTTACTTGGATTGTGTTTAAAATATAAAGGCTTTGGCCTTAGCTAATAAAATTTGAATATCTAGGACTAGGGTCCAGAATTTTCCTGTCTTTAATATGTCCGCACTATAACATTTTCATGCAATGTAGTTTTTTGTATGCATATTTTGATCTTCCCTTTTACTGATTTACCAATTTTTATCTTTAATTCTTGGCAGTTGTTAACTTGACACTTGTTGACCTTCCCGGGCTTACAAAAGTGGCTGTTGGTAAGTGTCATGGATCTCATAGATTTGGCAACTGTTATGCAGGCAATTGATATGCAGTTTCTAACAAGCTTTCTTGGGAATGTAGAGGGTCAGTCGGATAATATTGTGCAAGACATTGAAAATATGGTTCGCTCCTTCATTGAGAAGGTAATATCCACGGGAATCTTGTTTTCCTTTACATTTTTTTTTACTATTCTGAACCATATTGTCTGATTAACATTTGATGCAGCCCAACTGTATCATTCTAGCTATTTCACCTGCCAATCAAGACCTTGCCACATCTGATGCAATTAGGATCTCTCGCGAAGTGGATCCAACAGGTGAACCCAATACTGTTTTCTACACATTGTAAATATTCTTTTGCCATTTTTAAGTCTAGGAATCATTAAATCAATATAATGAAATGTGATATCTTGTAGTCCTGGCCACAATTGACTACTTTATCTTTAAAAAGCACATTGGAAAATTGTAGATGTTGAAGGATTCAGTATGTTCCCATTTTTTTTGCAGGGGACAGGACACTTGGAGTTTTGACAAAGATTGATCTTATGGACAAGGGTACTGATGCAGTTGAAGTAAGTTGGCCTAGCATCTTCTTGTTTTCAGTGTTTGAGACTGGATGATTTGGTAATCAACCATTAAGCTAGAAAGTATACAGTATTAAAGAATTCTTGGTTGATTGCCCAAAAGATCTTTCTTTGACTTTTTTATAGTTAAGAAAAGGTGGAAGAAGGTTTAGAAAGACATTTATGTACATTGTATCACCAACTTTTTCAGTTGCTAAGAGAATGTATAAAATAAAGATCAACACCGATCATATGACACAAAAAGCTTCGCTACATTAACGGCGTTATTTAAACCTACATATTTCAAGAATTGCTTATAGGATATAGGTATCTAGGCTGATTCATATCCATTGATATGAAAAGTTTTATTTAGTCATACATTTGTTTTGGTTTGGTTATGAGTATTTAAATATGCCATAAGTCTTAAAACTCTACCTCTCCAATTAGTCGCCCTCATTTGGGATATTCTTTAAAAAAAATTTATGGAGTACTTACTAAATTATGACATACATTCAGTAGTGGCCACTCCAGATCAGGCATGTATGTACACATACACATGTAATCTCTTTTCAAGTCACAATGAGTAGCAAATCTTATATTTTAGTGGCCACTTGGCAATACATACATTTTGGATACCCTTATTTTATAGATTGAAGTTGCATAAATTTTGCATTTTTATATCCCGATTTTCTTCTCCTATTTTGGGTTACTTAGATATTGGAAGGAAAGTCATACCGGCTAAAGTTTCCTTGGGTTGGGGTCGTGAATCGCTCACAAGCAGATATTAACAAGAATGTTGATATGATTGCTGCGAGGCGTAGAGAACGTGAGTATTTTTCTACCACCCCAGAATACAAGCACCTTGCTCCCAGAATGGGTTCTGAGCATCTAGCTAGAATGCTTTCTAAGGTAGGCAACTGATACCCTACTTCAATCTGATTTCAGTATATTATAACAAGAAATCAAGTTAGTAACTCCTTTGTATTTACCATTGGGTTAATCTTGGTCGCTTTCACTAAATTCTTATGATGGTTACTGTCTCAGCATTTGGAAACTGTAATTAAGTCAAAAATTCCGGGCATCCAGTCCCTAATTAGCAAGACTGTTGCTGAACTTGAAACTGAACTGAGTCTTCTTGGAAAGCCTATTTCTGCAGATGCTGGAGTAAGTTTGCTTTGTTTTTCATTGTATCCTTTTGAAATGTCTTGCTTTTAAAATCAAAGTGATAATGAAGATTGACCTCTATTTTTAACTTTTACAAGAGTTGCTACTGATTGATTGATCTGGACTTGCAGGGTAAACTGTATACAGTCATGGAGATTTGTCGTCTTTTTGATGGGATATATAAAGAACATCTTGATGGCGTGTATGTATCAACCACAATCATCTTTTACAATATTGGACAGTGCCTCGGAGGTGCTTGGCTATTGTCTGTTACTCTATTGATTTAGTAGTTTTAAACTATGTTCTTCGCTGTCCACAGGCGTTCAGGTGGTGATAAGATTTACAATGTTTTTGATAATCACCTTCCTGCTGCTCTGAAAAGATTGCAATTTGACAAGCAACTTTCAATGGAAAATATACGAAAGCTCATTACTGAAGCTGATGGATATCAACCTCATCTTATAGCTCCCGAACAAGGGTACCGTCGGCTCATCGAATCCTCTATAGTTAGTATGAGAGGTCCGGCTGAGGCAGCTGTTGATGCGGTATTATTATAGCTTACCTTTCCTTCTGTGCAAAATTTGGGTAATTATTTTGTCATGCTGCTTGTACTAGATGAGTTATTTTGAATTTTCCGTGATTCCAGGTTCATATCATTTTGAAGGATCTAGTTCGCAAGGCTATCAGTGAGACTCCAGTATGTTCACAACTATGTTTGATTAGTTGCTTCCATTGATTTTTCTGTCCTTTTGTTATCTTTTGGTGTTAGTCTTGTTTCACTGTCCATTTCCTCGTTTTTTGTTATTCTTTTTCGTCTTGGATAAACAATGCCCTTGTCATCTCACAGGAGTTAAAGCAGTATCCTGCTCTCAGAGTAGAGGTGACAAATGCAGCTACTGAGTCACTCGAGAGAATGAGAGAACAGAGCAAGAAGGCAACACTACAGCTAGTTGATATGGAATGTAGTTACCTGACGGCTGATTTCTTCCGTAATCTTCCCCAAGATGTTGAGAAGGGTGGAAACCCATCACATTCAATTTTTGACAGATACAACGATTCATATCTCAGGCGGATTGGTGAGTCTCATGAATGAAAAATTAGCCTTGCATGTATTCTATGTAGGTTAAACTTTGCTTTCTCTTCTATTGAACCAATATCTAGACACCTTATTCTCTTGGTATATTCTTTTCTCTTAATAAAACAGGGACCACGGTTTTGGCTTATGTCAATATGGTATGTGTAAGTTTGCGTAACTCCATTCCTAAGTCTGTGGTCTATTGTCAAGTCCGAGAGGCAAAACGAGTCTTACTTGACCATTTCTTCATCGAATTGGGAAAACTGGAGGTAAGTACAACTTCTCCAACCCATCATTTCTTATTGTGTGGTGAAAATTGATCATTCTCTTAGAGAGCAACTGTTAGACTGTAGATTGACTCTGAATTTTTTTGTACAGACAAAGCAGCTGTCGTCATTACTGAATGAGGACCCGGCAGTAATGGAGAGGCGTGCTGCCCTCGCAAAGAGGCTGGAGCTATACAGGAGTGCGCAAGCAGAAATCGACTCAGTTGCTTGGGCGAAGTAGATGTGTGTGCAGCACATCTGTCATTTACGATTTAGTTGTATTGGTGGGAAGGAGAGGGGGGTTTGGAGGCATTCTGTTTATTTTTGTTCATGTAGTAACGAATTGGCGAGAGGTGATGCAATCTTTCACTTGATGTCGCTATACTTGTTTTTTCAACAGCAACATTTTTATAGTTTATGATCTGCTTCTGATGTGCCATTTTCTTCAACTTGTTTCTGCTTTTTGAGCATGCTTGTGATTGTGAGTTGCAAATTAATCCACGCTTTTAGGTGCCAAAAAGCATAAGATTGCATGTTGGGCTTTTTAGGGGATATACTCAACAAAATGCTTTCAAAAGCAAAGATATAAAAGGCGCTAGGAGCAAGTCGGGTCGCAAGCAGGGGCCTAGTACTTAGGTGTCTAGACGGCTCTAGGTGGGGGTATAGGCGGTTTTTTAAAATTTTAATTAATTTATTATATAACATATAAATAAATGTTTATTATACTTAAAAAACAATATAATTTGTATTGAGATACATAAATTATAAAATAAAATTACATATAAATTATAAAGTATTAGAATATATTAAAAACATGGGAACAAGTCTCTTACAATTTATTAAAGAAATAAGATGCAAAATGAAAGTTATCTATTTTTTGTCTAAGTAAAAATCGCGACCTATGTGGGTGGCTTAACAGGGCTTAGGCTGGCTAATGGGTGCCTAAGCAGGTCTAAGCGTCATTTCTTAATTTTCAAACGCTTAGGGATTAATTGGGACGGTGACCAGGAATCTAGCACCATAAATCTTTAGAACAGCATCCATAAGGAAAATTAGTAAATACTTGAAATTTGAATCTTTTAAGTAAACAACAAAAATTAAAAGTAAATGGAACAGTTCGTGTTTATGACCATTTAGTTAATTAACTGGGGTTCTTTTGATATAGGTCATTCAAACTCCTATTTTCCAAACAAAAACTTACCTAATTTTAAACATTCAAATAAAACTCAAATTTCAAATAGACTGCCATGTAGACAAATATGTAATCAACTATTACAACACATTTATAACTTATGCCACAAAATCCTAATTTGGTCAATAAATATTACTACTCATCCTAATTATGATGAGCAATTAAACCCATACGGATATTTACCTTTCTTGTATCATAAATATTAGTAACATATATATATATAAATTAATTAACTTACCATATTTAAAAAATTGACATATCTCGTGTGAAAATAATAATAATATTTTTTAATCATGTAATTACCTACATATAAATTAATATACCTACTTATAAAATATTATACTAATTTACCTACTTTAATTTACCTATTCCAAAAAAAAAATAGTGATATTAGATAATGTTTGAATGTTGTGGGTTTGTGCTTCTAGGCAATTAAATAAACTTGAAATCTAATGCACATAAATCATATAGGTAAATTAGACTATTTTGTTTGCGTGGAACATATAGCTTTTGTTTTGTGCATTAGGGATTGGAGTATATATGCAATTACCGAAGCTGTTTTAGGTTTATTGTTGTGTTTGTAGGTAAATTAACTTGTATATTTAATGCATAAAATCACGAAATTGGTAATATTATTTTCCAATCGGCACCTTATAACAATTTGAAAGTTAATACATTGAATATACAATGAATGGCATGAAATATTTTGTAAAATAATATAATTAATTAAATGGATATAACAAGTTACTGATCCAAAAACCCAATCCAAGTATTAACAAGGATAGTTTAGGCATTCAGAAAATACACAATTTGAAAAGTCAAATTTAATTAAAGAATTTGCTTCGTTATAGCCTAGTCAATGAGTTTTAGTCAAGAAAATAAAAAGAGATGAGTTTTAGTTAAGGAAAATATAGTTTCAAGGAGTAATGTAAAATTTTTAGAAAATAATATGTACAAAGTAATATAAAATATGACCGATACAAAATATTATTTTTTATTTTAATTTCAAACATGACATGAGTCCATGAAAAATGCGAAAGGTCTTCGTCGGCCGTTGAGAACTGAACAGGTAGGCCCCCATAAAAATGGTTAGAAGGTAGAACGTAGAGAGGGGACCAAGATTTCCAAAGCGGGTCGTTTTTAACAGTTTGAGGATCCAAACCCGACCCAAAGTAGTTGGGTTCTCAAATTCCGATGAGCAAGAGACGCAGACACTTTAACGTTCGAATTCACCAACCCCTCAGCATTTTTAGCAACACAAGTCACCTGGTCAGATCAGCCTCTCTCATTTCTTCAACCTTCATTTTTTATTTTATTTTTAATTTCTCATTTTCCAATTGTTCATCTGCCCATTTGAGTTTAGCACATTTTGATTGTATTGCCTCTCTGCTATATTTTTTTAGTTTTGCATTTTCTGGGTTTCTTTGAGAAATTGTGACAGATTTTTGTGTATCAATCTTTTGAGTTTACGGGTTAGTTGATAGTTTTCATTGTCCCTAATCAGTATTAATCTCAAAATGATGAAGGTTAATGGGTTGTGGTCAGATCTCAAAATTATGGGTTCATAATGTTTTTGCATCTCAATTTCTTTGGCTGACTTCCTTGTGGAATTGCGGAATGCAGAACTGCTTTGGAGGATATCGAGGAGAGTAGGGTATATGGTGTAAATGGCGTCGGAGAGGGAAAGTTTCGATCTTTCAGGACCATTGCTCCTAACTTCCATTGACTGGTGAGACCTTAAACCCCCCCCCCCCCAGCAAACACACACGCAATTTCTTTGGATAGATGAAGTTTCTTTGCCAAAATGGTATGGAGGAAGTTAAACTAATGAAAAAGGCGTATGAGGAATGGATGGTGTTGTGTGGAATTATATGCTTGTTACATTATGCAGTCATCGATTCGAGGGTTTTGTATTCCTTGTAATTTGACACAAGGTTTTTATTGGCCAAATTCGAGGGAACTTGTTTAGAAAAATACTTCCAGCATGAATCAATTGCATCGTTATATGAATTGTATCCCTTGTGTTATGTCTCTTCTACTTCGAATAAATTGACTATGCAGTTCATACGCAGACTTGTGCAAACCGGGTTGAGACTTATCTGTTCTTCTTTTATATTGCGTTGAGTGTATCTTTACCAGCTATGCAACTTGCCTAGACACTTAGATGCACTAGTGTCATCTCTAGCAGTTATTCACATTTCCATGTGGTACGTAATATCTCCAGGTTTCTTTCTAACTTGCACAACAAACCTTACTCGTACGAACTTCATACACGAAATTTGAGTTGATTGTGCACTAGTGTATCCATTGTCAATGTTGGTCAAGTTGGGAATTGTTTCTATCTGGAATTCCACTGCTTCCGCTACTGTCTCTCAGCGGCTACCTTTTCCTTCTTTTTAAATTTGAAAGATGATATGGGATTTAAAATGTGTGCCATCCTATGCAGGCAGAATACTCGGCATCAAAGATCTGTTGCCGCCTGTTTGGTTCAGGGTGCCTACGTTCTTGAACGGGACCGCCAAGAGAAACGAGAAGGGCCTCAGGCCCTTGCTCCTCCTTGGTGGGAGTTCTTCCATTTTAAGCTGCTCCGCAAGCTTGTGGATGATGTTGGTTTCTCTATCTTTGGTGCCGTCTATGAGTTTAAACCTCCACCCTCTCTTTGTAACCCTCCATCGGAAGGAAGCCCTTGTTATGTAATTGCTTTCCGAGGCACCATAACGAAGTATGACTCGGTCTCACGAGATCTTGAGTTGGATGTTGAGGTGATCCGAAATGGACTTCACAGGACATCTCGCTTCGAGATTGCCATGCAAGCTGTCCGAAATATGGTTGCTGCATCAGGTCCTTCAAATGTTTGGTTAGCTGGCCACTCCTTGGGGTCAGCCATGGCAATGCTTGCTGGAAAAACTATGGCTAGCTCTGGCAATTATCTCAAATCTTTTCTCTTCAATCCGCCATTTGTGTCGGCCCCAATAGAGAGGATTAAAAATAAGAGAGTGAAGCATGGGCTTCGGATTGCCGGCAGTGTGATTACTGCAGGACTCACTCTTGCTATGAAGGCTAAACAACAACAACAACATCATCAACTCAGAAGTCGACCAGAAAACGAACCATTCACTGTTCTAGCTGCATGGTTCCCTGCTCTATTTGTCAATCCATCTGATGACATCTGCTCTGAATATATCGGGTATTTCGAACACAGGAAGAAGATGGAGGACATTGGAGCAGGGGCCATTGAGAGGTTAGCAACTCAGAATTCTCTAGGAGGTCTACTCATGCACGCGATCGGAAAGAAAGCAGCGCCCGAGCCCCCATTGCACCTCATTCCTTCTGCGAACCTGACAGTTAATTTAACCCCTTCAAGGGATCTGAAAGAAGCCCATGGAATTCATCAATGGTGGAGAGACGACCTGCAATTGCTTTCCGAGGTCCACCAATACAAATAGTTTTCGGTGTTATTATTTTGCCGTGTACTAGTATCTTTGTGTGAGTGGTAAAGCAGCCTCCAAGCTTGTTTGGATCAGCCATCATTTTGGAAAGAAAAAAGCAAAGAAATGAGGGAGAAGAGCAAATGGGAGGCTGTTTGGTTCTGATAGTGTGAAGCTGTTTACTAAACTTTTCGTTGTTCGGAGTTGTTTACTTATTTATTTGATCGGAATGTAAATCAGAATGATTACAAAAATGGCCTAGTGCATTATTTTGTATGCTAGTTTATCTTAAACTTTGAAAGTTTGGCTCCTCGAAAAGATCCAATTCCTTCAAAATGAAGAGTTGAATTCTTTTTATCTTATAAGACATCAACTGCTGTTTTGATTCCTTCATAACTGGTAAACACAGAAATACTATGCAATAATGTAACTCCTATTTTTTTTTCAACTACGAATTATTAAATTATGTCAAAACAGAATTGTTGCTATTGATTAAAGCGCTACTAATAAAAACACTTCATTGAGAAACATTTTCAAACCAACCTTGAAATTATAGAAGCGAGCTTTTAATTTCCTTGAACCACGTATGAATTCGTTACTCGATTGAACCGAGATGATGCTCCATAGAAATCCATGGCTACTCCTTTCTTTGACCGATTGATGCCTTCCGGCGCGCTGATGGCTTCTCTGTTTGTCCGGACACAGGTGACTTGTGAGTGACAAAAGGCAAATAATTTAATAGTTGCCTTTCTTTCTTTTTACCCTTCGTAACCGGGACAGTGTGTGAACAGACGTGGAAATAGTCAAAAAGCAGTATCGAATCCCAATGGCATCACCATGGCTGGAGTCCTGTCCACTGTTTGGGTCTCCACTCAACCACTGCCATTTTTCTGTTTGTTTTTCTCTTTGGCAAACCGCCTCGAGTCCGGATCTTTTGTTCGTGAATCGTGTTCGTTTATCGTATATTAAGAAGTTATAAATTATTTAATTTAAAATTGAACACATATAATACATGAGAAATTAACCGTATAATGTACGATGCACAGACACGGTTCATTAATTTTCGAAATTAAAAAAGAATCCAAAGAATACCCTGTTGGAACCGCCGCAACCCCCAATTTAGTGTTGTTTTCTGCATTGGTAATAAATCAATCATGAATTGTTACTTGCTAAAGCATTTTCCATTCCGAATATCCCATGACTATGTTTACTCGATTACCATTTACTGGTTGGCTTAAATTTATGTTTCCATTCTCTCACACTAGCTATGGTTCACACTTACAAGGACTTTCATGTCCGACAAAAAGATGTTAACATAACAGTATATCAAGTTAATCACACACTTTGTTTTAGGAAAAAAATAATCACACACTTTTCTATGTGCAGAAATTAAAATGTATGATTAGCTTTGAGCATCACACATTTTCATCTCGTTGTAAGTTTCTTTCAACAGTCGCATACAGTTTTATTATACTAGTTTTTTAACCGAATTATATACTGTATTTTGAAAGATTGAAACGCATACTGATATAATCTGAGAGCATTTTTTCTCACCACTATAACTATAGTGTATGCTCATCAAACATTTAATCATCTACTATGTGTCATTTTACTTATCTCTAATTAACTTTTACACTAAATGTTTCTTGGTTAATTTTTTTAAAAAAATTAACCAAGATCAAATAAAAAAACACTTGGCAGATGATTAAATGTATAGCGAACATAGGGGTGTGCTATCTTTGCATCCCTTTCTACTTCCTACACACCTCTCTCTATTTTAGACCATCAGATCGAATGAATTGAAGAAAAAAAAATCAAAAGATAAAAATTAACAAGGGGTGTAAAAAGTAAAAAAATAAATAAATGTGTGAATAAAATAGCCGTGAACATACCTATAATTTATAGTGGCAATCAAAATATTTCCATATAGCCTCGTATTAAGTAAGTTTTTCTCAGTAGACTCATGCACTTTTCACTTATCCCTATGATTACATTAACTCAATAAGGATCCGCATTTTACGCTTCTTTACATAATTTTACTGACACAAGCAGGCTCCAGTCCACACAAGAAATTTTTCTATATGATCGGCATATGAAATGGTACATCACGTGTTATTATGCAACTGATGTGATATGTATGTTAAAAAATAAAATTTCATACCACTTATATAAAAACACACGATGTACCATTTTTTTTTCCGGAACAATCAAAAATTTCTTCATAAGCACAGATGGGATCCTAAACTTGATGATTGGGACCTTGGAGTTGGGACCCATTACCTTAAATCACACCTATAATAAATCCCTCAAGTAATTGGCCAATTATTTTTCTACTAAACCAACTGCAGCACTATAAAATTAGTCTCTAAGCCTCAGCATTCTTCAAACTCAGAGAAAACAAAAGGTCAAAAGCAAAACGCCACCTCTTCAACTGTTCCCACCTTCCCCTTTCTTCAAGGCTCACAGCCACCGAGACTTCTTGCTAAAGGCTTCAACTTTATGAATTATACCCACCAAAAACGCAAAAAATAAAAAATAAAAACCGTTTAATACTTCGATTTAATGATGTTTTTTTTCATTTGTGAGTAACAGATTTTAAGTTTGATTCTCTACTCTTCCAACCGTCAGCGTAAATTATTTGGTTTGTTAAAACAAAACCACGCAGCTCGAGCGAAATTAATTGTCAAAAATTACTAGTCTTTTTACACTTGCATTGATGGTATGGGGTTGACAAATTGGACACCTCAGTCAGTCACCAAATAAATAAAAGAAAAGCAACAGCTAACAGTGAAAAGCCAACACAGATCCATCACTCACAGCAATGTACACTTCACACCTAGATTTTGCCTCCACATGGTGGGTAAAAATGTGCATGACCCGAATCCGACCCCCCATCTGCAACCGCGACTCAATTTGCATCGTGGAACCGACGGGTCCGGCGCCGGTGCCGCTCAACCCGCTCAACCCATCTCCGAAAGTGGGGCCCAGTGGGTTCTGGACCATCCCGGAAGCCCGATTGGGATCGGAGACCGGGAACGACTGCGCGGCGAAGGTGGCGGCCATGAACTGCGTCTGACCCGCTTCGATCTTGCCGGCGGGTATGAACATGAACCCGACTTGGCTGCCGGAGTAGATAAGCTGGAGAGTGCTGTCGTAGTGGCTGAAGGCGGTGCGGCTGGGGTTGTGGACGGAGACGTATTGGGAGAAGGTGAAGTTGACGGTGGAGTTTTGGATGGAGAAGGAAGGGAGCTGGACGGCGGAGACAGAGATTTTGGGGTTTTTGGGCTTGAAGACGGTGAAGTAGACGATGAGGATGACGATGACGACGAAAATTAGGAAGATGGTGGCGACGATGCAGGAGGCGAGGTTCGTACGGCCGGACGGCGGCGGTTTGGGCCGCTGAGGCTTGCTCATGGTTGATTAAATGAGCTTAATTGGGGAATTAAGAGAAGCGGTGGAGTAGTGGGATCTTTGAGAGAGAGAGAGAGAGAGAAGGAGAGGAGAGAGAGAGAGAGAGGGAATTTAGGGGAGTGTTTGGATGTGGGATTGTATTATTGTAGTGGTAAAAAAGAGTGAGGGGGTGAGGAAAAATGCGGGAAAGATGAAAGTGATGGGAAGATGTCTTTGTTGAGAGTTGAGACAAAAGTCTGAAATTGTGAAAGGGAGAGAGACTTTGTCTTTTTCTTTTATCCTTTATAAAAGAAATTGTTATTAGTACTTTAAAAATCTCATTATGCATTCCAAATTTTTATATTATGAAATAAAAATACACTTGTGAGGGGGGGTAGAATGAGATTTTTGGAGTGCCAATAACACTTTCCTTTATAAATTTTGTAGGGTAATTTTTTTTTTTTTAAATTTACGTCTTCAAATCAAACCTGATCGATAATTTAAATTCATAATTTGTCGTAAAAACATTTTAGGTTGTTAAATTGTTGGATTGGAGAAACATTTATGTGAGAATGATGCTATTCACACATCCATTTTTATTTTTAACACATTTATTTTTAAGTTTTGGTCATCAGATTGGATGAATTAAAGAAGATCAATGACCAAAAATTTAAAAAAAAATGTGTAAGAAGTAAAAATGAATGTCTGAATAGCACTATCCTTCTTTGAACTCGTTTGGATGTGCTTCTAAAATGACTAAAAACGCTTTTAGAAAAAATGTTTTTTAGTTTCAAAAGCACTTTAAGTGCTTTTCCAGAATTTACTTGTATTTTTACTAAGGATTGGTTCCAAAAACGTTTCTAGTCATTTTAAAAGCACATCCAAAGAAACATTGTTTGGTGCAGTGTTGGTGTTTGGGCCCAAATTTACACTATCGGCCTGTGCAATCAAGGCCGTTGAGTGAGCATAGCTCTCAATCGTCAGATGGAAAAGTGAGGATAATCTTGTTATTATTAGAGGATAATATTATGGTTTTTATCATAATAATTGTCTTTTAATATGAATTATCCTAGCATCTTCTTCAACCAGATAAATATGATGTGAATTATATCCCAAGCGAGCAGTACAATTCGAGTTGATTTCGGATATTTGACGGCACATGGAGGCTAAAAATGAATTTGAAATGCATTCAGATAGGGTCAGGATGCATGCCACAATAAAGGTGATGGCTTTGGGTGATGAGACAAGCCTAGAAAAGCTAGGTTTGTAATAGGAAACCTAGGTAGGCTAGGTTTTTATGGTGATGGAAGTGATCGAATGATTTTAAAAGGATTCTGATAGAGGTTTTTTATGAGATCAGAAGCCTAGTTGGGCTAGGTTTCTGATGTGATGTGGAAGCCTAGATAGGCTTTATTTTAGAGGTCACGAACTACAATATGAGGATATGCTTGGCTTTTGACGCGGATCAATTTCAGGAATTAGAGTTGCAATTAAACTCTGCAACATTATCTGACCGTGCAAAGCAAGTACTTCAGTTCTATAAATACAAATGCAATGGCAACGAAAAGAGTATCACCAACTCAACACACAAAACTGCCCTGCGCAAACTCTCTCAACCTTTGAGATTTTTATTTTCTTGTTCGCCAACACATCTTCAGTTTGGATAAACAGCACTGTGAAGGCAACCAGTGGTATCTTCAGTTTGGATAAACAGCACTATCACCGTAGAACCAGTCGATCGCGGAGCATCTTCAGTTTGGATAAACAGCATTGCGTCGAGGCCGGTTGGTTATCTATCCAAGTCTCGGTCGAGAAGGACTTCCGGGTTCTCATCGACAGAGGTTATCTCACCAGCCTTCTCGGCAAAATGAGGTATTACGAATTACCGAGCTCGGCGCATCGAACGCCGAGTTGTTTTATGATTGGATACTCATAGGTTGGTTTCAGAGTTCGGCATTCAGACGGCTGAACCATTTTCACAATCAAGACCTATATCTGTTTCGAGTATCTGTGCCCCTATACTCTGGTGTCAATTCGGCGTGCTTATACCTTTACGAATATAATCACTGTGACCGAATCCGGCACCGATGAGTCGTGAACTTCGCAAGATTAGTAGCCTTGTCTTCAGGCTCTAGAACCAAAAGGCCGAGGCGTGTTCCTTTCTCGGCCGTAGTCGCAAGATTCAGAAGTCAGCCGCGCACACAACGCAACATCAACATTTTACTCATCGGCTGAGTTCGGCCGTCGAGTTGGCACGCCCCGCATTCGACCGAATGACGTAGTTAGCTTATAGATTATTCGGCATGCGCGCCACGTAGGCTTGGTAGTTTTTAGGGTCAACATTTTGGCACGCCCAGTGGGACCCAGTGCTAAAACTATGAAGTTCATATGATATGTCAAGATTTTGATTCGGCTCCACGTAGCTGATTGTACGAGGAAAGTAAAAGATCTTTGGAAGTGGAAAAAGTTCTTTGTGGCCAAAGAGAGATGCAAAAGTCATTCGCTCGCATGTTGAGAATAAAAGCTCATGTTAGCCTCCAAGAGCAATGGGTAAATGAAGGCAAGGCTCGATTTAATGCCTGGCTAGATAGAGAACATTTTCCTTACGTTTTCGACTACAAGTCAATTCCATTTGATGAATGGTTAGTTGAAAAGACCGGGGGGCAATTTTTCGCTCCGGCCACAACCAACATTCGGCCTAAAAAGATTGTTAAAACAGCCGAAGAAATACCTAGGCTACCTGTTGTCTCTGTCGAGACTGAAAGTGTGGTAGGCCTAGAAGAAAAAGTTCAAGTTTCCTCAGAAAATGATTCGTCAAAGGAGTGTTCCAATGACGAACATGATCGAGAGATGGTCTTAGACTCCGAAACAATGAGAGTTGATATGATTATTGGCAATAAAGCCGATAGGGAGAAATCTCGTTCGGCTAAGTTGTTCGAATTAAAAGCCGAAATTGGCAAAATTAATATGCCTAGGGGGCATAAATATTGTTCAACACATTCGGCGGCTAAGAATAAGAAATATTTCGCCAAGTCAAAAGTATTTGGCAGTGGTTCTTTATTCGGCCTAAAGCGAAATCACCCTGAAGATTTTGATATTAAAAGATCTCGGCTAGGAATCAAGCATTGTTGGCCTCCTCCACTTTATAATTCGGCCACTTTTGTTTTCTTTTGCTAATATATAAAAAAAAAAGAATAAAATATTTTCTTAGCCATTCGGCCTCTCGACCGATACTTAAGAAAATAGGGGGGCAACAAGCATCCTGACCTCGTATCCTCGTGTCTCGTATTTCAAAAAAAAAAAAAAAAAAAAAACGAGACCGAGAGTTGTTCGTCGAGATTAGTGACTGGTCGAGAAGAAGCAGGTCGTGGGAGTAGTTTGAAAATCCTTCAGCCCAGGTAAAAAAAAAAAAAAAAAAAAAGAATAAATCATTATCATGCAGAAATTAATCATGGCATGAACTGTTCCAGCGCGAAATGTTACAGTTTGGCGTCAAAGCAGGAGTTGTATCATGGCACCTGCAATTAGAGTCTGGGCCAAAAGAGTGGTTGCCGAGCCATTCAATGCACCTGGGATTGGTTTGGCCAAAAATAAAAAATAAAATAAAAAAAATATAAAAAAAGCTTTGAAGTCCGTGCCTATGAAGACTTGCTTGAAAGTGGAGGGGATATTAACAAAGACATTCGGCCCTTTTTTTTTTAGGTTTTTTAGGGGGAGCCCTCTCCAGAGGGTAAAATGAGGGCTCAGAAGTGCATGGCAGTTGTATTACATGGCAGAGGAATCTAGGAAAAAGGAGTAGGCATGCATGTAGCCAATCAGTCATGGGGTTTGTATATGGTTAGTATACAAAACACCACTTCAGGATGGATGCCATAACAGAAGATAACAATGCCGAGTAAAAGAAATGTGGCCGATTACAATTCTTCGGCCGAATAAAAGAAAGTTTGGCCGAACTCTCGACCCCAAATTGTTTTTCCTACCCCCTATTTCTTCTCGACCTTGGTTCATGATTGCTTGTCACCTCTCTTCGACCATGGGTTGTTCTTTGGTCTAAATAAGCCAGGACCATGTTCTTTCGGCAAGTTACTCAGAATCAAGTACACAGCGACAGGTTCTTCTCGGCCTGGTAAGTAGATGGTTGAGGTACTCCTGATTGGCTGGAGAGACTAGTGAGGATAATCTTGTTATTATTAGAGGATAATATTATGGTTTTTATCATAATAATTGTCTTTTAATATGAATTATCCTAGCATCTTCTTCAACCAGATAAATATGATGTGAATTATATCCCGAGCGAGCAGTACAATTTGAGTTGATTTGGGATATCTGACGGCACATGGAGGCTAAAAATGAATTTGAAATGCATTCAGATAGGGTCAGGATGCATGCCACAATAAAGGTGATGGCTTTGGGTGATGAGACAAGCCTAGAAAAGCTAGGTTTGTAATAGGAAACCTAGGTAGGCTAGGTTTTTATGGTGATGGAAGTGATCGAATGGTTTTAAAAGGATTCTGATGGAGGTTTTTTATGAGATCAGAAGCCTAGTTGGGCTAGGTTTCTGATGTGATGTGGAAGCCTAGATAGGCTTTATTTTAGAGGTCACGAACTACAATCTGAGGATATGCTTGGCTTTTGACGCGGATCTATTTCAGGAATTAGAGTTGCAATTAAACTCTGCAACATTATCTGACCGTGCAAAGCAAGTACTTCAGTTCTATAAATACAAATGCAATGGCAACGAAAAGAGTATCTCCAACTCAACACACAAAACTGCCCTGCGCAAACTCTCTCAACCTTTGAGATTTTTATTTTCTTGTCTGCCAACACATCTTCAGTTTGGATAAACAACACTGTGAAGACAACCGGTGATATCTTCAGTTTGGATAAACAGCATTATCGCCGTAGAACCAGTCGATCGCGGAGCATCTTCAGTTTGGATAAACAGTACTACGTCGATGCCGGTTGGTTATCTATCCAAGTCTCGGTCGAGAAGGACTTACGGGTTCTCATCGACAGAGGTTATCTCACCAGTTGTGAGATCCCACATCGCCTAGGGGAGTGATCCTTGAATGTATATTCCCATCCCTACCTAGTGCGAGGCCTTTTGGGAGCTCACTGGCTTCGGGTTCCGTAGGAACTCCGAAGTTAAGCGAGTAGCGCGCGAGAGCACTCCCATGATGGGTGACCCACTGGGAAGTTCTCGTGTGAGTTCCCAGAAACAAAACCGTGAGGGCGTAGTCGGGGCCCAAAGTGGTGGACCCCGGGCCGGGATGTGACAATTTGGTATCAGAGCCTAATCCTGGCCGTGGTGTGCCGACGAGGACGTCGGGCCCCTAAGGGGGGTGGGTGGATTGTGAGATCCCACATCGCCCAGGGGAGTGATCCTTATATGTATATTCCCATCCCTACTTAGCGCGAGGCCTTTTGGGAGCTCACTGGCTTCGGGTTCCGTAGGAACTCCGAAGTTAAGCGAGTAGCGCGCGAGAGCACTCCCATGATGGGTGACCCACTGGGAAGTTCTTGTGTGAGTTCCCAGAAACAAAACCGTGAGGGCGTAGTCGGGGCCCAAAGCGGACAATATCGTGCTACGGTGGTGGAGCGGGCCAGAGATGTGGTGGACCTCGGGCCGGGATGTGACACCAGCCTTCTCGACGAAGTGAGGTATTACGAATTACCGAGCTCGGCGCATCGAACGCCGAGTTGTTTTATGATTGGATACTCACAGGTTGGTTTCAGAGTTCGGCATTCAGATGGCCGAACCATTTTCACAATCAAGACCTACATCTATTTCGAGTATTTGTGCCCCTATACTCTGGTGTCAATTCGACGTGCTTATACCTTTACGAATATAATCACTGTGACCGAATCCGGCACCGACGAGTCGTGAACTTCACAAGATTAGTAGCCTTGTCTTCAGGCTCTAGAACCAAAAGGCCGAGGCGTGTTCCTTTCTCGGCCGTAGTCGCAAGATTCAGAAGTCAGCCGCGCACACAACGCAACATCAACATTTTACTCACCGGCCGAGCTCGACCGTCGAGTTGGCACGCCCCGCATTCGACCGAAGGACGTAGTTAGCTTATAGATTATTCGGCCTGCGCGCCACGTAGACTTGGTAGTTTTTAGGGTCAACAGTTGGTTTTACAAATTTAATATGAATAGTGATTGTAACTCCAGGCATTTTAAGAAAATGTTAGAAATCTCTTTTTTGTTTCCTCAGCTCACACCTCTAATAATTTTTAGCTAAGAGAGAGTCTTCAGTAGGAGTGTCACATTGTCATGTATGTAAGGCAAGTTAGTAAGACGTTGTCAAGTTGACACAAACAAAATTAACCAAAAAGCCAGACATACTTGAGTGACAACCAATTTTGAGTTATATTCAAGTTAAATTAGCCAAAGTATCAAAGTGAAGTAAAATTTAAACCAAATAGGGACAGGTCAAGAGGGAGACTTTTTAGGCCATCTCCAACCGATCCGGCCAGAGGGCCATAGGGCTAAAAATAGCCCAAAATGACATAAAAACCATCTCCAACCGAGGGCTAGGACAAATGGCTCGTGGGTCCCACCGGACCAAAATTTTGCAATCATGCCAACCGGCTGGCCCGAACCAGCCAGCCCCAGGCCGGCCCAATGGTTCAAATCCAACAACTACCTGGTGTCAACATGACGCCAGGTTACCGTTGGATTTGAATTTTTTTTTTTTGGACAAGATTTAAAAAAAATAAAAAATTCTAATTTTTTTTCCTATAACTGCCTAAGCCATTAAACAACATTATACAACATTACACAACATTAAACAATATTAAACAACATTAAACTTAAACAACATTAAAGTTAAACAATCTACACCCTAGTACTACTTGGGGAAGTTATTCAAACTTAAACAACATTAAAAAAATATTTAACAACATAAAACTATTCCATGCTTTTTTGGGTCCAAAGATGTGCAACCCCTGTTGTAGGGACTTGTTTGTTGCACGCGAACGTATCATCCTATGGCGCCTCATGTGCTCATTTAAATCTGGAGAGTTACTCACATATCAACACGTGGCACGCGAAATCCTATCCGAAAAATTATTGAGATTACATATCGACAAGAAATCTGGAGAGTTACTCACTTTAGCGACACGTATCACTCGAAATCCTATTCGAAAAATTATTGAGATTACATCTCGAAAAATTATTAAGGTAGTTTAATTTAAGTAACCATATTAATTAAATTAAAATAATAAATTATATTTGGCTTATAGCGTTTTGGCCCCCTCGGTTGGAGATGGTTTTTTGTCATAGGGCTATGTTTTGCCTATGACCATTTGGCCTTCTCAGTTGGAGATGGTAAGAAATATGACTGGCACTGTTCATTACAATATTAATTTTTTAGAGAGCTATAAGGTTAAAGGGAGCCCTCTGGTCCTCCTCGATTAGAGATGACCTTAGGGATGGTGAAGAGTGGGCTTTCGCTGTCTGTATGGCCGCCGTGCTACCGAGGCATGGACTTTGGTCCGTGGCTCGAAGGTTTCAAGGACTAAAACGAGGGTGGGCCCAACAAAGAAAATTAGGAAAGTGGGGTTTGACAAGTTAGTTACATTTTTACTGCATGTTGATAGGGTTAAATTACACTTTTTATCTTACAATTTGGGTTGTTTTAAGAGAGTTTTAACGAAACATACTGTTCACTTTTAAAGAAAATTACATTTTTACTTTAAAAAGTCACTCCTAATACTATTCACTTAAAACATCTTTTTATCATTTTGATTAAAACTTAAAGTTTTCAAGTCATTTTAATTAGTTTTCCTTTGTTTTAATCCATGTAGTTCAAACTTAAATAACTGCATCTTATAGCGCTGCATCTTATAGCTTGTAGCGCAAGGATTAAAGAGTGTTTATTCCTATATATGAAGTCTTGTGTTTTTTCAAGTGGTTAATAGCGTTTGTCTTTGCCACTTAGTACTACAGTCTACTGATATTCCTCTTCACTTGTAAGTGAGAGAGCTTATGTTTGATTCTTGCTAAATGCGAATATGAATCACATTATTGCAAACTCATTGTGATATTTAGCTTAATCCCTCCACACCTCTTAGTGTAGATAATATCGTTAGTTTAAAAAAAAAAAAAAAAAAAAAACATTTTATCCTCATATCAACGGTGTTGATTTTTAATTCAGTTAAATATGTTCGTATTGAGAATAAATTGAGTGGGAACCACAAACTTGTGGTTTTTTATTTAAAAGTTTTGGATAAAATTCGGTGGACGGGTGATTATTTATTAGGATCTTAGTTTTGATAAGTTGATAATTTCTGGCAATGGGGTCCACCTAAGCACTATATTAGGAGATCATGTTCCCTTTAAGTTATGCTAATCTCGGTAATTAAATTTAAAAATTGAAAATGCTGAGGAATTGAGTTCATAGCAATCATGATAAGCAAGTTGAGGTCAAATCAAATTCGATGCTGCAGCTCCTATTTCAACATAATATTCTTGATTTTATTAGAATTATTTGTAGCTATGTAGAGATTTTTTGTTGTGATTTACTTCTGGGGTAAAAAAAGTAGATGAAACAATTCAAAATCACTTTATTCAAAAGCACTTTTCCCTCGCTTTGTACTGGGGCTCGTATAGGGCCAAAGAGTTGGTTTTAATTATCAAACTGACGAAAACTCACATGGGTTTTGGCATCATTGCAGCAATGTTGAGTTTAGAGTTCGGAGAAAAACTTGTGCAGCGGAAACCGGACCACGTGCATTGCCTGATTGCTTAGAAACCACTTGTATTTTAGGGGTTTCGCTCGAATCCTCTAACCCCACCAGGAGTTGGGCAGCCCTACCGAAATTTCTCTGGTTAGTTTGAGCACGTAGAGATGGTAATCATAGGTGAGAAGATGCCATGTCTTCCGGCCTCCCTTCTTTAGAGGAACAATGCCAGTATAGAAAATAATGGAAATTAGAAGAGAAGTTTCTAACTTCCTATTTTCTGATCAAACTGCAGTCTGGTTTAAAAAAAAACCTCCATTAAACAGTCTAAATCGCGCATCGTTGAGAAAATTAGCAACTATCGACATGTCAATAGACCTGCAATTCCAATCTTCAAATCCTTAAGCTACATATGAATGTAAACAGCTAAACCCTAAACTATTTTCGTAAAGTAGTATCAGACCAGGAAATAAATTCAATGCAGGAATTCCTGAGCTCCCGAAGGAGCGCTGCAGTACCTGAGCTCCCTACGTGCGAAACGCTTCCTGTAATCCATAAATAGGAAATGATCTTATTCATGACCATCTTAAAAAAACATTTGACAGAAGTCTTTGTATTATCTCCATCAGTTGACAGAAATGAAAGCGAAAGTTTCGGGCTTATTATATGAAACTACATAAGCCATCAACACTTCATACAAGCTTGCAGTCCATCCAAAAATGGACTGGTCATTCATTCAATACATACATATATGTACCTATAATATAGGAATTTACTTTGTAAGCTTGTCGAGCTGGGAATCCATGACCTCGGAGATGGCTTCAAGAAATGCAGCTTCACTCATGCCCGGGAGCAAGGAATCCTGAGCTTCACGCACTATCTCCTCAATCACTGACTCCTTGTTTATATTTTCTCTGCACATGAGGCTCCCAATGGCAAAAGGGGTGAGACCTCTCTGTACCCCTTTCTTCAGAAGCATGGTGGAGATACGGAGAGTGCGGGCACACTCAACTGGAATGTCCCACCCGTAAAATTTCAAAAGTGCAATATCTTGTTCAGCATCCAAAGAATTTATGTACTCAATGGTGTCAGGAGAATAAGCCTGGCGAGCTTGTGGCCAATAAAGCCAATCGAAAGTGCAATCTTCAAACTGCAGAGACAGCGAAGAACTAAGCTTATGAGTTAAAGAATATAACCAATCATATATACTAGAATCTAGTTGAAAAAAACGTGTTTGGAAATCATTCTGGCAGGTAAAGAAAAAACACCAAATAACGACAACGTTCACATGACCATTACTACAACTATTTAGATATGAGACAGCGGAAAACAAATAAAAAACATCTTAAGTTGAAAAACTCATTTATGCATTAGACAATCTTTCCCAACCTAAACATTAGCTATCGTTGTAGTCGAATTTTCAACCTGTTTGTCCAACATGAACCCTACTTTTGGCACACCAAAACTACGTTGCATCCACACATGGAGATTGAGTGAAACTATATGTCGTATTCAAAATTCTACTGTTAGAGTTTCATGATTTGCACAAAATTATGGAAGGAAAGAGAAGGCAAAACAATGATGCGAACATTTAAAAATATCACTAATATAGGAAAGCATGAACGAAAGAACACACACTTACATTCTCTGGAAGGCAGTACCCATGATCAATAGGAATGAGCTTTATCTTACCATCTTCCCCTTTTCTAAACAAAATATTCCCAGCATGCCTGTCTGCATTTGCCATTCTTATATCAAAAACGCTAATCTTGTGCACCTCCTCTGCCGGGAAACGACTAGGACCCATGTCCTCACAACTTCCATCATTCTTCATGAAAACTTGCAATGACCCCATCTTAACATTCTTTGATGAGCAATCATACCCTTGCGGATGATTAAATGCTTTATGCAAGCACCTAACCAAAATGGTCGGAGGTACCCCAGCAAAGCCAATGGTCTCGTTTGATAAATTACGAGGCCCGCTCTTGGGATGATCCAACAAGTATGCTGCCACTTCCCTCACGGATCCTTCTCCTACCCGTGTTCCCCTTTTCAAACCCTCACCATCCGGGGACGCGGGTAAGCCATGGGGATTGTTCACTGCATTAGGCTCCTCATCCACAGGCTTGAAAACAGAAACAAACTCCTGGAAGGAATCTTGCATGAAATAAGTTCCTCCAGTGCCTTCAGATGACCTAATAGGTTGATTGCCCTTCTTCAAACCATTAAATGTGGAATTAAGCATGTCCCAAGCATAAGAGGGAAGCTTAGCCTTGGGATTCACAACAATTGGTTCCAACAAGAAATCTGGATTACGATAAGGTAACTGCCATGTTATAACTGGAACCCTCTTGGATCGGTGGTTGGCCAATCCATTGACCTCTTCTCTGCATTCATCAGAAAGCGGTGCCACAACTGAAAGCTCCAAATCTTTCTCATAATGCTTGGCCCTAACCTTGGCAGATTTCTGAACCACCAAGTGAATGACATCATCATTGTTCTTACAAATATCATCAATGAGCCTCTGGTCATCAAGCTTTTCACCATTGCAGAAAAGTTCCTGATCCTCGGGATCATAAGCCTTCCCCTTCTTTAAAACCCGTTGCTTGAGGTACCCAACATTTCGATGTCTATCAACATGGAAATCAAATTCCTTCCCACCAATGGTGCTAACAGTGATATGCAAAAGATCAGAAAGCCTAAGAACCAAATGCAACACATTCTCACCAGTGATGCCATAGTTCTTAATGAGAGTATCGTTCCGGGCCAATTCCCTGCCTTGGAAAACAAGCTTCTGCTTCTTCACCACGAAACCATTGCACGTTTGGATCCTTAGCTTCACCGAAGCAATGGAATCGGACTCCAAAACGCGCATAGGGATCACGGAGCCAGCAACCCTGAGATACAACATGATTGATTCACTAGAGCAATGCCCCAGCTGGCTTTCGAAAAACCCAGCAGCAGCAGAATGTCCCGGGCTCAGGGCAACATCAGCAAGAGACATTTTTCAAAGATTCAAACTTGTTTTGTTCTTCCTTCAAATTCAAACCCCCCCAAATCGAAAATAAAAAACCAGGACCCTCTTTTCTGTTTATTTTTATATTTGCCTACCGATATTCAAATTCAAGGCGCTTCAAACCCAAAGCCCTTTGATCACATTGATCAAAAACCCAAATGCTAAATTAATTAAAAAACAAGACCCAAAAAACCAAATTCTGTACAAACCGAACCAAACCAAACCAAAAGGGAAAAAAATCCAAAATCCCCAGAAAGAATTGAACTTTGCAAATCCAAAATTCAAAAGCCCCGGGATTCAAGAGAAACCCTCTGATTAATCAAACCCAGAACCCTAAATCAAATTAAAAATTTTAAAAAAAATGTAAAACTCCAACTTGTTCTTGAAAGCTCCCACAGATATTCAGTCGATTCAAAATCCAATCACGATGTGAAAATTGGGTTCTTCAGAAATTAGGACACACAATTGGGAATTCTTCTCTCTAAATCGAAAAATTAATCAGATGATCAATGCGCGGATAATCGAATAAACTCTCACAAAAAAGAATGGGGGCAAAGAATTGCAATTTGAGGAGAGAGTGGATTCTTACCTTAAGGGAAAGAATCAAATGAAATGGGCAAAGGATGAGAGCTTAAATTGCATGACCATTTCAGGGGTGGCGATTAATTGCCGAGTAATTCAGCTCAGATTTTGCATTTTCCCAGAATGGAATGCAATAAGTCTAAGCTCCCGCGATCTTCTCTCCCGAAGTTTTCTGGGTCCGATTATTTTGTCGTCGATAAGAGAGAGAGAGAGTGAAAGACTGAAGAGCGAGGAGAGAGAGAGAGGGGACGAAATTATAACCGTTGGCTTTTTATAAAAGTTTGACCAGAACGGCTATAACGGGAAGTGCTCGCCGGTTTTTAGTGTTTTGAAAAAATCCGAGATACCGACGACCGGTAACTGTTTTTTGTAACGGCCGTTTGTTTGTTTGTCTTGTGGGTCGGGGAGCACATTTAGGTGGTAAAAAATAATAACTTCCCGGGAAAATGAAAATAGAGAAAGAAAAAAAATGAGATTATTATTATGACAAAAGACTTTTTAGCCAAAATATTATTTGAGATTTGCATAACACATCACTTTCGTACCTGAGATTGAAAATCAATAGAAATGTCCACCGTCCATTATTTTGGTCATTCCGTTAAAAACTTTATTAAGTGTCCCGGAGCTCTTGACCGGAAGTTTGGGCAACTTTCAAAGTTTCGTAATTCAATCGTTTCTTAACCAAATTTGACCCATAATATATCAAAATGAAGATAAGAAAGTGTAGAACAAGATTATACCTATTTGGAAGCCCAATGGTTGTCGAAGATGGCCGGAAAATAGTATGAAAGATAACTGGTCGGCGGGGAAAACTGAAAAACTCGCACGGAAACTGGGTAAATATTAAACGTTCATAACTTCTTCAATACTCAACGAAATCAAGTGATTCAAAAACGAAAATCATACTTCTCAACGAGATGAAGAGAATGATACCTTTCTCGAAGGCTAATTCGCCATGGTTTGGTCGTCGATAAAGGTACCATTCTCTTTGTCTCGTCGAGAATTATGATTTTCATTTTTAAATCAATCGATTTCGTTGAGTATTGCATAAGTTATGCACGTTTAAAGTTTACCCAGTTTCCAGCGAGTTTTCCAGTTTTCCTGCAGACCAGTCACCTTTCAGGCTATTTTTCGGCCATCTCTGGCAACCATTGGGCTTTCAAATAGGTATAATCTTGTTCTACACTTTCTTATCTTCATTTTAATATATTATGGGTCGAATTTGGTTAAGAAACGATTGAGTTACGAAGCTTTGAAAATTGCCCAAACTTTCGTCCAAGAGCTCTGGGACACTCAACGGAGTTTTTAACGGAAGGACCAAAATAATGTATGGTAGACAATCTCAGGGACCATTTCTATTGATTTTCAATCTCAGGGACCAAAGTGATGTGTTATGCAAATATCTGGGACCATTTTGGCTAAAAAGCCTTTAACAAATAATAATGGGTAAATTACACAAAACTACCTCAATTATTGGGTCAATCACAGTTTCATACCTCATCTTTAAAACATTTTAATGTCATACCTTATCTTCGAATTTGTTGCAATGTCATACCTTCCGTCAGTTTGTATGTCAATTCTTCTGTTAAGTGCTAACGTGGCTTGAGGCGGGGCACACTCCTTATTAAAAATTAATTAAATATTAAAAACTAAAAAAATAAAATCATTTAATATTTTTTTTAAATGGGTGACCTACCCCTTCTTCCCCATCCACCCCCTTTCTCCCTTCTCTTATCTGCAACCTCACCCACCATTCTCTCCTCTACAACTCGCACCCACCCTCCATTCTCTCATTTTCATTGTCGACTCCATCCACCAACGACCATTTTCTCTGTCTTCGCGCCTCCTTCCACGGCCCTAAACCCTAATTGTCTAACCTTCAAATCAACAGTGTAAGAGACTCGGCAGCGGTGGTGGACGTGGGATTGCTGCTGCGTTTTGCTGGGCTTGAAGATGGTGCTAGGTTACGGGAGCAGAGGGAGGTGGCAGAGACGGTTTGGACTTCGATTATTCGTCTTCGGCTTGATTTCAACGAACATGGCTATGGGTTGAGAATGGGAAAAGGAGAAATTTCTCCTTTGTTGCTACCGGTGCTGCTTAGCTGCCATGGTTGGATTGCTATGGGTTACAAAGGAGAGAAGGAAAGGTGCGGGCTGCAAGAGTTTGGGGTCTTCGACAAGCTTGAAGTCGAGATCGAAGTCGAGAGTGGAAGATGATGGAGTGAGGGGACTGGAGATAATGGTCGTTGAGGAGCACCAGGAACGACGGTGGGTTGGGGATTCCAGAGAATGAAAGGTATAGGAAGGGGAGGAGTGTGAGGACACCCATTTAAAAAAAATTATTAAATGATTTTATTTTTTAGTTTTTAATATTTAATTAATTTTTAATAGGCAGTCAGCCCCGCCTCAAGCCACGTCAGCACTTAACGGAAGAATTGATAGACAAACTGACGGAAGGTATGACATTGTAACAAATTTGAAGATAAGATATGACATTGAAATGTTTTAAAGATGAGGTATGAAACTGTGATTGGCCCAATAGTTGAGGTAATTTTGTGTAATTTACCCAATAATAATCAAAACATTATGGTAATTAATCTAAAATATAGGGAAAAAAAATCCATTGTTACAAAGATATGGATTAGATCTTTTTCACTTTTAATTTGTATGTTAAACTCGAACAGAACTTATATATATTTGACGTATTTTGTTTCAAACTTAGGTAAGAGAGAGTGAGAATTCGATGCTCAATGCTTAAGTTTCCTTTTCTCCGTTAAATTTGTTTAATTAGGAAATTGAATAAGTCATGGGTTAAGACTAGACTTGTTTATAGTTAGACAAAACTAAGATTAGGATAATATATATATATATATATATATATATATATAAAAGGATAAAATCTAAAGACAATCTTAGCAAATGGGAAGAAGAATATAATCCAAATTGGATGAGTGGCCACGCATTGGTGTAATATCCAAATTTGTTTTCTGGATTGATAATATGCATTGTTGGATAGCTTTGTTTGATTCGGATAATCCTTTTTATAATATTTCATAAGTAGTACGTGCTGGGTGCGGCCTCCGTTTCGCACAATCAAAGTCAATTGTGGTGGTGCTTGGGTTAAAGAAACTGGGAAGGGAGGATATGGTTGGGTTGTCCGTGATTTTGCACGAATCTTCAAAGGTGCGGGTGGCTTAGGAAACATCCTCCGTGAATTCAGTTTGAAGGCAGAGGCCGAAGCGATGTGGGTGGTTTTGATAGCTAGCATGGAACGAGGATTTAATTTGGTTTAATTGGAAAAGGACTTCGAAAGCCTTGTGGAAATGCTTAATAGGATAGGATCACGCCTCCTAATGGTGTTATTGGAGGTATTCTCTTTGATATATAATGTATGTAACAACAACAGTGGTCACTGGTCAGTAGAGTTTATTTTTGCTTAGAGTATGTAATAGGACAACGCATCTAGTGGCATCTTTTGTTTCTTAAATGGGTGATCTCCATATTTGGTACTATTTTGAACGGTTGTTTAATACTCTAACTTCCGATGTAAACGTTTTTATTAGGATTTAATATTACTTTACTTTCTATAGAAAAAAAAAATCACAAGTAGCCACTTAGTACTATGGTCTAGTGGTATTCATCTTCACTTGTAATTGAGAGGTTTAGGTTTGATTCTTGCCAAATGCGTGGTTGAACCACATTATTATGGCAAGCCCATTGTAAAAGGCTTAGCTTACTCCCTCACCTCATAATGTAGATCCTATCGTTTGTTCAAAAAAAAAAAAAACTTTCAGAAGTGTAGTCAAGTTTATCGATGTATATCAACATTAATTATATATCCTAAATTGTCGATCAAAGTATGGACAATATCAACAAAACGAACGTGTATCAACAACATATTCACATATTAATTTGGGAGAAAAATATTAGAGAAATGCTGAGGGGATTCCCTCAAAAATAGGTTTCTCTATGAACTCTCTGTCAGACTGCCACCTTATATTTTTTGCACAATATTTTGTAAAGTTAACACAAAAATTAACATTAAACTATGAAGTAGCAGAAAATCTATAAAAAAATTTACTTTGAGATAATCTACTTAACGTTTATGAAAATATTATAAATTAAAAAGTAGACAGTTCTTCTTTTAAGAGGTCATATACATTTGCTCCAACATATAATTTGAAATTAAGTGGTCGGTTTCTCTATAATTAGTCCACATGTGCACTGTCCACACACGTGTATTTGTCACACAATAAAGCTAAAGTACATCAATTTGTCTCTAGGCTAGCTTAGCACAAAGATTAGTAAGATTTTATACTTATTTAAGCAAAGTACCAAATTTCACATGCCCCGATCCTTTCTTAATTATTTGTTTAATTATGCTAATTAAGGTTTTGGGTCCAAGAACCAACCTGATCGCCGGTGCACCCGAAAAGTAGACCTGGCAGTTTCTGACACGACACGATGACACGATACGAAAACGACACGAAAATAACGGGTTTCGGGTCAACACGATAACTTATCGGGTCATTATCGGGTGACCCGTTAAGAACCCGTTAATAACGGGTTCTTAACAGGTATACACGTGGGGAACACGTGGGTGACCCGTTTCGACACGTTAAGAAAAAAATTATTTTGATAATTTTAAAGTTTAATTACTAAAAAATTTATTATAAAATATTAATATATACAATATATTCTATATTAAATATATAGTTTTGTATTATTATTCTATATAAGTTAAAAAAAAAAGTTTTAGTCATTATTTATTTTTATTATGAGAGTTCTTTATTATCATTACTAAGATAATAAATTTTACTTAACATGTTCTTGTCCAAAATTAAAATAAACTAATATAGTATTTGTATAGACAATAACTAATAAGACATACATTATACATACAAGTATGAAAAATGTGAAAGAATATATAAACACTTGTGATTCATCATTATTCATATAAACACTTGCAATTTTTGGCGTATGAGATCTCAAAGCATATACAAACAAGTTTGACAGTTGGATCGTTGAAATTAGTTTCGTAGAATGCGTATCCCATCAAAACGATAGATTCACTAACACTTAGAGTTTATTTATACTTTCATTAAGTATAACATAAGATTTTGTGGTATCCACTAGTGTAAATATTTTAAATTGAAGATCGAATTCATTCATTGTATTCATATAGGGTCAAGGAGTGTAGATGTAAAAAATCATCAAAATCGGAGTTAAAATAACCGTTAAATCGTGATTTTTCGTTTATAACCGTCAAAAAGTTTTGTCCCATTACTTGATCTCTGAATGTTTGTTTTTTGCGATTTTTGGCGTATGCGATCTTGAAGCATATACAAACACGTTTGATGGTTGGATCGTTGAAATTAGTTTCATAGAATGCGTATCCCATCAAAACAATAGATTCACTAACACTTAAAAGTTTATCATATTTTTATTAAGTATAACATAAGATTTTGTGATATCCACTAGTGTAAATATTTTAAATTGAAGATCGAATTCATTCTTTGTATTCATATAGGGTCAAGGAGTGTAGCTGTAAAAAATCATCAAAATCGGAGTTAAAATAACCGTTAAATCATGATTTTTCTTTTTATAACCGTCGAAAAGTTTTGTCCCATTACTTGATCTCTGAATGTTTGCTTCTTGCAATTTTTGGCGTATGCGATCTCGAAGTATATACAAACATGTTTGACAGTTGGATCATTGAAACTAGTTTTTTAGAATGCGTGTATCTCATCAAAACAATAGATTCACTAACACTTGAGAGTTTATTCATACTTTCATTAACTATAACATAAGATTTGTGGTATCCACTAGTGTAATTATTTTAAATTGAAGATCGAATTCAATCATTGTATTCATACAGGGTCAAGGAGTGTAGATGTAAAAAATCATCAAAATCAGAGTTAAAATAACCGTTAAATCGTGATTTTCTTTTTATAACCGTCGAAAAGTTTTGTCCAGTTACTTGATCTCTGAATGTTTGTTTTTTGCAATTTTTGGCGTATGCGATCTCGAAGTATATACAAACATGTTTGACGGTTGGATCATTGAAACTAGTTTCGTAGAATGCGTATCTCATCAAAACAATAGATTCACTAACACTTAAAAGTTTATTCATACTTTCATTAAGTATAACATAAGATTTTGTGGTATCCACTAGTGTAAATATTTTAAATTGAAGATCGAATTCATTCATTGTATTCATATAGGGTCAAGGAGTGTAGCTGTAAAAAATCATCAAAATCGGAGTTAAAATAACCGTTAAATCGTGATTTTTCGTTTATAACCGTCGAAAGGTTTTGTCCCGTTACTTGATATCTGAATGTTTGGTTTTTGCAATTTTTGGCGTATGCGATCTCGAAGCATATACAAACAAGTTTGACGGTTGGATCGTTGAAATTAGTTTCGTATGATGCGTATCCCATCAAAACGGTAGATTCACTAACACTTAGAGTTTATTTATACTTTCATTAAGTATAAAATAAGATTTTGTGGTATCCACTATTGTAAATATTTTAAATTGAAGATCGAATTCATGCATTGTATTCATATAGGATTAAGGAGTGTGGCTATTAAAAAGAATCAAAATCGAAGTTAAAATAACCGTTAAATCGTGATTTTTTGTTTTATAACCATCGAAAAGTTTTGTTCGGTTACTTGATCTCTGAATGTTTGTTTTTTGCGATTTTTTGCTGATACGATCTCGAAGCATATAAAAACAAGTTTGACGGTTGGATCGTTGAAATTAGTTTCGTATAATTCGTATCCCATCAAGTTCAATGGTATATATATATATATATATTTATTTATTAAGTAGATTTAAATCTATTTATTTTGTACGTATAATTGACCGGTACACGAAGTAGTATATCACATTATCACGTGTCATTATAAAAATAGTGGGATATGTGTGATAAAAAATTAATAACTTAAAAAAAATAAAATTTCTCACCACTTCTATTAATTTTCATTTTTCCCTCTCTTTTTTGTTTGCTTTTCAGCTTTTCTTATAATTTTCATTTTTCCCTCCCTTTTTTTTCTTCAAAGGGCGGCAGCCTACCCATCTTTCCCTCTCTTTTTTGTTTCCTTTTCAGCTTTTCTTATAATTTTCATTTTCCCTCCCTTTTTCTTCCAAGGACGCTGCAGGAATGGAATGGAATTATGGAATCAATGGATGCATATTAATTAATAATTATTATAGTTTTTATAAAATTTAATTTAAAATTTAATATATATATATATATATAATTATTATAGTTAATATTTTGGGGGTATAATTATTAATTTATTATAGTATATATAATTATTATAATTATTATAGTTAATTTAATATATATATTTAATATAGTTTTTACTATGTGACAATATGATATGTATTCTCTCAAAAAAAGTATTATGTTTTTTTATTTAATTATTTATTGGTTTAAAATATATTTTCCTTAACGGGTAACGGGTCGGGTCAAATTACCCGTTAATATTATCGGGTCGATTTCGGGTCGGGTCATTTTACCCGTTTATTATAACGGGTGTTACACGACACGACCTGTTAAGATATCGGGTATGACACGAAAACGACACGAACACGGAAAACACGACACGAATGCCAGGTCTACCGAAAAGGGTCCCCAATCTTTACTGCATATCTTCCAAAGTAGTCACCACTCTTTTCGTTTTTTATCAAATCATATCTTCCTGTCTCATATTTTACAAATATTTGAAGCCATTCGTTAAGTTGGAATCCTAAATATAAAATATAATAAAATACAAATTGTTAGAAAAGTAATGATAATTTCAAGTTAATTTTGCTTAATTAATGATGTGTTAGCTTAAGCATTGATTCATTTCATCTTGCCTTTATATATATATGCTCGTAAAGGCTAAAGATGGAAGGTAGGGTTCCTCGAAAGAATTGGTAGAGAGTACATTGAACATGGGATCCAATTTCTATAAGAATATTGGGATGGCTTTAAGCTACGTTTGTTATCATTTTGATGTGCTGGGTGCATGTTAATGATTTTATAAGATCACCACAATTTTAGTATTATTCTATGCCTGCAGAAACGGATCAAATTCCGACAAAGATATTACTAAAACACCATAAATTTACTTCAAAAAATTAAATTAAATTTCATAAAACTTTAAAATCTCTCTTAGAAGCGCACTCTAAAATATATATTAAAAACATACATTATATTGAAGAGTAATTTTTAACACTTTAGAAAGCCATATATATTATTGAATTGTAAAATATAAGGGAAAAAATGCATTTCGATAAATGAAATATGACCGTCTTAAAGTGTCAATAATAAATTAATATCTTATTTGGATTGGATTTTTTTAGATTGCAGGTTGTAAAAACACAAATGATATGTGTTTTAAGTGTAATTCTTTTGAGGGGTGTGCTATTCACAATCTCTTTTTACTTTCTACACATATGTTATTTTTGTTCCTTGATCTTGTCAATTAATTTGATCCGACGGTCAAAAATTAAGAATAATGTATTAGAAGTGAAAATAGTTCTGTGGACAGCACAACCGTTATTTGAACGGTTCACAATTTTCATCAAAATTTTCTACCTTTAATCATAGAACAACATTATCTGTCATATATGCAACGAAAAGCTTTATATGTGCAACTTTTTATGCTCTTTAAATTTATTTTGGGCAAAGCTAATTAGTGTAGTGGTTGCATTATTTCGATGATCACGAACAATAATAATTGAAGGAGATTGTAGGACTATCGTGCTTTCTGAGCCGTCTGATAGCACTACATCATGGCTCTTCATGTGCCACACAACCCCTCGTCCCGGCGCTCTTTGTCATCGGAGACTCCTCCGTCGACTGTGGCACCAACAACTTCCTCGGAACCTTCGCCCGTGCCGACCGCCTCCCCTACGGGAGAGACTTCGATACCCACCAACCCAATGGGAGGTTCTGCAATGGCAGAATCCCTGTCGATTATCTTCGTAATGTTGCTTCTTTAACCATTTTCTTGCTTAAATTCTAGTTTTTTCATTTGGTTTTTTTTTTCCTTCTAAATTCTTGATTCATTTAATTGTATTTAAATTTCTAAGAAATGCAGAGGTTGAGAGGAGTTTTTTATTTTCTTGGAACCCCAAATGGAAGACATCTGAAAATTTAAGGATTTTTGTCCACCAATTTTCATTTCGTGAAGGAATTTTCTGATGAAATTTTCTCTCATAAGTGTTCTTCTCTCTGGATGTTTTTCCATCAGCACTCCGAGTTATCTTGGACAGAACGGAAGAGTGGAAGAGATGATTCACGGATTGAATTTTACGTCTGCCGGTGCAGGAATTATATTCACCAGCGGCTCAGAATTGGTAGTGCATTTCCCCCCAATCATGCGTTTATCTGTTTAATATAATCTCTTCAATTTATATGTTTAATGTAGCATTTAAGGCTTCTTAATTCGAGCGTTGATGTAGTTTTTTCCTGCAGGGTCAACATGTTTCCTTTATTCAGCAAGTTCATCAGTTCACAGATACCTATCAGCAGTTTATAATAAGTTTGGGGGAGCAAGCTACAATTGATCTCGTCTCAAATTCGGTGCTTTACATTTCGATTGGAATCAACGACTACATACATTGCTATTTGAGCAATGTGTCCAAAGTACAAAATCTGTACTTGCCCTGGGGTTTCAATCAGTTTTTAGCATCCACATTGAGGCAGGAAATTAAGGTGATCTTTCTAATCACGCTCAATTAGTTTCCCAATTCGGAGTTTTACCGATTACTCAGAGATTTCTGTGTATTTTGATGGTGCAGAACTTGTACAACATAAATGTGATGAAGGTGGTAGTAATGGGGCTCGCACCGATAGGCTGTGCGCCTCACTATTTATCTCAGTACGGAGTGAAGGATGGACAATGTATTGAGGAGATAAACAACATGGTAATGGAGTTCAACTTTGTGATGAGGTATATGATTGAGGAGTTCCGCAAAGAGCTTCCCGCAACCAACATCATCTTCTGCGATGTGTTTGAAGGTTCCATGGATATCATAAAGAACTTTGCACGTTACGGTGAGAGGTTTTCTAACCTTGTTAATCCTTATCAGTTACCAAAAAATTTCTTAGCAGGGAGTCTGCATACTGATGATGTCTGAATTTTATGATCTTGTTCAGGTTTCAATGAAACTACTGATGCTTGCTGTGGGTTGGGGGAGCACAAGGGTTTTGTCATGTGTTTATCACCGGATATGGCACGCAATGATGCTTCTAATCATGTCTGATGGGATCAGTTCCATCCAACTGATGCGGTCAATGCCATCCTAGCTGATAATGTGTGGAATGGCCTGCACACGAAAATGTGCTATCCAATGAACTTGGGGGATATGGTAGTATCGAGCTCCTATTGATTCAATGGAGAAGCTGCAGCAATGGCCATACTCTCTATAAAACAAAGATCAAACAGAGAAGCTCCTCGAAATTTTTGGTACTATACTTTCTGCATCAACTGCTTACAACATTAAATCGTACATTTCAGTATACAAGTGGCATTACTAAAACCTCATTGTATATGATTCGCCTTGTAGTAATGCAATGGGATCCGATTTAGAGGTAGATGTTATTGTCGTCTTCATTGTCTGTTTTCATCACGAAACTAGGAAATGAGGTTGTGATGTCCCTGCATTGAATGAAATATTCTTTCAGCTGCGACATAGCGTTTTGATGGTTGTAAGGTTTTACTTGAATTGTAATGAAACAGAAAATTAGATATTGGTAAAGGCGGAAGTACTTGAGGTATGGAATTGTCATGTTCTTCAGTAAGGACGGGTTGCGATTCACGAGCTCATTCCACTCTTCAAGATCAATCTTTCCGTCTCCCTTTAAGTCTGCTTCCTCAAATGTCTATAGAGTTTCAAACCAAAAGATGAACTTATTCGATAACTGGTTACATGTAGCCTTTTAAATCTTGCATGTCTTACCTTATCAATTATCGCTTCAACAATGTCATCAGACAGGATCAAGTCCGACTCTTTCAAAAGCGCGAGAACCATTTCTTTCACCTTTCATAACGTACCTCAAACGATTAGTACTTTATCTGTATATATCTACTAATTCAATTAAATGCTTGGAAGTAAGATTTGATATGTCTTCTCAAGGTGTTCGCGTTAATCATTTCGTTAAACAACTTAATCATTTTGTTTACCTCTTCGCGTTCGATGAAGCCTGTCTGCCATATATCATACAGCTGATATGCAACTGCCAAATCATATGCCAAACTTTTTTATGCAATCTTTCATACTTATTGCCACATGCATTCAAATGAAAGAAAAAAAAAAATATCTGCAGGGTTTGTTTCTTACATGCAGCCTTCTCTGCTTGGGGTGCTTCCGGGTGGAACACGCTCAGACATCGAACAAACTCTTCGAATTCTATCACCCCATCACGTTTCGTGTCAAACATATGGAAGACCTATTAGGTTAAGCAAAGCAAAGATGAGTTGTCCCCGAAAACAAACAGAACGTTTTGACTGGCATTAAAAGATCAGCATTCCGAATTTAGAAAAACCGAGGCCATGAAGCTCACCCTATCTGCAAACAGACTTTGTGTTTTGCTGTTCCTGAACAATCCGAGCTGAAACTCTTCCTGGCCACGACGCGTAAAATGATACCGAATCACCGAATGAAAATCTTACAACGAGTAAATTAACTTATACAAGAGATGAAGCTTATTACTTTGCTTATAAGGCCATCATCAACTATAGAATTGCTCAACTTCCTGAACAACTCGTACAAAGATTTAACCTCGTTTACGTTAACTGCAAAAACCAAAGAATGTAAAAGTACACAGTAAATTCCAATTAACAAGTCAGTTTAATTTAAATGAAGAAGCTTAATTACAGCAGGTTTGAGAAGCAAGAACTGCTAAGTTTTCACATTCAAGTCTCTGCTTCATGCAAACGCAGCCCATTCTGAACGCTTTACGTGATCGAAAACCTGTCTTCTGTTGGAAGAGATTAGTACTGAACGATCTTAAATGTTTTGAAAAAAATCTAGAGTCGAGAGAGCTTGCAATGCAAACGCGGACTCTGCACGTTTCTCTGACGGTTCATGAGCTTGCAACGTGAAAGCTAGTTGGGGAGGGTTTTGTAGTTGTACAATACAATGTGCCTTAGAAACGGGTAGGTCACATTATATAACCCTATAAGCGTCACATGTTTACCCTCACTCTTTGTTTCTATTGATTTATGGGATGGAAAACTATACGGAGTTAGTGCCAGAAACATGTTTCGAATTACTCGAGTGACAAATCTTGTAACTTTTTTTTAGGGGTGGCACGTTACAACTCATGTATAAGTTCACATATGAAGTTTTCCCAAAAGCTAACAGAACTTACCGTTTGTGCTTATGCTTCGAAGACTAAATTCAAATCTCATAAACGACAGTTACTGAATGACTGACGAAAGTCAAATATTTTGTATGGCTTATGTTGAAACAAGTGTTTGGCGAATGGTACGATGACGGGCAGATACTAATGTGACAATTAACGGATAATTCTATAACAGTTCATACGTTATGCTTGTGGATTTATGGAATATTATATGATAAAAGAAGGGTGAATATAGTGTGAGGGCTTAAATATCTGAGCTCACCAATTAAATTCTAACTTGTAAATTGTAAGCATTTGCACGTGCATTGATTGAAGACCAACAAAGAAATTCCCTAGCAATGGTCATTGTTTTGGATTTGTAATTTTAGAATCTGGTTCTTCTCTTTGGTAAGTTCTCTTGGAAAAACATTCCTTATACAATAAATCTTAGGCTGATTTTAAGAGACGTGGACGTAAACGTCGACAATTAGTTTCTGCCGATTGATGTGAGTTTCTCGATAATTAGTCGTATCAAATTAGGTATTCAGTTCGAGTGTTTTCCTAAAAAGATAACATGATTGATTGATAATATCTTAGCAAAATTTGGAAAGAAAAGAAATATCTGTTGCAAAGGCAGAGTTGTACCAAATTCGGCTATTTTCGACAATGTTTCCACCCGACAATTCCTGGCACCTTACAAAAACAATGGGTAAACGAAGACAGATCAATTCCCTTTTGTTCTTGGGTACAAATCAATTCCATTTAAAGAATGGTTAGACCAAATCAGCAGGGGGAAAACTCTCACTCCGGCTCTAATCAAGCCTCGGCTAAGGAAGATTGTTTATTTGGCCGAAGAAGAAGTTAGGCCACCTATTCGTTCGGCTAAGACAGAAAAATTGGTTGGCTTAGAAGAACATCGTCTTAGTTTAACTCAAAAGATGATTCGTCGGAGCAATGTTCCAATGACGAACAGGGCCGAAACACAACCTCCGATGCAAACACCATGTTAATCAATATGGTTATTGGAGATAAAGCCGATGTGGAACAATTCCATTCATCTAAATTGTTTGGGTTAAAAGCCAAAATTGGCAAAGTAATTATGCTTGTTGGGGGGCAATAATAGCTCAATGCGTTTGGCGTCCGAGAATAAAAAGTATTTGGCCAAGTCAAGAATATTTGAAGATGATTCTTTATTCAGCCTGAAACGAGATTGAATTACAAACGTTGGCATAAAAAGCTCTCGACTAGTAATAAAGTATCGTTGGCCTCCTCCTTATCATAACCTTTATTTTCAGCTAGGTAGAGGGCATGATGCGAGTGGTGAGAGAGTTTTCGTGTGTGCAATTTGTAGGCGAACATGACTCATAGTCCGAACGTCAGTACTTAAGGAGAGGTTTTTTAGTGTACTCGAAATACAAGTCGATATGACATGTATTATAATACAAGTGAAAAACACTGATGTTATGACACCATACAAGTGAAAAAACGCTTATTTTATGACACATCATGTACTGATTTGTATGCTCTGATTTATCTTCGTTCCGAGTACATGAAAAAATCTCTCATACCGTAGCATTCCACTCTCCTTAATTTTGCTTCCTCTCAATAGAAAGACTTTTACGGGACAGTTGGGCCGTTGAATTATGTGGGCCTCAGAAGCTAATGATGGAGTTACTTTGAGCCCAGAAAATGATATCATAGCATTTGATTGGGCTTACAGACGTCAATTTCTTTTGGGCCTTGTCATCTCGTTGGGTGGTAAGCGGTAACAAATGCTTCCAACTTCCATGTTTCCGAGTTGCCAACTCCCAGGCGTTGATCATCCCCCCATCGCTCTCTCCTCCCAAAAATACACAGACATGGCGGTCTCTCTCGTTCACCGGTAACCTCTCCGCTCTCGTCGCTTCCATTTCCTCCTTTCCAATTTTGACCTCTGCGATTCTAGTTATTTTCGTCGTCAAACTGCTGATCTCCAAATTATACAAAGTCGGATTTTTATTTCTTGTAATTTTTCGTAATTATTTGTTTAATTAGGTTTTAGTTAAGTTGCGAGTTCTTTGGTTGTACAATGGAGGTGGATTTAGTTACAAGTGGCATACAAGAGGAGGAAGATTTTGGAGTTGAAGAGAATTATCACAATGTAAGCTTCAAGTTCAATTTTTTTAATTTTTTAATTTTTTATTGAGCTGTTGCAAGTAGTTTTCATGCAATTGAAAGTCGATTCGGTTTGTTAAGATTTTAGGCTCCTTTTTCTGGAAATTGGACGAAATTATCATATTGAAGAGGTGCGGTGTATGGTTGAAGCGTTTTCATATAGAGAGTTGGAGCTAGTGTTAATCGTGACCTGGTTGGTTTCGTATCTGTAAGAGATTAGCTTTTTTATTTTACTGTCATAATGTGCAGGACAATCCTAATTTCGAGGGTGAAACATGTGGGATATGCATGAATGCTATTATCGACAGGGGTGTTCTTGATTGCTGCCAGCACTGGTATGTGTTTTACACTGTGGCTTTCTCTGTGTGTGTGTGTGTGTGTGTGTGTGTGTGTGTGAGAGAGAGAGAGATAAGATTTTTGTTTTATGACATGGGTTCATCTTGTGGTTTTCCAGGTTCTGTTTCACATGCATTGACAATTGGGCTACCATTACAAACCTCTGCCCGCTTTGCCAGAATGAATTCCAAATGATCACGTGTCTTCCAGTGAGTGGTGCAAATAAAAAGTTATTTTCTTTTTTCTTTGTTCTCATCCTCGTTGTATCGTTTTAGTATTATTTTCGTTATGAACTTATGCGTGATATGGTTAATAGAATTATATTAATGTACAACTTTTTCAAAGCACAGTTTTCTTGAATTAGTGAGTTGATGCTGTTTCAAAGTGATGCTAAAGCATATGAGTTTGATTCAATGTTAAGGTATATGATACGATTGGGAGCAGCAAAGTGGACGAGGACTCAACTTATAGGTACTTTGGTAATTCAGGATAATACGTATTTTGGTCATTAAGGATAAAGTGTTTAAGTATGCTGGTGAGGATTTGTTCACATTGTTATGTGGCTTAGACTGGTTTTCTTTGGCTTACTACTCATTTGTAGCGTTCATATGAAATTTGAATTCAAGGATTGTGTTATAGAATTTGCAACCAAGACATTTGTTTTGTGAACAAGTTTCAACAGAGACTAATTTTTCAATATTCATCTGTGCAGTGATGATGACTGGAGTATTGAAGGGAAGAATAACACACTCTCATTTCCATCGTACTACATTGATGAAAATGTAATTATTCTTGCATGTATTCTTTTTAAAATATTCTTGCAATCCTCATAATTTCTTTCAAAGGTTTTTTTGTTAAACTTAGTGACCACTCACACCAGTGTTTCCAAGAAGATTGTACATATTACACTTGTGGTATTTTGTTCTAAATTTGTTTTCCTCAAACGATTCTACATTTGAATCCCATGAGTCAGGACCCATGAGTTATGAATTTTAGTTCGTTCCCCGGGTTTCTTATGTGCCATGCATCAATATCTTTTGAAGACCCAGTGCTTTGGTCTTACAACAGAGATGTGGTGTTGTGCTTATAAGCATCATTAGGGAAATATGCAGCCGTTCCCATTACATCAAGATGCATCTGAGAGGAATTGAATTAGTACTTTATACAGGATATATGCTTCCTTGTACAGGAGTGTTATGTGCTCCATGAAAATTAATCAAATAACAAAAGCAAAAAAGACGAGTTTGGAGGTTAATGTGGCTCTAAACTAAAGTAATGGTTAAAACTAAGGCTGATGCTAGGTGTTGAAAAAGACTTTTCAAGTCATTCCCATTTAGATCCGATTCAGAAACCCCCGTTGTTTCCTTTTCTTCCCAAGGCTGTTCGTCTTTATTTTGTCTTCAAGTTACATTTGAACATTTGATCAGATGATATCGCCTTCTTTTGTTACTTTATCATTTTCTAGGCAGTTTCCTGCTTGGATGGAGATGGCTGCAAAATTCGAAGTGGATCAGTGGCTATTGAGGGAGATTCCAATCTCGATACATCAATTGCTTGTGATTCATGTGACTTATGGTAAAGAATCAAGCAATGTGATACATTAACTCTTTCCAAACAGATAAATGATTTTGTAAAAATATTGTTTTCTAATTGCTTTTTGACTTGACTTGAGACAGGTACCATGCTTTCTGTGTGGGATTTGATCCGGAGGGCACATCTGAGAGTACATGGTTATGCCCCAGGTAAGTTACATGGAGATCATTCCTTTGTTCATGGGTGTTGCACTGTTGCTCCTTTGCCAAGTCTAGTCCGTGGCTTTTTCTTATAGCTTCAGTTTCATTAAATTATCAATAACAACTTGTCATGCATGTGCCAAGCGTTGGTGATAATTAAAATCAATGTTAATGGAGATAATTAGGTTGTGGGTCCTTTCTATGGGAGTTTTGTTTTTGTTGTGGAGATCCCTATCTTGAGTTGTCAACCAATTAGATTTAACGTTCAAATCAGGTAATGATACCATCTCATTTGTGACTCCGGGACAAAGAGAACCATTTATGTTTACAATTGCTGCCAAGTAACAATCCCTCTAGGCTTGGACTGATTAATGAGCTTTGGTTATCTTTATTTATGTACTCAAGATTTAGGCATAATGGATTACAAATTTCTCTTTTTTCCTAAAATTCCTAGGTTTCCTCTTTTCATCTATCTTGTCATACTGATTTTTTTTTTATTATGTTTTTTTTTTTTTTTTTTTTCATTCTGTAGATGTGTAGCTGATGAAATGACAAAAAAATCAGATGCAGATTCAGTACAGAGGTCTAATAGACAGTATGGTCCAGAAAATGCTAATGGTAAACCTGTAGCTGAGGATAATCTTTCGAGAAAGGTATCTGTATCTGTTGCTGATAGTGGTGAGACGGCTGTTGTGGTCTCAATGGTTGGCGAAAATCATTGGTTTGGAGGACCAAGTGAGAGTGTTTTGCCAACTGGTGAAGTTGGAAAGGACCTGGAAACTAAAGAATTGGTATTGTCTTCTGACGATAGCCACAAATTGAGAAAACCTTCCCCGGAAAGAACTATTAACCAACCAGTTATTGTAGCTCAGCAACTAAAACTGTCCCTTTCCAGTGCTACCTCCAGTTTACCTTCAAATTCTTTGGCACAAAAGCCTAGTAGTTTTGATGGCATCACGAATCCTTCCGGAAAGTCCTTTGATGAATCACAGAGTGATAACAAACAGTCTGACAGTGACTCCAATATGGGTCTTCATCTAGGGTTATCTGTGGGCACGTTTTTGTCTGGTAATTTACATATTTTTTCCTTTTTGAGCCTCCTCTATTTCATGTTAGGATAGTATATAACAGAAGTTTTCATATGCTTATTGTTGAAATGTTTCTTGTTTATGGGTCTTCATACATTTTTGTCTGGTGGTTTACAACAGTAACTCATGTACTATTTATTTATTGTTGAAATGTTTCTAGCTGACACTCTCGTACCAAAAGAAGTGATTGAGGATGTGAAGCAGCATGATCCTTGGGAAGGATATTCACCAATAGGTATATTGAGGCATTATTTACTGTGTTAAATTTTTCTTGGGAGCGGAACCACACAAATTTCAAAAATTAAATTGTCTATTCACCAGTCACTCATGCGCTTTGTTTAATTATGGAAATGTTTTCAGCTGACGAGATTGTACCAGATACTAATTTGGATTCCCCTGGATCGACTGCTGGTGGAAAGAGAAGGCGAATTGATTGCAGGTCACTTGTCATTCTTATATGGTTTTCAGCAATTAGTGCTAGCTATGTAACCTCAGGTTTTGTTACTGCTATCCTCATTCATATTATGCCACCATCAGTTGTGTAATTGTCGATATGGTATTCCTAAATTATGTTGGATGTATTTTTTTTTCTACTACCCTCAACTCTGCATGTCACCGATGTTTCTTACTTTATGTTGGATGTTTTGTGTTTCCATTATCCATAGTAGACCTTGATTCATTCAGCTGGCATGTTTCTTGTGTTTTAGATTTTGGGTTCATAGGGCTTATCTCTTTTTCTTGTCTTTTGGTTTCCAGTAAGGTGGTAACTATATTTCTAATTCCATTGTATTATGGTAGTTTGTAGATTAAACCAAACCAGCATGGTTTTGTTACAATTATTGTCTTATAACTTGTTCACATTAAAAATACATGCATGCAACACAAGTTTTCAATTTCTGCTTCCTCTTTTTAGATTTCCTCAAAAGCTCTCTTTTATTTCCCTTTGATGCAATACAAACTCATCACCTAAATATCAAAAAGCATTAAGAAAATGTTGGCAGAAGTCAATTCAACTGGTTGAACAAAAATGCAGGTTAATTTAAGTGGTTTCACTATCCTCACACTTGTATCTTAGCCTTCTTCTATTTTTATTGTCATTTTCTTGAAAAAATTGTATTTCAAATGTCGATTTGCTTGCTTTAGATGCTTCATAGCAAGTAGAACAAGGGTTCTGACTTTATTTTACCTTGACTTTTTGAAATAATAGTGATGACGTCCGTATTGATTATGGTGGAGATACTGACCCTGAGATTGAGACCAAAGTTTCTGTCAAGAAACTCAGAAAGGATGAGAAAACACAACCCACAACTTCCAATGACCAAGCCAAAGAATCTGTTCCAGATGACTCTCAAAACTGTTCTATACTGACTGTAGCTCCTAAAGATAGTATGGTATCATCTCCTCCTGTTGAGACGGTATCATCTCCTCCTGTTGAGGGGAACACCACTTCCGATATAATGAGCATTGTTCGAACTACGAAGCGTAAATCTTCTAAGGGGCTTGCAAGCTCTAATCCTGCAGATAAATTATCACAAGAACAAGAAACTGTACCTGGTTTGAGAGTTAAAAAGATCATGAGGAGAGCCGCTGAGGACAAGGACTCGTCTGTGACAGTTCAGACACTGAGAAAAGAAATAAGAGAAGCTGTTGGTAAAATTTCTTCAAAAGGTATTGGCGAAAACCTTTTCAATCCAAAGCTTCTTCATGCCTTTAGGACTGCTGTAGCAGGACCTCAAACTGAACCTGTTAAGAAGGTACCAGATTTGGCACTGAAGGCAAGGAAGGCAATGTTGCAGAAGGGAAAAGTACGTGAGAATCTAACAAAGAAGATTTATGGGACATCAAATGGAAGAAGAAAACATGCATGGGACCGGGACTGGCAAATTGAATTTTGGAAGCACCGCTGCATAGGAACTACAGAGCCTGAAAAGATTGAGACTTTGAAGTCAGTCCTTAACCTTCTGAAAGAGAGGTCAGAGCGTGCAGATACAGAGCAGGAGTCCGATAAGCAGTCAACAAATCCAATTCTTTCCAGGTTGTATTTAGCAGATGTATCTGTACTCCCAAGAAAAGATGATATTAAGCCTCTCTTAGCTCTTAAAACTGCTGGTAATTCAGAGCAGAATAGTAAACAGCTTACCTTGAAGGAAAATTGTTCCAAGTCATCTCTTAATGATTCTACATCAAATTCCACAGAAATGAATAAGGTTTCATCAAAAGGCAGGGTTCCTTCATTGGAGAAATATGGGAATAAGAATAATGTTCCGAGCTCAGAGAATGGTGCTGCACCTAACAAAGTACATCAAGGCAAACGCTTGGAAGGGTCCTTGGTTTCTTCATCTGGTGCTTCCAAATCCAAAACCACGAGTGAAGTGGTTGATAAAACTGGAGATGTAAAAACTGACAAAAGAAAATGGGCTCTAGAGATTCTTGCCAGGAAAAGTGGTGCAGGCACGTACACGACAAATGAAAAACAGGAAGACAACACACTCAAAGCAAATTACCCTTTGCTAGTATGTAACAGCTTTACTTTTAAAACCATTCGTTTATGCTGTTTGGCTCTGCAGATTATATAATATAATTTTGTGATTGCTTTGAGCAGGCTCAATTGCCGATAGACATGAGACCAGTTTTGGCATCCAGTCGTCATAATAAGATCCCCTTATCAGTGAGGCAGGTAAGAATTTCTTTGTGTATGCTTCTGTTAACCAAGATTGGTGCATGTTAGATATTGATATAATTAAATCTCTTGTTAGGTTACTCTTTTCAGTTCTATTGTATAATAAAAGTTTGGGAACACGAAAAGGGTGTTCTGCCTTCTGTTGGTCTTTGAATGGAAATTACAAAGGGGGAAATCATTTTGACTTTCTTATGAGGAAATGGTAGAAATGAACTTCGCCGCCTAATTTTGAATAATCTTGCATGAGGAATGATTCATTAAGCAAACATATGCTAGGCATACAACTGCTTCCACCACCATCTCAATCAAACCACCACGAAGTCATTACCATTGTTTCAACTGTTGCTACCACTCCGATGAGAGCATTAACATGAGTTTCTTAGGATATGTTAGTACGAATTTAAAAAAAAAATCTTTTTAGCCCCATTTATTTGTTTAATTTCATGAAACTGGAGGCTAATTGGTGGTTTGGACTTGTTAATCATCTGCCTTGCAGACACAGCTGTATCGTCTGACTGAGCACTTCTTGAAGAAAGCAAATCTGCCGGTGATCCGTAGAACTGCGGATACGGAGTTAGCTGTTGCAGATGCAATTAATATAGAAAAGGGGGTTGCTGATAGGTCAAGCAGCAAGCTAGTGTATACGAATCTATGTTGCCAGGAGATATTGCGTCGTTCAGAAAATAGGAAATCTAGTGCGGTTGCAGCCCCAGTACATAGTTCATCCCCATCTTCAGTCCCCACTGATAGAGCAGAACAAGCTGCAAATGAACTTTCAACTGATCCTGTAATTGAAGCTGCACTGAGAAATGCTGGTCTTCTGTCCGATTCTCCTCCAAATAGTCCACATCCCGATATGGAAGTTCCTGCTGAAGAAGATGGCCCCGCATCAGATATCAGAGAGGAAGGGCCTCATAATGTCTTTGAAATGGATTTTCAGCCTGATCTGGACATATATGGTGATTTTGAGTATAATTTGGAAGATGAAGACTACATTGGTGCCGCTGCTGCAAAAGTAACTAATCCACAACCAGACGAAGGGGCACCGAAATTGAAATTGGTGTTCTCTACACTTCAGCCTGAAAGATCTAATCATAATCTAGATCTTGAGAAGCCTGAGACAACGGTTGAAGTGCGAAAAGATTCTTCCAGCATGCTCGAGAATCATACTTGTTCAGGTTTGAAAAACTCCATCACGGAGGGTGGCTCTGATGAGACTAGCGTTCCCTTGGAATCCTTATTCGGCAAAGAAGGTGAAGAGCTCACTGTTGCAGAATGTGAAGAATTATATGGACCCGATAAAGAACCACTGAAAAAAAAATTTCCAGAAGCATCAGAAAAGCTATCTGGATTGATTGACGAAGCTTTGGTTAAAGATAAAGATTCTGAAGAGAATGAAGATTGTGTGCCAAAGCCAAACCAAGCAGTAAAAACAAATGAATTGGGTAAGGAGAACAATGCGCAAAATAGGCTTGTTGCCAGTGTTGGTTGCAACTCCTCTGCTGGAGAAGATTCAGTGAACCATCCACAACCAGGCGGAAATGTTGAAACTAAGGAGAAGAAATCGAGTACGGAGTGCAACAATCAGTCTAATAGCAACAGTACTGTATCTAAGAAGGTTTTTCCCAGCTACTTTTCCCTAAAACTTATACTTACCTTTAGATTGCTCCCTTCGTTCTGTAAATCCGCATGAAAGGATTTTTCTGTTCATGAACTGAACGTAATTGAATTAGGAGAGTTTCTTCTCCAATACGTCATGTTGGCTGACTTGTTTCCAATCGTTCACAGGTGGAAGCCTACATTAAGGAGCACATCAGACCACTATGCAAGAGTGGCGTTATTACGGCTGAACAGTATATGTGGGCTGTGGCGAAAACAACTGATAAGGTTATGAAATACCATTCTAAATCCAAGAATGCAAATTTCCTGATCAAGGAAGGTGAGAAGGTGAAGAAACTCGCCGAGCAGTATGTTGAGACAGCCCGACACAAGGAAGAAGCTGATCCTCTCTAACGAAAGTCATTTTCAGCTCTCAAATTGTTCACTTATTCAGAACCTCCACTGATCTGTAAATAGTTTCGACAGACCTTTATAAGCACCCCGAACCCCAGACATTGTATAAGTTGATGAAGGAACTTGTGTCCGGGCGCTTATGATAATATATTCAGGTGAGTTTTCCTGCGTGAGCTTTTCGATCAGTTATTAAATGACTCTAGAAGCAAATAAGATTCATGTCGTTAAAAATGGTATTACGGCCCTTTCCACTTGTGAGTAGGAGTTCTCAGTTCGACTTGCTTGGTTGGGGGTTTATTATCATTGTTGGTTCATTGTGTGACATAGTCTAAATTCTCAACCCGTCAAATAAAATATCCTTGTATAAAAGAATACAAGATAATTTAGCCAAAAATCAATAAAAACTTTACTATTTAAATATATATCAATGATATATTTTTGTTTTGGACTTAATCGATGATATATTTTTATTAATTAGGCCTAGATCAATGATGAATGTCACATAGGCTTTAAGTGATTATAAATACTTAGAATTTGATTTTTCTATCCATATTTCCTCATCTCCATTTATATTTTAACACACGTTATGTTCAACCAACCCTTAACTATCTCCTCTTCATTGTCTTCTCTCTCTCTCTCTCTCTCTCTCTCTCTCTCTCTCTCTCTCTCTCTCTCTCACTGCAACGAAGTGTTTGAATTCATAGAACAGGAAACTAACACTACAATGCAGTGTCGGAATCACATAAACTTTTGAATATTAAAGTACAATCACAGATCATAAAACAGACATTGCAACACAGTATCTGAATCCACAAACTATTTGAATATCAATGCACAATCACATAACATGTAACAGACACTGCGTGCAGTGTCTGAATCTACATAACAAGAAATAGACACCACAACGCAGTGTTGGAATCACATAAACTTTTGAATATCAAAGTACAATCACAGAACAGGAAACATACACTGCAACACAGTGTCTGAATTCACAAAACATTTTGAATATCAATGTACAATCGTAGAACAGGAAACAGACACTGCGTTGCAATGTCTGAATCCACAAAACTTAGAATTTGAAATGGAGTACATAACCAAAAAAAAAATAGCATTATGAGTGGGGATTAGACTAAACGACATAACCACCATGAATAAACATACATAGAGCCAACACATTTATCTAAACAGACTAAATCTATGATATGCCCAAACCAATTTTAACATCCAAACAAGCTTAAATTAAAAACCAAAAAAAGTGTAGTGTGCAAAATTACAACAAATTTCTCAAAAACACAACTCAAATAACCTAAAACATAAGAATTGAAGAGCAAGAAGAAAATACGAAGAAAAAAAAAAACTTGATCGTGATTTTTCAGGTGCAAATGCGAATCATTCGTCGGAATCAGGGCTAAAGTATGAAATCGTTCTGAGCGGCACAAAGTTAACAAGGCAGGTGTTGCAAGACCAAAATTTGGAGGTTGAAGGTGGTGGGAGGCGATGGAGGTTGAAGTTTGAGAGCGTTTTATGGCTGTAAGGCGATGGAGGTTGAAGTCTGAGAGTGTTTTGCGCGGTTTACAATGAGGGAGTTGGAGAGGTTGGTTGTTTTAAATGACAATGACATGAATTGTAATTTTTATTTAATTGAGGTGTTTTAATGAGCTCGAGTTCCCTCCATCTGTGGGGGGGTTTTTCTCTTTGGTTGTGAGAGAGTTGTAACAGCTAGCTTCAATTTCTCACCTTCTCTTCCGTCTTCTCCACCCCTTCAACAGTTTTTCCTCCGATCACCATTTTGAGAGTCGACGACCGAGGATTTTCTTTTTACTTTATGCGTTCCTTTCTCATCCTAGTCCCCATCTTACAACCACTTTCCCTCAACACCAGACCCTCCATATTTCCACCACCACCCCGTAGATCCGTCCATTTCAATCATTTTCTTCCCTACCATCTTCCTTTTTCCTTAACCAAACATCAGGTCTTGAAGTTTTGGGCTGCTTCTACTTGATGTGGATTAAGATTTTACCGGCTGTTTTTACTTTTAGGACTACTTCTTTTGATGCCTTCTTGTATCCGTTTACTGCTGGTGCCGTTCCCCGACCTTACCACATTTGTGGATTTCACATCTGCGGTGGTGGGTTTAGTTCAAGGGTCATGTTTGACCCATCCTTTGATCAATTGAGGATGAGGCTGGTTGCTGGATCCTGTTAGATGCTACAACACCATCCTTTCTAGATCTACTGTTGAGGTTTCGGTCTCTTCTTTGATGCTCGGGTTTCTGATGGCGGGGATAGCAGGAAGTTTGCAGAAGTTGTTATGGTTTTTGTGTGTTTTGGTTTTTTCTGTTGTGGGTTCCAATATCTTTGGGCTCTTCCTTTTGTTTATATGGAGGGTCCAACCCAATGTCTTGTGATAATTTTTGTATTTCGGCCTTCTTTACTGTAATCTTTATCAGTGTTCTAAAAAACGGCCTAGGCGGCCGCCTAGGCGCTGGACGGTGGTGACCCGAGGCGATTTCTTGCAAATCGGTTGAAAAAATCGGCTGGGCTCTAGGCGGGCGCCTAGACGGCCCTAGGCGGTGCAAGGCGGTTCCTCACCCTCATACATACAAAAAAAAAAAAAAAAAAAAAAAAAGGCATGTGTTAGTGTTCTTATTTTTTCTATCTCAAATCCTCAAATGGACACATATTCAACAATGGTAATGGCGATGCTTACCTCTGTGGGAAGATTGGAGCTTCAATGTTGGTAAGACTCGCTGGTTTTGGTTTTTGCAGAGAAGAGGTATATTGAAATGAGAGATGAGGGTCAAGCATTGGAGCTAAAATGGTAGATGAGGAGCGGCTAGGGTTCTTCATTATAGGGAAATGAGAGCTTTTTTTTTTTTTTAATCTTAAAGAGAGAGGCGTCTGAGAGAAATGAGAGAGAGGGATGAGTGAAATGAGAGGGATCCTGCCATTGAGAGATATCTCTCATATTCTAGAGAGATAGAGGCCTAGGGTTTCTAAAAAGTAATCAGAAATGGGGGCACATCTTAGCCTTTAATTTGAAATCCTAAAAAGTTCACCACATGGATGCATGACACGTATGCATGCCATGTCTGGGCCTCTTTGACACGGTGAGACAGGGAGCCGTTTGGGGCTCTGGGCTCGAGGCAAGACAAAGAGATGCTAGGTTTTTTTTTTTAAATGAACATATGAAGCTGCTAAATTAGCATATATATTAGCCGTTACCATAGATTGACGGTAGTGTGGACTCGGACGAGTTGGTCAGCGTTTCCTCGCAGGTTCCCAGGTCTTCGGTTCGAACCCCTGCGCCCATCATATTTTTCTTTCTTTTTGATGCACCTTTCCCATGGCTCTATGTCTTAGTTTCAAATCTAGGTGAGCCCTTTCCTTTTTTCTTCTTTTCTTTTTGTTTTATTATTTGTTTATTTTAATTTATTTGTTTCTTTTATGTTTTTCTTTTCTTTTAGTTTCTTTGTCCTAGACTTTCGTTTTAATTAAAGTATGACATAAAATCAATTATTTCAAATTTCTATTTTACAATAATTAATTGGAATTTGGTTTGCTTTGTATTATTTAATAATTCATGTGGAGAACGACCTTGTGAGATCCGTTCATACTACAATAACTTTGCCATTCTTGCAAGTATTATAGGAGTTTTTAACACTTTTGCATGTGTTGTAAAAGTTGCATTCTATATTTCCTTATTTTCCTCTTATTTTGCATTTTATGTGGTTTTAAATTGTGAACTTGTCGTACATGTGTCATCCTACAATACTCCTTACTATGGTTATATGGCAATAACATATATATACAATACTCCTTACTAATTTGATACAAGTATAATTTTTTGTAAGTGTCAATATGCACTTATTTACAAGATATACAAGAAATTTACCTAAATCCGCCTAGGCCGCCTAGGCGCCCGCCTAGACCCCCCCTAGCCGCCTAGGCGCTAGGCGCCAGCTCACCGCCCGACTAGCGCCTAGCGTTTTTTAGAACCTTGATCTTTATTTGTTGGTAATGAATTTACCTTTGACCAAAAAAAAAAATCTCATGGACCTATTTATAATTGAAATAAATTTGATTGACATATTGTCAATATCATAACATTTGATTGATTTTATATAAAATCACCCAAGAATAAAAAAGAACTTGTATAGAAAAACTCCATGTCCCTTCATAAAACACCGTCCTGGACTCTCTGGTTTTTACTACAAAACACCACCAAAATTTGCCAACAAGCTTCAAGGTAAGAAAACGAAACGACGCCAAAATTTGACACAAACAGACGGACAAGTGAGCATTGAGCATAAGAGCAAAGGGCTCCAGATGCCACCAGCTGCATAGATTGGGTGCGCGCACCCCCTCCATCTAGTTGCTGTTGTCCTTCCAAATCCGGCCAGAGATCCGAAGCTTGAGCTCCTTCCTGTCTCCACCCGAGAAAAACAGTGCCATGTTACGCTGGATTATGAGACCGTCATGGCTGTTCCTGACCTTCTGATGGCTGTCACGGATGCTCCGAGGGGTTCCTTCCCATATTAGTTTCCTGCCGTTGCTGCCCACCTCCAGTCTGTAGCTGAAGCTTCGTGCCTCAGCTGCGTCACCCATGAAGCGAAGGAATGCAATGTAGACCGGAGCTATGCCGAGTTGGAAGGCTTCAAAGTGCAGACAGAAGTACTTGTTGTAACAGTTAAACACCTAATAAAACATGAAGAACATGGAAGGTGAGCATCTAGGAAAACAAACGCATCGTTCTAGTTACCAATCTACCATAGATTCCACGAAGTAGGGCCAACCCATTTGGTAAAAAGGCTTCGTGCTCGTTTGGGGAGGTTTTTCTTGGAAATGTATATGCTCAAAAGTGCTTTTATTAGAAGCAGAACAAAGTTCTTGGGGTCTGTTTGCAATTGTTTTTGGAATGGCCATAAGCACCTTATGACAACTAAAAGTGCTTCTGGTTGCATTAGCAGGGAATTTTAAAAGTATTTTGGGGTCATAAAAACGCTTTCTAGAGAAGCACTTGTCAGATGTTTCCTCAATAAACACTCACAAGTGCTTTTCTTTCTACCCAGATTTTTATTGAAATTTTCAACATGTTTCTAACAACAATTTTAGTAGAACTTCTACAAAAGCAATCCTAAACGATGGAGCGCCTTTGGAAGTGCTTTTTGAAGTACTTCTCCATAAAGCATGCGCTAAAAATTGCTTTTATAATCCTTATGATTTTATGGCAAACATCTAAAAGTAGTGTCAAACGAGCTCTTCATTATCACTTACTCTAAACTACTCTAAATTCATTCTCAATTTCAACAAATCAAAATTTAAACAACGAAACAACACTTACCATAAGCATCCTTGCTGCACACTCGACTTCGAGGCGATTCGACTTAACATAGAGGTGATTAAACGTTGGCCCAACGTGTAAGTCAACCTTGTGATCTTCTCTCAGATGGTCAACCAAAAAAGGAACATCCCCAACCTCTGAGCACTCATCAGATCCAGGATAAGGGCAACTGTATGGTCTGTAGTTGCAGTGAGCCTCATGCCTGAGTTTGATGTAGTAAGGGAAGATCTCCATGCACCCCAAATAACAATACTTGCATGGAAGTAATAGTGACTCTGCCACCTTCTCCAACGCCAGACATCGAATGTCTCCGAGTTTTTCTCGACACGCCGGGCACCGGTTCACCGTCAGCTTGCAGATTGAGCAAAGAGTGTGACCATTTGGGCACTGCAGAACAGACTTTTGGGATCAACTAGTTTTAAGTTCTAACACACGTAATGTAAGTAGTCAATCTGAATGAAAGTATAGTAGCAACTGAAGATAAAACCTCACACTTGCTGGGCTATGAAAGTGGTAAGTAGGGGTGAACATCAGCATTAGACCAATTAGTAGTTGTTTCTGGTCCGTCTTTGTGAAATATCTAACCTTGTTTTGAACGAGGGACTTTTAAAAATAATAGAGGGACTTTCAAAAATAATGGAAGGACTTGAAAATAACTTAGATCCAAAACATTTGAGAGAACTTTCTAATGACACCTATCAATGTGTCATCTTGAAAGTCTTTTGTAGTGACACATTGAATAATTCATTGTGCACGTTTTGTAGTATTTTATGATGGTTTTATAGTGATTGAGTAATTCATTAATTGGTCTTTGTAGTGCATTAGGAAATACCCTCATCCTAGATTTGCATTTCCTAAACCAATCAAAACTCATCATACTCACCAAAAGCAATCATAATACTTCAAAAAAAAAGAGAAATTTTGAAAAGTAATCACATTTTGGACTCTTTATAGACTTCTAGCCATTTGTTTTAGATTCAAAATTTTAACTACATGCACTAGAAAGATTCGAGCGTTACTCTCAAGCAAGCATCTGATGATATGCTCGAGGGAGTCTCGAGTGGTTAGATTTATAAATCCCAAGAAAAAAAAAAGGTTAAAAAGCTTCAATGTGTTAAATATATTTGACTAATTTCCAAAAAAAAAAAAAAAAAAAAAAAATATTAATGTCACCGCATTATAGTAAATGATATAACTAAACACACCTGGTGGATTGGTGGGAACATGGATTTTGAGCAGACAGGGCATTCAAGAAGCTCATGAACTGTTGTGGCTGGACTCAATGCTCTGTTGTTGGACTTGGCCGGTGCCAAGAAACGGCAGCGGTGGTGGCAAGAGCGTCCGCGGCGGTGATAAGTGTCTTCTCCCTTGTAGATTCCATCATATGTTGTCAAACTATCAACAAAACTGTCCTCCTCCATTGTAAAAGTATTTCATGCAGGTTTTGAACAAACCAAAAAAACTAAAAAAGAACAAGTCCTTGCTATCTTGTCCCTTGTTTTGGTCCCTTCTGTAAAGTGAAGGAGCAGAGAGAGAGAGAGAGAGAGAGAGAGAGAGAGAGAGGCAAAGGATACAAAGAAGTTGGCTTTCTTGGGAGCATTTGGTGAAGGAGACAGAGTAGTCTCCATCGGTCCTCCCCAATATATAATGTTCACTTCTACCAAATGCCAAAACGAGTTAATGCTGAAAACCAAGGACCAACTGTACCTTCTTCAAAATTTGCTTCCTAACTAGGTAATTTTAGGTGTGATTCCTTTATATGTTTTCAAAATCAATTTTGGTTAACGATGTTATCAATTTTAGTCCAAATCGAACTTTTAGTTTTAATTTTGACCCATTTTATCTATGTGGATATCAAGTCCAAAGGTAAATGTAAAATGTGTCATTTTAAAACATTGAAGTCTATTTGATCCTTAAATCGAGTGAGAAATAACATTTTCACCCACATTGACTAGAGTGAGTGTGCATCCTCTAATTACTCAAATTTACCACTTAGTACTATAGTCTAATAGTATTCCTCTTCACTTGTAAGCGAGAGGTCTTAGGTTTGATTATCGCTAAAGGCAAATTTGAATACCATTATTGCTAGTCCGTTGTTAAGCTTAGCTCACACCTTCACCCCTTTAGTGTAGATAATATCGTTTGTTCAAATTTTGTTTCTACTCAAATTGGAATATCATTGCCCTCAGTTTAGAGTACAAGTATACTATCGCTCTTGTATTAAAAAAAGTGTAGAGAATCACATTAATTAAGAATCAAAATTAATAAATGAAATACGAGAGTAAAAAATTGGGGCCCTCTTCCATTACAAATGGTATCCATTAAGATTGGTATTCCATTACAAATGGTCTCCATTAAGATTGGTAATGTATGTAATTACTATGGTAAACTACTCACTTTAACAAAGATCTTTCTCTCTCTTTCGGTGAGAGTTCTTCTCTAAGATTAAGAGTGATTCTCATATTCTGTGTGAGTGACCGGAGATACTGATTTCGGTTAACTGCCAGCCCTAGCAGGGCCTGGGTCGGTGGTAGCGCCTTCTTTTTCTTCCTTTTTTGTTTTCTTTTTATCCTTTTTCCTCTGCTTCCTCCTGTTTTCGACCTCTCTTTCTCCTTCCTCTTGCATCTGATCTAACGGCACCTTGGCCTCCATCAGAAATTTCTCAGTTCATACCATTTTTTTTCTCTTCCCCTACTGCCTTCCAACATCCATGATTCTTTTCACCCCATATTCTACCTACCCCCGTGAATTCTGGCCTCTCTCCATCCCACTATTTCTCAAATCTGCAACCATGTTTCCAAATCGCGTTTCACAGCTCTTCTGGAAGGTGTGTAGAGCATCTGCTCAAGTGGTCACACCACCACCTTCCATCTGTGTGCCTTTGTTGGCACGATTACTTATGGGATGTTTCTTCCATGAGTTTCATTTACATGATGGCTGCGGATTTGGATATTGTGGGATGATGTATGAGGGTGGAATCTTCTTGATTTCCGATTTGGAGGCTTCGTTTGTTTGGATTTCGGTGATTGCAATAGGTGGCCGTGGTTCGTTGTCAGCGGTGTTCACGGCAGCTGTGTTCTTAGGGTTCTTGGTTTTTTGTTTGTTTTTGCTCAATCTTTGGAATGGGCCTTTTGTTTTGGGAATCGTTTTATAGTTCTGGGCTTTATCTGTATTTGAATCCCTATTTGTAAATGTGTTGCTGTGTTGGTAATGAAAATTTACCTTCGGTAAAAAAAAAAAAGTACTCACTTTAACAACCATGAAAACTCTTCATTTGTGAGGATAGGAGATTTTTCTACAATGTGAGTTCCCATTAAAGTGGTTAAAATTATGATTGAGTTATTCTTGTGAAGTTAAAGTCGTTGAATAAACACATTCACCAATTTATTTGCCATATCAGCACATAACAAAAGTTTTTACAAAATTATGACGAAGGACCACATTGATTTGAGAAGCCTATTTCTAAGACTACATTGATTGATTTTCAATTTCAGAGATCATCTTGATGGTATGGGTCAATTTCATAGACCATTTATGATTAAAAAAAAAAAACTTATGGGACCCATTATACACCACATCAGCATGTAATAGAATTTTTGATAGAATTGTGATGGAAGGACCACATTGATTTGCAACACCTATTTTTCAGGAACTACATTGATCGATTTTCAATTCTAGGGACCATCTTACCGGTGTGGGTCAATTTCAGGGACCATTTGTAATAAAAAAACCCCAAAAAAAATGAAAAGATCAGGAAAAAGAAAAGATGGAAAAAGATGGGGAAAAAGGAAAAATGATTTTGTTGACCAGAGTTGCTGAAGTAAAAAAGAATTTGTTTTTTTGCTAGGCCACTTTTTGCTGTTTTTTTGTTGGACCACATGTTGTTTTGGGGGCCCACACAAGTTGTTGGTCTGTTTGGGAGTTTTTGTGACTGTTACTCGAGTGTTTGGACTTGTGACCACTCGAGTGATAATGTTGTTTTCATCCGTTCTTTGCTGCAATTGGCATATGGAAATCTCGTTTGTCTAGTGACGATGATCACTCAAATGTTTTCTTTTTCGTACTTTCAACGTCCCAATCAGAATATGAATCAGTTTGCCAGTCCAATTAAGATTGCAAGTCAAGTCAAGTCCAGTTTGCTTTCCTGTTCGCTTACCAGAGCCTACCTTGCCTGACCGCTTAATTAAGCTTGCATCCACGTAGCTTGCTGGCAACCTGTTTGGATCCAAAATTACACCATCGGCCTGTGCAATCAAGGCCGTTGAGTGAGCATAGCTACACACCATTGGATGGAAAAGTGAAGATAATTTTATTATTGTTAAATAATATTTTATGATTTGTTATCATAATAATGATCTTTTAATAACAAATTATCTTGATATTCTCTTATACGGGATAATAAGATGCGAATTATATCTCCAAGCAAGTAGTACAATTCAAATGGACTTGGGATTCTTGTTATCGGATTGGAGCGGCATGGTACATTAAGATGAGGGTTGATCAGAATAGTCAGGATGCATGGTTTTCATGCATGCATGGAATAATGGTGAAGTCAAGATAATGATGCAATCTGGAATTTCATTGGTGCATGAGAGTTTGTACAACAAAGATCCACTTAAACTTCGATTCAGGCATTTAAAGATTAAAACCAATCTTTGGATTAGATTGTAGCTCTGCAAAGATGAGAAGAGCACGACATTGAACCAAGAAATCTTGACTTTGACTAAGGCTACAGAATATTATCAAGAGGATTTTTATCACAATATCCGGATGCTAAGAGTTAGAGTGGAACTGGGATACCCTATTTCAGTGGCTGAGCACTACGAATTCTATAAATATAAGACATTTTGTAAAGGAAAAAGCCCCTTCAAATCAACACACAAATTGCCATGTGCAAAGCTTCTCAACAACCTTGAGATTTTATCTTCTTCCCTTTTCTTCTCGCCAACACATCTTCAGTTTGAACAAACAACACTGTGAAGGCAACATACGACATCTTCAGTTTGGATAAACAGTACTAGAGCCGTAGAATCAGCCGATCGAATAACATCTTCAGTTTGGATAGACAGCACTGCTTCGAGACCGACTGGTTATTTATCCAAGTCTCGGTCAACAAGGATTTCCAAGTCCTTGTTAGTAGAGGTCATCTCATCAACCTTCTCGGTGAAGTGAGGTGTTACCAGGTTAGTAGGCTCGGCACATTGAAAGCCGGGTTTTATTTTATGATTAGATATTCGAAAGTACATTTTAGAGTTCGACATTCTGACGGCCGAATCACATTTACAATCAAGACATTTATCTCTTTAGAGTATTTATGTCTGTACAGTTTGGTACCAGTTTGGCGTACTTATACTCTCACGAATATAATTACCGAGACTGAACCCGGTGCCGACGATTTGTGAACTTCGCAGAACTAGCAGCTTTGTCTTCAGGCTCTAGAACCCAGAGGCCAAGACGTGTTCCTTCCTCGATCGCAGTCGCAAGATCAAGAAGTTAGTAGCGCACCCAACGCTACATCAACATATTTTACTCCTCGGCCGACGAGTTGGCACACCCGCACACAATCGAATGACGTAGTTAGCTTATTAATTACTCGCCTATTAAAGAGAAACTTCGAGAAGCAACAAAAACTCCTTGGGAAGTGCTATAATTTTTTTTTGGGTAGATTACACAAAACTACCTCAACTATTGGGGTCACGACAGTTTCATACCTGATTTTTTAAAATTGACAATGTCATACCACATCTTACGAATTTGTGACAATGTCATACCTCCGTCAATTTTTCTGTTAGTTTTTCTGTTAAGTGCTGACGTGGCTAGAGACGGGGACCACTCACTAATCCAACTGGATTAAAATATAATTAAATATTAAAAAATTAAAAAAAATATTTTTTTTTATACAAAATCTACCCTCTACCCTTTACCCGTCCCCCCCCCCCCCACCCACTCTCTCTCCTCTCTCTCTCTCTCTCGCCTCTCTCTTCTCTCTCCCTGCAACCTGCATCCTAAAATCCCAAAACCCAGAAATCTCACCCGTCCCCTCCCCCCTCCCCCCCCCAAAACCTTCCTCCACCACCAACTCTCTTCGATCCCAAGGAGGCCGACGAATTGATTTGGGAGTGGGCTTAGGTGGGGAAGACGACGAACTGTGTGTGTGTGTGTGTGTTTTTTTTTTTTTTTTTTTTTTTGTACATGAAGAGGAGCTGCTGGTGAAGTCATCGCGGAGGAAGGGTTTTTTCGGGGGAGGGGGGTGGACGGGTGAGAAGGTTTTCTGGGTTTTGGGATGTGGGCTCGGGTGGGGGAAGATGAACAGTTTTTTTTTTTTGGGTACATGAACAGGGACCAGCTCGAGGAGCTGCGGGTGAAGCCATCATCGGCCTTCTTGGGATCAAAGAGGGTGGATGATGGAGGAAGGTTTTTTGGGTTTTGGGGGATATTTCTGGGTTTTGGGGGATTTTAGATGCAGGTTGCAGGGAGAGAGAAAAGAGAAAAGAGAAAAGAGAGGCGAGAGAGAGATAGAGAGAGGAGAGAGAGTGGGTGCTTGGGGGGGACGGGTAGAGGGTAGATTTTATATAAAAAAAATATTTTTTTTAATATTTAATTATTATTTAATTATATTTTAATCCAGTTGGATTAGTGAGTGGTCCCGTCTCTAGCCACGTCAGCACTTAACAGAAAAACTAAGGCCTAAGAAAATTGTCAAGTCATGTGAGCAAGAGGCATGTGAGCAATTTTTTGCTCCGACCACAGTCAAACTTAGGCCTAAGAAAATTGTCAAGTCAGCTGAAGAAAAACCTAGGCCACCAATTATTTATGTCAAGATTAAAAATTTGGTTAGCCTAAAAGAAAAAGTTCAAGTTTCTGAGTCAAAAATCGACTCAAAAAATGATTCGTCAGATGAGTGTTCTAATGACGGACATGGCCGAGACATGGTCTTAGACGCCGAAACCATGACAGTCGATATGGTTATTGGCAATAAAGCCAATATGGAGAAATTCCATTCGGCTAAGTTATTCAAGTTAAAAGCTAAAATTGGTGAAATTATTTTGCCCGAGGGGCTTAATAATTGTTCAACATGTTCGGCAGACGAAGATGTTAAATATTTCGCCAAGTCGAAAATATTTAGAGATTATCTTTTATGCAGCTCAATGCAGAATTTGATTGGCTATGTTGGTATTAAAAGATCTCGACTCGGAATAAAACATCGTTGGCCTTCTCCTGATTATGATTTGGTCTCTTTTATCTGCTTTTGTTAAAAAAAATAATAATAATAAATGAATAAGAATTTATTTTCTTAACCATTCGGCTGCTTAGCCGATGCTTAAGTAAATAAAGGGGCACATGTGGTACATTTCGGCGGTTTCAGTGGTTAAAATTATTTTAATCTCGCCGAGAATGAGCATATATAAAATAGCTGCTTGGTGAAACTGCTACTTGGTGCAGAAAAGAAGAAGAAAAGAGGAATCATGATTTCCTTCCAAGTTATGTCAGAATACCATTGGTAAAGATATATTTTTTTTTTTAGTTCCTTGAGGAACTAGACGGTAAGAAAAGGAGTCAAGGTCTCCTTCAAGAATTATCAGGCTATAGCAGAAAAAAAGGATGTTATTTAGGTCGAGCCCGGTGATCATGGCCTTGCTACGAGGCAGTGATGGCGTCAGTTGTTGATCTGTTATCAAAATAATATTTGTTCGAGGCTTCTTGATAATGTTGGTTGATAGCCATGAAAATGGCAATTGCAGGATTTTTCTTTCTGATGCAATGTTTCAAGGGGATCAGTGAAACTGAGAGAGGGGTTCGTGTGATGTTTCAAATTTGACCGAGCTCGGTTAAATCCCAAGTTCTGTTCGTCTCTCACGTCTATAAGTGTTGCCATGGAACTCTTCAATGGGCCAAACCGTATTACATTCAGAAAGGTTTGCGCTCAAGGAAGAGAAATGTGGGAGCATGCTGACTTGTCTGCCTAACCACGTATGAAAAATATATATTTTTAAAGTCAAGGAATAACGAGTGATGGTGACTCGGTCAAAGAATATGGTTGTGGTCATGAGGTACTATCTTTCGGCGATTATTGATTTGGCGGGATGAGCTTACAAATGAAGAGTGTTTTGTCAGAGTCAAGAACATTTATGGTATTTTCACACTGGCTCAGCGGTTAGTCTGCCGAGTTGTGTACTAAAAAAGAATGGCTTTTCGACGATGCTCTTCACTGATAAGTTGGTTTCATATCGCCGACGTGCAGAGCAAGGCTCAAATTAAAAAGGTTAATTTTATTGTTGGCAAGTGATTCTTGTGCCGTTGTTGTTGGTATACATTGCGAGTTAGTGAGTTATGGAAAATTCTGGAATGGCTTGCTGGCAATTTGTTTTCACCGAGTTATGTTAGCTACTCGGTGACCAAATTTTATTTGCATGCTCAGTGGAGATGTTCTTTGGGGCATTGTTTTCCTAAGTTTTGGTCAGAGTGATCAAAGAAAAAGCATGAAGTTTTAGGTGATAGGCTACCCATTTGTGGTAGGCCATCACATGCCCCTATTCTATGAAATCTCGGTGATGAGCAGCTCGGTTAAAGCCTATGTGGATTTTATATAACCCATCATGGTGATTGGGGTTAGATAGAATAAGACGTTTTCCCATAATTGTCAGAAGGTGGGTTTGTTGAACGAGGGAAATTACTGAGCACATGGTTTCTTGACTAGTATCCGGTCACGGTCCTCTCGGCAATTATGTAAGAAAAGGGCTTAATTTCCTTAACCATTCAGTATTCAGGCGGAAGTTCAATGAAACTGGGGGGCTGTGTTTGGATCCAAAATTACACCATCGGCCTATACAATCAAGGCCGTTGAGTGAGTATAGCTCCACACCATTGGATGGAAAAGTGAAGATAATTTTATTATTGTTAAAGAATATTTTATGATTTGTTATCATAATAATGATCTTTTAATAACAAATTATCTTGATATTCTCTTATACAGGATAATAAGATGCAAATTATATCTCCAAGCAAGCAATACAGTTCAAATGGACTTGGGATTCTTGTTATCGGATTGGAGCGGCATGGTACATTAAGATGAGGGTTGATCAGAATAGTCAGGATGCATGGTTTTCATGCATGCATGGGATAATAATGAAGTCAAGATAATGATGCAATCTATAATTTCATTGGTGCATGAGAGTTTGTACGACAAAGATCCGCGTAAACTTTGATTCAGGCATTTAAAGATGAAAACCAATCTTTGGATTAGATTGGTGCTCTGCAAAGAAGAGAATAGCACGACACTGAGCCAAGAAATCTTGACTTTGGCTAAGGCTAAATAATATTATCAAGAGGATTTTTATCACAATATCCAGATGCTAAGAGTTATAGTGGAACTGGGATACTCTATTTCAGTGGCTGAGCAGTACGAATTCTATAAATATAAGACGTTCCGTAAAGAAAAAAGCCATTCAAATCAACACACAAATTGCCCTGCGCAAAGTTTCTCAACAACCTTGAGATTTTATCCTCTTCCTCTTTCTTCTCGCTAACACATCTTCTGTTTGGATAGACAGGACTGTGAAGGCAACTGGCGACATCTTCAATTTGGATAGACAGCACTGGAGCCGTAGAAGCAGCCGATCGAAGAACATCTTCAGTTTGGATAGACAGCACTGCTTCGAGACCGACTGGTTATTTATCCAAGTTTCGGTCAACAAGGATTTCCAAGTCCTTGTTGGTAGAGGTCATCTCATCAGCCTTCTCGGCGAAGTGAGGTGTTACCAGGTTACTAGGCTCGGCACATTGAAAGCTGAGTTTTATTTTATGATTGGATATTCGCAAGTACATTTTAGAGTTCGACATTCTGACGGCCGAACCACATTTACAATCAAGACATTTATCTTTTTCAAGTCTTTGTGTCTTTACAGTCTAGTACCAGATTGGTGTACTTATACTCTCACGAATATAATTACTGAGATCGAACACGGTGCCAACGATTTGTGAACTTTGCAGAACTAACAGCCTTGTCTTCAGGCTCTAGAACCGAGACGTGTTCCTTCCTTGGGTTGTAGTCGCAAGATTAAGAAGTCAGCAGCGCGCCCAACGCTACATCAGCATATTTTACTCCTCAGCTGAACTCGGTCGACGAGTTGGCATGCCCCGCACACAACCAAATGACGCAGTTAGCTTATTAATTACTCGGCCTGCGTGCCACGTAGGCTTGAGAGTTTTTAGAGTCAACATAACCTCATGTCGTGTACTGCTATTAAGCTAGTCATGATGTAACATTTTTTACTTATGTCATTTTATATTTTTTTTTTGTAAAACTATAAGAGCATTTCCACCATTCTCTAAGTGGATAGTGGATTTATTCCCCTCACTCCCCCCTCCCCCACCCCCAAAAACACCTCCAGCCCTCTAAGTCCATTGGGCTCCGGGGTAGCTAGTCAAATATCAACTAGGCCCAACCCCTTGGCCATGTGACACAAGGCTGACGTAAAACCACGTTTTGAATTTTTTTTTGCGTCAGGTGTGGAGCCAAAAATAATCAAGAGGCGACATGTGGATTTTTGGTGAAAATGACAAAATTACCCTTGAGGAACACCGAAACTCCTACGTGTGAGCAATGGGCAATCATCCCTCAATCAAGTCAAAAGTGCTCAAAATAGGTATTTATTTATAACCTGTTTTCTCCATCCTTATCATATCTTCTCCACAAGGTAACCTCAAATCATTCCTCTTTTATTATATTAATTAGCTAATTAATTATTCCATTAATTAGCTAATTAACCACAAATCAAGAACCCAATCCACAAAATCATCCAAGTGGCCGGTCTTTCCTCTCCCAAGGGGGCCGGCCACACCCTTATATAAACCCCCACATTCTCTCCAAAACTAAATTACAATTCTCTAAATTCTCCAAACACTTTTCCCTCAAAATTCTAACTTTGGCATCAGAGATTCTTCGGCCAAAGCCCCCTCATTCATCGTGGGCGCGTGAGGCTTTTGACCTTGACCTAAGGTGTTATTTGTTATTTAGGTGCAATTTTATCCAAGATAAGGAGTAAGAAATTTGCATCCACTCAGGCAATTGGAAAACACGCATGAGTGGGCATGCGTTTCTAACAGGCTATAGCCCGTGGGGCTCGTGTTGGGCAGTGTATTGATGAAGTTCTCATAAGGGGTGACATAGCATAACCTCGGTCATTGATTTCCAACGGCTAGTTTTCTGGAGGAAAAATATGAAAAATCAGAAACGTTACCATTGCCCACGTGTCTAAATCTGGGCTGTTGGATTTCAATTTTTTGAAATCCAACGGTCCAGATTAATTAAGTTAATACAAAATTATTAAAAAAAAATTGAAAATAAAAAAAATTATAATTTTTTTCTTCTATAAATATCTAATCATTATCTTCCACCTTACCACATTTTAATATTGTCAATACTTTCAACCACATTTCTATAAATACCTAACCATTATTAAATTTCGTATTTATCTATCCACAAAAATTGTTCTTTTAGATTATGACACGTGTCCTAACGAGATTCATTAAAATTCTATCCGAATTAAAAATAAAAAGGAAAACTAATGAAAAAGGCTTGAAAACTTTAAGTTTTAACGATAAGGACAAAATAAAGGGTAAAGTGAATAGTACCAGGTTTGACTTTTTAGTGTAAAAATGTGGTTTTTCATTAAAGTGAACAGTACCGTGGGCTTTTCGTTAAAACTCCCAAAATAAAATTATTTTTTATTATTTTATTAAAATATTTAATACTATTTCAAATAGGGGTGGGCACTTGGAACCGAAAACTGAAACCGAAACGGAATCGAAGCAGACCGCACCGAACGGTTTCGGTTTTGCGGTTTTGAAACGGTTGCGGTTTCGAAACCGAACCGTGGTGTTTGGTTTTCGGTTTTGGGTTTTCAAAACTGCACAGAAACCGAAAACCGCACCATATATTGAATGTTATGTTCTAATTGGTTCTTTATTAGAGTGCATACATTTATAGTATGGACTCAACTACACTAGAATACAATGTCATCCAATTTTGCACCTCTATTCGAGTCCATACATCTCTCTCTCTCAAAACTTATGTTCATCTATCTGGCCACACACAAGAAGTTGTGCAGTCAATAGTACTCATATTGCAGTATAATTTCTAATTCCAACCCTTGATCACAACACTTCACTCGATCTAAATAACACACATAGTTCATAGATGTGCTAGAAGCTTGAACCTGATTAATGCAACACACTTGTAATTAGCAACATTCTTTCGCTTGAGAAATGTGCTTCATAATAGTGCTTATCTTGATATCTTTGTATATAAAGCCAATGGAAAAGGTGAATAGTGATTTTGGTGTCACCAAACTTCAACAAAAATATTTGGACAAAAATGCCCCCAAGACAAAAAAACTTCAAAGGCATCCCAAAATAATGCATCAAATAAGGTATGGGCATTTTCGTCATTTTAACAGTATTTTTTTAATAATTAATTTTTTTTGTAGTTTTTTTTTATTTGTACCTCACAATAGACTAGCAATAATGTGATTCAATTTCTCTATTTTTAAACACGTTCAAAACATCTTAAGAGGCGTGTAATGCCGGTTATAAAAAAGACCATTCGCATGCGGATAATAATGTGATTAAATTAGTTGTCAAATGATTGTTTTTTTTTTTTCACAAACGATATTATCTACACTAATGGGCTAGCAATAATGCGATTCAATCAGTTGTTTATTAAATATTATTTTCTCTATTTTAAACACGTTCAAAACATCTTAAGAGGCGTGTAATGCTGGCTATAAAAAAAGTCTTTCGCATGCGGATAATAATGTGATTAAATTAGTTGTCAAATGATTGTTTTTTTTTTTTAACAAACGATATTATCTACACTAGAGGGAGGGGGTGGGCTTAGCCTCAAAATGAGCTAGCAATAATGTGATTCAATCTGTTGTTTATTAAATATTAGGGTTAATCTCAGTTTACTACCCTGAAGTTTCGTGGTTTTCAACGTTTGGTACATAAATTTTTTTTCATCCTAAAGTCATACCTCAAGTCTTAATTTTGGGACAGTTTCATACATCCGTTAAGTTTTCCGTTAGAACTTCTGTTAACTGATGACGTGGCGTCCACATAGACAATAACTGAGCGTCACATGTCAATATAAAGGTTCTAAAAGACGCTAGGCGCTAGTCAGGCGGTGGGTTGGGGCTAGGGATGGCAACGGGGCAGATTGGGTTAGGATGTGCTATCCCCAAACCAGAACCCGTTTATTTTCCCCAAACCCGAACCCGTAGAATCCTCGAACGGGTTTTCCCCATAACCGAAGCCAGTCGGGTGATGGATTTTTGATCGGGGAACGGTTTTCCCTATTATAATATTTATATATTTATTTATATTATTAACTAAATGAAGAATATTAAAAAAAATTATTAAATAAATTGTTATTCGTAATACAATTGATACAATGCATCTAATAAGTAATATTACAAATTTATATTACTAAGAAAACATTTACACTCTTAAAAATTATAAGCATATAATTCCTATTATTAATGATATAAAAGTAAATAATTAATTTCATATTTAATAATGCATGATTATTAACAACCCATTTTCATATACTAAATATTTATATTTTTTTTATTTATAGATGAAATGGTTCGGTTTCGGGTATGGATTTGGGGCGGATACCCCAATAACCATAACAGAACCCGAAACCGAAAAATTTACCCGACGGTTACCCATACCCGTAAAATACCCAAAATTTTGTACCCGAAACCGAACCGTTCGGATTGGTTACTTGCGGGGAATCAGATTTGACAGGGTTAAATTGCCATCCCTAGTTGGGGCCTAGCGCCTAGGCGGCTAGGCATAGTCTAGGCGGACTAGGCGGATTTAAGTAAATCTATTGTATTTTGTGTAAATAAGTGTCTGTTTATACTTAAAATATATATAATTTCATCATAAACTAGAAAATAGAATGACATATATATTATGAAGTATTGGAACAATAAAATGTAAAATAAAAGAATACATAAATTATAAAGTTTACATTTTATTAATTTAACGAAATTCATTATATAACATATATATCTTATGTTGTTTTATATGTGATGAAACATAACATACATAAAAATTAAATATAGCGTGTTTTTTATTTGATAGTGTATACCAAAAAAAATAAAAAATAACCATACTTACAAAATATAACGGTATCATTTTCTTTTCTTTTTTCTTTTTTTGTCGATTTGTACCATTTTCTTTCAATTAAAATGCTATCAAGATTGTATGACATAGTGTTGTTTTGGTTTCTGGTTTCTTTATGGGCAAAAAGAGTGGCACTTACTAAGCCACGTGTAAAAAGTAAACAAAACTTAAAAAAAAACTAAAACGATGCCGTGTCAAATTAAAAGAAGGGGAACTGTTCACTTTCTTCTTCTTTGCGATGGTGAGTGTGCCTGCAAGTCCGTCGAAACCAAGCTCTGCGACCATGGCTAATTTATTAAAGTCGGGATTCACATCACACCGAAAGCCGCCTCGACTCTGCCTTACACCGCCTACACCGCCTAGAGCACCCAGGCGGCTGCCTAATTTCTTCGTCGATTTTTATTCTGATCCTACCTTAATCGGGACGGCTGAGCAACGACTAGCGCCTAGGCGGCTTTTTAGAACACTGGTCAATATGGGTCCCACGTGGATATTAAAAATAATTAAAAAAAAAAAAACCCTAACCCATCTTCTACCTCCCACCAACCCTTTTCATTCCTTCTTCCCTCTACAACCCGGCACCCTCTCCCCCAAACCTTCCTTCACCACCAAAACCAGTCTCCCCCAAACAAAATTTACACTACTCGTTTTAGTTGTTTAAATACATCAAATTACCGTTGAACCTATACCTCTTTGTCGGCGGCGTCTAAGATCTACTTATCCCTCTCCAACATTTCCCCTCAAATTCCAGACCCTAATTCTCATAAACCTATCTCAAAGACCTTCATTGCCCTCAATCCGCTCCGCTTCGCACTCTTCCCGATGCTAATAGCGGTGTTAGTGTGAGGCTTTTGAAGTAATTTAGCTCCAATTTTAGTTTACCACTACCCGAATTAGAGTTTTTGGATGTTCGCCGCAGATGGTGATTTAGTTCTAGAAACATTTGTTCTCTGAGGAGACATGAGAGGCAAGGTTTTATACGGAAGAATGTAGGTATCGTCGCAGAGCTCTGCGGCTCAGCCGGAAGCGATATTGCAATGGCTTCAGAAGAAGAAACTTGGGGAGGCTGCTAGTGTGGCAAAAGACCAGGGAGGCCGCGCTGCAAGAGATGGACTTGGAGTAAAGGAGGTGGAGAAATTGAGGAACATTGTGAAGGGACAAATGAAGGATTTGAAGGCCAGAATGTTGGAGGTTTCGAGGGCTGAGGTCGAACGGAAGAGGATGCTTGATGAACTCTCTAAAAAATGGTTTGAGCCTTTTTTTAAAGATTTGTATACTCCAGTACATGATTTGGTTGGGGTGATGTGGTTGGAAGGGTGTTGTCGGGAGTTTTTGGGGTGGGTGGGAGTTTCTGGGGGTTGGGTATCGGAAGTGCAGAGGTCGGAGGTTGAAGAAGGCGCCTTTTTTTGTGTGTGTTTTTGTATTTTTTTAATTATTTTTAATATCCACGTGGAACCCATATTGACATATGGGGCTCAGTTATTGTCCACGTGGGTGCCATGTCATCAGTTAACAGAAGTTCTAAAGGAAAACTTAACGGATGTATGAAACTGTCCCAAAATTAAGACTTGGCGTATGACTCTGGGATGAAAAAAATTTCATGTACCAAATGTTGAAAACCACAAAACTTCAGGGTAGTAAATTGAGATTAACCCTAAATATTATTTTCTCTATTTTTAAACATGTTCAAAACATCTTAAAAAACGTGTAATGCCGGTTATAAAAAAAGTCTTTCGCACGCAGATAATAGTGTGATTAAATTACATTAAATTAGTTGTCAAATGATTTTTTTATTTTTATTTTTTAATCAAACGATATTATCTATGCTAAGGGGGAGGTGGTGAGCTTAGCCTCACAATAGGCTAACAATAATGTGATTCAATTAGTTGTTTATTAAATATTATTTTCTTTATTTTTAAACATGTTCAAAACATCTTAAAAGGTGTGTAATGCCAGTTATAAAAAAAGTCTTTCACACACGGATAATAATGTGTTTAAATTGTCAAATGATTGTTTTTTTTTTTTTTTAAACAAACGATATTATCTACACTAAGGGGGAGAGGGTGGACTTACCTCACAATGGGCTATCAATAATGTGATTCAATCAATTTTTTATTAACTAGTATTTTCTCTATTCTTAATGTAAATTCTATAGAGACCGATTTTATTATGTGAATTCAACTGCTTTAATTGGTTTATGAGGGGTTTCTTCTAGCATGATTTAAGATTATTCATTTACTTCAAATATTTGACTTTCCTTTTGTCAATTTACGCATATAAATACTTTTAAAACGTGTAAGTCGCACGTAGCATGTCGTGATTCAAAAAATGTCACACGCATGCATGAAGGCTAGTATAATAACTTAAACAAATTATGTAGTATGAAAGATGTATACATATATACTTTCTTTAATGCTTGTGTGTTGTAGATCGGTGCTACTGTTGCATATGGTCAGACAAATCTCTCTATCTCTAACTTCCTTTGCTGTAGTTTTTTTTTGGTGAACTTTTTGCTGCAGGTTTGTTGCTTTTTTAGCTGCAATTTTGCTTTTGATGCTGTTTTTCGCTGTAGTTTTGCTGCAGGTTCATTGATTAATGTACGAGGAAAATGAGATCATCTTATGTGTAAATACGTGTAAATTTAAAATTATAATTTTTTTCCTCAAAAAACCGAACCCAAATGAAACCGTTTGAAACCGCATCGAACCGAATCAAACGGTTTGATTTCATTTCGGTTTTGGTTTCAAAACGATATCGAACCACACTGCAAAAAGTTTCGATTTCAATTGCGGTTTCACTTGAAACCGCACCGTGCCCACCCATAATTTTAAAACGAATTGTCTAGGTTATTTAGATTAAAAGTGTAAAGGCAATTAGACAATTACTATTCATTTGGGTGGACGAAATTGACTATTGTCGAGGCTTTTTTAGTAGTGGAATTGATAAAGAAAATAAAATTTCAATTTTTTGTTTGTGAATCAAACGATATTATCTATCTTAAAAAGAAAGAGATGAGTTTAAACTCATAATAGACTAACAGAAAATAAAAATTCATTTGAAAAAAGATAAAATAAGGGTAAATTACATAGTAGCCCCTCAGGTTTAAGGTCTATTACAACCCCATACAACATCTTTAAAACATTTCACTTTCATCACATGTACTATTTTATTTCAAAATAATACATCCGTTACATTTTCCATCCATTGATCCGTTAAGTGCTTATGTGGCTGCTACATTTGTGCCACGTGACTGCCAAATGTGTGCCACGTGGCAAAATAATAATTTTTTAATTTTTTTTTTAAAAAAAACCTAAATCTTCTAAATTAATTTTTTTTTTTTTTAAAAAAAAAAGTTGAAATGCGCAACCCAGCAAACCCATTTGCCCCCTTCCCAGCACCTCCCTTCCCCACCCCCACCTTTCCCAGCACCTTTCTTCCCCACACCCTCCCCACATCTCACCAGAAACCTTCCCCCCTCCCCCCGGCGGTAGACCCACACCCACGACTCCATTACGCTCCCCCGCCATCCAAAACCCAATGTTCTCGCACCCGCACCCTCCCTCCCACACCCACCCTATTCTCTCCTCTACACACCCCACTCCTTAAATCCACACCTATTCCTTCCATTTTCACCTCATGAACATGGATTTGGTTTTTTTTTTTTTTTTTTTTTTTTTTTTTCTTCTAGGTTGCAGGTACGGGTGGTGGGGTGTGGGCTTCTGGGTGGGATGAGGGGAGAGTCGTGGGGAGGGAGGGAGGGAGGGTCGCGCGGCCGAGGGGGGGGGGAGGGGGAGGGGGTGGGTGGTTCTAGGTTGCAGGTACGGGTTGGGGGGGAGGGTGGTCCTTCTTCCTTCTTCCTGTGTTTCTGGTTCATTCAGTTTGTTTGTTTGTTTTTTTGTTTTTTATTTAGAAGATTTAGGTTTTTTAACACGTGACACACATTTGGCAGCCACGTGACACAAATGTGGCAGCCACGTAAGCGCTTAACGGAGCAATGGATGGAAAAAGTAGCAGATGTATTATTTTGAAATAAAATAGTACGTGAGATATGAAAGTGAAATGTTTTAAAGATGTTTATATGAGGTTGTAATAGACCTTAAACATGAGGGGCTACTATGTAATTTACCCTATAAAGTAAAGAAACACCGAAGTTTGTAGTGGTGGAGAAACCAAGACCCAAGGTTGATCGAATTCGGACCCTGAATCTGAACCCGCCTGAAAAAACTTGACCCGGATAATATGAAACAGAACTCAAACCTCTCTCAAATTCTCAAAGTTTCAAACTTTCCAGTTTCCAACTCAAAATTCATGCAACAAAATTGCATAATAAAAAATGAAGAATCTTAAACCCTAAAAATAGATAAACCCTAAAAAATTATGAACACAAATTGCCGCATTTATCTCCAAAATTAAACCCCAATTGCTCAAATTTCTTCGTCTTCCCCAGCAATGGTATCTATTGACATTCTCAATCCACCCAAAATTTACATTCCCAAACCACACACCCACTTCAAATCCCCAGCTCAGTCGAAGCGTTTCGGTTTGATTTGGAAAGTTCAACCGCAGCTGCCTATCCGCCACGGGTCACTCACCCTCCTCTGCCAATCGTCTTCCCGGCCGTCGTCAAGATCCGGTGACAATAGCAAAGCCCCCCAGGACGATTATGTGACCAGGGTCTTGAAGGAGAACCCTAGCCAGATTGAACACGAGGTACTTGGTAGGCGACAAGTTCTATACTTTGAAAGAAAAAGAGAGTTTGGGGAAGAATTCCAATGTGGGTTTTGCTGAACTCTTTGCGAAAAGGCTGAATTTTTCGAAGGCGAAAAATGAGAGAACTGAGGGGCTAAGTGATGGTGGAGTGAAGGATGACGCTGTATATTTGAAGGACATTTTGAGGGAGTACAAGGGGAAGCTCTATGTGCCTGAGCAGATTTTCGGGACAGAGTTGCCGGAGGAAGAGCAATTTGAGAAGAGTTCGGAGGAATTGCCCAGAATGAGCTATGAGGAGTTTCTGAAAGCTGTGAAGAGTGATAAGGTTAAGTTGTTAACTTCCAAGGAAGTTGCAGGCACTTCTTATGGTGTCTTTGATTACATTGTTGATTTGAAGGAGATACCGGGTGAAAAGAGCTTGCATCGAACCAAATGGTAAAAATGACTAACCAGTTTGTTGCTTAGGGAGTAGTGATTTTTGTGGATGTTTTTGGCAGCTTATTGATATATGTTTTTGCAATTTTTCAGGGCAATGAGGCTGGATGAGGGTGAAGCTCAAGCTCTTTTGGAGGATTACACAGGCCCTAGATATATGATTGAGGGGCATACTACGGTGATCAATCATTTAACTCATTTCTGCTTAGTTAAATATAACTTATGAATGAAATGGAAATTGGTTTTAAGAAAATGCAAACTAGCTATTGGTGAATTATCTTGTGGTACTTATTTCCATGGTGTAAAATTAGAGTGTTTGGTATGTAGTCCCATTTTATTCGGAGGTTCTGGTTTGAGTGCTTAAAAAGTAAAGGTGGCTGTATTAACTTTCCTTTAGTTATTGTAGTATCAGTGATTAGAAAATATTTGGGCTCAATGAAAATAATCAGGTTCAAGAATTAACTTCAGACTTCATTTTTTGCAGCCATATCTTGTACTATATATCTAGACTTGAGGTTTTGGTCCTAGAACACAATGCATTGGTGTCATAGAATTGGAACCATATGTTTAAACTTTAAAGAGTCAGGAAATCCGTTTGGTTTTTCTTTTTCTTTTTATTCCTTTAGAAGGTTAATCTTTCCTTACTGTTTGATTCCTTTGCTGCAGTCATGGGTTGGAAAGGTACCACAGTACCCTCATCCAGTGGCATCTTCCATATCTAGCAGAATGATGGTGGAGCTTGGAATGGTAACAGCTGTAATGGCTGCTGCAGCAGTTTTTATTGGAGGATTCCTGGCTTCTGCTGTATTTGCTGTTACCAGCTTTGTTTTTGCTTCAACTGTATATGTCGTATTACCTATAGTCAAACCATTTTTGAGACTTTTTCTTGGTCTCGTCTTGGGTATTTTGGAGAGAGTATGGGACAACCTTGTTGACTTTTTCAGTGATGGAGGCATTTTCTCAAAATTTTATGAATTTTACACTTTTGGTGGTCTATCTGCTAGCATTGAGATGTTAAAACCGATAACAGTTGTCCTTATGACCATGGTCATTCTTGTCCGTTTCACACTTTCAAGAAGACCTAAGAACTTCCGGAAGTGGGTAATGCTGCATCATTTCTACAGTTTCATGCCTTGTATTATTATGCCATGGATTTGATCACCATGTGTTGCACTTAATATACGTAGGACCTGTGGCAAGGGATTGATTTTTCACGATCCAAAGCGGAAGCCCGTGTTGATGTTAGTTTTCTAATAGTTACTCATTTTGCAACTTCCTAGCTTATTGAAGTTGTTCATAAGATTCTTAGAATTCTATTTTGTCTTGGCATGTGTTCAGGGGTCAACTGGAGTTAAGTTTGGTGATGTGGCAGGGATTGATGAAGCAGTAGAGGAACTCCTGGAGGTATTCGTTATCACTATTCTTTGAGAATGAATTGCTTATATATTGTAATTCATTCGTGGTCTTATGTTGTCATAATTCTTAATGCTACATTCCTATTTAAGGGAAACTTATTAGTATCTTTCATATTCTGCTGATTAGTTGGTGAGGTACTTGAAGAACCCAGAACTATTTGACAAAATGGGAATAAAACCACCGCATGGGGTTCTTTTAGAGGGTCCACCTGGATGTGGCAAGGTTTGTTATTTGTGTAGATTTTCAATGTGTACAAAACATGAAATTAAGCATTACTAACTTTTCAGTTTTCTGTGTACAATACTTAAATTAAGCATTACTAACTTTTCAGTTTACTCACCTTTTTCCAGACCCTGGTTGCAAAGGCCATAGCTGGTGAGGCTGGTGTTCCGTTTTACCAAATGGCTGGATCTGAATTTGTTGAAGTCTTAGTTGGTGTTGGTTCAGCTCGTATTAGGGATCTGTTCAAAAGAGCCAAGGTGATTATACTTCCCATTTTGTATTGAATTCTGTTACTTCTGATCGATCTCCTTTAGAATTTATGCCATTTTTAATTCTAAACATTTGAACCTGGATATATTTTTGGAGGCACCGTGAGGCTAACAAATTTGGTTCTCGCCATATTATCCCACCGTCACCCTGAAGGGGAAGTGAGGAAACAAACAAGTCATGCTCTGCTATCAGTTTCATAGTTTTGACTTCAAAATATACTTTCCTCTTTAAAAGTGGTTCTGACTTCTGACTTCTGAGGGAGTATTTTAATCAATTATAGCGACATATTCACTTTCTTGAAGTCTTTATTGGGATTGTTATGCTATGAATTTGTTTATTTTTTGGTGCAGGTAAACAAACCATCTGTTATTTTCATCGATGAGATTGATGCATTGGCTACAAGGTATGCATATTTCTCTTGGTGAACTTTAATGATTTGTGGTTTTAATTTTTTAAACATACAGTTATTACCTTTATGACATAACATTAGTGTTTAACTTTGAACTGGATGCTAATACACTTACGGGTATTTGTTTTCTATCCTATGCTCAGGCGTCAAGGAATTTTCAAGGAAACTAGTGACCACCTGTATAATGCTGCCACTCAAGAGAGAGAAACTACTCTGAACCAGCTCTTAATTGAGCTTGATGGATTTGATACCGGTAAAGGTGTTATATTCTTAGCTGCTACAAATCGCAGGGATTTGTTAGACCCTGCACTTCTTCGACCAGGTCGTTTTGACCGGAAGGTTTGTTCTCTTTCTAAAATAAACGACTGTTGGAGCTAGGCTACTGCGTTGGCTTCATGGAATTTAACTCTGTTTAAACTTGAGATGACATACTTCAGTCATATTATACATCTGTATATTATTCTAAATGAGCCATTCAACCATTCTCCAATCATTGGTTGGATTTGCGCAGGTTGATATCAGATTATTCACTGAAACTGATATTTTCTGCTTGGTTATCCATAAATTCATTAAATTGTATATGCTAGCTTTGTTGAATGTAATTTAGTGGCTCATTATTATTTGGGTTGCATCCTGCAGATAAAAATTCGTCCTCCTGCTGCGAAGGGGAGATTGGATATTTTGAAAATCCATGCAAGCAAAGTGAAAATGTCACCATCTGTTGATTTGTCCAGCTATGCACAGAACTTACCTGGTACGCATCATTCTTTGGCGTTCCACTGGAGTTGCAAATTGAAGGCCTGAGGCCAATTTTCTATTTATCAGGATGGACGGGAGCAAAGTTGGCTCAGCTGGTCCAAGAGGCTGCACTTGTAGCAGTGAGGAAGGGGCATGATTCAATTTTTCAGTCAGACTTGGATGATGCTGTTGATAGACTCACTGTAGGACCAAAGCGGGTTGGAATAGAGTTGGGCCATCAGGGTCAATGTCGTCGAGCCACTACTGAAGTTGGAGTGGCAATGACTTCTCATCTGCTTAGGCGATATGAGAATGCAGAAGTTGAACGATGTGATCGCATTTCAATCATCCCTCGTGGTCAGGTGCTCTTTCTGCTCCTTGATCTTCTTTTTCCTCCATAGGCTAATTTGTCATTCTTCTTTGCTTTGTATGTTTTTGACACTGTCTTATGAAATAGCACTGTTATGTGGTTCATCCTTGTCGTGCTGTTGCATACTTAGGTAACCTGAATGATTTTATATTTGACCGACTATCTTCTTAGATTACTTCAAGCCTCGGAACTATCTTATCATGTTAATTTCGCAGTTCTGTAACATGTGATGGCTACTTTGATATCAATAATAGAATTATTTGACTCTGGTATTTCCTTTTCCTATCACTTGTTAATTATGGTGTAACTTTGTGAAGTAATTTGTACAGACATTGTCACAAGTTGTATTTCATCGACTTGATGATGAATCATACATGTTTGAACGTCGGCCCCAATTACTGCATCGCCTTCAGGTTTGCTTCTTTTTGTTATAGTTTCTTTTAATACTGTATCCTATCTTTTATCTGAAGGTTTTTTTCTTTCTTATGTGCAGGTTTTAATTGGTGGGAGGGCTGCTGAAGAGGTCATATATGGACGAGACACATCAAGGGCATCGGTTGACTACCTTGCTGATGCATCTTGGCTTGCTCGTAAAATTTTAACCATGTGAGGCCCTTATTCATTACTGTTTTTCTACCTCCTTGCTTTCTGTGTGGTTGACAGGTGCTAATGATCTGATTTGATTAATCTCTCCTTACAGTTGGAATTTGGAGAATCCGATGGTCGTACACGGAGAGCCACCACCCTGGAGGAAGAAACTTGAATTTGTAGGCCCTCGGCTGGACTTCGAGGGATCACTGTACCACGACTGTGACCTGATTGAACCACCAGTGAACTTCAATTTAGATGATGATGTTGCAAAAAGGGCGGAAGAGCTGATCCATAAAATGTATGACAAAACACTTTCTCTGCTTAAGAAGCATCACACGGCCTTGCTTAAAACTGTGAAGGTAATTGGTCTGAATGCAAATTCGTATCTTAATATCTTGAATGCAAATTGAGATTACATGTGTGTAGATGAGCTGACTGCATTTAACCTCGAAGCGGTTCAATGACTTAGTGGGATTCATTGGCTTTCCTTCATTTCAGGTTCTTCTTGAATGCAAGGAAATTAGCGGTGAAGAAATTGATTTTATCTTGAACAAGTACCCTCCACAAACACCCTTAAAGCTTCTTTTAGAGGAGGAAAATCCCGGCAGCCTTAAGTTTGTCACACAAGAACAAGAACAGGAACAGGAACAGGAACAGGAACGTCAGTTAGAGTACGCCCTTCTATCTCAATCCAAAGGCGAAACCCTATGATTAAGCGAATGGGGGCTCTCCGCAGACTTGGCGTATCGTGCATGGATCGAGGACTGCATCGAAAGCTTCAGTTCCATCAAGAGCATGAAGAGCGCGAATGAGATTGTATCTTGTAATTTTGGTGTAATCTGTCCCTCCTGTATTTCAAAAGAAGGCCATTTTTCCTTTTTGTTGGGCTTTCTTTTTTTTTTTATTTTATTTTTTTTTTTTTTTTCTTTTTTGAGTGGTTGTTGAATGAGACTACTACTCAGATAGTTGGATGCCATGATCTCTTTATAAACTTTTTCGTCATATTGAAAATCTCATGTCACACAAATCTTGTTCTTTATTTAGTTGTTGAGAGGACTTGCATAAAACGGAGATGTCAAGATGGTAGTATTCTAAACCCCTCATGCTACACCATGTGGCAATGCGTGATAATTTTGGACACAGTTTTGGGCGTCCATGCTTTTCCTTGTTGGACGATGAAGCAGAGAACAGTTACACTCAATTTGTTTACCAAATTTTTACTCGTTATGATCTGTCAGCATCTCATTTATTCAAATTTCGGTTCACTTTTTTACTCAAACAACAATCTAATCTAATTTAAACTATTGGGGCAACATAAGAACTTGATCCATAAGAGTGAGCATGAAAGTGTTGCCGTGAGTTGTAAATAAAAAGGGCATGTAAAAATTAGGAATCCTTTATTATGAAGGATATATGTGGGTGTCCTTTATTGTTTGGGTTTATATCACAAATGGTCCCTGAAATTGACCCCCATCAATCATGATGGTCCCTGAAATTGAAAATCGATCAATGTAGTCCCTGAATTTTAACTCACGAATCAATGTGGTCCTTCTGTTAGTGTTCTGTCCAAATTAACTTTAAAAAAAGGTTAGAGAACCAATTTTTCATGGTAAAATGATAAAAAATAACCCTGTTACTTATAATTTTACTTACTACCTCTCTTTTCTTTTTTCCACCTTCACTTTTCTCTCCATTTTTTCATGGATTTGGTGCTAAAACTAAAATAAAAACAAAAAAAAGTGGTTCTCTAACCTTTTTTTGGTCATTTTACCATGAAAAATTGGTTCTCTAACCTTGTTTTAGTGTTAATTTGGCCGGAACACTAACAGAAGGACCACATTGATTCGCGAGTTAAAATTCAGGGACTACATTGATCGATTTTCAATTTCAGGGACCATCATGATTGATGGGGTCAATTTCAGGGACCATTTGTGATATAAACCCTTATTGTTTTATTGTTTCCTTAAAGAACTAGGGTTGTATCTTGTATATATTTTCAGTTATGCAATACAATGAAAATTAAGCCGTAAAATTCTATTTGGCATCAGAGCCTAATTACCATAACCCTAACCAGGAAAATACTCATCCCGTGCCGTTGTGCTGCCAAGAAATTTGCGAAGGCTGTGCGTGTTGCCTTTGCCGTGAGTAGTATTGGGATCTTGAAGTTTTTTGTCCTTTTTCCTTTGCTGTTTCTAACCCTTACGTGCTGCCTTTGCCATCTTGGAGTTTTTGTCCTTTTTTCCTTTGCTGCTTGTGTCGTGAGGAAGGAAGAAGAAAAAACTGCCTAGTATCTAGTTGTTTTTAGCTGCATCCCGTGCCGCTGCCACAGAGAAATCGCAAAGACTGTGCTCTCTGTCCTTGCTCATACAATTCTTGTGGTTTTTCCGCTGTTGCCTTGGATCGTAGCGTGAGGTACTGTGTGAGGATTGATTAGTTATTGTGCAAGAGGATTGCACATCTGTTTGGTACTGCAATTTCGTGTATTGGTGCGATTGCTGTATATCTCCAATTGCTGTGCTTGAGCAATTGTAGGAGTAACTCTATTGCAATAATTGGATATTGGTGTGATTGCTGTGAGAATATTCTATTGCAAGTAGTTTTTTCGTGTACTATTACTAGGATGAATACATGTTGGATTTTGGATTCTGGTGCAACAGATCATATGACCTATGATAGAACTTTGTTTCATTCCATGAAAGATTCTCATAGAAAGTGTGTGACAACTGCCAATGGTACTACTGCTGCTGTGGTTGGAGCGGGAACAATGTCTCTTACACCCTCTCTTTCGTTACATAATCGTTTATTAGTTCCGTCATTGTCCCATCACTTATTGTCTGTACCTCAAGTCACTGAACAATTGGATTGTGTTGTAGTAATGTATCCTTCATTTTGCTTGCTTCAGGATATTTAGACAAAGGAGATCATTTGGCGTGGCACTAAGAGATGGGCTATATTATGTGGATGATGTGGTTCCTGGAAGAGCTAATTTGGTTCATTCGTCACGTAATAATAATCTACAGAAGGTATTGTTATTGCATCGTCGTTTGGGGCATGCATCGTTTGGTTATTTGAAACATATATTACATGATTTGTTTAGTGGTATTAAAGACTCAGAATTGAAATGTGAAGTATGTATTTTAGCCAAAAGTCATCGTGCTTCATTCCCTCCAAGTATGAAGCACTAGTACACTCTGATGTGTGGGGACCTTCCCCTGTTAGTACCACTTCAAGAATTAGGTGGTTTGTTACTTTCGTGGATGATTGCACTCGTATGACGTGGTTATATATGTTGAAAAATAAAAGTGAGGTTTGTGATGTGTTTCGTCTGTTTCAACAGATGCTTAAAACTCAGTATTCCATTGATATTAAAGTTTTGCGTTCTGACAATGGTGGAGAGTACATAAATTCTGAGTTATCTCGGTTTCTACAAGATCGTGGAATTATTCATCAAACTACATGTCCGCATACTCCGCAACAGAATGGGATTGCTGAGAGAAAGAATCGTCATATCTTGGAAACTGCTCGTGCCTTGCTTATTGGTGCGTTCGTGCCTAAACGTTTTTGGCCTGAAGCAGTTACATATGCCATGTATGTGATTAACCGTATGCCATCTCGGGTTGTAGAATTTCGTACACCTCTTCAAGCATTGACGGAACATGGTCCTGTAGTATCCACTAATACCCTTACTCCTCGTGTGTTTGGATGTGTAGCATATGTTCATATTCACAAGATTCATCGTAGCAAATTGGATCCATATGCCCTTCAGTGTGTTTTTGTTGGGTTTGCCTCTCAACAGAAAGGGTATAAGTGTTATCATCCTGAAACTCGACATATGTATGTGACTATGGATGTTACTTTTTCTGAATCAGAGTATTTTTATTCTTCGATCCCATCACCTTCAGATCACCAAGGGTAGAACACTAGTGGTGATTAAGTTGATCTTGGGTGGTTAGAGGTACTAGAGGATGTGATATGTAGTTCATGGGGAGATGATGTGATATGTAGTTCATGGGGAGCATATGTTGACGACAATGATGAAAATGGGACACCAGTCTCTTGGCAAGAAACTACCGAGAATGATATGGGCCTTCAGCTGCTGTCTGCCGAGACAAGTGTAGGCTTTCGGCAAAGTCTTGCCGAGGAAGCTATAACAGTCCAGCAGCCTACTGTCGAACCAAGTACTTCAGGGGAAGAAGTGCTGCCTGCAGAGCCCACATCACCCTCTCTCTCTTGCTCGATAGTGCCACCCAATGTGTATACACTGAATATCCCTGAGGTAAGTAGATGTTCATGTAACTAATCCAAATAATGATGTAAGTACGTATAAGTTGCCGCCAAGGCAAAATCATGGTGTACCTCCTGACAAGTTCTCTCAGGAGGGAAAAGTGAAGTATCCCATAGCGAATTATGTGTCATGTAAAAATCTTTCATTCGAACGTCAAGCTTGGGTGAATAATGTGGATTCAATTCAGGTACCAACTCAAGTAGAAGATGCTTTGAAAAGTCAAGAATGGACCGAAGAAATGGATGAAGAGATGAGGGCATTACAGAAAAATAATAGATGGGAAGTAGTTGAGCTGCCGAAAGGGAAAAAACCAGTTGGGTGCCGATGGGTTTTTACAGTTAAATACAAGGCCGACGGATCACTCGACAAGTATAAAGCAAGGTTGGTAACGAAAGGGTATACTCAAACATACGGAGTTGACTATCAGGAAACTTTCTCTCCCGTGGCTAAGATGAATGCGGTACGAGTTCTTATCTCATTAGCTGCAAATTTGAATTGGCCACTGAAACAATTTGATGTAAAAAATGCGTTTCTTCATGGACATCTAGAGAAAGAAGTGTATATGGTTTTTCCTCAGGATATAGTAACGAAGGAAAAACAGGAGTGTGACGATTGCGAAAGTCACTTTATGGGCTTAAGCAGTCACCTCGTGCATGGTTTGGGAGGTTCACTCAGGCCATGAGGAAGAATGAGTATTATCATAGTCATTCTGATCATACGTTATTTGTGAAGCGGAGAAACGGTAAAGTAACAGCCTTGATTATTTATGTAGATGATATTATAATAACATGTGATGATTCAGATGAAATTGTCAAACTGGAGAAGAACCTTTCCACCGAGTTTGAGATGAAGAGTTTAGGTGACTTAAAGTTTTTCCTTGGAGTTTGAAGTTGCCCGTTCATCCAAAGGTATTTTCTTGTCTCAACGAAAATATGTTCTGGACTTATTGAAGGAAACAGGTACGCTTGGGTATAAACCCGTGGATACTCCTATTGTAGAGAAACATTACTTGGGAATTTATCCGGATCAAGAACCAGTAGATAAAGGCAGATATCAGAGACTGGTAGGAAGACAAATTTATTTAGCTCATACCCGTCCGGATATTGCCTATGCAGTAAGTGTAGTGAGTCAGTTTATGCACTCGCCAAGTGTGGATCATATGGTAGCTGTTATGAGGATTTTAGCTTATTTGAAGTTAGCTCCGGGAGAAGGATTTTTGTTTAAAAATTCCGGTCATCTGAGGATTGAGGAGTTTACCGATGCTGATTGGGCAGGTGATGTGACTGATAGGCGCACTACTTCTGGATACTTTATGTTTGTTGGTGGGAATCTAGTTACTTAGAGGAGAAAGAAGCAAAATGTAGTGTCAAGGTCTTCAGCTGAGGCCGAATTCAGAGGTATGACACATGGAGTATGTGAAGTTCTTTGGTTACGCAAGTTACTTTGTGATCTAGGTTTGAAAGCAAAGGAGGCCATAAGCTTGTATTGTGATAATAAATCTGCACGTGAGATTGCAGAGAACCCGGTACAACATGACAGAACAAAGCATGTGGAGGTTGATCATCATTTTATCAAGGAAAAGCTTGAGAGGAAGATTGTGTCAATACCGTTTGTGAACTCAGAAGAACAGCTTGCGGATATCCTCACTCATGCTGTGTGTAGTAGATCTTTTTGTGACTCACTTGTCAAATTGGGCATGTGTGATATCTATGCTCCAACTTGAGGGGGAGTGTTGTTGCGAGTTGTAAATAAAAAGGGCATGTAAATATATTGTAAAAGTTAGGAATCCTTTATTAGAAAGGATATCTGTGGTGTCCTTTATTGTTTTATTGTTTCCTTAAAGAACTAGGGTTGTATCTTGTATATATTTTCAATTATGCAATACAATGAAAATTAAGCTGTAAAATTATATTAAAAGCTTTAGCGAACTTGAGTATGCTCATCTCTACAAATTAGGGTTCACTTTAGAGAGCAAATTTGGTGAGTCTGGCAGTGGGAAGTGGCGGGTTGAAACTTGGCATCAAATTATACCGTTGTTAAGAAACGGGTCAAAAACTTGAAACTCCAAACTTGATCCGAAAGCGACTTCTGCGCCTCTCAACGGCAAAGAGCGCTTTCCGCAAACAATTTGCCACAAAAAGCAGACAAGGACTTTTCCCGATTCCAATTCCTGAGGAAATCCCCCATTCTCTCTCTCTGCTATGGCTTTTGATGAAACAGAACGACCCACCAAAAACCTCCAACCCAAAGGCCATTTTTGCACAGATGAGAGATGAAGAAGCCCCGGAACGGCTCCTTTTATATCAAAACCCAAACCAGAGACCACCGCACCAGCATTGACGGCTTCCATTTTCAGAAAAGCAGCAGTGGGGGAGAAAGCTGCAAAAGCAAAAGCTAGAAATGCTACAACAACAAGAGCAAGAGCTTCTACGAGCTTTCTCTCTCTTTGATCTTCTCTCTCTGGTGCCTTGTCTTCCTGTTCTACTCTAAGCTTGGTCTCGGCCATGGCAATGGAGGTATCTATAATTTATCTTTTTTTTATTTGTCTTTGGTTTGTTTGGTTTTCTGGATTTGGATTTTTTTTGTAAAGTTTGCCCCTTTTTAACTGTAAATTCTAATTCCTTATGCCCATTTCTCATTTTTGTATTTTCTAGCAAACCCATTTCCCCAATCTGTATTTTGTATCAATAGATTGGAGAGAAAGGATAGAATGCTAATATGTTTCTCAAAGAAAAGATATCCAAATGCTACAAAATAATGAGTTGAGAAGAAAACTTTGTTTTGGACACTGCTATTGGTGAAATGAATTCCAAATTTCCTTAATGGGTATGAAAAATGTCAATAGGTTCCAATTTCTTTTTCATTCAACAATCTCCGGTGGAGATGGAAGTAAAGCAAGGGCTTCTCCGCCCATTTCCGATTGGTTTTGGGTTGGATGTTCACGTTTTATCATTAAGGGGGTTTGTTTCTTATTACCCGCAGTCAGTGTTCTAAAAATGGGCCTAGGCGCTAGGCGGTGAAGGCCCACCCTGATTTTGGGCAAATCGTTTTGAAAATTCAGTCCGGAGCTAGGCGGTTGCCTAGGTGGTCCTAGGCGGTTTATTTTTTTTTTATATTTTTTAGTAATTGTGCCTTTTTTTCTTTTTTGGTTTCATGGCAGTATACTTATGGAAATGGTGTATCTAATTTGCAAATGATGGATTTACTACAAGTTCATCCAATAGTGAAACGAACTGGAGCACTTTTCAGGGGATACATACAAGGAAAATAAATAAACTAGATACAACAAGGTTAAATAATTTAGTCTATGTCCAATCCAATGCAAGGAATTTAGTCTATCATCCAAATCCTCCTCATTATGATTATATGCTTACTGTGTTTTAAATATTAAACTTTTTGGATGTATATAACTTGTGTATTCTTTTACTTCTAATTTTGCATTTTATCATTATTTTATTATCAGTACAAGTATAGTTTTTGTTTAGGTGTAAATAGGCACTTATTTACAAGATATATAATAAATTTACATAAATCCGCCTAGGCCGCCTAGGCGCCTGCCTAGACCCCGCCTAGGCGCTAGGCCTCTGCCCGCTGCCCGACTAGCGCGTAACGATTTTTATAACCTTGCCCGCAGTTCGGTTTTGAATGATTTTGTTTGTTAAAGAATGTTCATATCTTAAGACTGGATTCTGGGAAAATCCATGTAGGTTTTCTATTTCTTCTTCTTTTGAATAATATGTTCCTTTGCTGAAGTGTAATGTTGGGAAAATCTCTTCTGCTCTTACTCTTATATTCTTCGTCGTGACTCGTGAATGAAAACGTTTCTGTGATTTACCAAATCTTATCTTCATCTGGAGCCAAGAGGAGATTTCTGCTATTTTCGGATTCATGCTTTTAGGATAAGCTATTTGGATGGCATTTTAGCTTTTACCTTTGCCTATTTATTTCTTTCAGGTTTGCTCTTTTAACATGAGCTATATTTTCTTCAGGGAATTCAACTCCTGATAACAGATCTACACATTGTCCTAGTGTTCACAATGGTAAGCACGGTGACGATGCATGCTCATTTGTAGAAAATGGAAGCGGAAAACAGACAAATGGAATGGTATTAGATTTTACTTCATCTCAAAACTGTAACGATTCTGGAGTTTGTGACAACTATGCAATTTCCAAGTACTCACTTCCAGAGACGAATAGATTAGTTTGGAGTATTTTAGGCTCTGGTGATTTGGTTTGTGAACTACATCAAGCACAAGATCACAACACAAATCATTCAGGACAACCTCTGAATTGAAGAACTTCTCATCCCTCCTGTCTCAATTTTGACGAATTTCGAAACATAACAAAGCAGGAAAAAGGTCAGGATATCCCTAGTCAGCTAGTTAACATAACCCACGGGCTTGAATCTGATGGAGCAGAGTACAACTATGCCTCTGCATCCAAGGGTGCAAAAGTGGTGGCTCACAATAAAGAAGCAAAAGGAGCAAATAACATATTGGGAAAGGATCACGATAAGTACCTGAGAAACCCTTGCTCTGTTGGGGGAAAGTTTGTCATGGTTGAGCTTGCAGAAGAGACTCTGGTAGATGCTGTCAAGATTGCAAACTTTGAGCACTACTCTTCTAACTTCAAGGAATTTGAATTGTCTGGAAGTTTAAGCTATCCGATAGAAGTGTGGTCGCCATTGGGAAACTTTGTTGCTGCTAATGTCAAGCATGCTCAGACCTTTAAGCTGCCTGAACCGAAATGGGTAAGATATTAGATTTACTAAGTCACTACGGGTCAGAGTTTTACTGCACATTTAGTGTTCTAGACGTGTATGGCATTAACACAATCGAGCGGATGCTTGAAGGTCTGATTGTGGCATCTGCAGAACCTGCAGCCAATAAATTGCCAGAGCCTAATTCAACTGTAAAATCCTCTCCAAAAGAAGAGGTTGGTTCAAACAGCTGGTGTAGGGACAGAAAGCGTTGAAGACACACAAAAAGTCAATGTAGACATTACCAATAATCCAGTTACTACAAGCAAGGTTCCAGAGCCGGTTATGAAGGTTAGACAGCAGCCGAACGGAAGAATTCCTGGTGACTCAGTTCTGAAGATTTTGATGCAAAAAGTAAGGTCACTCGAGCTGAACTTAGCTGTGCTGGAGGAGTATTCAAAGAATTAAATCGAAGACAAGAGAATATCTTGCCGGAGGTTGGTAAAGAGCTGTTGAGAATATCATTGCTTCTGGATGAAAGAAAAACAGAGATAAAAATTCTCTTGCGATGGAAGGAAATTATGGTACTGCATTGTTTTTTTAACATTTACTACACATTTAATGTTTATGCATATAATTTTCTGGACAGGAAACATTTTCAACCTAAGGCCATCTCCAACCGATGGCTGGCCAGAGGGCTCGTTTGAGCCCTCTGGCCCTCCAAGATATTAATATTTTAATAAACAGTACAGGGCCATATTTGTCTCTGTCTCCAACCGAGGGCCAGAGGGCCAGAGGGCTCGTTTTAGCCCTGTCACAAAAAACCGTCTCCAACCGAGGGCCATAGGGCCAAACATAATTTATTATTTTAAAGCTACAACTTAAATGTTTTTATGTTTTTAAATGTTTTTAAAAATGTTGTTTAAGTTTCATGTTGTTAAATGTTTTTTTTATGTTGTATAATTTTTATGTTGGTTAATGTTATTTAATGTTGTTTCATATTGTTTAATGTTGTTTCATGTTACTTAATTTAATTTAATGTTGTATAATGGCCTAGGAAGTTATAGGAAAAAAATAGAATTGAAAAAAAATATTGAAGGAAATTATTGAAAAATTGAAACAAATATTATAGATGAAGGAAATATTGGAAAATATATTGAAGGAAATATTGAGAAATATATTGAAGGAAATATTGAAAAAAATTGAGAAGGAAATATTGCAAATGAACACAAACAAATATTGAGAAGGAAATATTGAAAAAAATTGAGAAGTGTTGCAGTCCTATTGAAATAGGAATGTGATTGTGTAAATCCTAGAGAATATGAGAAAGTATCTTATATTCCTATTAGGAGTAGAATACCTATTAAATGTTGTAATCCTAAAGGGAAAGGTATTTACCCTTTCTACTACTATAAATAAAGGCACAATGGGGTGAGATAACACACACCCACAATTACACATCTCTCTCAATCTTGCCGCACCCTCTCTCTCTTTTGGCCTCCATAATTGTTTCAGTAAATTATGACTACAACACGTTATCAGCACGCTCTTGACGCTGCGCTAAAAAGAGTTTATTCTTCAATCAGGGGAGTATTACGTTTTAATCATTCTTTTCATGATTAATTTATTGTTTTTTTAAATTGATCTACATGCTATTGATTCAATTTAATTTTTCTATGTCGAACGTGATACAACGCATTGGAGATGCTATTCCGGCTTTCTGCGAAGGAACTTCTACAAATTCAAAGGCTTTTGTTGTTTTCTGCTACTCAGGTACGCTTAAAATAAAGTAAGATATTTGAAACGACCCATGAAGCATGAAAACATTCCCCATGATGCATGAACCCCCTATGTTTACATTTTCCTTCCGATATATATATTCACAAATTCATATATATATTTGTTTCATGGATCGCACAATTAAATTGTTATGTGGAATTTGTGAGTCAAAGTATAAAAATAAATTAGAAGCAAGTTAGGGTTTTTCTAAAATCCTAAGGGAATTGAAAAAAAAAGAGGAAATAAAGGGGATCGGGATTGGGTGCACAGCACCATCCCTGCGCCAACAAGAAAACAGGCCTCGGCCTGATTTGGTTTTTTTCTTGGCTGGGCCTGCAGCCCACGGCCCTCAGAGGCCCGCATCACAAAACGCCAGCCTTCGGCTGGGCACACGTATGCACACACGCACGCACATGCCAGCCTTCGGGCTGGGCTCTTTGCGCCGCAATCCAAACCGCCAGCCCACTGTTTTGGGCTCCTCCGTGCAAACCATTGGTCCATATGGACCCAACCCAGCTTCGGCTGGAAGCCACCTTCCCCCGTGGCCTGCAGCCATGATTCCAGGCCTTTCCTAGGCCCTGTCGTGACCAATTAAGGCACCCCGTGCCTTCCCACATCCCACGGCACAAGCCCAACTTATTTTGGGGCATTATTTTCGATCCAATAATATTATGCTAATATTATTTTGCTTCTACAATCGACCCTGTATGGCCCGATTTATTGAATTAATTAAAAGTGACCTGCAGTCCATTAATCTGATAATGAATCCAAAATTCTTGACCTGAAGATCACTTTTGGACATTAACGATTCAATAATTTCTCTTTATACTTTGAACCGTCACATACTTTCATAGTAACGAAGCTCTCACACTTGAGTTCCCGAAGACAACTCAAATCCACTACACTTAGTTAGTATATTGCATTCTGTGTTTCTTGCAGGAACCTCTTTTTTATGAACTAAATGTTCATAAACTAAATCGAACCTGTAGTTTCGAATTTAGTGCCTTTGAAACCCGAAGCTTTCATAAAACAATACACCCATGAAAACCCAACGATTTTCATGAAAACCATGTCTTAGACATCGAATGTTGATGCCTATGGATGTTTCATTCCCATAGCACCAATCACAATCTTGTTCCCTCCAATTCAGTGGATTGTTGAACCGTCACAAGTTCGATTTTCCTGATTTGGATGTTTCCCATAGAAACCACTTAATGTGGGGCACAAGACGTGAATCTCCCATTGACTATTAAGAAGCTGAAAAACCATTGAAGCCACTAATGGCATGGAAGAGCTGAATAAGCCTTCGCCATGATCTTCATTCGAAGACTTATGCCCGAAGCATTACAAATGGAAAGACCTCCCGATCGAGGATTTCATGGCTCTTTGGCTCGCACCTACGGACTGTCTAATCATGAAAGACATTGCCTGAAGCACACCATGATTACATCCATGAATGAGTACAATTCTGAAGTTTATAAATTCGATTGAATTTTGACTGGAGAATACTTTTCTCGTCCTTCCATGTCTCTAACTCGCTCTTGAAGCAGCAGTGTAGAAAGCGGAAGTTTACCAAATTCTCGGATCTGATTACTACCACAAACGAGAGAAAGGTATGGACCCAGTTCGACTGGAGTCTACCATATAGCTCAACCCAGTTCGGTCAAAGCCTACTGAACCCAAGTTTGGGTCTGTCCATCTCATAATCCAATTTTGAGTTTGTTTTTACAAACATATGGTAGAATCAGGGCCTGCCAAGGTGTGGCATCATGCCCGAAGCATGATCCTTGGTACCTAAGACCTAAAAACTTCAAGAATAAGGGATAGTATTCCCAACCTTAACCCTGCAGAATCTATTTCCGTCCCGATGGAATAGATTATTGGTTATGCACCTGTTCGTGCCCCTACCAATATTGTTAAGGAGTACCATTCTAGTAGTCAATATGTGAAACTAATTTTGCTCCACCAAACATCGTTGGAAGTGCAAAATTTTGACATGGATGGCCTTTTGGCCGAATCCACCTAGTAGCTTTACTTACTTTGTGAACATTTTTCCATGTTCTTGGATTCAAGTTTGGTGTATGTTTTACTTATGGATAATCTTATTGATATTGTCCTCGAATATGAGTTAATTGAATCATGTTTCTTAGTACATGTGACCGATTCAATTAAACACGTGATTAGGTTGGAATGTGGGAAAGTTAGTTGTCTGGATGAATGCGTACTACACACACTAACTTTACACCTAAATCACATCTCTAACAACGACTTCAGGTCTATCCAACCTGATTAAGAGCAATGGCACGCTCCTCGTTGTATGAATGGTACTAAATCACCATTTAAGGGACCTTAAATTCTCCCTGACGTTGAGTTTTTAAGGATATTCGAGATGACAATGATCATAAATGAAACCACTGAAGAAAATAGAGTGAAATATCTTTGCACCACCTCCAAAAATGAGCATGAAGCTTTGATTTGGGGCCAATGGGTTGTCCCCCAACTGGGGCACACGCCATATGTGGCCGGCCTAGGGCTAGGTGATTGAGCAGTTTACTTGCTTTAGCACGACCTTTTGGGACACTTAGGTCGACCAACGATGCTACGATGCATCTCCTTACCCGAAGTAAGGATATTGTGCCTACAAGCACACTTTGCCAAGAATGCTCATTAGGGAAATTCGATTTTATAAATCATCCCTTGCAAAGATACGAAACGACTCTCTTTTCACAGTGGATTCAAGGGAATATATGTGGACTAATCCAACCAAAATGCGGACCATTTAAAGACTTATGGTTTTGGTTGATGAATCGACAAACTGGTCACATGTTTGTCCACACACATTACTGCTAAACCCTCTGGCCGATTAAGGGCTCACCACCCTACTTATCCCTTAAGGTCCGGGAGACTGGATAATGTCGGAGAGTTTACATCGATAGTTTTCGATAAAGTATTGCATGTCGTTTTGGGTTTATAATTGAACATTGAATTCCCATGTTCACCCCCAAATAGCCTCGCCTAAGTGATCATAAAGCGCAATTTAAATGATCGCCCGAATTTTGGTAAATGTACCAAGTTTTCGGTTTCTGTCTAGGGCTATGCAATCCTTGTACGCAGTGATGATTGGTCCGCCTTGAGGCCCATTGCCACCCAACCTATATGACGTTACAGTTGGTTACTGGGTACGAACCTGACGATTTTCGTACTTACGCATTTGGGTGTGCATTCCATGTGCCAAGTTGCGCCGCCGCAACGTACCACCATGGGTCCTCAAAGAAGGATGTGTATCTTTTGTCGATCATGATTCTCCTTCACACTAGCTCTCTTCGAGCCCTTGCACGCGATCTCTTTACCGCTCATTTGCGGGTTGTCACTTTAATGAGACAGTCTTCCCGCCGTTAGGGGGAGATAAGAACGTCAACGTTCCTGTAGAACGGCGCGAATTTGCGTGGACGTTGCCCACTATGTCTCATCTCGATCCCCATACCGCACAAGTGTGATAAGCAAGTGCGATGATTTCTAGATTTCAGAATGTTGCTCCAGACGCATTCCTCTGATCTAGCTAAAGTGACGAGATCATATACCAGCTGCAAACATGCCTGCAAGGATAGACGTACTTAACGGACGTCGAGTCAATATCCCTGGAGGGTGTGCCGCCCTTGTTGGACGGTCCGGTACACCGGCGGATAGCCAATCAATCTGTCTTGGCCTGGAGCACGACAGATCATTCGGTTCGTAGGATTCACTTCCCTGGAAGAGGAAGACACGGCACAACATTGAATCTGAACTCGATCGCTGTCTCAAATCATTTCCATCTCATGAGATTAAATTGGATTACTCCCAAGACATGAAGTTCTTGGTCCAGTATACTAGTTTGGGTGAGCTAAATGGAATTGAAATGAGATTATCATCGATGATGTTTTCACTTATATGGTAGCTACCGACATAAATGAAAAGCGACGATATCGAACCGTGTTCCGTTGATTAAGTGACAACGTAGAACTGATTGGACAACTGAAACTACAATCTAGGTCAAATTCCTTACCAAAGTGTGTATTGGACCCGTAGTTCCTACACTGCCCAAGGTAACCTTATTGTGTTACGAGTGGGAAAGGAAGCGTTATGAGATGAATGAAATAGTGCGATATGATGCACGCCTTACGGCGCAAGGTTTCTCTGAAACGTCCTGTGATTGATAGCAGCATTATGAAAAGTGGTTAGTATTTCTCCATGGGGATATAAGATACGGAGATTGACATGTAAGAATTACATGGACTGACTCAAATAGTTCCAGAACCACGGAACACCCTCTTAACTCGTTTTGAGGCGTTCACTTATGGATTGAAAAATCCGACGGATGTGGTATACCCGTCTACGTGATAATTTGATCAGTCAGGGATATGAATTATGCCCTTGCGTGTTAAACTATGAAGTCTTATTCCAAATTGCTAGAGTTACAGTTTATGTCGTTAACACAAATCTCACTAAGACTCTGGAAGAGCATGAGAAAACTGCCTCGCACCTGAAGATGGAATTAGAGATGAAGGATCTTAGGAAAACTCGTTTATGCCTTGACCTGAAGTTGAAGCATCGTTCTGACGGTATTTTGGTCTACCAGTCGAACTACACCCCGAATGTGTTACCTTTGAGTATACCTTTGATCGTCCATACGTTATATGCAAATGAGACTCTTGAAGAGGCTATGGGATCCGAAATTCCATATCTAAGTTCAACTTTGCGCTTCGTTGTACTTAGCTCATTGCATTTAGACAGGACATCTCCTTCGCTGTTGATCTTGGTAAAGATGCAGCACCGCGCCTACACGCAACCACTGAATTGGTATTAAAGACGTTCCCTGAAGGTACTACAAATTTGGGCAAATCAAATCCCAACGCATCTCGAGCGGATCCAATCCCCCATGATCCTCGAAATGATGCTTGCCTTGTTGTTATGCTGACGCTGGTTACTTATCAAACCCGCAGAAGGCAAAATCCCCGAATGGTTATGTCTTTACCATTAGGGATATCGCAATATCTTGGAGGTCCACGATATGACCTTAGTTGCGAAATCTTCGAATCGTTCCAAGACTCACCTCACTTTACTACGCCACACGTGAGACATGGTTAGGAGTTCTTGTTAAGCATATTCGAAGTACTTGCTGTGTTTTCATCCATCGTTGAGTCCCAACGACGATCTATGAAGACTATGCCGCATGTATCAACCCGACCAAGCCATGATACATCAACGAAGCCAACGCCAAGACATATTGCGTCTACATCTACATCAGCAAAGCATCAGGAGATTTGAAGTCATGCAAGCCGATCCCAGACAGCCTTGCCGACCTCTACACGACGTCACTGCCGAAGTCAACCTTCCAGAAGCTTGTCTAAGGAATCGGTATGCGCAAATTATCTGAATTGAATCGCTTGTAGTTCTCTTATTTAGAAGTTATGTCTAACTCAGGGGGAGTATCCAGAAGCATACTCACATGATCTTAATGTACTCTTTTTCCTACGATTAGGAGCATTTTTCCCACTGGGTTTTTGCTACCTAACGAGGTTTTAATGAGGCACCCATCATGGGATGATCATACTCCGTTGAGTTCACTACACTCGTCCAGTTTGACGTTTGTGTTAAGACATTATGCATATTTTCTTACTTTTCCCTTAGTCTATGGGTTTTCCCCATATCTTGGGTTTTACCATAGCGAGGTTTTTGTGAGTTTTTACACATGCATACTTCAAAGTAAATTTGAGACTCGCGATCACCCGTTATGCCGATGACTTCATCAACTGTACTTGCTTCATCACTGAAGACCTGATGCGCCATTTACATGAGTATTTACACACTCAAGGGGGAGTGTTGCAGTCCTATTGGAATAGGAATGTGATTGTGTAAATCCTAGAGAATATGAGAAAGTATCTTATATTCCTATTAGGAGTAGAATACCTATTAAATGTTGTAATCCTAAAGGGAAAGGTATTTACCCTTTCTACTACTATAAATAAAGGCACAATGGGGTGAGATAACACACACCCACAATTACACATCTCTCTCTTCTCTCTCAATCTTGCCGCACCCTCTCTCTCTTTTGGCCTCCATAATTGTTTCAGTAAATTATGCCTACAACAAGAAGGAAATATTGAAGAAGGAAATATTGAGAAATTTTGAAAAAAAATGAGAAAGAAATATTGAAGAAAATATTGCAAATGTTTAAATTAAAAAAAAAAAAAAAAAAAATACAAACAAACACAACGGCTAGCTCAACTAGCCGTTATATTAAAAAAAATTCAAACTAGTGCTGTCGGTTGTAACCGACAACAATAGGGAAATTATAATAAAAAAAAATAGCCAGCCCCTTTGGCCCTTTGAAATTCCGTGGGGCCCTCTCAGATTCCCGAGCCCTCTGGCCTAGCCCTCGGTTGGAGACGGTTTTAGGGCTATTTTCGGCCCTCTGGCCCTCTGGACCCTTCGGTTGGAGATGGCCTAATTGTTTCTCATGATTTGATTCTTCAGGAAAACAGCATTACCGACCATGAATCATGGAAAGCTGTTGTCTCATCTCAAATGAATGTATTGGCCAGGGAAAATAACATGTAAAGGTTAGATATACATCTAACTTCTAGGATTTTGTTCTTATCAACCCACAACGCAGCTATTTTTTCTTCCTCGTTGCTTCACATCAATCTATAGACTCACTGACATCGATCTTCGTTGCTACAGACTAGATTTTGAGAAGGTTGTGAAGGATCAAGCGAGCCTCGAAAGCAAAGAGCTTGCGGTTCTAGCAGTCAGTCTTTTCTTCCTGTGCTTTGCAATTCTGATACTAGTTTCACTGCAAGTTTTGACATTTTTCAGAGGAGCCTCCTCGTCGTCGTCCTTGTCGACGTCTCAGTCTCGGCCTGAGAATGCACGCAGGAAAAATAGAGGTTGGGTTTTGATGATTGTTAGCAGCAGTATGACAATATTTATCACTTTAATCTATAGTTAGAAATTCCCCTTAATTTTCTTCTAGTGCCAATCCAGCTTTAGCATTAGGTTTTTGCCCACTGTTTTTATGGGAAATTTTATTTGAACCCATGTAACCTCTTTTTACACCCAACTTAAATTTTAAATGTTAATTATCTTTTTTACCCTCTTGCACAATTACCATCAAGTATAAGATGAAATTAATAATAAAACTAAAATTTCTCAATAAACCCACACACTATAACTAAACCCTATCATCACTCCTTATTTATCCTACATTCATTCCTGCTAAAACCCTAATAACTCTTGTGGAGAAGGACAAGTTTTTTTTTATTGATGGATGATGATTTTGAAGTTTTAATCCCTTGCCGACATGAATTTATTGATGAATGGTAATTATACGCCTCTTGAATTTATTAACCCCTTGTCAACATGGATATTTAGAGAAGAATTCCCGAAGACTATCAGACCTGATCTAGGCCGTGTAGTTGAGAGAATTGCCACATCCCATCTTTAACTGTCTACTCGCATTCACCAACTTGAAGGACTATTACATCATACCACCCTAACCATCAAAAGTTACACTTTAGTCAGTTCACATAATCATAGAGCCACGAAAAAAGCATAGGTACTATAAGCTATACTGGCCATTGGCCAACCCTAAATGCATGGTTAGCCAATTTTATTTTCATTATTTCTAAAATCTGTACCCAGATGTATCACTAAAGTAGGAGGAAACAAATTGGACATGGTACATCTCTCTCTCCCTTTCTCCTTTCCATGCTTCTTACACGAACAATTATATGAGCATCTTTAGAAATACCCTCTGTTAATTTCTCCTAGGTGTTGTAAAGTTGTGCCGACATTTTTAAACAAAAGCGGTTCAAATATTCTAAAATACTCCTCAACAGATTCAAACTTTTCAAGAATACATTGGAGATCTGTCTCCCCTTGTGCACAGATACAAGCTTCAATAAAACTTTCAATTTGGGATTTCGTTTTTTAAATGGGTGCAAAGGAAAATTTACATTTTGAATTGGGTTTGGAAGGGTAGTCTAGGTAATAAAATTGGGTTTAAAAAGATATTAATCCTTTAATTAAAAATAACATGGGTGTAAAACATAAGTTGGGTGTAGAAAGAGGTTACTAGGGTTCAAATAAAATTTCCCTTTTTTTATTTAGATTTCTTTTTTGTATAATAGAAAGAAATGATGTTGTAAAAGAAAAAAAGTTCATGTCGTTCTATTTATATGGATGAATCACAATTTTTGTGGTCAATAAGAAAATAATCCGAAATTTGGTTTTGTTTCTTTTTCGTTGTAAAGTCGTGAAATTAACAATGTATGCAAACATGAGTTATATTAGTTAGTTAGAGCAGTGTGACGACTACTAACTTACAAATTTGAAACCCCATTACTCAGCAAAGTTGAAGAGGAATAAAAAAAATAAAAAAATAAAAAAAATTCGAATGCTGTTATTTCTGTCAACATCTACTCCTCCACTACCCCTCTCTAGTCTTTAGCCATCGTTTTATCTTCCACAACAAGCAAGAGCTCATTTTTCAGCGTTCGTCCTGAAACGTGCACGTGTCCACAACGAACATAAACGGCAGCCTCACCCCTCTCGAATTACCATTCGACACTGCCGCCGCCTACACCATACAAGACAATGACGATAACCCATTTGCCCAATTCTGGAAATTCGAGCCGGAATTGGAAATTTTGTGGGCAGTTTTGGCGTGCTCACCGACACTGTAAGTCAGAAAAAGCTCCGCGGGGAGGTTGTTGGTGTCGCCGACGTTGGAGTAAGATTGAGGGAAGGAGTTCTTGTGGTGGCAGAAGGTGCAGAATCAGATGCGAGATTTCTGTGGCTTTTAACCTTTAATGATATTCCAATTTCAAATGGCGGCAAGTTGGCACTAATGGTGGATATTCCAAGTAAGGAGTATTTTGATAAAAATAGATTACTTTCACAGTGTGGTATATATATAAATCAGGTATTCTAATTCGATTTCTTTAAACTATTACTATATTAGTGTGAGTTTAATATATTCGTACCGCACTCGTGGTTCATGAGTTTAATATATTAAATTCATGAGTCTAATATATTCAACTGTTTAACAAAGACTTTTTTATATTAGCATTCCACAAAATGTTAAAATTTAATATTAAATGATTTTTTTATCCAACTATGCAATGATAATTTTGACATTATTAGGTTTTAAAAAATAATAATTTAAATACACTCCTAAATCACTTTTAACGTATTATTTATCTTCTTCAACTATCAAAATCCCTCAAACCCTCCATTGTTGAACAAAACCCTAACCAATGAAACTACAAACATGTTGATTGAGAAAAATTATTTTTGACGAATGAAACACGAAATCGATGTTTTGGAAGCTTCACATGAGGTATGACTTCATTTTTTTTATATTGTTTTAGTGATTTTGATAACATCAATAATTATTTAATCTTGCTTTTTGCTACGTTGTTCAAGCTTCTATGTTTGTATTCATTTTTTAGGGATTACATGAAGAATTAAACACCTAAAAGTACTACCAAATATTAAAAACAGACGACATGAGTTTTAATAGTGGAATTTAAAACAACCCACATATGCTTTAAATCCTAGGCGACATCTTTTGTCAAAATTTTAGTCGGCATTTTTTGTCCAAATTAAAAACTTTATAAGATTTGAGAAATGTGGAGTATAGAAAATATGAGGTGCAAGTAGAAAATGTAAGGTGTTGTTTGGGCCCAAAATGACATTGGGTCGAGCTCGGACCATCCTCGGCCCAGGACCTGCGCGAAGGCAGTGAGTTGGCGCTATGAGCCACGGATTAGGAGGAATCCTATCTGGAAAAGGAAGGAAGAACAGATAAATATAAGAATGTGATAGAGGCCGAGACCCATTAGGAGAAGGAGTCTCGAGAAGAAAGTGAATCAAACTCGCAATTGGAGGCAAGTTCAGAGTCCTAGTTGGATTGGGATTGGCCGAGATAGAATTGGATTAGTATCGGCTGGGGTAGAGTTAGACTAGGAAGAGGAGTTCTATCCAAGGACGGTTTGGAGTATTTGCATTACTATAAATAGAGGGGGGAGCATAACATTAAGACCTCCAACTCAACACACAAAACTGCCCTGCGCAAACTCTCTCAACCTTTGAGATTTTTATTTTCTTTTTCGCCGACACATCTTCAGTTTGGATAAACAGCACTGTGAAGGCAACCAGTGGTATCTTCAGTTTGGATAAACAGCACTATCGCCGTAGAACCAGTCGATCTCGGAGCACCTTCAGTTTGGATAAACAGCACTGCGTCGAGGCCTGTTGGTTATCTATCCAAGCCTCGGTCGAGAAGGACTTTCGGGTTCTCATCGACAGAGGTGATCTCACCAGCCTTCTCGGCGAAGTGAGGTGTTACGAATTACCCAGCTCGGCACATCGAACGCCGAGTTGTTTTATGATTGGATACTCACATGTTAGTTTCAGAGTTCGGCATTCCGACGGCCAAACCACTTTCACCGTCAAGACCTATATCTGTTTTGAGTATCTGTGCCCCTATACTTTGGTGTCGATTCGGCGTGCTTATACCTTTACGAATATAATCACTGTGACCGAGTCCGGCGCCGACGATTTGTGAACTTCGCAAGACTAGTAGCCTTGTCTTCAGGCTCTAGAACCCAAAGGCCGAGGCGCGTTCCTTCCTCGGCCGCAGTCGCAAGATTCAGAAGTCAGCCGCACACACAACGCAACATCAACATTTTACTCACCGCCCGAGTTCGGCCGTCGAGTTGGCACGCCCCGCATTCAACCGAAGGACGTAGTTAGCTCATAGATTATTCGGCCTGCGCGCCACGTAGGCTTGGTAGTTTTTAGGGTCAACAGGTGTATATTGAGAATGTGGGGTGTGATAGTATTATGGGGAAGTACGTGTAGTGTATTAAGATAATTTTTCATTAAAAAAGCAAATGTGAAGTGTATTAAATATATAAAATTTATTCAACAATTTGTAAGTTGCTAATATAACAAGCCTTTGACAAATTGGTATCCGCTGTAAAAATGTGAATTCGTATCAATCTATTTTCATCCCACACAAGTTTTCCTGCCTTCAGAAGCGTCACAGGGCTAAATATGGCAAATTGCTCTTTTTCTTTTAATATTAGACCCGGTACTCACGGTTCGAGTTGATTCTCCCGAGCTCGGTCCGTTACGACTCGCGACTCACCAACCTCTCTTTTCCCTCTTTCCGCACTTTATCTCTGCAAAATTTCAGTCTCCTCAGCATTTTCTAGGGTTTTTCAAGCCTGAGCCCGGCGACCCAAAACGGCGCAGTTTCGCCCCCACCCCCACCCGCAGACGCAGACTCCCTTGTCGTGGACCTCGCACCACCAGATTTCTAGGGTTTTTCATGCTCTGCAGAGCTTTCATGTCTTATGAATGGAGATTATTTCCCTCACTCTCTCGTCTCCTCAAACTTTCTTTGTAGCCCTAATTTTCACTCTTATCTCCTTTTTTCTTGCCCTCCTCGCCGTCCGATCACTCCCCGACAAACCCAAATCGGGCGGCGCTGCCTCTGCCGCCTCGTCGTCGAGTGGAAGCGGAAAGGTCTGCACTTGCTGTGCTCGTCACCGGGAAGAGGTCGTTTTGGGCTCTGATTCGGGGGCCGTGAGCGCGCGGCACTTGAACGGCGGGACGGGTACGGACGTGACGGAGAAGCCGACGACGACTGCGGCCGTACTGGAGCGGCAGACGGGCGCGTCAATGATGGAGCAGCTGGTTCCGGAGATTACGACGCATGCCCTTAGCTATCTGGACTACCCGAGCCTATGTAGGCTTTCGATGACCAATTCGCTCATGCGGAAGGCCGCCAATGATGATAATGCTTGGAAGGCACTTTACCATAAGGTATGTGATTACTGAATTTGAATTGCATTTGAAGAATTTGGATTTGGGTGTTTGTTGCATTTTGATTTGAAGGCAAGGTGGTTGCCAATCGACGGGATTAGTGTGTTTGGTTGCTGAGAAAATGTGGGAAAATTGGGACCCTTTATGCATCTCTATCAATCGAAAATCCATTGTGATTGTGTTTATAGTATTGCAACAATGGAATTGGGTTCCTGCATGTTACTTATGATACATTTTCTAACTTGGGAATGTGGTTTGACATGTGGGATGAGATTAGGCTGTTGTATGGTCACTTTTGGTACATTATGGGTGCCTGAGAGATTACAAGATTAACCCATTTTATTTTCTTTTGGTGTCAGTTTCGGTTAATGGATATCCTTGGATTTAGTCTCCATATTATGGATGCATGATTCTTTAAATGATGAAATTCCTTCAATTTAAACTTCCTAATGCGCAACCGTTTTGGTTTATGGATAACATGGGATTTAGCCCGAGAGATTGCTCGTTGAGACACGTGTTTAATTTAATTTAGAACTTAGAGGCAGTGATTTTCTCCGTTTGAAACCCTAATCCATTTGGGTTTGTATTTTTGGCATCCGATACCAAAAACATTTTGTAAGAATATTTTGTTATGGGTTTTCAAATTTTCTTTCAGGACTTCACATTGGAACAGGATAGTGTGACACCAGTTAATGGATGGAAAGCTTACTACGCTGCTACAAGAGTGATTGTGAATGTCAATACCGAATTCTTTAACCATATCCGAGGAAGGTCACTTCCAGAAATGAGTCGTTTATGGTTGAATGCAGATTATGTGAAGTGTGTTCATGCCTCTGGAGAACTCTTTTCAGGGTAAGATGCCTCATTTGTCACTGTACAACAACTGCATTTCTTTTATGACTGTTTTCTTCTGTTCAGTTTCGTCCAAGTGATTGGGAGATTTTGTTTTTTCGTTCTTGTTTTTCATTCACTACCATACCCTTTTTGTTTTCATTCTGAAACTCCTGTTCTGCCTTGGCGTGCTATTTATTGAAACTTAGATTTAGATAAAAGAGTCAATCAAATGTACATGACAGTTATGAGATGGTTTTCGGTTAGGGGTTGTTGACATGAGAGGGAAGATCCCAAACGATTATTTTTTAAATTTGGTGGGAGTTAAAACAGCGAGGGGTTAACTTTGGGTTGTTGTTTTAAATACCCATACTGTCTCTTTGGTTTGTCGTTTGCGCCTTATTAATATGACACCAGAGCTAAGTCGTTTTTGCTTCCTATTTAGGTATAATGCTGTTATACAGAGTTGGCAACTAGCATTTAATTGGGAGCAAGGGGTTAACTTTCAGATTCGAGATGTGTGTGCCCGGGTTCTGACAGATATGGCTTGGGTTACCATGAAAACCTTTGTTGAAATCGACACTGGGCTATTCAGTGTGACTAACGTCTATGAGTTCCATAACGGGCGATGGTACATGGTGCATCATCATAGCTCTGTGATGGATGGAGAGGGAGAACAGCAGATTGTGCAGGGGTAACAAAGAAAGGAAGATACGATGATACCGATTATATAACATGATACTAGTTTTAAGAAAATAGTGGTATCGATTGCAGTAGAAAGTCGATTTAACTTTCGCTATATTTTCCCCAGAAAGATGCTTTCAATTTTTCCAACCTCAGTTTTGGTTGTTTTCTGGTCAAGAGGTTACCATTTCCTTTCCTTTTCTCTTCCTGTTATTGTTATTATCATAATTGTTCATAATTTGTTTTTGCGAAATTAATTAGTTGGATATGAGAATGAGTTTGAATGATATTTAAAGCTTGAATGAACAAAGGTGCTCAATTCTGGTCTCTTTTCTAATCTAACATCTAATTTAACGAACCTATCACTTGGACCAAAAAAAAGAAAAAAAGTAAGATTTTAATATGTTTGAGTGAGAGAGTAAATTACTATTCGACCAAGAAATGAGTAAATTACCAATGAGTATTGAGTAATTTATTCGTCATTTTTTTAAAACAAGGGTTTTTTGAAAATAAGTAATTTATTCGTAAGAACGTGAGATGTTTATATTCGGATGCATCCATGGTTATACTCAAGGTTTCTCGGAAATATATCTTTAATTCTAGTGCGAGTGAGACATTGAGATGCATATGCATTAGGATTTCTCAAGATTTTGCCGCATCCTAGTATTTTTCGGTTCTTTCTCAATGAAAGATGATCCATAAGCTGATGTTTTCTTAACAAAAATGGGTTAATGAAGGGATGAGAGAATTTAGAATTATAAAAAGTAAGGAAAGGGAATCGGATCCGATTCTTAATTGTTACTTGTTAGTATTTGCTTATGGATTTAAAATGTAAGTTAAGAGGTGAAATGATTTTTACCCATATTTAAACGCATGGGACTAAAAAAAAAAATGAAAACTAATGAAAATGACTTGAAAACTTTGAGTTTTAACGATGAGGACAAAATAAAGGGTAAAGTGAATAGTACCAGGTTTGACATTTTAGTGTAAAAATATGGCTTTTCGTTAAAATGAACAGTACCGCGAACTTTTCGTTAAAACTCCCAAAAAATAAAGCAATTCTAATACCTATTCCCTGTAATGGTCTATGAATGTTGAAAACATGGACCGGATATGTGTCGAGTGTCAAGACCTGATTAGTAACGAGTTATTTTTTCTGTGCGTGCTTCTGTTGAGTTACCATGTTGTATTGTTGTGCGTGATTTGTTAGGTCTAGCTGAATTTAACCATGATTCCGAAAAGTGAGTGAAAAGATGCCAAAAGGGGTTGTCAGAGTAAATGAGTAAATACAATAAGGTGAAGTAAAGAAGCATCTGAGGTTCCATGGTCTAGCGGTTAGGACATTAGACTCTGAATCTAGTAACCCGAGTTCAAATCTCGGTGGAACCTCCCTTTTTTTTTCTTGTTTTTTTCCACTCTTTCTTGTATCATATGTTTTTGGTCCGAAAACAAAATGAAAGAGTGGGAAGGAATTATCCAGCCCTCTCACTCCTCCCATTCTACTGGGAAAACAATGGGAACATCCCTTCTCTCACCTCCCATCCCACTCTCTCACTTCCCTCACACCACCTACCACCACCACCAAGACATGGCTGCAATTCCATCCCTCCACAGCAACAACTTCCATCAAAATCTCCTCCCCATTTTTAAATCTCCCATCCTTCTGCATTCACCTTCCTCAGTTTCAGAAGATGATGATTCCCTATAGCTGCCCAATCACCATGGTGATTCACCATCCCCCATTCAACAGCTGCCCCTCAGGTACTCCAAATCTTTCACCTTATTTTATCACAAACCCACCAATGTTAACTTTCATTCCTTCCTAAATTATATATCTTTTTGCAGATCGATTGTTTACGTTTTTTAGGAGTCAAATTAAAGGTCAGGTTGAAAGTCATTTCGGTTTTTAATTTTTAGTATGAAATGATTATCAAACGGCCCTTAAGTTTTTCTATGGAAATGTTGTGAACTTTGGTTGCACGTGTTATGAAACATAGTATAGATTTCACACATAAATATGTGTGCAAAAAGAAGTTTCTTTTGATTCTGAACTTATCATCTGGTTTGCGCTAAAGTCGAATCTCACTACACCATAAGTGTAGCCTCCATGAAACATGGTACGAAATACGAAAAACAAAGTTAAGCAGCAAGGAAAGATGAGGACTAGAGAGTGCTTTCTGTGAATTGCAAAAATGTGTGTAATATTTGGTGAATGTAGTTGGCTACAAATAACTTACAGGTCTCCTGTGTAATCCGCTGATCGTTGCTTATCAATGTGTAATTCTGCTTCCAGATAACAACTCCGATGTGTTTACTGTTATTTCGATTGCCTGACATGGTCTGCCGGATTTATTGGTTGTGTCATATTCTTGGTTAGATTCTTCTGCTTATTTTGCATCATTTCGAGTCATATGTGCAGCTAGAATAGGCAAGGTCTGTGGACAATGAAGAGATAACTACATCTTGGAAGATAACCAATGGAACCGATTGGCACCCAATTCAAGTATAAATTGTCTACTGAGTTAGTAAATTCGCGTATTATACTCGTATCTACTTCTCAGTTTTGGTACTATGAACAACGAGTTGAAATGTTTCTCAAACCCAAATTATCCATTCCCTGAAACAAGCACTATGAACAACGAGTTGAAATGTTTCTCAGACCCAAATTATCCATTCCCTGAAACAAACACTGGCCAATGCTTATACCTAACACTTTGTGGGAAAAAGGTGCATGGTTTCCATACAAAAATGATGTAAACGCGTAACGGGAATCGTGATGGTATAACTTTTGTACAGGCAGTACAAGATGTGTGAAATCTTATAATGTAACTGTGTGGTGACGAAGACAAGACATGTTAATATTTCAATTCCTTCCAATGTAACTATAAAAGCCTTTGAAATCTATTCATCCTTAAAAGAGGAGAAAGTCTAATTTCATGTTCTTGTAACGGGTGTCTTACCGATGACACAATCATCCTTATCCAAGTTTTTCTCTAGTTTAAAAAGCTGTAAAATGCTTTTACACCTCGGACCAGTAAAATAGTGAAACGTGGATGAATCACTGTGCTCCATTGCGCACGTGATAAAACGGCACCCCCAAATACACAAGAACACAGAGGCGCACGGTGACAGAGAGCTTCCCCAATTAAGCAAAAAAGAAGAAAACTCGTAGATTTTTCTGCGCCACGACCGAAAATAAAATTAAAAATGGAAGCCGAAACCCAGCAGAAAATCGAGGAAACGGTGCGGAGAATCCTGGAGGAATCGGACATGGACGAGATGACGGAGTTCAAGATTCGGAAGCAGGCGTCCCAAGAGCTGGAGCTCGACCTCTCCAAGCCCCCATACAAGGCTTTCGTCAAGCAGGTCGTCCAGTCCTTCCTCGAGGAGCAGAATCAGAAGGAACAAGACGCGGCGCAGGAGGATCAAAACCCGGAAGCCGATGGTGCACGGGAACGGGAGTACGATGATAACGGCGATCTCGTGATTTGCAGGGTCAGTTTTTTCTGTTTGTTTCCCGAGAAAATTTGAATGAAGTGGATCTTCTGTTGTTGGGTTTTGATGTTTTTGTGTTTTTGTTTAATGGGGTTTTGTGGGTTTTGGGTTATGGTTGTGATATGCAGCTCTCGGCGAAGAGGAAGGTGACGCTTCAGGAATTCAGAGCGAAGAATTTGGTGTCGATTAGGGAGTTTTACTTTAAAGATGGGAAGGAGCTTCCTACTGCCAAAGGTGATTTACTTAACTTTTTTCCGATTATTACCAGCTTCTAATTCTGCGTATTTATATCAGAAATAATTTGAGTTTGTAGCTGCAAGTTCTGATTATACAGCTTAATTACTATTCATTTGTATGGACTTGTTGATGGATGATGCAATGCCATCATTTTCGGGTTTTGATTAGCTTTTGTTTCATGTTTACATTACCTTCGAATGCATTCTCGGGCTTCTTTTTGAACAATCTGACTCCTGAATGTTTTCCTTCGGGTACATTTAATTTATGGGTGAGCTCGTTGTCTTGGTAGTAAAGAATCGGTGAGGGAATATGAAGAAAAAGGCCCGAGTATCAAACTGATCATAGTAAACCACCAAGCTAATTGCTCTACTTTGTTTTGTGCATTGTTGTTTACAGTCAGTGATGGTAGCAGTAGAGTGGCTTTCAGTCAATTTTTTTACCTTTGCACCGAAATTGAGCGAAATATTGCTTGTTGAAAAAGATGAAGCATAGAAAAGCAGTGGGCCCAGATGATATACCTATCGAAGTGTGGAAAGTCTTGGGAGAGACGGGTATATCATGGCTCACATATCTTTTCAATAGGATTTTGAAAGTGAAGAAGATGCCAAATGAGTGGCGAAAGAGCACTTTGGTGTCTATCTACAAGAATAAGGGCGACGTACAAAATTGCATGAACTATAGGGGTATTAAGCTAATGAGTCATACAATGAAGCTCTGGGAGAGAGTCATTGAGCATAGACTGAGGCAAGAAACATGGGTCTCGGTCAACCAATTCGGATTCATGCCAGGGTGCTCAACCATGGAGGCAATCTATCTCGTACGAAGATTGATGGAAAGATATAGAGATATGAAAAAGGATTTACACATGGTCTTTATAGATTTGGAAAAAGCGTATGATAGGGTCCCCCAAGAGACATTCTTTGGAGGATCTTAGAGAAGAAAGGAGTACGAGTAGCATATATCCAAGCTATAAAGGATATGTATGATGGAGCAAAGACTGCCGTAAGAACTCATGAAGGACAAACCGAAAGCTTCCCCATAACTGTAGGGTTACATCAAGGCTTATCTTTAAGTCCTTACCTTTTTGCATTGGTAATGGATGAATTAACGGGACATATTCAAGATGATATTCCGTGGTGTATGCTTTTTGCAGACGATATAGTGTTGATAGATGAAACTTAGGAATGGGTAAATGCGAAGCTTAACCTTTGGAGAGAAGTGTTGGAATCTAAAGGTCTTCGCCTAAGTCGATCAAAGACAGAATATATGGAGTGCAAGTTCAGTGCAAATGGAGGCTCAAATGAGTTAGGGGTGAGGATCGGAGATCAGGAAGTACCAAAGAGCGACCGTTTTCGCTACTTACGATCTATCTTGCAAAAGAACGGAGAATTAGATGGAGACCTCAACCATAGAATACAAGCTGGATGGATGAAGTGGAAGAGTGCATCTGGCGTGCTGTGTGATCGTCGTATGCCACTTAAGCTCAAGGGAAAATTTTATAGGACGGCAATAAGGCCGGCGATGTTGTATGACACATAATGTTGGGCGGTGAAGCATCAACATGTACATAAAATGGGTGTGGCGGAGATGAGGATGCTTCGTTGGATGTGTGGGCACACTAGAAATGATAAAGTAGGAGTAGCTGAAATTGAAGGAAAGATGATAGAAAATCGATTACGGTGGTTTGGACATGTGCAACGAAGGCCTACTGACGCTCCGGTTAGAAGATGCGACCACGGGACAGAGGTCCAGGGCCGAAGGGGTAGAGGAAGACCTAGGAAGACTTTGGAAGAGACTCTAAGAAAAGACTTAGAGTACTTGGATCTAACGGAGGATATGACGCAGGACCGAGCGTAATGGCATTCTAGGATTCATATAGCTGACCCAACTTAGTGGGAAAAGGCTTTGTTGTTGTTGTTGTCGTCGTCGTCGTCTTGATTTTCTTGTACTTATGCGTTGGATGTATGGATACTGGGTGACGTTCTTTAGTTTATTTACCGTGGTATTTATGTAAACATCTGTCTGCAGGAATAAGCTTGACAGAGGAGCAATGGTCGGTCTTCAAGAAGAATGTACCTGCAATAGAGAAAGCCATTAGTAAGATGGAGTCGAGAATCTAGTGAGAATATATCATCTGAAAATTTCGAATGTCTATCCTTTTTAATCTATATTACGTTGTTTGTTGTGAAATGAATTGGCTTCGGCTTTGGGGCTTCATATTGGTCACTTGATGACAGAATATTTTGTTTGGAACTTGAATACTGCTGTCATGTTTCTAATTAGCCCTTCATGTTACGAAAACAAACTGTTGTGCTCTCTGTTATCTACCGAAAGTTCGTAGTTTATCTCTGAAACCCTAAATAGAATTTCCTAGCTAATATGAAAGGGTGTTGTTGAATTGTTATATGTTATCTCCCCTGTTTAATTCAAGCATTCCAACAAGGAAGAAAAGCGAGGAGGAAATAAGTAAAACATAAATGGAGGATGCTTTTTTCCTTCGTCTTTTTTGAGGATTAAGGAGTTCTTTGAAACAAAAAAAGAACAGACAGCGATAGTCATGCACATGGAACCGTTCATAAATCCCTTGCCTTCGTCATATGTACAAAATACTAATACAAAGTTCACAAGGTAATCGAACATAATAACTAAATTGATGTTCTCAATCAAGTCAAAAAGTAATTTTTTAGCGCTCTAAAACATTGATTTGCCCTTAAAAATCTGAAAAACACGGGGACAGAGAAATATGATGTTTCATATGACCCAGCCTTTGTACTTTCCAGGACCAGAGTCAGTGGGAGGCACCTTAAAACAAGTTGGAGAAGTTAGACTTCCTCCAACCACCACCTCCTCCCCAAAGGCTCTTTGTCTTCTTTGGAGTGCTTGCCCAGCCTCCACTTGCAGCCATCCTCATCGTCTCAATCAACGCACCTGCGTCGCCATTTTCGGAAAATAACTCCTCCAATTGCTTAGTCTCGATCACCAGCTTCACCCTCCAAACCCCATCTCCACCAGACGGCAGTACCTCAAGAGCCGATGACCCTTTCGCCAAATTCTCCACGAAATCTGATCCTGCACAAAATGACTTCTTCACTGGCTCAGCTTCAGCAGCCTCCATGACTCCAACTTCTGATCCTGCACCACATGACATCTTCACAGGCTCACCTTCTGCAGCCTTCTCCAGGACTTCAACTCCAAGACCTGATAACCCGTTCACCAAATTCTCTGTGAAATTGGGTTCTGCACCAAATGGCTTCTCCACAGGCTCAGCTTCTGCAGCCACCGGTTTCTCAGCAACCCGATTTCGGCAAACTGGTTGGTCTGCCTTCAGTGGAAGAAGGTAGTACTGGCCACTGGTAAGGGTTTCTTGGTCAGACATTGGCAAGGAGGCCTTGCCTTGTTGGAAAATGCCATAGCGTGGAAAACCAGTGAGGATTTCAGCAGCTAGTATAGGGCCTTTAAATTCTAGGACACCCCCAGAATCTGTAAGAACCCTAATAGATTTAGGACACTCCCCAGTGGTTCCTTTGAGAGAAGAACAATTCCCCATTTGTGAAATTATTTTTCCCACCTATGGCCACAATTTCAGTGCCCGTATATATTTAAGGTTTTGGAATCTTTTGGCAAGATATTAGTGGACAAACATTGGATTGGAGGGTTGTCAGAAGAGATACAGATTGTGTTTTTTTTTTCAAAATATGTAAATGGATGCATGTGACATTTTGGACCGTTGGGACAATTATTTTAGGGTCAAATTTTGAGTTGATCCAAGGCAAAGGAACAGAATAAGAGGTAGAGTCGTGGGTTAAAATAATAGTAGGAAATACGACAGTTCGTAGAAGACTAGATTCAAAATTTGAGTCGGTAGGGGATTTGTATTTGCCTGTAAACTTTAGGTGATTGATGTTACATATATATATATATATACACACACACACACACATAATATACATAGGAGCATCTCTTGAAATTAGGTTGTCAATTTTGCAAATATGTTCAATGTATCAGCATCACGGGTTGAATACAAGGGTGCATATATTTAGCATCTCCGAAAGAAACTCTAAATTTCAATTAAATTAGTTTAAGTAGTGATTCACACATTTTTTCATTTGTTTGAATAATACTTGACTACTCAAAAAATGAGTAGAAGATCCTACTTAAAACTTTTCGTTTTTTATTCATAAACTTCCGTGTTTATGATAAGAGCAGTTTATATTATAAATTACTCTCTAAAGATCTTGGCTGCAAAAAATCAATTAAAACTAAAGTAATTTAGTCATCCAATTGTATAAGAACCAATGGATGGAAATGGTAAAAACAATACGAATTGTCTATCTATTTGTTACATTGATTGAATTAATGACCTTAGCTTTTAATTCATTGTTTGCAGATATAATATTTACAAAGTGATTTATAATAAAAACAGCTTCGATTATAAGCACAAAGTTCTGTAAATCAGACACAAATTCCTACTCATCCTTGAGTAGCCAAACATTGCTCCTTTTGTTTATCTGCATACCATGAAAAAACATAAACATATTCATCTATACGGTGGAGCTGAAGAGGTAAAACAATAAATAGCCAAATTTAGGTTAAAGATATATAGCTCATGTTTTCGAGTTTTGGATTTTTTTTTAACAAACGATATTATCTATACTAAAAGAGAGGAGATAAATATAGTCTCACAATGAATTAGCAATAATGTAGTTCAAATTCGCTTTTTGGCGAGAATCGAAAGGACCTTTTAAGTTTTAAAATAAAAAAGAGTAAAGCATGCAAACAGAATAGTAATACGTACTAGAGCTGTATTTGGCACAGTGGTGAAGTGAACAACCAAGTTTGCAGAAGTGAATGGTCTGATCCACAACGGTTGCAGCCTCAGCCGTTCCACTCATGTTGTAACTTTTCTTCAACGCATTCTGCAGTGAGAGGCAAACCGCAATGTCGAAGACACCTTTCGAGACATTTTCCGTCCACTGCTACTGTAGGTCTGGTGCTTAAGAGAGAGAGTATCATCATAATCACCACAGAGCTTGTATGGGCGATGCCATTCAACTTTATTTTTATAAATTTCGAACTTAAAAGTCAATATTTGACGGTGTACTATAATTTTCAAACAGTTTGTGTGCCAATCCAGGAGCCCAGGGACACCTTTATATAGGTCTCACTGTCTTGACAATATGTAATTTTAATCCCATTGATGTATATAAGGCAGCTACTTAAAGTTTACATATTAACAGACAGATTAGGTATACAAGTAAAAATTTATTTTGAAATTCGTAGTAACATCTTTGAACGGATATGTTTAAGATAATGTTAAGAAGATAACAGTTTTGCACCACACCACCGTATGTGACAGTATATGTGAACATGCCACATCAATTTTTGCACCGCACAACCTTAGATTTGTATTAATTGGTACATGATACCGAATAATTTCTCTCAAATCTCAATCTTGTTTTCTTTTTCTTTTTACCTGTGAGAGCACCCAAACATTCTTGTGGGTTTTTAATAAAACAATATTGGTTTAGATTTGGTTTTATGTCATATAGTTTATCCTTGTTTCAATGATATGGTTAGGATGAGTTTCTGAAAGACATCCTAATTAAGGACCTCTACCGCGAGTAGATCATGTTGGGTATATGCAACGAATACCCTAAAATAATATCGAAGAGCCACCTAATTATTCAAGATATACTTTTAGATTGGGATGCCATAAAAACCGGTGAACCGAGCAAAGCAACGCACCTTCCAATGGCCGTAACAAAGCGATGAAGGATCGGGATGAGAATGATAACCGAGAGAAAGGACTGAAGAATGCAAAGAATGTCGACCTACGGAAGTAAATCGAAAAGATAGTGAACGGTATAAGTCACAGACTCCTGCCGGGCTTGCCATGGAAGCAGTGACAGGGATTTGTAAGTCATCATTTACTGATGACATTCTGAAAGCTAAAAAATGTAGGAAGTGTAGAGGGATGGGAATACTTAACAAGTTTATGGGAAATCTGAGTTGCTACAGCAGAGCTCTTGTATTACTTCTTATTGTAACTCTCTTGATACAAAATGATATGCCAAAGGCCATATATATAATGAATACAAAGTACTAGAGAGTTCTTCCTAGATAACTTAACAGACATAGGCTAGGAACAATGACTCTAGAATAATTGTTCTTGGGAATGTCTAGAGTCTTAACATTTAGGATGGTGCATTAATTCCAACACTCCCCCTTAATGCACTTTCTTCACAACTCCAATGAGCTCTCTGAGGTAACAAAACTTTTCTTTTGGAAGTGCCTTGGTGAGTAAGTCTGCTAGCTGCTCATTCATTCGGCAATATTCAAGCTGAATTTCTTTCTTCTCAACAAGCTTCTCTGACAAAATGATATTTGACTGCAATGTGCTTGGTACGATCATGATCGACTGGATTTTTGCCAATTGCAATGGCTGACTTGTTGTCATAGTACACTACAGTGCCTCCTTGTTGCTTTTCTCCGATATCTTCAAGAATTCTTCGAAGCCATACGGCTTGAGATGTTGCCTTTGCTGCTACCACATACTTTGCTTCGGTAGATTATTGTGCCACCACACTTTTTGTTTCTTCGTACGCCAAGAACATATCCCTGAGCCAAGAGAGAAAACGTAGGCCGACGTAGTTTTCATATCATCAAGACATCCAACCCAATCATTATCAGTGTACCCGATAAGCCTTGAACTTCGTGCTTCAGCTTTGTACATAATTCCATAGTCAAGTGTGCCCTGCACATATCTTAGCACCCTTTTTCCGGCACCAAAGTGAAGCTGACTTGGTTCCTCCATGTCAAACATGATATCCGGCCTAGTGGCAGTGAGATATAAAAGACTGCCGATCAAACTTCGATACTTTGTGGCATCTGCTTTCTTTGCACCATCACATTTCTTCATCTTTTCATTCGGCATCAAAGGAGTAGCCATTGTTTTGCAGTCAGACAAATTGAACTTCTTGAGCAGACTTTATGTATATTTCTTTTGAGAAATAAATATCCCATTTTTGGTTTCAGAAACTTCAATTCCCAAGAAATAATGAAGCAAACCCAGATCACTTATCTCATAGGTGCTCATCATATCTTTCTTGAATTGTTGTAACAAACTTTGATCATTTCCAGTGAAGACTAAGTCATCCACATATAAGGAAACAATGAGAATGGAAGCTCCTCTCGTCAAAACATAGTAGTAGGCTCACTTTGGCTCTTTTCGAAACCACGCTTGGCAAAATACTTATCAATTTCAGCATACCACGTTCGTGGTGCTTGCTTTAACCCATAAAGGGCCTTTTTTAGCTTGTAAACTTTGTCTTCTCCCCTTTCAAGCACGAAACCTGGGGGTTGTTTAACGTAAACTATTTCTTCCAACACTCCATTCAAAAATGCAGACTTTACATCAAGTTGATAAATCAACCAATTCTTTTGAGCAGCAAGAGCAATCAAAGTTCTAATAGTTTCCAACCGTGCAACTGGAGCAAAAGTCTTAGAAAAATTAATACCTGGCTTTTGAGTAATGCCTATTGCCACAAGCCTAGCTTTGTGTTTTTGAATGGTCCCATCTTGATTGAATTTCGTCTTGAAAATCCACTTCAAGTTTATGACATCTCTATCTTGTGGATAATTAACCAACTCCCATGATTGATCATTCTCGATCATTCTCATCTCCTCATTCATGGCTTTCACCCATATTTCATGATTTTGTGCCTCTTCAAAGGTTTCTGGCTCTACACCAATGAAATTGCAAGTCTTGTACTCTTCTTGCAAACTTCGAGTTCTTAATGGCGGACTTTCTGATGAAGAGTAATTCAGAGAAACAGGTTCTGCATTCGAACTGCTTCCAGCATCATTTGAACTTCTTCCGGCAACTACTGGAGTCTGAGGCGTGACTTCTTGTTGCTGCTGCTCTCTTGGAATTTCACCTTCTTCTTGCACAATTACATATGGCATCTCCTGCACTTTATTTTCATTCCAATCCCAGCTAACTTTTTCATTAAAAATCACATCTCTACTCACAATCAATTTCTTAGTTTCAACGTTATAAAGCCTATAACCTTTGGTGCTGGAACAATAGCCAAAAAAGATACATTTTTGGCTTTTTTCATCAAGCTTAGTTCTCTTTTCAGCATGAATATGAGCATAACAAATGCAGCCAAAAATTTTGAAATGATTCCGCTCCAAGCTTCAAGTGGAGTTTTGAATCCGCTCCAAGCTTCAAATGGAGTTTTGTTCTTTACAGCTTTGGTTGGACATCTATTAAGAATGTATACTGATGTATACACAGCTTCTGCCCAAAAAAATTTTGGTAGCCCTTTCTCATTCATCATGGATCTAGCCATCTCCACGATCGTTCGATTATTTCTTTCGGCAATCCCATTTTGCTGGGGACTATACCCTGCTGTCAATTGCTTCCAAATGCCTTCATCTTGGCAGTAGTTTTCAAATTCATGAGAGGTATATTCGCCTCCTCTGAATGATTTTAATGTTGCAACCACTTTGCTTTTCTACTAAAGCTTTGAATTGTTTGAAGACAGTGAAAGCTTCTGATTTCTCCTTCAAAAAGTAAACCCATGTCATCCTCGAAAAATCATCAATGAACATGAGCAAGTACATGTGCTGGCTTAAGGAAGGAGTTGGCATTTTGCCACAAATATCGGTATGCACAAGTTTCAGCTATGCCTTTGCTCTCCATGTGCTTTGACTTGGGAATGAATTACGGTGCTACTTGCCCATGACGCACCCTTCACAAGCATCAGTTGTTGCTTCAATTTCCGGTAACCCTCATTTCACCATGCTTTTCTTCTGGAGAAGCTTTAGCCGTTGGAAATTTAAATGATAGAACCTCTTGTGCCACAACCAAGAGTCTTGCACAACATGAACCTTCAAAGAAACTTGCTTTCCACAGCGCATTGAAAGGGGAAAAGTTTGATTTGTCTCCATCGGAACCATTGCAACGAGCTGCTCATTATCCTTCTTGTCATAAACAGTGCAATCCACATCCTCGAAAATAACTTTGTAGCCATTTCGCATAAGCTACCCAACACTTAATAAATTTTGAGCTATGTTTGGAACAAGCAAAACATCACGGATATATTTGACTCCCTTTTTGGTTTGGACGGGAACAATGTCTTTCCCCAACGCTTGGTGATAATAATCATCTCAAATTTTTATTCTGGGAGTAATGGAAGTGTCTAGATCAACAAATAATTTTTCGTCTGATGTCATATGATTGCTGCAGCCGCTGTCCACGTACCAAACATTATTTCTTTCTCCAGATTTTGATTGACTGGTATAAAATAAAATTCCTTCTTTTGCATCATTCTTTTCCTCAAAATTTTCTTGATTAGAATTCTTGAATCTGCATTCATTTTCAACATGACCAAATTTGTTGCAATAATGACACTTTGGCTTCCCATGGTTAAAACAATCAGCTGTATCATGGTTACTTTTGTTACAAATCTTACAAAAAAGCTTATTACCTTTGTTGCTATTGGCATCATCTCTTTTGCTAGACTCGCCTTTCTTCCATCTTCTTTGCTCCCCGCCTTGCTAGTCATCTCGAGCATTGCCTTTCTTGAATAACTTCTTGGATTGGAAAGCACTTTCAACCGATTGCTCATTATTTCGTCTCAGTCTTCTTTGCTCATGAGACTTTAGAGAACCCATCAATTGCTCTAGTGATAAAGTGGAGAGGTCATTTGACTCTTCAATGGCGAAACAATTGAATCGTATTTTGGAACTCCTTGCGCAACGTCTGGAGCTTGATGGTTTTTACCTTGCTGTCACCTTGAAACTCCTTTTCTAATATCTCCCACGCTTATTTTGCTGTTTGGGCTCTTGTGATTCTTGGAAAAATGTTGCCAGTGACTCCGTTTTGAATTTTTGAGAGAGCCTTGGCATCTTTATTACATCTGCTTCAAACTTTTCTCTTTGTGCATCTAGAACTTCGACGTCGGCAGCTGGTTCTTCAAGTCTTCTTTTCAACTATGCTCCAGAGTCTTTCTGACCGAAGCAAAGTCCTCATCTTCACCTTCCAGAAATCATAATTCTCTTCTCCAAAAATTGGAAGAAGAGAGTGGGAAACTGATGGACCTTCTTTCCCACCAGAAGCCATCTGCTAGAGATGTTTTGAACGCCCATATATGAACGAACCAGGCTCTGGTACCAATTTGTAGGAAGTGTAGAGGGATGAGGATGCTTAACAAGTTTATGGGAAATTTGAGTTGCCACAGCAGAGCTCTTGTATTACTTCTTATTGTAACTCTCTTGATACAAAATGATATGCCAAAGGCCATACATATAGTGAGTACAAAGTACTAGAGAGTTCTTCCTAGATAACTTGACAGACATAGGCTAGGAACAATGACTCTAGAATAATTGTTCTTGGGAATGTCTAGAGTCTTAACATTTAGAGTAGTGCATGAATAATTGTTCTTGGGAATGTGTAGAGTCTAAACATTTAGGATAGTGCATTAATTCCAACAAAAAAACCTAGCAAATTCACTCAACCAAAGTTCAAACTGTTTGAAGGCATGACTGACCATGTCAAACACATTTACGATTTCCGGCAACAAATGGTTCTCAAAGGGGATGATGAAGCTCTTCTATGCAAGTTTTTTGCCTCAAGCCTTTCGGGATCAATCCTAATTTTTTTTTTGGAGAACAAGGCAATATATTACCCGGGCAAAGAAGCCAAAGAAAGATACAAGGACGCCTACTCAGAGAGCGAACAAATAGAGCCAACAGATCCTAAGAATCCTAATTTAGTTCAGGTAGTTGAAACTAAAATCCATTGCAATTTCACAAAACTTTACAAGGGCGTTAATATCTCAATATAGCGAAAAAAGGATGCCACAGTTTTGTTCAGCACAATGCAGGATATGTAAACGGTTGCACGTGAAATGTTGGACATTGGGACCAATTATTTATTTTAGGCTCAAATTTTAGTTGATCCAAGGCAAAGGAATAGAATAAGAGTTTGATTCGTGGATTTGTATATGCCTACAAATGTTAGGTGTTTGGTTTCTAGTCCGTATAAATTATAGGCATCTGTTTGGCTCTTCAATTTGACGAACATGTTCAATGTATCAGTATCACAGGGAAAATAGTGAGAAGTTTCGATAATTTAACGTGCAGTTTTGACCTGAGTTTTGATTAACTAAAATGGGGAATCAAATTTGAGACTTATGTAAAAGTGAATGCTAATATAACAACCAATTCAATTTCAAGTACTTTTGTATAGAGATAAGATTTGTTCTAGGAGTTTTGAGCACACAAGAGTTAAGAGTTTGAGGTCCCCCAAGTAAATGGAGCGACAACACAATGAAATGAAGGCATTCAATTAGGGGTGGGTACGGGCAGGCCCTAAATTTAGAGACAATGTACCAGACTCTTTTGGAAGAAAAAAAAGGCGGGGCAGAATGGATCGTATTATTTTAAAAATAGGACCGAACTTAACCCAAACGGGCATGTTCCTACGGGTCCATGGGTCTTTGAAATACATGCTTTTCTAAAGTGCGGATCTTATGTGCGGACCAAATATGGTCCATTGAATCTAATCTGAATGGCCGAAAATAAATCAATCACAACAAGCTTAGGGTGAAACAGGGTTATACATGACCAACCATTAAGTCCAAAAAAGGACCCTGCAACGATTATTTTTTTCAACTTAAACTCTTCCTCTCCCCCAACAGCAGTTACCATTCTTAAAGTTGTCGTCCCCCTCGCCCAAAACTCTCTCGAAAACGATTCCAAAAAAATTTCAGTCGACTTCCTTCCTGTTCGAAACTCAGTCGAAGTTGTCTAGTGCTTGTCGTCTCCAGCACGGCGTTCAAAACTCAGTCAACTTCATCACCACGCAGTTGAAACCCAAGCGAAGTTTGTTCGAACTTTTTTCCAGTCGGTTCGATCGAAAGGACATGGTGCTTGCTTCCTTCGAGTCGCATTCAGAGTCCTTGCACAATACTCAACGTCATACTTTTTTCCTCAAAGTCAATTTGAAATTTGGTAAGTTTGAAAATTTGATACCCTAGAAATAAACATTGCTAATTTCGTAGAACTTGATTAATTAGTTAAGTGTTTAGGGTTAATTATGCATGTCCGTTGATGAAATTAGTTGAAATTTGGGGAGATATGTGGAATTTTTGGAAAATTTAGGTGCGATGTGGGGTTATGAAGTGTTGTTGATAGGTTGTGTATAGGGGCTATTCGTTAACTTTTGTTTTGTTGAATGAGTCGGGCACATTTGAGAGGAAGATGAAGATGTCACTTGTGGAGATAGGGGTGGCGTGGAAAGCGTGCGACGGGAGTTATAGGGTGGTGGTTGGGGATAAGGGAGTAGGATTCTCTCCCTTCCCAATTCTCTCCCCTTCCCTCTCTTGTTCTCACACTTTCCTTTTTGTGTTTTTTCTCTTGATAAAAAATTCAAAATAAGATGTTGACATGACTTAATCAAAACCGTTTAAATATGAGGGAAAGAAAGGGGAGAGAGATTAGACGGGGAGAGAATTCTACTCTGGGGATAAGAGGGAGAGGGACCCCCAAGTGTAACGAGGATGGGTTGGTCCACTACGTGGCTTGACGGTCCTCTTATTCCAATTCTTAACGTGGTTTGACACGAGAAAAGCATACTCACGATGGGAATTCTCGTTGTGGTCAATTATATACAATTTGATATTTCTAGGGTTATTGGTGTAACGCGTGATTGCATGAGATATAACCATAATGACATTCGTTGTAATTTCTCATCTACATAGTGTCAGGGCCGGCCCTGAGAATTTGGGGGCCCTAGGCGAGCCTTCAAAGTGGGGCCCTAAAGTTCTCGGACCTTCAACTTTGTGTATATTGGTATGTAGTAAAAAGAATTCACTAATTACATAAAAAGTCTATTTCTTCATCGAATATTATTAAAAATTAATATCAAAATGAAACAGATATACTAATATTACTTAAATATTACATGTCACATGTCTTTAGACGCAAATGCACTAAGTGTTTGTAGTCAAGAGTCTAAGATTGAGAGTGAAGAGCAATAAAACTTGATGATCAAGAGAGTAAAAAGCAATAAAACTTGATTGACGAATATAATAATTCAACAAAGCCAAGTGGTTCCCTTGTGTTCTTTCTAAAATCAACATCACACTAGCGAATCAAATTTTAGAATAACCTAGTTTAACAATAAATTATTGAAAAAGAAAATTTAACTTCAAAGTTTTGGTTACCTCAAATTACAATCTTTATGTCAAGTGATAGTTGCTTAAACATTCAATAGAAATGGAAAGAATTGGGAAGTTGAAAGAAAAAGGATTACAAAGGTATGATTATTCTGGTTTCTGTCATTTTTAAGTTATTTTCAAAAGCTTAAGAAAAGAAAAAATGCATTTGGACAGATTGGGGCTATTAATTTCACTAGCCTCTTGTCACACGCATAGGTGTGTGACAATTGGCCTTTGTATGTTTTTTATTTAAGAAACTCAAGTTTTTTCTATTTATACAATTTTATTTAAAATATTTTTGAAAATAGATAAGAAGTTAAACATAAACCACCCACTAACATGAAGTTTTCTTTTTCTTTTTTTCTAAAGTTGAAAATCTTAAATTCATTCAAAATTAATATTTGTTGAATTATTTTAACTCCTTTTAATTCTTGTAATTTTAAAATTTTTAAGGGGCAATTTATGATATTTTAAATGTTTCACTATTTTCGGGTGTTCCCTTTATATATATATAGATATGGAGTAAATAAATCTCACCCTTTCTATGATTTTTGTATGTTTGTTTTTGGAGGTTACTTTCAAAAGAAAAAGGAAAAAAAATGGATTTGGCCGATTGGGACCATTAATTTCATAGATTTGAAAAAAAAAAAAAAAACAAAACCTAATGCCTACAAGAAGCTTCGCCACCCCAAAGAAAACGTAGTGGCACCATTTCCACTGCACCAACAAGGTCATTGTGATGCTTTTTACGTTTTCTATATTTATATGTTATATAAAGGATGTATAAAAAAAATTTGGGGGCCCCCCAAACTTGGGGGCCCTAGGCGACCGCCTACTCCGGCTACCCTCAGGGCCGGCCCTGCATAGTGTTGTGTATGTTGGAGTTTAAACTATCTTTTTCTCCTGATGTTGTCTTAGGTTTTGTATTGGTGTTAATAAATATACAATTTCTCGTAAATTGATTTGTAAATTATGGTAAAAACAGCTAAAGAAAGATGATGATTTGTACGCAGAAAGTTAAGAGTAGGAAAACTAAATACATATAAAAAAAAATAAAAAAATAAAAGTATAAACCAAGGTAGGGCCCAACCGGGTTCGAACCGGTGACCTCTTGATCTGCAGTCAAATGCTCTACCACTGAGCTATGGACCCTTGTTGATCTATTTGTTCCAATTAACTCTATTTACCCAAAACCACTAATTGACCTATCGTTGGTTCGACTAGAGGAAAAAGAGAGAGGAGAGTGACGCGTGCGACTATGAACAGCGAAGAAATTGACAGCATTCCAATTTGAAGCAATCTGTTCCAAAAATCCATGATAAAATTTAAAGTCTTAAACGTGAAGTTGTGCCTACGAATTCAATATGCTAAAATTTACTGATACTAATTCATATGATTGGACGATAATTAACGGATGACAAGGTGACACACAATGACCGACTCGTGTAATATAATGTTTGATAAAACATCTTATTTAATAAAAAAGATTGACTGGTCCGTGTGAAACAATCAACATTCTGGACGTTCAACTTCAAGGTAGCGCACCCTTTTAGACTTTTTAGAATCTGGATTATGAACTATCAATATATCCAAGCCTATTCAATCGTTTCTGTCACGTGTTGGAGTCAATATTTTTGTTTTTCCAGAGCAGAGACTCGAGAGCCAGTCAAAATACTTCATGAATTACGTTATCATAGTAACGTTAACGTTACCGACTATAGAAATAACAAGGATTCAAGAATAGAGAAAGAAAATGGGATAAGATGGGGGGAGAGTGAGAATACGAGGAAGAAATTTCATGTCGGTGAATGATCAAATTATGCAAGTGCTCATAAGAAGTTGAGCAACTTTTCACATTGCAACTTCCTTCATGGTATCAGAGTAGGTTGACCTATATATAAAGTCTAATGGTCACACGGGATCCATGCCATCTCATTTGTGTTTACATGTTAGGTTTGAAAATCCTCACAAGTTTTAATCATTTAACGCAATCTAGAGATAGATCAACACTTACACTGGATCCAAAATGAATATAACGGTACATCTGAACTTACACATAAAACTGATCCTGGCTCGAACAGTACAAATAAAGGAAACGTCATATAGACATTCATGATGAGCAGATATAACACAAGTATGAACATGTCATAGTTTGTAAACGCAACTAATAATAAAATGATAAGGTACAAGACCTTTATTATTTCTTAAGTAAGATATGACATTACATACCTTCAATCATAACGCAACTAAAGAAACTAATTAACATATTATTAAGGCAAAGACTCACTCACAGATACTAAGTTCGAAATGTTGCTCAAACTAGAGAGGACTAGGTCGCCAATAACAACCGTACCTAAACATATACAGAGAACTAACCACATAATAGAGTAAACTAACTTATTATTTTAGCATATTCCTGCAGTGCTCGTCATTACATTAACTTAAAAGCAAACAAAATGTCGTGTATTGAACAAGTTATACACGTTTCAAGACAAGAGACAGAATTGTAATACTGCGCTACATTTTTCTTCCAAAAATTTCTAGGCTGTCAGCTTTGCAGCAGACTGCAGACTTCGCCACTAGTTCGGACTGGTTGCAAGTTGCAACTCAGGCAAGTGGCGCATTTGTTTAATATGTGCCTATGAGCTTATAATGTGTGTAGGTCTACAAGCTTTAGGTGCCTCATCTCGCGAAACTAAGGAGTAGTCATTGTTCTGTCCCAGCATAAGGATGTTGCTGATAAAGATCAAGGGGATTGAAGTGCATCATAGTGCAGCTCGGATTGACGCAAAGTGTTCTTAGTTTGAATGTTGAGGCTTATAAGCCATTTGTAATGGACGGTCTAGATTAAAATCATTACATTCAAATTTATTAAAAACAACATGATCTTGCCGAGTGAAAAATGCAGTAACAGAGGTAGTATTTCGATAATCCAAGTTCTTTCCATCCCCTATATACACCTCATATTTCATCATAAGGATTCGGTTCTCATCATCTGGACTTGCTTGTGCATTGCAAGAGAAAAAAAGGACAAGCATAATTATATATGGGCTCTTTGCAAAGGATTACACATATAGTTATATTATTATACACACTATTTTTATATGTATATATTCACCGTCTTCTGATTGATTCTTCTAAAACTCTTCCAGATTCTCAACGCACTATATCCATATTTGGTGCCAAGTAAGCCCTATGGTTCACTATTCTCTCTTTTCTTCACTAACTTCATATCTTGTATTTTATGTGCGGCCTTTGTATTTTGTTGTTGTTCAAGGGTTTTGGTCTGCAAATATATCCAACAGAGACAGTGCCTGCAGAATTGTACAAACATACATTAATACATGCAACTCGCTATATAATCCGACGACAATCAATGTGCAACATTCTAAGGTGAGAAGTGGTGTTACTAATCCAAACACGTGTATATTCGTTAATACATGGATTAGCAACAAGAGTGTTATCATCACACAAATGTGCCAAGTAGTGAGCTTTGGTTATGTGGGCATTACCTCGGGTACGCTAAGTTCAAGTCGGAATTTAGGGCCGTCGTAGTGGTGAAGAATTGGCCTGAACGAGTCCTCTTCGAGTGGCTCACAAACTTTCCGAGTAAAAACTCGAACCTGAGCTGGGAAGCGCGACTCGCCGGGACACTTCTTGTCCTCCCAGGCCGACGGATCAAAGTTGGTCCCTCCAAAACTAGCAGCCTAAACATTAACACGCAAGAAAGGTTGTTAGGTTTTAGCAAATAATTAGGTAAAACTAGTAGTTGGCCAAAAGTTGAATGGAACAAGCAAATTCCACTCCAACTACTTCCAAGAATAGAATAAAATAAATTAAAATAAAACGTCTAATGGACAGATGTCAGCTGCAGAGGAATACAAACCTCAAAAATACCATGGAGTTGGTGGGTGGAGTAGTTGTAGAGGAACAGGGGCAACCCCGGAGTTATCGCCCTCACTGAATCACGATAACGTGGAGGCAATCCTGCAAAATTCACAATAATTTTTAGATCCAAACCCTAATTTTTAGATCCAAACCCTACCCAATAATAATTTAGAAAATAAAAAAAAATTGTAGAAAAATAAAATAAGAACACCAAACATTTGTTATGCTACAAAGAAAAAATAAATTGAGCAAAAATATGATTGGAAAAAAAAAATAATAATTAGAGGGGAATGGCATACCAAAAAGCTCCCTCTTGAGATTCTCTTGCATGGTATCATTGTTGCAGACAAAGATGTACCCACCAATGGTCTCATTTCTAGGCAGAGACTCGGCCGGCGGAAGCGTCTTAAACCTCTTATCCACGCCACTCTTGCCATCCTTGTTATTGTCATCGCCGCCGCCGCCGCCGGATTTCTTCTTACCGGGATTGCTGTTGCTGTGGTTCTTCTTCCCAGTTTTCGCGCCATGAATCTGATCTTCCTCGTGGGCCTTGTTCTTGTACGGCTTCAAATTCATAAAGTTGTTGTTGTTGTTGTGAATTGCAGGCTTGGAGTAAATCCCCTTGTTGAAACCGCCATTGAGACCAACGGCGCTATTCTGTGACCCGGCAGCGCCGAGTTTCCACCCATCGTTGAAAGCGTTGTTGAAGTCCGAAGCTTTTGGGTTGAAGCTGTTCCATCTGTTGTCGTTGAAGTCCGAAGCTTTTGGGTTGAAGCTATTCCATCTGTTGTCGTTGAATCCGTTGTTCAACTCCGAAGCTTTCGGCTTGAAGCTGTTCCATCCGTCGTTGGAACTGCCGTTCGCGTCGGAAAACGCTGCTTTCGGCTTCAGATTGTCGACCCACGAGTCGTTGAACCCGTTGAAATCGGACCCTTTCGGGGTCAAATTAACTATCGGACTCACTTCTCCGCCGACCTTTATATCGAAATTCCTCCTCTCATCAGGCCTCTTGCTGTACGAATTGCTCCAAATCGAATCGTTGATGTTCAGATTTGCGAAATTGGAGCCTTGGACTCGAAGCTGATCGCTGAACTGCCAAAACGACTGGTTGTTGTTCTCCATTTCTGTATCAAAATTCGATTAAAAAACTACAAATCGCGATCTGGGTTTTAGAGAAAACTGAAAAAATCGATCTGGGTAATTGAAAGAATAGAACTTTATGCAGTGTGCACGGAGGTTCAGAAGACTGAGTAGATAGAGAAATAGAGAGAAAAACAGGGGAGGTGAGAAAATGTGAGGGGAGAAGTGTGGAGTGGATTGTTAAATAAAGGGGATAATTTATTTACTATTGGGATCGTGAGAGGGGAAATTTCTGAAAGAGTTAAAGGGGTTTGAAGATTGCGTGTTGATTTGTCAAAGGCAGACATATACAAATATTTTTTTTTATCAACTTTTTCGAATGGAAATTGGAAGAAAATCGCAAAATAAAAATTTATTTTCGTGAGATTATTAAGTCTGAACTAAAAAGGAGGGGTGATGATGTTAGGTGATGACAGCATAAACGCGTTGAGATGTGGGAGATGATGTGGCAGATGGAGAGGAGGAGAGAGAAAGTGAGGAGTGAGAGAGAGAAGAAAGAGAGAGGGTTAGTGTTTGAGATTTGAGAGTGGCGTGGGGTTGGATTTTGTTGCGGTTTCTAGAAGGTGTAGGAGATCCGGTGGAAATTGGGAGAGTTCATACGAGTGAACTTGTATTCATTGCTTGGGAGCAAAGACTTGGACAGCATGGAAAATAGACGAGGAGGACGCGTAATAGTGTGCGTATGTATCAAATGTTTGACTTGGCCATGGGGTTTACAAGTCTAAATCAAGACTCTACACGTGAAGGGTTTCATTTGGAAGCTAAGATACGAGGGATTGTTATCTGGTGACAGATTGAGAATTCTAATATTTAGTTTCAACTAAGGTACATTAAACGTTAGTTGGGTATCGGACTGCGGCCTATCGTCTATGTGTCTAAACTCTAGACATGGTTTGGACATGATTTAGCAAACTAGACAGGTTTAAATAAATTTATTATAACATATAAATGAGTGTCTATTTACCTTAAAAAAATTATACTTGTATTATGAATTTGTTATTATAATTGGTTTATCATTACATGTAACATACAAAAATATTAGAATTTTTGCTTTAGTATTTTAGTGAATTTGATGACATGAGATGAAAGCTCAAGTGATCATGAGTTTGTAGTACCTTATGAAATATTTTTCAGATGTCGTAGGAATTTATAGTAATTAAAAAAAATAAAGGTGTTCGACAAAAAAAGAAGTGTCAAACATATAATATAAAAGTATTGGTTGAGTAACACACTATAATTTTATTAATTAAAATGCTATTGTGGTATAACATGATTGGGTAAGCCCATCTCCAAACGATTCGGCCAAAGGGCCATAGGGTTGAAAATAGCCCGAAATGATACGAAAACCGTCTCCAACTTAGGGCTAGGCCAAAGGGCTCGTGGGCCCCACCAGGCCAAAAAATGAGAAAATGGCCAACCGGCTGGCCCAAACCAGCCAACCCTGAGCCGGTCCAACCATTTGTATCCAACGGATAGTTGCTGACGTCAGCTAGTAGTTATATTTGAATTTTTTTTTTACATTTTTTTTTCAAAATTCTTTTTAAAAAAATTAAAAATTCTATTTTTTTTCCTATAACTTTCTAAGCCATTAAACAACATTAAGTAACATGAAACAACATTAAACAAGATTAAACAACATTAAATAACATTAAGTAACATTAAACAACATAAAAAAACATTTAACAACATGAAACTTAAACATTTTTAAAAACATTTAACAGCATAAACTGAAACGCCTACTCCATGCTTCTTTTGGCCCAAAGATGTGTTACTCACACATCGACATGTGGCACTTGAAATCTGAGACGTAAAATTATTGAGATTCCATCTCGAAAAATTATTGACAATCCATAACGTAAAATTATTGAGGCAATTTGATTTAAGTAACCATAGTAATTCAATTAAAGTAATAAATTATGTTTGGCCCTATGGCCCTTTGGTCCATTCGGTTGGATATGGTTTTTTGTCACAGGGTTATGTTTGGCATATGGCCCTCTGACCCCTCGGTTGGAGATGGTAAGAAAAATGATTTGGCATTGTTCATTAAAATATTAATTTCTTGGAAGGCTATAGGGCCAAAGAGATCCCTCTAGCCCTCATTCGGTTGGAGATGGCTTAACAATTAGTAAAGAAAAAGAAAAATGGGGAGTTAATCACATGGGAAATGAAAGAGAAAGTCTTTCTTCTTCGTTGGAACCAAGGTCCAAGAAGCTATGGTGGTCTTCTTTGTGTTCCTTTTTGTCTAAAATTAGATATTTCTTCTCAGTTCAAAACTTCTATTGCACTTCATTGTGATCTTCTCCCTTCCACCACTTGCCCAAATTGTTGGGTGGTCCTTGGAGATCCTCACATACGCTTCTTTGTACTTACAGGTGATCCTAGGACCACCCAGGTCCATGAATAGATTCGCCTCAGTTGTCATCTTAACATATGGTTACTATGTGCATTATACATCTTAAAAAATGTATGGTATTTTGGAGTATGATATTTTTTTAAAGCTTTTAGCGATTGAATTTTTAATAAAAAAATATAAAAATAAAGATCTTACAGTTTTGAAAGTCAGAAATATCTCCTACTTCGGATCACTAGAGTTTTTATTTTTATTTTTATTTTTATATTTTTACTAATGAACTAAACTTCACGCGTGTAGAAGGCATTTTTTGAACTACAACGTGCTACGCGGGACTTACACGTTTTAAATGTATTTATATGCGTAAATTGACAAAAGGAAAGTTAAATATTTGAAGTAAATGAATAATTTTAGATCATGCTAGAAGAAACCCCTCATAAACCAATTAAAGCAACTGAATTCACATAATAAAATCGGTTTCTATAGAATTTACATTAAGAATAGAGAAAATAATTACATTATTGCTAGTCCATTGTGAGGCTAAGCCCACCCCCTCCCCTTAGTGTAGATAATATCATTTGTTAAAAAAAAAAACAATTATTTGACAATTAATTTAATCACATTATTATCCGCATGCAAAAGACTTTTTTTTATAAAGAAAATAATTTTTAATAAATAACTGATTGAATCACATTATTGCTAACCTATTGTAAGATAGTAATTTTTTTTAAATTTTTTTTTACTAATTTATCACCGGCACTACGCGACTCTTAAGATATTTTAAACACAATATTAATCATTTTCCTTATTTTTTTATTATATTTTTCTTTCCCCTAAACCCTCTATGCCGCACCCTCTCTCTATATGGCCTCCATAATTGTTCAGTAAATTATTCCTACAACACATTATCAGCACGCTCTTCACGCTGCGCTAAAGAGAGTTTATTCTTCAATCAAAGGAGTATTACGTTTTAATTATTCTTTTTATGATTAATTAATTGTTTTATTGAATTGACCTACATGCTATTGATTCAATTTTTTTTTTCTGTATTGAACGTGATACAACGCATTGGAGATGCAATTCGGGCTTTCTGCAAAAGATCTTTTACAAATTCAAAGGCTTTTATCGTTTTCTGCCAATCAGGTTCGCTTAAAATAAAGTACGGTATTTGAAACGACCTTGAAGCATGAAAACATTCCCCATGATGCATGAACCCCCTATGTTTATATTTACCTTCCGATATATATATATATATATATATATATATATATATATATATATATATATATTTGTTTCATAGATTACGCAATTAAATTGCTATGTGGAATTTGTGAGTCAAAGCATATAAATAAATTAGAAGCATATTTAGGGTTTTTCTAAACCCTAGGATTCGAAAATTTTGGGTAATCTTTGGCATCACCGTGGATGGCGTTGACAAGTTGGACCATTTGCGCAGCCCTTTTTTTTTTTTTTTTTTTTGGGCCTGCTGCTCCCTCTCGGACAGAACCAAGCCTCGGCTTGGGTTTCATGTCGCACGGGCCTGCAACCCTGCCCCCTTATCTCGGCCCACGACCTGCACACTGCAATCTTTATGGTTGCTAGACCCTACACATGCCCAGGCCCGTAACAACTGAAGCCAACCCATGGGGTTGGGCTTCTTGCGCCAAACCTAAAGGCCAGCAACCTTGCTAGGCCTTGACCCGTGCCACCCTATTGGCCCAACATGCCAGCCTACACAGCTGGGCCTTATCCTTTGGAGCCGTGGCCTGCAACCCACATCTGAGCACTTCCCTTGCTCACGACACCCAGCCCAAGTATTTTGGGGCTATATTTTCGACCCAATAATATTATTTTAATATTATTTAGCTTCTACAATCAACCCTGTATGGCCCGATTTATTGAATTAAATAAAAGCGACCTGCAATCCATTAATCTGATAATTAATCCAAAATTATTGGCCTGAAACCCACTTTTGGACATTAACGATTCAATAATTTATTTTCTCTTCTTTGAACCGTTGACTCACTTTCGTAGTCCTGAAGCACTCACACTTGAGTTCCTAAAGAAACTCAAATCCACTACACTTAGTTGTATATTGCATTCTGTGTTCTTGCAGGAACCTCTCTTTTATGAACTGAACGTTCATAAACTAAATTGAACCTATAGTTTCAAATTTAGTGCCTTTGAAACCCGAAGTTTTCATAAAACAATACACCCATGAAAACCCGACGTTTTTCATGAAAACCATGTCTTAGAACTCGAATGTTCTAACTTTGATGCTTATGGATGATTCATTCCCATAGCACCAATCACAATCTTGTTCCCTCCAATTCAGTGGATTGTCGAACCGTCATAAGTTCGATTTTCCTAATTTGGACGTTTCTATTAGAAACCACTTAATGTGGGGTACAAGACGTGAATCTCCCATTGACTATTAAGTAGCTGAGAAACCATTGTAGCCAACAATGGCAAGGAATAGCTGAATAAGCCTCCGCCATGATCTTCATTCGAAGACTTATGCCCGAAGCATTACAAATGGAAATGCCTCCTGATCGAGGATTACATGGCTCTTTGGCTTGCTTCTACGGGCCATCTAATCATGCAAGAAATTGCCTGAAGCACACTATGATTACGTCCATGAATGAGTACAATTCTGAAGTTTATAAATTCAATCGAATTTTGATTGGAGAATACTTTTCTCATCCTTCCATGTTTCTAACTTGCCCCTGAAGCGGCAGTGTAGAAAGCGGAAGTTTACCAAATTCTCAAATCTGATTACTATGGTAGAATCAGGTTCTGCCAAGGTGTGGCATCATGCCTGAAGCGTGATCCTTGGCACCTAAGACCTAAAACTTCAAGAATAAGGGATAGTATTCCCAAACCTTAACCCTGCAGAATCTACTTCTGTCTCGATGGAATAAATCTTTGGTTATGCACCTGTTCATGCCCCTACTAATGTTGTTAAGGAGTACCATTCTAGTAGTCAAAATGTGAGACTAATTTTGCTCCACCAAACATCGTTGGAAAAGAAGAATTTTGACATGGCTGGCCTTGTTGGCCAAATCCCCTTAGTAAACCGCTTACTTTGTGAACATTTTTCCATGTTCTTGGATTCAAGTTTGGTGTATGTTTTACTTATGGATAATCTTATTGATATTGTTCTCGAATATAAGTTAATTGAATCATGTTTCTTAATACATGTGACCAATTCAATTAAACACGTGATTAGGTAAGAATGTGGGAAAGTTAGTAGTCTGGATGAATGCATACTACGCACACTAACTTTACACCTAAATCACATCTCTAACAACGACTTCTAGTCTATCCAACCTGATTCAGAGCAATGGCACGCTCCTCGTTGTATGAATGGAACTAAATCACCATTTAAGGGACCTTAAATTCTCCCTGACGTTGAGTTTTTATGGATATTCGAGATGATAATGATCATAAATGAAACCACTACAGAAAATAGAGTGAAATATCTTTGCACCACCTCCAAAAATGAGCCTGAAGCTTTGATTTGGGGTCAATGGGTTGTCTCCCAACTTGGGCACACGCCATATGTGGCCGGCCTGGAGGTAGGTGATTGAGCAGTTTACTTTCTTTGGCACGACCTTTTGGGACACTTAGGTCGACCAATGATGCTACGACGCATCTTCTTACCCGAAGTAAGGATCTTGTGCCTACAAGCACACTTGCCAAAGTTGGTCATTTGTGAAATTTGATTTTCTAAAACATCCCTTGCAAAGATACGAACCGACCCGCTTTTCACAGTGGATTCAAGGGAATATATGTGGACTAATCCAACCAAAATGCGGACCATATAAAGACTTATGGGTTTGGTTGATGAATCGACAAACTAGGTCACATGTTTGTCCACACACATTACTGCTAAACTTCTTGGTCGATTAAGGGTTCACCACCCTACTTATCCCTTAAGGTCCGGGAGACTGGATAATGCCAGAGAGTTTATATCGACGGTTTTCGATAAAGTATTACATGTCGTTTTGGGTTTCTAAATGAACATCGAATTCCCATGTTCACCCCAAATAGCCTAGCCTAGTGATCATAAAGCGCAATTTAAATGATCGCCCAAATTTTGGTAAACGTACCAAGTTTTTGGTTTCTGCTAGGGCTATGCAATCCTTGTACGCAGTGATGTTGGTCCGCCTTGAGGCCCATTGCCACCCAACCTATATGACGTTACAGTTGGTTATTGGGTACGAACCTGACAATTTTCGTATTTACGCATTTGGGTGTGCATTCCATGTGCCAAGTTGCACCGCCGCAACGCACCACCATAGGTCCTCAAAGAAGGATGTGTATCTTTTGTCGATCATGATTCTCCTTCACACTAGCTCTCTTCGAGCCTTTGCATGCGATCTCTTTACCGTTCATTTGCGGGTTGTCACTTTAATAAGAGTCTTCCCGACGTTAGGGGGAGATAAGAACATCAATGTTCCTGTAGAACGACGCGAATTTGCGTGGACGTTGCCCACTATGTCTCATCTCAATCCCCATACCACACAAGTGTGATAAGCAAGTGCGATGAATTCTAGATTTCAGAATTTTGCTCCAGACGCATTCCTCTGATCTAGCTAAAGTGACGAGATCATATACCAGCTACAAACATGCCTGTAAGGATAGACGTACTTAACGGACGTTGAGTTAACATCCCTAAAGGGTGTGCCGCCCCTGTTGGACGGTTTGGACGCCCCCTGTTGGACGGTCCATTGATAGGTAAGAGGGCTCCTCTCGTAGCGTTTCACACTAAGCAATAAAACTACCTCTCCCTATGGTCGAGCTTGTTTTATAGCCGGGGGTCTTGAAATTACATATATGAGAAAGTTCACCTTTTTTTGGATTGGTATTTTCGGTATGAAATGTCTAGGCTTTTTTTTTTAAAATGAAGACTCAGTAGCTTTAGCAAACGAAGAAAGCGTAGAGGCTCTGCCTGATCTGATCCCCGGAGATGGAAAAACTTTTGACCCTGGCCCCAGCTTAACCACAGCGGATAGCCAATCAATCTGTCTTGGCCTGGAGCACGACAGATCATTCGGTTCGTAGGATTCACTTCCCTGGAAGAGGAAGACACGACATAACAATGAATCTAAACTCGATCGCTGTCTCAAATCATTTCTATCTCATGAGATTAATCCGGATTACTCCCAAGACTTGAAATTCATGGTCCAGTATACTAGTTTGGGTGAGCTAAATGGAATTGAAATGAGATTACCATCGATGATGTTTTCACTTATATGGTTGCTACCGACATAAATAAAAAGCGACGATATTGAACCGTGTTCCATTGATTAAGTGACAACGTAGAACTGATTGGACAACTAAAGTTACAATCCATATCAAATTCCCTACCAAAGTGTGTATTGGACCTATCGTTCCTACACTACCCAAGGTAACCCTGTTATGTAACAAGTGGGAAATGAAGCGTTATGAGATGAATGAAATAGTGCGATATGATGCACGCCTTACGACGTAAGGTTTCTCTCAAAACGTCCTGTGATTAATAGCAGCATTATGAAATGTGGTTAGTGTTTCTCCATGGGGATATAGACACAGAGATTGACATTGTCACGCCCCGAACTCGGGTCGGTAATAAAAACTCGAGCCCGAATCCGAAATGTGAGTTAAAAGCTTAATAAATAAAAGGAAATTGACACGGGCTGGAAAAATAAACTCCTTTTATTAAAAATAATTCATTATTCTCAAACAAATCAAGAATTCTTTACAACCTACAGTAAATAGATGAATAAAACTTTCTGTTCTCCAATCTAATATGATATCATCTTGCCTACTCTCTTGAATGTCTAGTCGTAAACCTGCATAACAATAGAGGGGTGAGCTTCAACAGCTCAGTAGGGACATAACCTTATCACAGTAAATTGACAATATTAAATTAAGTGTTATGAAATCTATATCCAGATATCAAATTATTATTGATAATAATGCATGAGTGCAATGCAACCTCTTCGGTTACCCCCATTAATTTATATAATAAAACACACGGATCTGCACGTCCCATACCATGCATTTTACCCTAGCAGAGGTGGTTCGAATGTTCTATTATAGAAACTAACCCCCGTATGATATCCCAAGATAAACCCTTTTTGCTAGTCATCTTATCTAATTCATTGATCTCCAGCCCAAATCACCCACATCGACAATTCCCGTCGATATCCTATTCTACTGTGCACATCGGGCTCGCCTGGAACTGGTTTCACAATGAATAGATTCAACTACACAAAAGATCCTTTCCAACTACCCTCATTTCCTGAATTCCAATCTTAACACTGAAATTCCCACCACATCAACATGAATGATGCACAAATAATATCATTTTATCTTTCACATGCATCCCAGTATATTCTCAACGAATAACATTTCAGCAATAATTCTATAACAAATAACAAGTAAACACTTAACTAAAGCAATTAGCCAATTAAATCCAATCATATAAATTAACCAAAAAGATCAAGAATAATTTAGGGCTTCACGAAATTTAATAAAATCAATTTCCGTAAAGGTCTGCCTTATTTCCTCTACCTAGATTCCAAAGCTAAAACAAAGATCCTCGTCAATGGCTAAGCTCCACGTACTTATCAACGTCACTACCGAAAAACCCAAACTCCATGCACTTGAATGAAGTCCTTGATCACTCCTAACGCCATCTATTTCTTTTACTTTCTTTTATTTTCTAATCTCTCTCTATATATATGTGCGTAGGTATGCATAAAAGTATATGCACACATATATATCATATAGTATGCGTACAAACATATCGTTATAAATATAGACACTTATATATGTACACACACATGAGCTGTAGAGCCTGCATTGCATGCTAGCTCTCCTTCCAAAACTAAATGGACCTTTGCTCCTATTTATAGGAACCTAATGGCGGCAGAAGTTGTTCTCATTGGTTATAGGTTTCAACTTCAATTGCTACTCCACCATTCCACGTTAGCTATAGGCTTGATTAGTCATCAACTTAGGCTTCAATAGTCATCACCTTAAAGTGCTTACTAAGCACTATAAGAGCCCTACATGATAACACCTAAGCTACATACTTTTCACCAAACAAACTAATGATCAGATTAGTGTCCTTAGGTTGGCGTGGTAGGTAAAAACCACGTGGAAAACTTAGCCACTCAATGGATGCCATTTGTCATCACTTCCCTGGTCCAACTGTACATCATCTTAAAAAATTTATCTTAGCTCTAAAAAGTAATCCGAAAAATACTACGAACTCTTAATGATGTCTAGTATCTTCTCATTAGATAAGCACAACATATATATATATATATATATATATATATATATATAATATTTCTCTTCTTCGATAACAAAAATCTTGAGATCTTACAATCCACCCACCTTAAAATAAATCTCGTCCTTGAGATTTACTTAAACACCGATTACATGACAAGTCCATAGTTTTCACCTGTGATCGAACTCTAATTTCTAAGTCAATCGATAGTTGCATGTACCGTAACAATTCATCCATTTTTCCAAGTCAAATTCGAAATCTTAAGCCACTAGTTACTCGTGTTCATATCCAGTACTTAGTTGAACACACATAAATCTCCAATAAAATTGTGGGTACCTTTGCACAATTTTCTTAGCATGCTATTTGTCATATTTCTTATTCCATAAATCAACGGACATTCCACTGTAGAGAATCAAAGATCCGGTGGCCAGTCGGTCCCTTAACTCGAGCGAATGGCAAGGATTACATGAATAAGAAAATAAACAAATAGCTAATACTTTCCAGTCATTATTCTGCAAGTGCATTTCACTGAATAGTGAACTACTCAACAAATGTAGATGTGTTCAACCACAGTCGCTAAGTTAGTTACATGCGATGTTGGAGTGAGTGGTTTATGTAATGTGTTCAAAATATTTCTTATTTTCTGATAAACGAAAACCATGAACTATTGTGGGAATTTCAGTGTTGAGATTGGAATTCAGGAAATGAGGGTAGTTGGAAAGGATCTTCTGTGTAGTTGAATCTATTCATTGTGAAACCAGTTCCAGGCGAGCCTGATGTGCACAATAGAATAGGATATCGACGGGAATTGTCAATGTGGGTGATTTGGGTTATAGATCAATGAATTAGATAAGATGACTAGCAAAAGGGGTTTATCTTAGGATATCGTACGGGGGTTAGTTTCTATAATAGAACATTCGAACCACCTCTGCTGGGGTAAAATGCATGGTATGGGACGTGCAGGTCCGTGTGTTTTATTATATAAATTAACAGGGGTAACCGAAGAGGTTGCATTGCACTCATGCATTATTATCAATAATAATTTGATATCTGGATATAGATTTCATAACACTTAATTTAATATTGTCAATTTACTGTGATAAGGTTATGTCCCTATTGAGCTGTTGAAGCTCATCCCTCTATTGTTATGCAGGTTTACGAACTAGACATTCAAGAGAGTAAGCAAGATGATATCAGATTAGATTGGAGAATAGAAGTTTTATTCATCTATTTACTGTAGGTTGTAAAGAATTCTTGATTTGTTTGAGAATAATGAATTATTTTTAATAAGAGGAGTTTATTTTCCAACCCGTGTCAATTTCCTTTTATCTATTAAGCTTTTAACTCACATTTCGGATTCGGGCTTGATTTTTTATTATCGACCCGGGTCCGGGGCGTGACAGACATGTAAGTTCCCGAAGAATTACATGGACTGGTTCAAATAGTTCCAAACCACAGAACACCCTCTTAACTCGTTTTGAGGCGTTCACTTATGGATTAAAAAATTCGACGGATGTGGTATACCTGTCTACATGATTATTTGATCAGTCAGGGATATGAATGAATGCTCTTGCGTGTCTATGAAGAATTATTCCGAATTGCTAGAGTTACAATTTTTGTCGTTAACACGAATCTCACTAAGACTTCGGAAGAGCTTGAGAAAACTGACTCGCACTTGAAGACGAAATTTGAGATGAAGGATCTTAGGAAAACTCATTTATGCCTTGACCTGAAGTTGAAGCATTGTTCTGATGGTATTTTGGTCTACTAGTCGAACTACACCCCGAATGTGTTACCTTTGAGAATACCTTTGATCGTCCATACGTTATATGCAAATGAGACCCTTAAAGATATTATGGAATCCGAAATTCCATATCTAAAGTTCAACTTTGTGCTTCGTTGTACTTAGCTCATTGTATTTAGACAGGACATCTCCTTCACTGTTGATCTATTGGTAAAGATGCAGCACCACGCCTACACGCAACCACTGAATTGGTATTAAAGACGTACCCTGAAGGTACTACGAATTTGGGCAAATCAAATCCCGACGCATCTCGAGCGGATCTGACCCCCCTGATCCTCGGAATGATGCTTGCCTTGTTGTTATGCTGACGCAGGTTCCTTATCAAACCCGCAGAAGTCAAAATCCTCGAATGGTTATGTCTTTACCGTTAGGGATATCGCAATATCTTGGAGGTCCATGATATGACCTTAGTTGCGAAATCTTCAAATCATTCCAAAGACTCACCTCACTTCACTACGCCACAAGTGAGCATGGTTAGGTGTTCTTGTTAAGCATATTCGAAGTACTTGTTGTGTTTTCATCCATCGTTGAGTCCCAGCAACGATCCATGAAGATTATGCTGCATGTATCAACCCGATCAAGTCATGATACATCAACAAAGTCAACACCAAGACATATTGCGTCTACATCTACATCAACAAAGCATCAAGAGATTGAAGTCATGCAAGCCGATCCCAGACAACTTTGCCGACCTCTACACGATGTCACTGCCGAAGTCAACCTTCCAGAAGCTTGTCCGAGGAATTGGTATGCCTAACTATTCATATGCAATGCTTGTAGTTCTCATTTGGAAGTTATGTCAAACTCAGGGGGGAGTATCCAGAAGTATACTCACTTAATCTTAATGTACTCTTTTTCCCTAAGATTAGGAGCGTTTTTCCCACTGGGTTTTTGCTACCTAACTAGGTTTTAACGAGGCATCCATCATGTGCTGATCATACCCTTGAGAGCTCTTCTACTTGCGTCCTAATGACGTATAGTTTTGACTTAATGCAACTTCTCACTTTTCTCCTTAGACTATGGGTTTTTCTCCCAACATGGGTTTTACTATAGCGAGGTTTTGTGAGTTTTACTTTTTTATGCTTTCTTCCATTGATCTGAGATACACATTCGCTCATTGTGCTGACGACTTCATCAACTATACTTACTTCATCACTGAAGACCTGATGCGCCATTTACGCGAGTATTTACACATTCAAGGGGGAGTGTTGCAGTCCTATTGGAATAGGAATGTGATTGTGTAAATCCTATTAGATATGGGAATGTATCTTATATTCCCATTAGGAGTAGATTACCTAAACCCTACTACTATAAATAGAGGCACAATTGGGTGAGATAACAGACACCCACAATTACACATCTCTCTCTTCTTCTATCTATGCCGCACCCTGTCTCTCTATATGGCCTCCATAATTGTTCAGTAAATTATGCCTACAACAAAGATAACATTATTGTTCATTAACATTAGCAAGAAAGTGAATTTACTCCCTTTTTCTGTCTTTGTACTCTTCGGTTAGTATTTTTCTAATAATTATGTTTGATTGACATAACACTAAGGTTTGAAGAAAAAAAAGGGAGAGATTTAATGTTTGTTGGGCCAACTGATTGTAATGATCCTCGTCACTTCACACGAGCCTTTATTTAGCGACCGAATTTTCTTGCGTTATTTTTTTTTTCTAACATTCCTCGCTTGATATAGTACTTTGCAGTTAGAACAACGACTTAAAATAATCTCAGGATTGGTTTGTAAATACTTTTAAAATAGTTAAAAACGTATGTTATGAAAATATTTTTTGAACCAATCTTTAATAAAAATGTAAGTGAATCTTGAAAGAGTATTTGAAGTGCTTCATACAAGAATCACATAATTGTTACTTATTGCAGCAAGCACTTAGAATACTTTTGAACTCAAAAACATTTTCTCTAAAATCTTTCAGTCATTTTAAAAGCACTTTTAAACAAGCCTTTAATAGTATTCCAGTCCATTTCTCTTTTGTTTCTCTTCCATGTTTTGTGGAATATTGAACCATTTTTATGTACCTTTCTTTCAAATATCAATTAATTAGCAAAATATTTTCACCATTGTTTTGTACCATTTAAGGTCCCCCTCTATTTTATTTTTGAGTTTTTGGTTTCCGAGATAAGATTAGACAATCTAGCACTAAAGAAAACACCCCTCACACAAAAGGGTTTCGGCGGATCAAATAAGGTTTTGTCGCCTAATGTTTTATCAGACATAAATTCGTCGGCCAATTTTAGTCAGACAAAGTCGCCACTAAATGTTTGCCCAACGAATATTAAAACTTTATCAGACAAATATTGTGTGTCCGATGACAATTTAGTCGAACCAAGTGTGTTGGCCAACTTGTCCCGACGAATATAAACTTGCCCGATGACAACATTTGGTCACTAAAACTCATTGTTAAGTTGGAATGTATCATAAATAATGAAAATCGTACAACTTGCCCAAAAAAAAAATTCCACTATTTCGTCTAACAAAATTGTATTTTCAGGAAACAAAGAAAACAAATTGTACTCAACAAAACAGTCGTGGGCAAAGAATTTAAAGAATAAATAAATACAAACACATGCTCGACGAAGGTATTGGTTGGGCAAACTTTTTAATTTATTATTTTAATTATATTAATCTCAAAAGAAATAGGAATATAAAATTATTTCATTTATATTAAAACTGAAATATTCATACAATTATACTGAACTTGAAAAAAAAAATTATTATTGATGGCGCATGGCCTCTAAGTACTCCATCACCAACCATTGTTGTCTGGAAGACGTCCCCCTTGCAGGCTGAGAGCTAGATGAGGAAAATCACCCAACCATAAGCTTACTGGTTAGCCATATTTGCCCTTGATTTCCCCTGTGAATAAAAAAATAATTTAATTTAAAAAAATTAAAATTAAAAAAAAAACAAAAAATTGAAATGAAACTTAAAAAAACTTACCAGAAATTCCCAGCAATGGGAATGACCATTGAATCAGTATCACTCGTCCATCATTTCTACAAACTCTTGGAGGGGGGCGAGGGTTAGGTCGGTCAGAGCTTCAACTGGAGATGCACAAGTCATGTAGTACTTATGCAGCTCGCATTGTTATTCCTTAAACCGATCAGTCCACATCCCCATTATTTATTCAGACATACCCTGCTCTTCCATGTTGATCTCAAAGTTGACCAGAAATAGACAAAACAAAAGTACTACTTAACCAAAAAAAAAAAAAACTATACTAAATTAAAATAATAAATTAAAAAAACCGCACTTATAGAGATCTTTGTCATCTCGCCTCCTTTGCCTCGAGGGCGAGCTTCTTCCATGTAAAGGCTTTTATGGTGCACTTGGTGCGGATGATAGCTTTAATGTCGTGAGTCAATAGGCGATTGACTCTGACATCTGCGCGCCGAGTAAATGGTTCGTAAACACCCTAATCATGTCTTGCGTTATGCGCTGGCCACAGGTGAACAACAGCTATGACAATATCGCTAAGCGCTCATGATTAAAAAGGCCTTTTGTGCGATTGAAAGAGTGTGCAAAAAAGCCAATAAGAAAAAATCAAAGGAAAATTTTGGTTCGAGCATTATAAGCTGAAAAAATACTAGTCTCTACTAGCAAGAGTTGGTCATAATTATGAGAGCAACTTTTATAGAATGGATTTACTGCCACAATGACGTCTCGATTCAAAAAGGCATTGTCATGTGAGTATAAACTTAAATAGAGCAATACATTATTGAGTTGATGACGTCACATAACAATAAATTCATTATCTGCAACTAGTTTTAAAGCTCTTAATATGAGGGTTAGGTTCAAACTTATGAGTTTGGAGATGGCCTTTATGTTTTAAAACCTTAGTCATAACCTATAAACATGCAGACCTACACTATGATGTACTAATAAGATTGTATCTAGTGATGTGTCCTTGATTTTATGTCGATGTGTTGATGTTGTAAGATTGTACAGAGCATTTACAGAGCACTAAGTCAGCAGTTGAAAACAAAAGTATTGAAATATTAGCAGATCCAACCGCCAACAAAATTCTGGTCCTTAAATCTGCATAGGTGGGAAAAAGAAGGGTCCAGTGAGATTTTGAATTGGATCTGCATTGGACCGGGCCCAGCTCACTGAAGTCGACTCGAGTCAATACGCGAAACTGGAAGAAAAAATGGACTAAGTGCAAAGAAGAATGTGGCTGCGCCCAGGTTCGAACCGGAGACCTTCAGTGTGTTAGACTGACGTGATAACCAACTACGCCACGGAACCGTTGTTAACCAATGGCCTAATAGTCCGATATAATATGAAAGAGCAGTAGAGAGACCTGTCCCAGGGCTAGCCCTAAGACAGTTGGCGACTTGGCGGTTGTTAGGATTTCATCTAAAAGGGTTTGAAGTACTTATGATAAAAGTATAAGTAAATTCTAGAAAAATAATTGAAATGCTTTTTGGAATAAGCACAAAATTAGTGTTTGTAACGACCTAAGATTTACTTCGGAAGCTAATTACTAAGATAGGCCCGAATTCCTTTTCTTTGTCAATTTTCAATAAAAGATTAATCTTAGTTATTTTATGGCTGCATCTAACCTTCTCGTTAGACTGCATGCGTACACTACTAAGGGATCCAGCCATTCGTAGTTCACAAATTAAATTTTTAATTCATTTCCAAAAATCATTCAAGTGACTAACAAACACTAATTAGGTTCAAACAAATGAATCACACCAAATGCATAACAAATATAGATTCAGAATATTGAAGAACTTTTATACTTGGGCCGAAGCCCCCACGAAAGGGCCGGGTGGCTGAAGTCTTTCGAGCCTCGTCGTTCGTCTGTCGAAGGTCAGATGACCGTGGTTGTTGTCGGGTTTTACTCCTTCAAGGAAGGGCTACCAACCCCAAGTGGTGCGCCATCGTGATTGTTGCCGGAAATGGAAGTGCCGGCTCTAGGGTTTCGTTGGGTCCAAGAGGTTCTCGTGCTCCATTCATCAACACATGATAACCCATAGGTGAAAATAAGGTAAGGGTTCGACTGGGTTCGAAAAGATGAGTAATTTGACACCGGCCCCGTTGTCAACGGTGGCCGAAGTAGAGAGATATGGTCTGGTCGGGTCGGCGGGTCACTTGGGATCCGGGATTGGCCAGTCGTTTCCTCTCTCTTTTCCCCACATTTCCCTCCGTGTTCTCCTCTCTCCTCCATCCATCTGATCCCTCTTTCCTCTCCTTTCTCTATCTCTCTCTTCATCACAGCCACACACGTGGCACTCCCATTGCTCCAGAAAATCTAGAGCCTTCCAATTTAATGGCAAAAATGACTATTTTACCCTCAACTTCAATCGTTAATAACTCATTCATTATAACTCCGTTTCACGAACGGTTTGCGCCTACGCGTTCGTGAGATCGAGCTCTTTCCAACTATGCCAAGAAATATTTAAAATATATGATGATAAAATACATCCTCGAAAAATTACGTTTAGTCAACGTGGGACCTTTTCGTCATTTCACTTTCCGATAAAAATTTCCACATAATCATATATTTTAAAAATTTTAAGGGTATTACAGGGTTTTTGGTAAAAATATTTTTGAAACCAATTATTAGTACAAGTACAAATAAATTCTAGAAAAACACTTGAAGTGCTTCCTGAAAAAAGTACATAACTGATACTTCTTCTAAAAAACACTTTAAGTACTTATGAAACCTAAAAATATTTCGTCTAAAAGCGTTTTCATGCCCAATGCTCTACAAGACTACAACCAAGAAAGAGAAAAAATAGGTTAGACCCGTTACCCGTCCATTAAGTCATTTAATCAATTGACTTTGGAAAATTAATGCAACCAACATCAATGCATCAAATTGGATATTATGCTGGACTTATTCCTCATGCTTAGTTAAGCGAATGCGACTAAGTTGTCTCATCTACTGAGCGAAGTTACCGAGGCCACGCCTCTCGCATGTAATGCGAATCCAAGCCTGCGTGTGCCTAAATAGTATCCTTGTTGATCGGGACTTTTTTGCCATGTGATTTGGGCACAAAATATGTTTATCTTATGCATAAACATTTGGGTTTATATCACAAATGGTCCCTGAAATTGACCCCATCAATCATGATGGTCCCTGAAATTGAAAATCGATCAATGTAGTCCCTGAATTTTAACTCGCGAATCAATGTCGTCATTTTGTTAGTGTTCCGTCCAAATTAACTTTAAAAAAAGGTTAGAGAACCAATTTTTCATGGTAAAATTATCAAAAATAACCCTGTTACTTATAATTTTACTTACTACCTCTCTTTTCTTTTTTCCATCTTCACTTTTCTCTCCATTTTTTCATGGATTTGGTGCTAAAACTAAAATAAAAACAAAAAAAAGTGGTTCTCTAACCTTTTTTTGGTCATTTTACCATGAAAAATTGGTTCTCTAACCTTTTTTCATTGTTAATTTGGACGGAACACTAACAGAAGGACCACATTGATTCGCGAGTTAAAATTCAGGGACTACATTGATCGATTTTCAATTTCAGGGACCATCATGATTGATGGGGTCAATTTCAGGGACCATTTGTGATATAAACCCTAAACATTTTAAGTATCATTTCCCCCTTCTTCTCAAGGAAACGTATGTAGAAAGTATATATAACAATTTTTTACACTTATTAACCTGATTTGAAATAATATGAAAATAAAGGAGGTTGGGTCAACATGTTAACTAATCGGGTTGGTATCAATACACACGTTAAGAACCGGTTAATCAAGCTTAACCCATTTCACCCGAATAAGAAAAAAAGTTAGTTTGATAATTTTAAGGGAGCTTTAATGAAAAGGTCCCGGTACTGTTCACTTTTAACCAAAAACCACTTTTTTACCTTTACCTGACACTATTCACTATACCTTTAAAAAGGACTTTTCATTAAAAGGGAAGTTTTTTTGGACTTTTCATTAGTTTTCCTTAATTTTAAACCACTAAAAAACTTAGCATTATGGCCATAGTATTTACTCTCACATTAGTGAGATTAAAAAATTACAAAGCGCATAAAAGATACCAAGGCACATTAAAAAATCATAAAATTAATTTACAAGTATGAAAAAATATGCAAACGCTCATGATTGCATCCTCTACGCTTTGACGATTGGTATATCGTCGTTCGGATTTTTAAAACTACAAACCCTTATGAACAGTGTTCTTAGAGGAGTTCAAAATAAATAAAGTTCATAATGATTCATGTATAAGTGTGAAAATAATATACGAGCACTCATGGTTGCATCCTTTATGTTTAGACTATGGCTGCATCGTCGTTTCAATTTTTAAAACCTTCCAAATCCTCATAATAGTGTTCATGTTTGAGTGAAAAATTAATAAAAATTAATAACATTAATGTAGAAGTGTGCAAAATATAAAAAGAAATATATACAATCACTCATAATGACAACCCTTTACACCTTTCGTGAAGGGGTTAACTCCAAAATTTGACACCGTAATCCGTAAATCTGTCGTTTAGGCTCTACTCTTCTCATCGGATTTTGTTTTTCATATTTTGTTTCTGAAAACATGATGTGTTAGTGAATGCATAAAAATGAACAGTTCGGATCCTTGATGTCATGTTTTGATGTTCACAGTTAACTGAAATATGAGTCGATGTTATATAGTTCATAGAGACTTTATAAACTGAGAGCAATATTTTCACTAACCATAAAAATCTGAATATGATATCGATGATCCAAACCATTCATCTATCTGCATTCACTAAAAGATCATGTTTTCAAAAAAGAAAATCTGAAAAACGAAATTTGGTGAGAACAATAGAGTGTAAACGTAAACAACAATGACGATTAAATTTAAATCTATGGTTTACGGGATTATGGTGGCAATTTTGGAGTTGACCTCTTCACAAAAGTTGTAGAGCTTGTTGATAGGATTTTTACCGCTTGCAAAAATAGAGATAAAAGTGTGGATGCAAATTTCCGCCCTCTCCTTCTTGGACAAAATTGCACCTACAAAACAATTAACACCTTAGGTCAAGACCAAGAGCCTCACGCGCCCATGATGAATGGGAGGGCTTTGGCCGAAGAACCTCCGATGCCAAAGTTAGAATTTTGAGAGAAAAGTGTTTGGAGAATTTAGAGAATTTTGCAAGAGAGTTGGAATCGAGTTTTTTGGAGAGAATGGAGAGCTATATATAGGGATATGGCGGGCCCTATTAGGAGAATAGGGACCGGCCATTTGGGGTATTTTTTTGGTGTAATTTGTAGTTAATTAGCCATTAATAGATTAATTAGGTAATCAATCCATTAATTGACTAATTAACATAATTTTGGAAGAAATAATTTGGGAGTTATGGAATAATCAATTAGCTAATTAAGGGGAAATGAGGTAGAAAATATATGGAATGAAATAGGTTTTGGAGGTTACCTTCTAGAAGGGATTTGATGAGGATGAATGAGATAGGTTTTGAATTGTTACCTATTTTGGGCACTTTTGACTTGGTTGAGAGATGATTGCCCGCTGCTCGCGCGTAGGAATCCCGATATGCCTCAAGGGTATTTTTGTTCTCTTTTATCCAAAGATCCATGTGTCGCGTTGTGATTATTTTTGGCTCCACAAAAAGCACTTAAAAATACTTGTAAGAGAACAAGGTAGTTGTAGTATAAACGGCTCAAGTAAGGTCGTTTCCACATGGATTGAATGAATAATTTGTATTTAAACTAATTCTTAATTAACTATTTAAAACAAAGTTTGGAAAATGTTGATTTTGTGACTTAAAATATTAAACGAATTAAAAAAAACAATTAAATAAATCAACTAGAAAACAATTTAATTTAAAGAGACACTAGGATTCCACTGTCACCTTAACAATCCTACGTAGTTCTTCCAATTACTTATGAATTACCCATGCATATTTCGAAGGTTAGGTTTTCCTAAAGTATGTCTTACTTGGAATCTCCAACATGGAGCGTATATCTAACATGCAACCCGTTCAGACGTTCGGATCAAATATGAACATGAAAACCCTTTGAAAAACCATGCAACCCTTAAGACATAGTATTCATCTTAAGTGAAATTACAATTATTAACCACAAGAAGCCAGCGCCAATTTCAGGGAACCTTCCAACCAAAATTGCATCAAATTACTTTTCTAAATATCTTAATAGTCGCGAATCACTAAGATAAATAGATAATTTAAACCGGTGATTAATAATTCAAAAATTCAAAACATGCATGCATAATATCATAAGCAAAATGAAAAGAAACTACATATTCTTGTTAAGGCTCGTGGCCTCACCCTAGCAAAAGAGACTAGTTACGAACAATCATAAAATAAAATATTATTAAGAACATGAAAAGAAAACACTCGTAGGTAAAAAGTCTGAAATTCTCTAAAGTAGCGTGTCTCTCCTCTTAACCCTAATGGCTAAATATCCTTATTTATACTACTACAAAATAAAACCCTAAAACGTCTTAGAATAAAACTAGGAAACATAATAAAATAATAAACTATAGCAAATAAAAGGCTTCCTATTTGAATTGAAATTCAGACTTCTACAAAAATCAGACTCTTGACCACCAAATCAACTCCGATTTGGTCCCAAAATTTCTATTTTGAAAGTTGAAGATGTCCCTACAAATCCTGAGAAGGAATCTTCCTCAAAATATGCCATTTTGACCTCCAAAATATCCAAAAGTTCAAAAACGTCAATTTGGGATAGCTGCGCGCTAAGACTTCTTTTCTTTGCCATGGTCAAACGACTTGGTAGAAAAATCTGAAATTTTGATACAATCATCTTGAAAGACTCATGAATATGCTCCAATCGGAATCACTCCAGAATTCGTTCGTTTGATTACTTTATGATGCTCAAGAGCAAGTCAAACGTTATACATTAGAAATATAATTCAAAGTATCAAAATTTACACAAAATAATCAATAAATTAATACTAAGATTAGGGTATAATGTATATCAAAATATTGACTCATCACTTGTCATTACGAGCGTTTGTATATTTTTTTTTTTTCACACTTCTACATTATTAAAAAAACTATTAGAAAACCTTACTACAAAAATAGCCGTAGGATTTAATCTCACTTATGGAAGATTAAACACTTACCGATGAATTCTTTGATCTCATTTACGTTTTTATTATTATATTTTTAATTAATTATTTATTGATTAAAATATATCTCATTTAGTTCATTTTAACGGTTATTATACAACACGACATGTTAAGATATCATATATGTCATGAAAACGACACGAACACGAAAAACGAGACACGAATATAAGTCTAGGAGAAAGTAATGTTATTTGGAGAAAGATACTGTGGAAACAATTGACAAATAATGTGCATAGCAATTAGGTAGGCAGGCAACATTGTAATAAACTACCGCAGGAACAGGTAAGCATTTAAGGGCAAGGTACCCAGAACCACAACAATAATAATGTCCTTCCTTCATTGAATACGTGAATTCTTCTTGTAGAATATTTGAATTCTTCATTTTTTTAGGTATTTGCATTGAATAAGTCGAACCCCAAGTGGTTGTTTGTGGTGGTTAAGCGGCTGCAAAGAAAAAAAATGAAACCAAAACCAAAAGCAATCGAAGGACTCTTTTGCTATCATCGCCCTCAAAACGAGTTAGATAGGTGGCGGATTTTCCAACCAAATTATTTAAAGCCAAAACAAAACAAAACCTCTCTTTGTTACCTCCTCCAAATCTCTCTCTCTCTCTCTCTCTCTCTCTCTCTGAGTTTCCTTTTATCTATTAAACCCTCTTCTTGTTTTGGAAAAATAGTTACAGAGAGAGAGAAAAGAAGAGGAAGAGGAGAGAGAGGAAGAGAGAAGAAATCATGGCTGGTATTGCTGGTCCTTGTTCTTCTGGTGTGCTGTTTAGATCAAGAGAAGCTAGGAGCATTAATGGAGCTTCCATGGCACAGTTTAATGGGCTTAGGCAAGTGGAGACCATGCATATGCCTGTAAAGGGTGACAAGTCAAATGGCTTGGGTTTTACCTCAGGTAAATAAACTCTCGTCTGCTTTTGTCAATTTTCCTTTTTTTTACCTTCTGTTTTTATGATGCAATGGCATTATAGTTACTATGAGTGATAGAGATTAAAAATGATATTAAAGGAAGTGGGGTTCCACTATAAAATCAATTAGCGGGTAAGTAGGAAGGACTATTTTCAAGGGAAGGGCTAAGGATATTCCTTCCAAATGCAGAAATGAGTCTAGTAGCTGACTATATGTGTCTATTGTTGAGAGTTGTCCCACATCGGCGAGGGACAAGGTTTGCTATGTGCTTATATGGTCTTAGGCTACTCCTCATATTGTCAATTGATTTTATGGTGGAATCTCAATTTCATCATGGTATCAGAGCGGGTTGTCCTCGTGTATAGCCAAACGGCCACACGCGCTCCACGTCACCCAGTTGTTGTCCACATGTAGGCTTGAAAATTGGCCACACCTGCGGGGGCGTGTTGAGAGTTGTCCCACATCGGTGAGGGAATAGGTTTGCTATGTGCTTATATGGTCTTGGGCTACTTCCCATATTGCCAATTGGTTTTATGGTGGAACCTCAATTTCATCATCTATGACACCTTTCCTAGCTGTAGTGAACTTGAGATGCAAGCATGGTTGGATATTAGTTTAGTTTGTTCCTAAATTGGTTCTCAATTTACAATATTGAAAAGCTTGTTACTCTATAAATATGCTACATTGGTCCATCCTTCTGGTAATTCTTCTGTTTTGTGCCTTTGCTACTACTATAAGTTTTATCTTGAGAAATTCAGTCTGGTCAATCTGAAGTTCTGAACTATTTATCAAGTTTATTTTTGTTCGAGTTTGAGGCCTATACTCCAATCTGACAACATAACACGCTTGATATATTGCAAAAGAACTTACCTTATCAACTCATTCAATTAATTCGAATGTCCTCTTCGCATTGTGGGGCATTGGTATTGGTTTGGTACTTTGGTTAAGGATCAGAGAAGTGATTTTTCTCAATTGGGTGTCCAGTTCTAATCTAGTTCTCCATTCTCAGCACCAAAATGCAGGACAATCAAGGCCATGGCGTCTTCAACTGTTTCTGCTCCCAAAAGAGAAACAGATCCCAAGAAACGAACTGTAATAACAGGAATGGGTCTAGTCTCAGTTTTCGGAAGTGACATTGATACATTCTACAACAAACTCCTGGAGGGAGAGAGTGGGATCACTCTAATAGATAGGTTTGACGCTTCAACCTTCTCAGTTCGGTTCGCTGGACAGATACGTGATTTCTCCTCCAAAGGCTACATTGATGGGAAGAATGATCGCCGTCTAGATGATTGCTGGAGATACGGTATTGTTGCTGGCAAAAAGGCCCTTGAAGATGCCAACCTTGGACCTGAAGTTCTCCAAACTGTCTGTCACATTCTTACTTTCTGAAAAATGCATTCCAGGTTTTCTTGCCCGTTATGGCTTTGAACACTTATCTGATACATTGATTTTTTTGTTTTAGCAGATGGATAGAACAAGGATCGGAGTGATTGTGGGGACTGGCATGGGAGGTTTAACAGCTTTCAGCGCTGGAGTTGAATCTCTTATTCAAAAGGGATACAAAAAGATTAGTCCATTTTTCATTCCTTACTCCATTACCAACATGGGGTCGGCTTTGTTAGCAATTGACACTGGCTTAATGGGACCCAACTACTCTATCTCCACTGCTTGTGCCACCGCAAATTACTGCTTTTACGCAGCTGCAAATCACATTAGAAGAGGTGAAGCAGATATAATGGTAGTTGGTGGAACTGAGGCTGCAGTCATGCCTACTGGTGTTGGTGGGTTTATTGCTTGCCGGGCTTTGTCTCAGAGAAACGATGAACCCCACAGAGCTTCCAGACCATGGGACAAAAATCGTGATGGTTTCGTTATGGGAGAAGGTGCTGGTGTACTGGTAATTAAAAAAATGATAGATCGTTCTTCTGTAGTGTGACATTACATATGATTACATTGTGTATCTGATGCATGGATCCTGGATCTTACTGAATATTTTTTGTTTCGTTGTGTAAAGGTTATGGAGAGCTTGGAGAGTGCATTGAAAAGAGGAGCACCGATAATTGCAGAGTACTTAGGAGGTGCTGTGACGTGCGATGCTCATCACATGACTGATCCTAGGTCAGATGGTCTTGGTGTATCGTCTTGCATAACCAAGAGTTTAGAAGATGCTGGAGTTTCCCCTGAAGAGGTAAGAGCATTTGGTGTTCTCCAAAACCAAGGAAATTTTTATTCGCCAATTGATGTATCTATGGCCATTCGAGATTCTGATTTTTTTTTTTTTTTTTTTGTGGACAAACTATGATCCACAGGTGAACTATGTGAATGCTCATGCAACATCTACATTAGCAGGGGATTTGGCTGAGTTTAATGCAATCAAAAAGGTCTTTAAGGACACGTCCGAGATGAAGATCAATGGGACCAAGGCAAGAACCTGAATCCCATTTACATATTTACTCTCAAAGAAATGATTTAGTAACTCAGTGTGACTATTTCCCACTTAAAATTCGGCAAGACAGATTATTTTTATACTGAACTTATCACATGAAAACAGGTCATTCTAATTATCTTTTTCTTTTTTCGTGTTTCAGTCAATGATCGGACACGGTCTTGGAGCTGCTGGGGGATTGGAAGCCATTGCAACCATTAAAGCAATCAACACTGGCTGGCTCCATCCTACAATTAATCAGGATGTATTGCTTTTTCTTCCCCACTACATTCATTTTCCCCTGCTTTTGCTTCACTTTTTTCATATCAAATTATGCTGTTTTAATTCAATACTTACTAATACTTGTGGTTCGTAGGACTTGGAGCCTGCTGTTACAATTGACACTGTCCCGAATTGGAAGAAGCAACATGAGGTTAACGTTGGTAAGTGCTTTTACACACTCTCATAAATATGCCAAAATATAGTATCTGAGTTCCTTGTCTTTCAAGATATGTAGTTTCCTTTGGCTAATCAAAGATCTCCCACTTGCAGCTATTTCAAATTCATTCGGCTTTGGCGGACACAACTCCGTGGTTGTCTTTGCCCCTTTCAGTCCCTAAATAACATTCAAGCCATGAAGAAAAGAAATATCTTACACTAATATTTCGCTACTTAGAACCATTGATTCGGTGATGTTTCCATTCTCTGAAGCATACAAGATGAGTATGAGGATCAAGTGCACTGCGAGGAGTTCTCAAGCTCATGTAGCCCTTTTCAGTGTGCAAATGATCAGATTTAATGTGAGAATGAAGTGCATTGTCAAGAGTCCTCACCCGCATGAAACGGATTTAGGGTTTCTACATTTTTTTTTCCATTGAATAAAACGTGAAATCAACTTTTTATTTTTGCTGTTCTTGCCCCCACAGTGTCCTGTTTGCTGATTTTTCTGTTTGTAATTTAAGTGAATTTTGTATGGTGGAGTTCAAAACACAATTGGCCCAATAAAGGACTTGAATGAAATTTCTTTCACCTTATTCTTTGTCCAAGTTAATTGCCATTGTTTATTCAATTTGAATAAAACTAATATGTATTAGGAACTAACATTCTGCTAAGCTCCAGAAATTAAATATGACCATTAGTCATATAACTTGATATTAGAAACAACGAGAAAATATGCCCGCGCGTTGCTGCGGGAACCTGTTATTTCAGGTGTAATCGGATGAATGAAACACAGTTAAGTTGAATAAATTCAACACAATTGACAATGCACACCATATCCAACATGCATATTCAAAGAAAATATGTAAAGCAGAAATTTTCTCTTTTTTGAAATGAGTTTTAATTGATAGTCTCACAAACTAATTTACAAAAAGGAAAGCTAGCCGTGGGTTACTTTTCAGCAATATTCTCAAGACTATTATGCCCCTTACCTAAGACAACAGTCAGAATAAACTTATTTTATATACAATGCAAGCCAAAAGAAGCAAAACCCTCAGCTAAAATCAAATGAACTTGCCGAAAAGATCCACGTGTGAAGTTATATGAGAGAAAGCTGAAGTTATAATCCTCCAATGGTGCCCTGCAATTGCAGTTTCATAACTCAAGCCCACATGTGAATAGCCAATGTTTTTCTTCTGTATGTAGAACCAAATTGCACTGCATATTCCTATGAAACAACTTGTGGCTGGTTTGTCCAAGATCTCAAAAACCAATGGCCTACCCATCTGTGCCAACCCTTATTTCTCAAGGATGTTTTGAACTCAACCTATACTATCCCAAAACCACAACTTCCACAACTGTAGTAAGCTGTAGAAGAATGAAGACCACTTTTGCGCTACCAAACATGGCATGTATACAGCTCCTTCAAAGTTCATAAATCAAAGGGCTTCCTCAAAACTGCTTAACTGTTTTGGAAACTCAGAAAACAGTTCATAGGTTTAGAATTACCCAGATCAAATATCTTCAATAAAATGTGATGATTCACAACACCCACCACCCAAAATGTGCACAAAACACCAACCCTAGAAATAGGAAGGGAACTTTGGGATTCAATCCGAAATCACCTCTCTAACGAATTTAATAAGTTCAGGGATTAGGTTCCTGAAAGATAATTAGATCAGAGTAATTAGAGTTTTGCAGACATGGAACTTACTTATTCACAATTGTATAGGGAGTGATAAAGGTCGAAAAGACTGATTAGAACCATAAAATGTATGAAAATAATAAGGGAAAATGTAAAATTGGGGAAATTTGTTAAGAATTGTCGAGAACAATCTAAAATTAGGGTCCCCAAATCAGTGAAATACCTGAGTAGTGAAGTGAGAAGAAGGCAGATGCTGTGCTGTGAAGATCTGTGGAGGAAGCAGATGGCTGTGAACCAATTGAATCCTCAATGTTTTCTGGGAAACGCAGCTGGAATGTCGAGAGATGGATTGCCCCAATGGGTAGGGCATTTCTCTTAGTCCTACTGCATTCCATGTCCAATGTTGAGACAGATAGACAGATGCTGGATGGTCAAACAGTGAATTCGTTGGAGATAGTTGGAGTAAGGTACACCCATTATGTAGAATGTATGTTTGCCCAATTTGTATTGCTCCCCTACAGTTGAGAATTTCATATGCAGAGCAAATAAATGAAGACGTAGTTTTTAAGTTGACGTTTTCATCTTTCAGTACAAAGCCTAGGAATACAAAATTTTGCCCATGGAGGGGTGCTGAAAGATTATTTCATGGAGTTACTGATGAAAGATCTGGAAAATACTCTTGTTTTCTGCAATAGGCGTGCAGCAGCCAAAGATAATATGATATTTATTTCGTAGCTTACAAAAAGATGCAAACTTTTGCTATACCATTAAAAACCAGGCTGGTGGCCCATAATCTCTAAGCAGCCAAAGAAGAAAAAACAAAAACTAAGATATTGTATGCACGTTTCAACTGCCTTAGATAAAGCAATGACAGACTTGAATGCAAAACCTGCAAAATTGGGCAATTAGAAAAATTAATTCTTTTGATTATGAATATTCAATTAGATTCATTTTAAATAAGAACCAAACAAAAAATGTAGAAGGTGCCCAGTTCTTAGTCTCTTCCATTAGATTCATTTTAAATAGGACCCACTGCTGCTGTTTTTTCGAAGTGGGACAATCGGCTCCTAACATTTCCGCAATAGAAAACTCTTAACATATGATTATATATCAGAATTCACAAACAAAGTTAGAGAAAACATGATGATTATTGAGCTAGTATTGAATAATGGGTATAAATTTGAAACTTTTGGATGCTCAGCCTTGTTTCCAGATGAAATTAAGCATCCCAAAAAACGAAAACAAATCAACTTAACATAAAAGTTTGTATTACCCACCTCAAATCGACCGGACTGCCACTATGGTATTGAACTTCTTAGTCTGGCCAAGAAAGGCCTCTACCAGCAGAGCATGCGACTTGTCCTCAACTGGAAGATCAGAAAACTCAGCATGATTTAAGTTTGGATCCCTTATTTTATTAATGGGAAGGCAAGTAGCATTGTTTAGAGAAATTCTCTGCCCCTCGACTGCAATCCGAAGGGCATAGACTTCAGATATAACATTGGTATCTACAGCTTCACCATAAGTGTTGCAAAGTGAAAGCAACTATTACTATTGTTAATTATCAATCTGTTTGGCCAATTCATTGAATGCACCACCCCAAAAATTTCACAATTCATTGAATTTACATACAATTGAGCAGGGACGAAGCCAGAAATTTCTTCTAGTGGGGGCAACCGAAAACAACAAAGAAAACCTTATTATAGTATGGTTATACTCAATATGATATTAAGGATGGTTTCAAATGATGATGTATCACAATTCCAATGTTACAAAAATTTCAATATAGTAGTGGAAAGTGGCAAAGTGATAAGAAAAATATAAATACATGATAGGCGAGAGAGGGTTTTTTCGGTTTGAATGATAGAACAAGAGCACTATTGCTCATATAATATTTGATATGGTGTATAAGTAGAATGAATGTATGTTGGATATTAGATACATATATTTTATTCAAAGATAACCCGTGTATATTATATAATTGTACTATGTAACTAAACAAACGAATTACTTGAGTGGGGGCATCTGCCCCCACTGAGCATTGGCGGAGGCACATGAGGACTAGAGTAGTCCTAGGCCTACCCTAACCTTAAAAAATAAGATTAGTATTCTACCTATCTATTGCTTTGCAACCCTTCTCAACACTTAACACAAAAATCCAATCATTTATCTATCTTTTCATCCAAATCTCATCCCAAAATTAAGTATAATATATCAAATGCTCATTATCACAAACCAATGACATTAAATTAAGGGGTGTGCTATCCACACACCCCTTGTTAATTTATGTCCGTTGATCTTCTTCAATTCATCCGATCTGACGGCCGAAAACTAAAAAGGTGTGGGAGTAGTAAAAAGGGGTGTGTGGATATCACACCCCTAAATTAAAACCCATTATTCACTTTTAATTAAAAAAATCGTCTTTCACTCATGCACTGGCAGAGCTATTCCCCTTATCCTTCTTGAATTTCATATAGTTAGCCATTCCAAATCCCAAATTTATTGAATAAAGAACAATAAGGTTTGTGAAACTCTATTATTCTCTATAAAATATTTGTTTCTATTCTATCCTACCTCTTCCTTGAGTTTTAGGGTTTGCAATTTTTTTATTAATGTTCTCTATTGAGTTTAATAATACTTCAAGTAGTATAGATGACATCATGCAATGGTTTTAAAATATGAAATTCATCGAGAATAATTATAATTACTATAAATTGATAAAATTATCATGCAATGGTTTCAAAATATGAAATTCGTCGAGAATAACTATAATTACTATAAATTGATAAAATTATCATGCAACGTCGAGAATAATTATAATTACTATATGTTAATTCTGACTACTTAATTATTTGGATATATGTTATGATGTTTTGCATTAGTAAGTTTATAATCACTATTGGTTTAGTTTTCTTCTATACTTGTGTGAGGCCCCTCCTCACAATAAATCCTGTCTCCGCCACTGCCACTGAGCCTTCATTGGCTCCGTCCGTGCAATTGAGAGAAGTACAAAACAAAGACATCGGCAGAAAATTATCACCATAAGAATTTCACCATGAAAATTCTAGAGACCAAAATCCTTGTTAACAGAATTTAATCACATTAAGAGACATACACTTTCGGTTCCAAAACAAATTTTCCTAAGCAAATTAAACGCAGAAGAAAGGGGATAAAAGAATTATCCAGAAAATACAGGAAATGGTTCTATTTTTATAGGAACCAAACCACAGATAAATTAAATTAAATTAAAACATGGCAATTGAAAACCCCAACAAAGAAAAAAGAAAAAGGGAAACGAAATGATCATTGTTCTAAATGGGAAATCAAAATTGAAAAGAAATCCAACACAGAAAACCAAAATGAAGGGGGGCTTTTGGAGGAATGGGGAGAAGAAAAGAATCAGCTGAGACAGAGAAGAGAGCTTCCCTCCATAGTTGAGGTTTAGGTCCGTGGGAGAGGAGTCCTAAGAATGCAATCGGAGCTTCGGGTTTCAGGAAGCAAACGGAAGACGAAGGGCAATTCCATCCCCCCACCCCTTCTACAATGGTCGACACGTGCACAGACTACTCTCGGTGGTTTCTAAAACATAAGGGCACATGACAGAAATGAATGAACTCAATTCCAAATTTCCAATACTCTAAATGTTTTAAGGTATATACATCATGAAAGTCTTATGAATAACTAAATTATCTGAAGTTCAAGATGTTGGATTAGCTACATACAGATTGGAGACAAAACCAACAGATCCAGGCGTGTATAGCTTGCAGTGAATAATGTTATCAATTGTTTTAGCAGTGTCACCAATCTTAAAAGCACCAGCTTGAATTCCTCCAACAGTAGCTGGGCCAATGACAACCTGGAAAAGATACGATAATTAAAGTTAGCATCGCCAGTTCATTTCCCAGGTTAGTGAAATTAAGATGACTTTGCTTCAATCGTGTAACCTTGTTGGTTGCGCGTGCATATGCGATCAATTGCTTAGTGTCTGACTCAGGTACACCTTCAGTAATGATTGCCACAACTCTAATGGTTGGTTGCTTCAAAGCAGCCATGGAAGAAGCAGCAGCACTGCAGATATATCAACATACATTCATCGTTAGGTACAACCATAGAAGTTTCGCACTCTAAAACACTACTCATAGAATAATCACTGATCTTCTGTATGAAACAAAGTTGATAAAGACATCAGCAGTAGGATGTGCGGCGCATGATGCTTCAATGCTGCAACAGTTATCAACCCAAAGGTTAGACAATCTCGAAACAACATATCACAAATAGTAATCTGACTAATAACATGATTTGAATATATTGGATATGGAAAATTAAGATTAACCAAGCATACATGCATAAACTAAAGGTGCACAAATTTGCATTTCTGCTATCGTATTAAACTATCAATCATAATGGCCTATGAGGAGTGTTAAAAAAGAATTAAATCTCAGACAGAGACCACCAATTGGTATTTAACCTCACTTCCAGAAAATTACTCAAAAAACAATGAGATAAAGAGTTTCAAAAATATGATGCATATTTCAATCGAGCCTCATTAAGAACAGAAAATATAGCAACACAAAGCATAACAGAATGTTTCTGCTACCGTATTAAACTGTTAATCATAGTGGCCTATGAGGAGTGTTAAAAACTAATTAAAATATGATGCATATTTCAATCGAATCGATGCATATTTTAATCGAGGCTCATTAACAACAGAAAACACAGCAGCACAAAGCATAACAGAAAATTTGAAATGGAAATGGAACCTGCAATAGGGTTTTTTCAGAAGCAAAAATGGCATTACGGAATACAGAATCACATAGAGAATCAGAGACAGAGAGAGAGCGGAGTAAGCCGATCTGAGCAAAAATAAAGAAAATGTGCTTTACAAAGTAGGAAAGGATGTTGTTCAACAAACTAAACAGTCAATAAACTATCTGTAAATTTGAGTCAGTGGACACACCAACTGAAAACAGTGCATTACCGTGGGGCACACAGCATGTATATACAATGAATCATTGTATTTTTAGCAAGCTAAAATAAGATCACACGTTAAAATCTCTATCATTTTTTCAGTGAAGCACCGCAAGTTGGAAATGAGTAAAATTTAAATTGAAAAACATTAATCTAACATGAACAAATTTAAAAGCAGAAAACCATTAGAATCTTTACAGAAATGAACTAATCCCACGACCCGAGTTTTTGAAATTTCCAAAGAAAATAAATCCTTTAGCAATTCAGAGAAATTCGAGGACCAAATCTGATTAAATTCTAGTTAAATGAGCAAATCTACACCAATTAAATGAGAAATTAAAAACAGTTTGAATCTAAGAAATAGAAGAACGATCACACTAAGACTCCCAAGACGACTATATTCAAACATTTTAGAGACGAAATGAGCTCAAAAGTTTAACATAGGCAGGTCAAATACCTTTAGTAAAATGCAATGATTCACCAATCTGACCACCAGAAAGGAGCACACAACACCAATCCGAGAAATAGGATCTTCGGGATTGAATCCAAAATCACCTGGTCAATGAATTTAATAAGTTTAGGGATTAGGTTGCTGAAAGATAATTGAAATCATAAAGAAACCAAAAATAGGGATAAAATTCTATACATGGAAAGACAGTGAAACCTGCGGTGAAACAATAATGGCCTTGCGCTAATAACCATCAATAACCAATGGGTCTGTGCCTTAAAACTTGTTAATAATAATTAACAAACAATGGCAGCAACCTAACAACAGAACTAACAGCACACTAAGCATCTACAAACCATTAACATTATTTCTCGAAATTTCTTCCCCAATTTCATCGATGGCAATTTTATTGATAGCAATTTTATAGATGGTCTCCTAAGCATCTGGAAACCATTAACATTACACCAACTTAAGACATAGCAATTATACATTCCACTGTTATCGTGGTCATACATATTCAAAGGATGCCACAATTACATAGCCAAATCCAGTCCTGAAGTGCGCAAAAAAAAATGTAACAACAGTCATGAAACCACCGTAAATAAATATACCCAAAAGCCAAAGGGCCAAGTGCTCCATCCAACGATCCAAGTTCCTGAAAACCGCAAACACAGCAAATCCATTAGCACTAACTCATAGAATAGCGACGAAAATAATAGCTCAAAAATAGTGCTGAAATTCCATTAGCACTAATCACACACTGCCGGAACAGAGATGCTAGCAAAGCTACACCAATTAAATGAGAAAGACTAAAAACCACAAACAGGAAAAATATAAAAACAGAGTTATCAGACAGGAGGAAACTGCCAGAATGACACTGGCAGGTGTAGAGAAATACATATATACTCAAAAATTAGAAGAAAAATAAACATGATCTTATTTGTAACAAACAGGAAAAAGAATACAAAGAAGCCGTGGAAAGCTTCAACGAAAAAAAAAAACAAAGAAAAGGCTCAACTTGTAACCACACTTATGGAGGTAATTACACATGTAAGTTTGGAAGTCATTATACCTCCTGTTAGTTTCTCATATCCTCGCTTGGGCTCCATATGGAAAGATTTTCTTGACAGTTCCTTCTAAAAGTGTTCCCTCCTTAAGGCATAACAGTTCCTGAAACATTATATGGCAAACCAATGTCAGTTCTTATGAAAATTAAGATCACAGAATCTCATAACAAACAATGAGAGAACATAGCAAGCAACAAAAAACATGAATAAATTAAATGTTGAAATCCAACTGACCTAAGCTTCCTTCTCACTCAATACCAAGTCATTCTTAGCTTCGTCTATTTGAGTAATCTGCACATGCATCCGGCAACCCACCTACACCATTAGGAAACAACATGTGTAAGAAGCAGATTAACAAATCAAACATATGCAAGAAGCAATATCCTCGCACAAATTTCAACTTACTTATTTTGTAATAAACACAAAGAAAACTTGTCATTTTCTCACTAACCCTTTTCTGTTCATTTTCATTTTCACTATATTCCTAATTAAACAAAACTATAAATCAAACTGAAAAACTATAATCTGCTCCTCTGAAGAATCCAGTCATAAACTGAAAAGCATTTTTGAAGCACAACTGTGTATAAATAGCGTGAATAGTTCAATTACTGATTAAATTTTTCCATAAACATATCTTGTTCAGATATCCAATACAGAGATTATATTTCAGCTCAAAAAGTATAATCTCAAAACAGAGAGAAGGAAAAAAGTGACTACTTTAACATAGACATGTATATATGCTCACACATATAGATATGGCTATAGAGATGCCTATACATATATTTAGACATATACTTGGGTATATATGTAAAAAAGGGAGTGCGGGAGAGAGAAGCAGCCAAAACACAAAGGCACAAATACAGAAAAAGTTAAAACAGAGCTCAACAGAACATGCTCTAGATCAATCCTCGCAGGCATCTGTGTACCAAAAATAACTTAAAAAAAGGGCAAGTCCTAAGCATAACTGAATAGTTCTTAGGCATAATGATGCAGTTCAGTCTCTTGAATGAGCCACTGATATCACTGTGACATCAACAGAGATCAAGACCTAGGCACTGAAGTTTAAATATCACAAACAACATGATCAATTTTGAAAATTGGAACATGATGGTTTTGACGTATTGGGTGATCCAATACAAAAACTTTAAACTACGATGTAGATAGCTTCAGCTGAGCTACATTTAGGCAAGATTCAGGTAACCAGATTGAAACAACAGAGTACAGATAACGAAATGCAACATAGTAAAATTCAAGAACACGATTCAAAGGATTTGAACTATATTGTGTTGAAAACTCACCAAAAAGCGATGGTTCCAGAGCGGTAGTGGTTAGGGTTCTTGACTCCTCCAGTTGTGGGTGCAGATTTTATTGCAGCCTATACAAAAACCATATATAAACAGATTCGTTAGGAAATAATTAAGAGTGCATCATATGTGAATGAACAAAAACCATATGCATAATGTATTTAGAAGGATAAAAATAACTCAACATTTGATTCACAGGGTGAGGACAACAACAAATAATAGGGTAATGAAAAAAAAGGGGCAAAATGCATACAGTTTGATTTCGGCAGAGAAGCTAGGACACTGAAAGACCAACACAACAGGAAGAAAAACAGAAATGAAGAGGAAGTGGTATTATTAGACAGTGAAGAAGGCGGCACAAAATATATGTTTTTCGGTTCCAATTTAATAATTTAAAAACAAATCTTTCAGTCCTAACTAAAAGTTGAATAACCCAACCAGAAGGAAAACAAAGCAGGAAAAAAAAACAGTTTCTAAGCAGGTTCAAACCAGAAACAGTGAAAAATGGGAAAAATGGGTTCGAAAATGACACTTAGCTTTGAAAGAAATTGAAGCTGCCAGCTGGGAGAGATCCTCATCAATGCTTGCAGAGATAGCTTCCAGCTGGAACCAAATCTCATAATTCAACCCTCGGTTTGGGCGTCCCTTCATGCCTCACCGCCTCTCTAAGCAGACCTCACCGCCTCTTTCTTCTCTCTGGCATCGCACGACCCCTTTCTCTTCTCTCTGCCATCGGACGACTCCTCCTCTCTCTCTTCTCGCTCGCATCACACGACACCCCCTGCTCTTCTCGCTGGCATCGTTATAGGCTAGGCCTGCCCGTGTCGGCCATCCATCCGAAAAACCCAACCACAAACAAAACCCACCAACCCAGTGACAGTCCAAACCCGCAAAAGCCCATACAACCAAACCTGAAGAAAAAAAAACCTAGGCAAAATCCTTAGAACAATGGCATGTCCGTAAATAGAGTGAAATTGGGATCCAAAAACTATTCATTGGTACAGTGCAATTGAAAAGCTTTCTTTAGACTAAAGTAATTAGGCAACCAAACCAAAGGAAGATATTGTAGCTTTTCCTCAAGAAATTGTTTTCTGGACAATTTTCCTTAAGAAATTAAGAATATGACTGATTATGTAGCAGATTTAGGATTAACTCAAACAATGAGGATTAAATAACCGGAATTGTTGTGAGATCAGCTGGAGTAACCATCTTCTTATTTGCCCCAGCCACCGCCTACCGGAGTCGTGGTAGCATCAGAAAATTGAGCAGGCTGCTGTTGAGGAAAGGGAGCACTGGGCAGCAGGGTGATAAGGAGCTCCGTTTAACTTAAAAAAAGAACATAGATATTATATTAGAGAACTGCCTAAAAGCTTAACCTATAAGGAAATGTGTCAACAATGTATTAAATTAGCACTCTCCCTCTTATGCCGCCACCATGGTGTAGATGGAGAGACAATCGGACACGTGCATAGTAGCACAGTGGAACTTGTGTAGCACCCTAAGGTAAGTAGTTGAAAATATGTGGGGGATGGGGGTTCCTCTTGGAACTTGAGCTTTGATACCATGTTAGAAAATCATTGCCTCAAAAGTTTAAGATATATATTAGAGAAATGACCTAACAATGTATATCAAGTTAGGGTAATAGTTCGCTGTCGAAGAATCATGGTTGTCAATTTTTATCACCTCAGTTGTTGTATACCCCAGCATAGGACACGCATATATGCATTATACCACACAAAAATGAAATTTGATCATCGCCTTAGAAGTGGTGTAATGCTGAAGGGACTCTGGAATGGAATGTCTGTGGGAGCAGGATACGACGTCGTCACTGTATCCCAGAAGGAAATTAATGTGACGTCCAGCTATCATATCCATATGAGACTAATCAGATCAGTACCGTACTGTAAGTAATGTCATGTGTCATGCCCTAATTTCAGTATGATGCTATGACGTGACATGCAAGGGAATAAGAGAGAGGGGGATCCATCAATCACAAACAAACTGATCGTGATTTGGCTGACCTAAGCTTTCGGCTTCGGCTGCTGAGAAGAACTAGGGTTTTGGCAATTATTCAACACCCACTGCTAACGCAAAACCTAGAAGATCTTGCAGCCCGTTTACCAGATGGGCCAAAATGCATAGTGATTAGTGAGTGTAAGCAAGTCCAATTAGAGGGGCCTAATGACTGAGAAAGCCATCTCAAGAAGGCATATATTTCCCATACCTTGTTTGATTAAATACACCAAACAAGGTTTTTAATTAGATTCATCTTATTTTAAATCATTACAAAATTAGATTTTATTTACAAATAAATCAAACCTTTAACAAACGAAGATGACAAAATCATAACCAACATTGTCACCCAGTTTTAATATAAGTGAGTAATTGAGGATCAATTCTCAATTTCAATCGTATATAAACTAAGACATCCAAATCTCTTCCAATAAAACTTTTCTAGACCAATTTGAACTCAAATATATGGCCAAAATTCTCCTACACTGTGCTCATATTCTAACATGAAAGTGATAAGAGACAAAAATCACCACTTCAATTCACGAAACCGCCTCTCACTGATCCGAGTTTGAGAGAAAGAGACACAACCGGGGGATCTAAGATGTTTAGAAGATATGAGAGAGAGAGAGAGAGAGGAGATCGAGCGGAATTATCGTCGACACCAGAGGCAAAGGCAAGAGTCAATATAGAAGGATTTTATGAATAATGTAATACTAGAATTTTCCCTTTATTTTAGCAAATATATATATATATATATATATATATATATAGGTCCCTTACCAGGAGGGATTCCCATTTTTTATAATGTAATACTAGAATTTCCCCTTTATTTTAGCAAATATATATATATATATATACAGGCCCCTTACCAGGAGGGATCCCTAATTTTCTAAAAAAATGGGGACACCCTCTCTTTACTGTTAGATTGACTTTAATGAAATTGTGTGGTTGAGATTAAAACACAGGCCACACAATCTCAACCACACAATTTCATTAAAGTCAAATTCAACGGTCAAGAGGGTGTCCCCATTATTTTAGAAAAATTAGGATCCCTCTTGTGAAATGATTCATATATCTATATATTCATTCTAATTTACATTCATTTCTACAAAACCCCCGGCTCCCGTGCATAGCCATCATTAATCAGTTGATTAATCATGTGCTGCTGCCTTTTATATGCAGATGGAATGTCACTCTCTAACTAATGTTTAATTATAATTAAGCAGATAAAGAAAGTTCATATTAGAAACAGAAAGAGACAGATACCTTCCAAGATACTTCAATTAATTGGGTCTTTTAAGTTTTTGTCATTCCGACCACTAGCTGCTGCAACTTGCTAGAGACTAAGGCCTCTTGTTAATCATTCACTCTAAATAAAAATTCTAATCAGGTGATGAAGTTGCTTCTGAAGCTCAATGTGTGGATCGTATCAGCACCCAAACCCAAATTCATTAATTTAAGATTGGGAGTTTAAACCATGTTTTAGGCCGACATTAAAGTTATAACTAGTAAACCCACTTGGTTGTTGGTAAACCCTAATTATATTTAGCAAGGGCTTGTTAGTTGTTATTAGGCAGAGAATTATTTTTTTTTAAAAAAAATTCTGGTTCTGAAAGTTCATACTCTTAAGTAGGGCTTGGCACGGGCCGGGCCGGGCCCAATTTTGAAGATACTAGATCGGATTTGGGTTTAAAAGAAATAGGCTAGGCCGGGCCGGATAATGAAATTTCAGAATCTGGAACCAGAGCTAACCCGATCCATTTGAAATGGGCCGGTTCAAGTCGGGTCCACGGGTCCAATAACAATTGTTTTTAATTAGAACATACTTTTTTTTTGGTCAAAACGTTCAAGTTTTATTACCAACACAAAACTTACAAACATAACGGGAGGCCCAAATTTACAACACCCACACAACAACTAAGAACCTTCAAAACACCAACAAAAGAAGAACCTAACCCAAGAGTTGAGCCCAAAAAAAAACACACACACACACACACACATAAACCTAACCGATTAAATCCTCTGTTGCCGCCAAAGCACTTTCCACTGACCACAAACCAAGCCCCCTGCAATTGCTAAAGACAAATCCCAGACAAGCCCCAGGAACAGAAACAGAAATAAATCCCTTCAATTTCATGTCGAAAATTTAATTCAAACACACATCTACGGATCTACCCCCCATTACACCAAATTCAAACATGTCGAAAACTTCATGTCTTTCAAGGTAGCCAACATACATTTCTACATTCACTTTCAGTTAAAAACAGAAAATCCATCAAACATGTGTGTTTGATCTGCTGAACAAAAACAAGAACTATCACAAGACATGCATATATATTCAAATTCAATTTAATTCAATAATAGATTTGAAATTGGAATAGAACAGAGGTCAAGATTCAAGAACCCAACAAAATCCCTTCGAGTTTGATAGAAAGAGAGACTAATTTCGAGACAGTGAGTGGGTGGGACACAGCAGAAATCAAGGAGCACTAGATCATCGACCACGATTGCATTCCCATTCCCGATTTCTTGCATGCATTCAGAAATTAAAGCCACAAAAAAAGGAAGGAATTCGCTATAAATTGACAGGAAAAAAGACGATGATGATGGCGGCGGACGGAGGAGAGATCGACATCTGAGTGAGAGGAGAGGAACCAGGAGGAGAGATTGAGAGAAAGGAAACTGAATAAATGGATAGATGATTCTGAATGACTCAGATTAGGAGATGATAGAAACGGGTCGGGCCTGAGGCCTGTTCACTCATATTTTAAGAACCGCCCCGCCCCGCTAAATTCGTAACTCGTCCTGTTTTGTGTTCTGAAATTTTGGACCCGCCCTCACCTGTATGTCTTGGACCCGTTTTCCCACCCCTACTTTTAATTCCCTTGATGTTGAAGCATCATAAGCTTTATTATAAAAGAGTCAGTGTAGTAGGATTTTATCACAAATGACCCACATCATCAAGATGGTCCCTGAAATTGAAAATCAATCAATGTAGTCCCTGAAAATGGGTGTAGCAAATCAATGCTGTCATTCTGTCACAATTTTGTCAAAAATTATGTTATGTGCTGACGTGTCACATAAGTGAGTCACACAAACCTAATTAAATATTACCATGTGAAAATAAAATATGTAAAAAATTAAAAAAAATTACATAATTAAAAACTTCAAAAAATACAAATGGAGAAACTCGGTTGAGTTGGGTCTGGGATTTGACTCCGCCACTAATCGAGTCCGGCTTGTGATGACCCGTCTCCAAAAATTAAAAATTTTATAAGTGAATTTACGGAAATGCCCTTCCAGGCAAAGAAGTTGACTTTCGTTGACTGCCATGTAAGACTCATTTTCTTGGCATATCCTTGTAGTACTCGTTACTACGAATGCGTGGGCGCAAACAGAACGCAATTTGGAGTTATAACGAAGGAGATATTAACGTTTGAAGTTGGGGGCATTTTAGTAAATTAATTAAATTCTAGAGGGCTCCAAATTTTGGAGCATGATCTGATGGAGCCACATGTGTGGCCCAGATTAAAGGAAAGGGAAATGGGCTACTGTGATGGAAAGTTAAGAAGAGAAAAGGGAGAGAATTTAAGGAATAAGGAGAGGAGAGAGAAGGAAATGACGAATGGGAAAGACAAGAAAGGAGGGTAAATGAGGGAGAGGGGAGACACAGGATCATCGGCCCGGTCCCCTTTTTCCGACCAGACCCAGTTCCACTTGAATTCTCTGGTGGTTTTCGTCGGTTTTTCCGGCGAACCACATGACCTAATCACCCAGAAAACATTCCTTATTGTTCCCTCTTTCCTTTACACCTCAAATGTAAGATCCCACATCACTTAGGGGTGTGGATCCTGTAAGCCTTATATGTATATTCCCATCTCTACCGTCTTTTGGGAGCTCACTGGCTTCGGATTTCGTAGGAACTCCGAAGTTAAGCGAGTTCGTGCGAGAGCAATCCCATGATGGGTGACCCACTGGGAAGTTCTTATGTGAGTTCCCAGAAACAAAACCGTGAGGGCGTGGCCGGGGCCCAAAGAAGACAATATCGTGCTACGGCGGAGTCAAGTTCGGGATGTGGTGGGGGCCGGGATGTGACAATTTGGTATCAGAGCTAATCCTTGGCCGGAAATGTGCCGACGAGGACGTCCCCTAAGGGGGGTGGATTGTAAGATCCTACATCGCCCAGGGGTGTGGATCATGTAAGCCTTATATGTATATTCTCATCTCTACCTAGCATGAGGGCTTTTGGGAGCTCACTAGCTTCGGATTTCGTAGGAACTCCGAAGTTAAGCGAGTTCGCGCGAGAGCAATCCATGATGGGTGACCCACTGGGAAGTTCTCGTGTGAGTTCCTAGAAACAAAGCTGTGAGGGCGTGGCCGGGACCCAAAGCGGACAATATCGTGCTACGACGGAGTCGAGCCCGGGATGTGGTAGGGGCCCGGGCCGAGATGTGCCATCAAATTTGATGGAAATTAGCCCAATTTTGTGAGAACCGCACTGGTGGGTGCGAGGGAAGTTTGTCGGTGATCCACCATTTGTGAAACAATCTCCACCAATTACCACCAAAGCACTTCACATGAGGCGTAGAACCAAGCCCAAGCAGTGGAGGAGACGTCGGGGCAAGTTTGGAGGTCTACTTAAGGACACCCAAGTTAAGGGTTTCCGGCGCGTTTGTGTAAAATTGAGGTGTTTCCCGGCCAAATTGGCCTTAGTCACAGGTATGACAATTGCTCCACTCACTAAGATCTTCATTTCTGTGTAGTTTGAGAATTTTTGGAAATAGTTGAATTTTCCGATGAGTCGGGGCAGCCGACCGAAACCCACTGCGGCACGTGGCCAGGGGTCGTCAATGCTATTTTTAGGCTAAATTAAATGTCTTGAATTCAGTTTTGATATTCGAATGACGTAGGTTGATCGTTTGAGCCTAATTTCATTGATACATGGCTTGGTTAATATATGAATCGACGATCCGACCGTTGGATCATCACTAAACTTTGATACATTATAATACGTAATATTTAAGGATCTTAGGAATTTACGGATCGGGAATCCGACTTATGGATCTTCCCGAATTGGATTTGTAAGTGCATAAAATAAAACGTTAACAGCCACTTGGTTTTGGCAATTGGCAGAGATCCAACCGTTGGATCAAAACAAAACTTCAGTATGTTATTCTAGAAGCATAATGTGTATCTTTGAAAGTTACGGATCAGAAATCTGACATGCGGATCTTCTGGATCAAGTTACGTAGAGTTATGGACCCGTCGATCTTTGATCGACGGTTGACTTTTGGTCAATGGGTCTCAAATTATCCTAGAACGCCCTTAGGGATGTGTTTTACATAAGTTACATGTTCTATCAATAAGAATTCTGAGATGTGATTTGATAATTGTTCTAGACGTCGATCGTTTGGGACGCCTCAATATTTGTGCTTGGGAGTTGTAGTGCGGACTCCAGATGAGTGGGCTTTTGGTTTTCTATATATATATATACATATATAAGCTTTACGTTTTCCAAGAATTTTTTTTAAATGGATTTACATTTTGAAGTGCCATGTCAATTGCATTACAATTTGGTATATGCATTAGTATAGATATCCATATTATTGCATGACGCTGCGGACGCCCAAGTAAGCCTCAGGATGTGTACATATTGATGATAGTGATTGCAGTGTGCATGGTTATATTTAGATGCATTTAGTGCTCATTATCCTCCACCTCAGTGTTAGTGCTCCATCCGAGGCCATGGTCTAGCCTTCACGTGATCATTCACCTCCCGCACCACACACTCACCTTGGATCCAAGGCAGGTGCCAGCCTGTCGTACAGACCACACTAGGTGGTTCTGACTCGTAGGTGACTTGCGATACTTCGCACAACTTTCACATGATCGTAGCACTTGAGCGTATTTATTTACACCCAGCCTGTCGTACAAACCACAATAGGTGGTTCCGACTCGTGTGCAGGAATTGGTTTTGAGTTATAGATTCAGCCGTACAGGTCACGTTGGGTGACTTCGGCTAACATATCATTTTTCATTGATTTATTTCACCTGGCTTACTTATTTCATTTCTGAGACACTTGACATGGCAAATACTTGGTTTTCATTACTCTTGGGTATGATTTCTAAATACGTATGTATTATTATTTTCTGGAAAATTATATGGGTTTTACAGTGAGGGGTTATTAGATTTTAAAAAGAAAGATGTTTTCAAAAACTTTGTTTTTGCCCACTCACGTTTTCTGTTTTGCGCCCTTCCAGGTTATAGTTGCTAAAAGTTCGTATCGACGAGGATTCTTGGCTAATTTCAATATAGGTCCTCTGAGGGTATGATCCTTACTCGCACTACTGTACTTTACTTACGCTATGACGTCGCGCGTGAAACGGGTCCATTTCCCGCTCATAACGCACTTCTGTCTTTAGGCCATTTTAGGTTTAAATTTATTCACATTTTTCGCATCACTATACTTTATGGCTTCGTCACCTTCCAGGTGTCGGCCAGCACAGCTCGATTCGGAGTCTTAGTGGACATTCCAGGTCGGGGTGTGTCACGGTGAGTCGAGATTAAGTCTAGGTGGGACAAACTTGGTTGAGGATGGTGAGTTGTCAGCGAGTTTTGGTGAGGAAGAGAAGGCGATGGTTGTGGCGAAGGAATGGAAGCCGCCAGAGCTGAAGCCCAATGGTAGACCCAATCGGTTCAAGAGCTTAAATTGACATAAATGGTAAACAGTGCAGAGAATTTAAAAAAGAAGGGAAGAGAAGTTGAGAAAAATGAAAGGAAAGTTTCATTCATTCATTTCATATCCCTTCAACAGAGCACATTACATTATTTATATTTAAGCTAGTAGAAGAACCCTAGCTAAAAGAGGCCTGGGCCAAGAGTAACAAAACCAAGTTAAGGGCTTGTTAAGAATGGGATGGACAATAGCTGATAGGCCCCAACCATTTGGTCCTAACAACTCCCTCTCTCTTGAAACGAGACTTGTCCTTAGGTCGCAAAGTCGGGGTAGCGGGCGAAGATCTCATCGGCTTCCTCCCATGTGGCATCCTTAGCTGGAAGACCTGACCATTGAATAAGCCATTTCGTTATCGCGGCGTTCTTCTTTTTGAACATGCCTTATTCCAAAATTTTCTCAAGTTGCCAATGCAAGAAGCCTGTGGAATCGATGGGTGGAAGAATGGGGTTGGATGAGGTATGAGTTCCAAGTCGTTTCTTGAGCAGGGACACATGGAAGACATGGTGGATTTTGGACTCTGGTGGAAGAGTGAGGCGATACGCGACAGAGCCGATGCGAGCCTGCACCTGGAATGGTCCATAGAATTTGGGCACAAGCTTGTTGGACGGCCGAATAGCAACAGATTGCTGGCGATACGGTGTAAGTTTGAGGTACACCCAGTCACCCACATTGAATTCCCTCTCAATGTGGCCTTTGTCATACATTTGTTTCATTCGATTCTATGCCAGATGTAGGTTAGCACACAAAAACGAGTAATTGGTCACAGTCCTGCAAGGCTTGGTCAACAGAGTAGACAACAGTAGTGTCAGGCATGTAAGTGCGAGACATGTAAGTGCGAATGGATGGAGAAGGCACACCATACAACGCCTGGAATTGCGACATTTTGATCGCAGATTGGAAGGTGGTGTTGAACCACTATTCAGCCCAGGGTAGTAGTGATGCCCATTTGTGAGGTCGATCAGCTGAGAAACATCGGAGGAAGTGCTCTAAGGTTCGGCTGAGAACTTTGGATTGACCATCGGATTGAGGGTGGTAGGCCGAGCTGTGACAGAGTTTGCTACCTTGTTGCTTGAATAACTCTTGCCAAAAGTGGCTTACGAAAGTGGGATCACGATCAAATACAATGTCTTAGGCATGCCATGGAGACGAAAAATTTCTTTCATGAATGTGTATGCAATGGTAGCGGCAGTATATGGGTGTTTGATTGGGATAAAGTGGGCGTACTTAGTCAATCTGTCCACACCTACCAGGATAACAGTGTAGCCCTGAGAAGACGGCAAACCCTCCACAAAATCGAGAGCAATATCCTGCCAAATGCCATTGGGAATGGGCATAGATTGTAAGGGACCCGGTGGGTGGATAGTCTCGTTATTTTGTTGTTGGCATTTATGGCATAGGGAAAAAAAGGTCTTGACATCCTTACGAATACCAGGCCAAAGGAAGTTCCTCGATATACGATGGTAAGTGCGCAGAAAACCCGAGTGGCCGCCTTGCAATGAAGAGTGAAACTCCTTCAAAATGTTTTGACGTCATTGGGATGTAGCAGGAACAAATACACGCTGTTTGTAGAGAATGACTCCATTAACTAGGAAGAAGCCTTGTATGACCACGTTGGGTGTCTGATTGAAAGCAGACCATAGTGTTTGCACTTGCGGATCAGTTGAATATGAATTTTGCAATTCAGGAATGCAATCGAAAATGGGAGAAGATAAGCCCATGAGTAGCAGCAACTCACTTTTGCGAGTTAGGGCATCTGGGCCTTCATTTTGTGCGCCAAGTTGGTAATCGACCGAGTAGTTATACCCAAGTAACTTGACAAGCCATTTGTGTTGTTAGGGGGGTAGAGATGCGCCGCTCAAGGAAGTGTTTAAGTGGTTTGTGATCAGTGACGATACGAAACTGGTGACCAAGTAAGTAATGTCGCCAATTTTGCACAGCGAAGACGACCACGAGCATCTCTTTGTCATATGTAGAGAGGTGGAGGTTACGACCTGACAAGGCTTTGCTAAGATAAGCGATGAGATGCCCCTCTTGACATAAGACAGCCCCCTATACATAGTCCTGAAGCATCAGTTTCCACCACAAACTGCTTAGTGAAGTCTGGCAGTGCAAGAACGGGTGTAGATATTAAAGCTTGCTTGAGCTTGTCAAAGGCAGCCATTGAGTCCTTGTTCCAAGAGAAATTTCCATGTTGCAGCATATTGGTCAGTGGTTTGGCTAATAATCCATAATGATGGACGAATTTCCAAAAGTAACCGGTTAAACCCAAAAAGCCCCGAAGGTTTTTTATGGTGGTTGGTTGAGGCCAGTCAACTATTGCTTGAATTTTGGAATTGTCTACAGCTTCTCCCTGTCCCGAAATAGTGTGTCCCAAATAATCCACTTTGTCTTGACCAAAAGAACTTTTGTTAAGCTTGACTCTCATGTTGTGAGTGGACAAGACTTGAAAAACAGTCTCCAAATGGGAGAGGTGAGTGGACAATGTAGGACTATAGACCAGTATATCATAAAAAAAAAACTAAGACAAACTTACGCAAGTAAGGTTTGAAGATTGAATTCATCAATGCTTGGAAGGTTGATTGGGCATTGGATAGGCCAAATGGCATGACCAATAACTCACAGTGGCCGTCATGTGTCTGAAAGGCGGTCTTGGCAATGTCCTCATAATGCATTCAGATCTGGTGGTATTCGGAGCGGAGGTCGAGCTTAGAAAAGATTGTTGCGCCATGTAGTTCATCAAGCAATTCGACAACAACCGGAATCGAAAAACGGTCCTTTATAATGGCTGCATTCAAGGCTCTATAATCTATGCAGAGGTGCCAAGAATCGTCTTTTTTTTTAGAAGGATGACTAGAGAGGAGAAAGGGTTATGGTTATTACGAATGGCACCAGCGTCTAGTAGTTCCTGCACTTGCTTCTCAATTTTCGCCTTTTGGGAATGAAGGTATCGATAGGGCCAGACATTGACTGGAGTGGTATGTGGTAAGAGGGGAATTTTATGGTCTACTGGGCGTAGTGGGGGAAGGCCCGAAGGGGTTAAGAAAAGGTGTTGGTAGGTAGTCAAAAGAGAGATTATGGCTGGGTGGGTGTTAGGAGGTGGGGACATGGAAGTATGGGCAATGTGGGTGTGATGGGAGGTGGAGCTGTTATGGGGAAGTGGGTTTTGCAGTGAGTGACAAGCTTTGAAAGGTGGTTGAGCTGTGACTAGGCCTTGGAGTGTATGGGTGGAGCCCCCATCACAAAAAATCATTGTCTTATTTTTGAAATACCAACCAATAAGGCCGAGAGATTCCAACCACTCTGAGCCTAGGATTAAGTCATAACCAGGGATGTCCAAGAGTAGGAAAGAACCTCGCAGTGTATAGCCTTGCAAGTTGATGTCCACATCAGGAACTCTCAAGGAAGCGGAGACGCGCTTGTGAAAGGCGGTGGTGAAGTGCACTGTAGCAATGGCCTCGATTGTCAAGCCCAAGTGATAGGCAATCTTAGTATGGAGCAAATTGCAAGCTGCACCAGAATCAATGAGGACCTAAATGGGGGTAGATGCAATGGATCCTTGCAATCTTATCCGTTGACCAAAGGTAATGCCTGGAATGGTAGAAAGGTCCACCATGTGGCACGCAAGGTCGGGAGGGGGTTCGTCCTCCGATGGGCAATCATGAAACTTGGTGGTATCATCCTCTGTGGTGGTTGCATCAAGCAATACTGTCATAATAACTTTGCATTTATGTCCAGTAACGTAGGGCTCGTTGCAGTGAAAGCATTCCCGTTTACGGATTTTGTCTTGAACCTTGGCGGGAGTCAACCGCTTGAATGGACCAAGAGAGGGTTGTGGAGGTTTAGGGCTGGGAAGGGAAGGTGTGGGGAGGTTGAGTGGCGGTTGGGGAGGGTACGGCCGAGAAAATGGTGGCCGATGGGTTCTTTTTGCTTGGTTCTTGGTCTAAAAAATATTAGCTAGTTTTTGGGCTTGATGTAAAGATTCAGGTTCCAATGCGAGGACATCATGGCGGATGTCCTCTTTGAGGCCCCCTAAATGAGTTGGTTCTCGGTTGAATCAATCACTCGACAAGAGAGCTTAGTAAATTCAGCAATGTACTTATCCACAATGCCCAGTTGTTGGATGTGGGTGAGTTGGGATTCAATATTGGCCCTATCACCTCCACCAAAACATTGTAGCAAAAGTTCAACAAATAAGCCCCAATTATCTCTGTCATATCTTTGTTCAAAACCCCGCATCCAAATAGATGCCTCCGCACCAAAGTTACAAGCTGCGACGATGACCCATTGGTGAGGCGGGACCTCGTAGTAATCGATGTATCACTCAGCCATTGCTAACCAGCCATACGGGTCATCCCCATTGAAACGAGGAAGTTCCATTTTGATGGGTTTAAAGGAATGAGAAGGGTTCGGGTAGGTAAGAAGGTTTGTAGGAGTGTAGGGTGCAGAGACAGGGGTTGGAGACGGTGCTACATGGAATAAGGGTGAAGCGGGGGAAATAGTGGTGTAAGGGTGGGGTGAGAAGATGGATGAAAAAACATGTTGTTGTTGGGAGTATGCGGGTCAACTGGTAATGGTGGATGGGGATGGGTGGGTTCGATTTGCTGGAATAGAAGTGGGGATTGGGGTTAAGCTGGGGGGAAGGGGGTTCGAAAGACCTAGACCCGTGTGGGTGGTTGTGGTCGAGGGGAAGAGGGAACAGAATGACGGTTGGGGGTTGGTTGTGGCAGGGCGTGGGGGTGGAATTAATGGTTGAGATGGTAGTCGAGGTGGGTAGAGGTGGGTGGGCAGATTTGAGGATATGGAGTTCGTCCAGTAGCAAGGATTGAAAGGCTACAAACTGGGTGGTCAAGGTGTTTTGAAAGGCTATATTGGAAATGGTCAACTGATTGATTTTTTTTGGAAAGAGGCGTGCTGGGTTTCCAAGGAGGAGATAGTGTCACAGACGTCCTCAACTTGGGTACGGAGATGCTCGTGACGAACATCAACAGCGGCGGCTATGACGTCTGGGTCAGAGGTCGTGGAAGGTGTGTTGTTGCCCATGGGTCGATGGGCTCTGATACCAATTGGTAGACCCAATCGGTTCAAGAGCTTAAATTGACAAAAATGGTAAACAGTGCATGGAATTTAAAAGAGAAGGGAAGAGGAGTTGAGAAAAAGGAAAGGAAAGTTTCATTCATTCATTTCATATCCCTTCAACAGAGCACATTACATTATTTATATTCAAGCTAGTAGAGACCCTACCTAAAAGAGGCATGGGCCAAGAGCAACAAAACCAAGTCAAAGGCTTGTTAAGAGTAGGTTGGACAATAGCTGATAGGCCCCAACCATGTGGTCCTAACACCCAAGAAAAAGAGATGTTGATGTTAACTATTTAACCAACCAACCAAATTGGGGGTTGATCATGTGGTGGACTCTAGCAGCGAAAATCTTCCAAAGTGTGAAGGATTTTTTGAAATTCTGAAAGCTTTAAACTGCAATGAAGGTTTTGAACTGGGGAGGGGAAGGGATGTTTGTTTTTTTTTTTTTTTTTAAGTTTTCAATTATACAAAAATAAAAATAGGTTTTTTGTTAATATTTAAATATTTTTAATTTCAAGTGATAATATTTAATTAAATTTGTGGGACCCAGTTATGTGCCACATCACCACATAACATAATTTTTTACGGAATTGTGACGGAGTGACTATATTGATTTGCGACACCAATTTTCAAGAACTACATTGATTGATTTTCAATTTCAAAGACCATCTTGATATGGTGAGACAATTTCAGGGACCACTTAGGAATATGCCTTTAAAAGATTCTCATTTTTCTTCAACAATTCTATGCAATCATATAGCTCATGTGACTTTCAATCTTCTTTATGTCCACATATATATAAATATACATGTGTATGGGGAGTGTGTGTATATGCATATTTTTGTTTAAGTTGTCTCCCTTTTCCCATGCACCAGATGTGAATTATACGTGAAACAGTATTATGTCAAATGGGTACATATGATATGCGAACTTGTATATATCTGAGGTTTCGAAGAGCGGGAAACTACAAAACATTTGATAGGAAATGACAGATACACAAGAGAGATTTATAAATGACTACTTGATAAAAGAGCAATCATTTCTAATGTCTTCCTAAAATATTTTGTATTACATAACTGTTCTAAAAATCTCCGCCTAGCGCCGCCTAGGCCCTACCTAGGCGCTAGGCGGCTGGTCACAGTCCCGATTAATGCCTAAACGTTTGAAAATTAAGAAATGGCGCCTAGACCAGCTGAGGCGCCCGCCTAGACCTCCTAGGCACCTGCCTAGACCCGCCTAGGTTACAACTCACTTAGACAAAAAATTGATAACTTTCAATTTGCATTTAATTTTTTTAATAAATTGTAAGAGACTTGTTGAATACTTAAATTAGCACACACTATATGCTTGTTCCCCATGTTTTCATTATGTTCCAATACTTCATAATACATATGTCATTCTATTTTGTAGTTTATGATGAAATTAGAAATATTTTAAGTATAATCAGACACTTATTTACATGGAATATAATGGATTTACTTCAATCCGCCTAGTCCGCCTAGGTGCCCTCCTAGACCCCACCTAGCAGCCTAGACGCTAGGCCCCAACCCGCCGCCCGACTAGCGCATAGCGTCTTTTAGAACTTTAATTACATTTATAACCATTTTATCCTAAATCTCTTGATACTTAAAAATTCTCTGTCGAAACGTCCCAAAAACTTAGAAATGGCAAAGAAAAAAAAATAGAGTTTTGAAGCAGAAAAGAGGCTGCTTCGAGTACACTACTTCACTACACTATATTTAAAATAAAGGGGCATTTGTCACTTAGTACTATGGTCTAGTAATATTCATCTTCACTTGTAAGTGAGAGGTCTTAAGTTGGATTCTCGCTAAAGGCTAACTTGAACCACATTATTACTAATTCATTGTGAGACATCTCTTAGTGTAGATAATATCGTTTGTTAAAAAAAATAAAAAAAGGGCATTTTGATTTAGACCCACTCAACTCACGAAGGAAACCCCAAATTAATTGTTTTGGTAACTAATGTCTACTGAATTTATTATTTGTGACGAATTTGCCATTTTAGATGAATATAAAAACAATTTTAAAATCTTGATTAAATGCATTATTTGGTCAAATTATACCTTTTGAATTTTGAAAGCTTCCATTGTCACCATAAGAAACAATTAGTTAGTCCTAAAACCTATTGTTGAGGTAGAATTATTGTCTATTTGAAAAATAAAAACAACTTAGTACTACGATCAAGTGATATTCTTCTTTACTTGTAAGTTCACTTGTGAGTGAGATGTCTTAGATTCATTCTCGCCAAAGACGAATTCGAACTAAACTATTATGGCAAGCTCATTGTGAAATTTAACTCACTCTCCCGCCCCTTGATGTAAATAATATAGAATGTATTAAAAAAACTCAATGCTATCAAAACATGGACACTTAGAGCATAGTCAATTGAAACCTTATCAATATGTAAACAAATCCTATCTACCTCACCTCTACAACGTAACGAAACATATATATCCACATTACATATACATTCGGTATCAAACTCATCAATATTATCTAAACATTCAGTATTAAACACATCCACATTACCACTATATAAGACTCAAATATAATAAATTATACGCTAAAAATTAATTTGTTTCACATAAATTATATGAAATTGGAAAAATTATGGTTGACAAAAATAGTAAATTGTAGAGGATAAATAGCCATGAAGAAAGGAAAATTTTGTTTGAACTCATATAACCTCTTTCTACATCATGTTACTTTTTTTTTTTTTTTTTTAAACTATCAATACTCTTTTTTTTTTTGTACATTGATATTTTTTACACTAAGGGAAGAGGAAGTTCGGCTAAGCCACACAATTAGCAACCTAATTTGGTATCGAATTCGCCATCTACGAGATTTGAACCTAAGATCTCTTACTTTCAAATGAAGAGGAATATCACCATATTAGATTATTGAGTGACATCAATACTCCTTAAACCCAATTTACTATTTAAACTAGGGAGCTTTAATAAAAAGGGCTTGAACTAAGTTTATTTTAACCAAAAACCATCCTATAACTTTTTTTAACCAAAAACCATCCCAAAACAAGGTAAAACCCGCCAAAACAACAGACAGCTCGACCACCAGCCAGTCACTCATGGGCTCTCCTTTGGCCCTCATCCTCCTCTTCGTCTCGCTGAGTACTACAACTTTCCTTTTTGAATCACCCTATTTCGTTGAGTATTGAAGAAGTTATATCCATTTGAATCTTACCCAGTTTCAGGCGACCTCCGAGGCTTTCGAGGCATTTTCCGGCCAAACCACAATGAGTTAGCCATCGTGCAAGGCACCATTCTCTTCGTCTCTTCGAGAACTACGATTTTCGTTTTTGAATCACTCGATTTCGTTGAGTATTGACAAAGTTATGAGCGTTTAAAGTTTGTCCAACCCAGTTTCCGGCGACCTCCGAGGCTTTCGAGGCGTTTTCCGGCCAAACCACAACGAGTTAGCTATCGTGCAAGGTACCATTCTCTTCGTCGCTTCAAGAACCACGATTTTCGTTTTTGAATCACTTGATTTCGTTGAGTATTGACAAAGTTATGAGCGTTTAAAGTTTGTCCAATTTTCCGGCCGAAATCCTGGCATTCCCTTCCGTTTAGCTCCAGCGAACAGCAACCACACCAAGCCCTTTGGGTTGTGCACAAACAAACACTATATCTGGAAAGAAAATGAACATTAACACTGTAGCTGGAAAAACATAACACTGTCTCTGCAAAAAACTAACATTGTCGCTGGAAAAATAACACAGTCGCTGGAAAAACTAACACTGTCGCTGGAAAAAAAACTAATACTGTCGCTCGAAAAATAACATTGTCGCTTGAAAAACTAACACTGTCACTGGGAAAAAAACTAACACTGTCGCTGGAAAAACTAACACTGTCGCTGGAAAAAAAAACTAACACTGTCGCTAGAAAAACTAACACTGTCGCTGGAAAACTAACACTGTCGCTGGAAATAAACTAACAGTGTAGTGACTTAAATTCCAGAAACAGTGACTTAACTTATAACATGGTTTTTTATTAAACAAAACTTATAACATGGTTTTTTATTAAAACTAAAACTTTTCAAGCCTTTTTCATTAATTTTCCTTTTAAACTACCCTCACAAACTAATTCAACATGTAAATTACCTTTACACCCATTTAAAAAATAAAACCACGTAAGAAGTGCTTATTATCGGGAAAAACAAAAGAAATCGTCGTTACAACATAAATTAAAATTTTTTCGGGAAAACAAATTATGCATATACGAAAACGCACGACCGCAACCATGGAAAATCGCATGGATACCTTACAAAAAAGCACATTTGCACAGTCCATGGAAAATCGCATATGGCTACAACCTTACACTCCTAAACCCTATAAAAACTTGAAATCAAACGAATAAAATCTTGATTGGCATAAATCATTTTTTTCTTTCTTTTGTTTCGCACACATGCTTGGGTTAACAAAGTCCCTTTTTTTGTAGACAATACACATATAAATTCTAAAAAAAATTGAAATCAAACGAAAAAAACTTGCATAAATCGATTTATACCTTAGTTAGAGGATTCAAAACTTCAAAATCAACATTCATCGGTAAAAAAAGAGCTTGTTTTCTCTATGAGAATGTCTGAGGGTTTTAGCTAGAATAAACGTAGGATAAAGATTGTGTGATGGTAGGGTTTGGTCATTGAGGGTCGGTTTATTGATAAATTTTACTTTTATTGTTAATTTCATCTCGTACTTGATGGTAATTATCCAATACAATAAAAAAGACATTTCACGTTTTAATTTTAAGTTGGATCGAGATATATAGGAGTTAAATAGGTTTACATAAAATTTTCGAGTAAGAAATGACAAATGAGAACCCTAGCTATTAATTAACCTCATCATCTCACTTTGGTAAGTTTTTTAACATGAAAAGATAGTAAAATGCTTTGTGGATTTTTTTTTTTTAGTACATCGATATTTTTACACTAAGGAGAGCGGGAGTTCAGTTAAGCCACACAATGGACAACCTAATTTGGTATCGATTTCGCCATCATTTGTGGACTTTATCTAAAATATTCTAATACAATTGGTTGATATGTATTTTTCTATAAAATAAATTCTCGTAATTTATAGGATCATTTTGGTTCCGGTCCCTAATCAACCTAATTGTTAGATCAATAGAGCAGGATAGCATTTTGCGCCCACATGTTTGAATTTGAGGGTAAATCTCTTAACATCATTTAAAAGATTTAACTCATGCATTTGTGCATTTAATGTCCCACAAATTATGAAATTTAAACAAAATTCAAAATAATATCTTTAAAATATAATAAATACTTAAAAATAAATATTAGAATAATATTTTTCTTCACAAAATGATAGCAAGAAAATAATTTACCTACATAATTATTAACATATTTTTTAAAAATAAATACTAATATATTTTAAAACATAAAATAAATACATATAATTAACATGGATACATTTAGCAAAATTAAAAATGGGTCCAAATAAATTAAAAAATATGGGTACAAAAACAAGTAAAACTTTAAAAATTATAGACACAAAAAGAAATTAATATATGTGTCACATCCCGGCCCGGGCCCCCACCACAACCCGGCTCGACTCCGCCGTAGCACGATATTGTCCGCTTTGGGCTCCGGCCACGCCCTCACGGTTTTGTTTCTAGGAACTCACACGAGAACTTCCCAGTGAATCACCCATCATGGGATTGCTCTCGCACAAACTCACTTAACTTCGAAGTTCCGATGGAATCCGAAGCCAGTGAGCTCCCAAAAGGCCTCGTGCTAGGTAGAGATGGGAATATACATATAAGGCTTACATGATCCACACCCCTGGGCAATGTGGGATCTTACAATATGGGTACAAATTAAAAGTGAAAAGGAAATTGATACAAACTAAAAAAGGGTTGCAAATTAAAAATAGCTACAAACTAATATAAAAATATATGATAAAAAATTTAGCCATAAATATAAATATACCAAATGCAACATAAACACTAAATTAATTTATTTAGAAATAAAAAATATTTTATTATTGAAATAATTAATGACGTTTATTAATACCTAAGGACCTTGATCAAAAATTGAAAATGAATAAGGTTTTAATCAATGAAGTAACAAAAAGAGAGATGAGAACCTAATTTCTCCTAATTTATGTCTGATGTGGCCTATTTTACTGAAGGGAAAGGAAAGAGACGGCGGGGCAACATAGAGAGTGGAGAGAAATTGTAAAATGCTTAGGGATTGTGTGATTCTTCCTATTCAGTACCTTTATTTATAGTAAACCAAGAAAAAAGGTAAATTATCCTCTAAGTTATACAAAGTCTAATAGGAAAAAAATCACTAGAATAATGAATAATTTAAAACCTAAGTCTAATTAAAATTTACACAGTCGCATATTAAATAATATTCAAAACAATATCCATGGGACCTTTCTTGATTTTGTTTTTTGCTCAAACGCGCATGATACTAAATAAGATAGTAACAGTGGAGGAAGAGGACCAACTGGGCAAGACCAGATGACCCTACGAACCTCATTGTTGACGACAAGGGAATTTTATTTGATGACCTTTGTGTATTTTAATTCAATAAAACGACCCAGAAAATGTGCCCATTAGTCATTTCCCACAATCTGAAATGCTGCCAAAAACCAATTTACAAAACCAGACATAAACAGGACCAATTTTTATTTTTTATAGTTTCTTCTTTAAACAAAGAAATAATATAAACGTCAAGTGTAATAGCGTAAGAACTAATTAAGCAGAACATTAAAATGTTTGATTGTATAGAAGATAAGTTAAAGTGGGTGAATAATTCATCATCCTTATAGAACGTCTAACTCATTAATCACGTCCTAAACCTCAGGTTGGTATGACAACCCCGCTTCCAATAAGAGATATGACTCTGGAGAATTCGTCATTGGGACTTCAGAGAGAATGACTTCCATTACATCACCCCTCCTCATTGAAGCCATGGCGGCTAGAGCTGGCTTGTTATTGGCGCTGCAAAAAGGTTTTCAAAACTTTATTCTCGAGTGTGATTCGCTCCAGATTGTAGCAACTCTCTGTGATTCCTCTCCTTTCCTTTCTGATGTCGGGATTGTTGTTGAGGATTCCAGATAGTTGATGGCTACAGTCTCTGGAGTTTCTTGTACCCATGTCCGCCGTCAAGCTAATGGCATAGCCCACCGCCTAGCCTGTGCTGCTCTTTGCTCTGAATCAGCCCGTTGTTGGTTTGAGGAACCACCCGATCTCATTTTGGATTTGCTCATTGAGGAATCTGGTTTGTAATGCAGGCTTTGTACTTGGCCTCTTTTCTTGAATGAAAGCTATAGAATCTTTTCAAAAAAAAAAAAAAAAAAAAGAGAGAGAAACGCTATCAACTTTTGCTTTTGAATATTTTCACTTCTTCAAATGAGACGTGTCATTTGTTACACAAAAAACAAGAACTTTAATATCTTTGAAATTATATTTTTCTTTAGGGTAAATTACATAGTAGCCCCTCAGGTTTAAAGTCTATTACAACCTCATACATCTTTAAAACATTTCACTTTCATACCTCACGTACTATTTTATTTCAAAATTATACATCCGTTACATTTTCCATCCATTGATCCGTTAAGCGCTGACGTGGCTACCACATATGTGCCACGTGGCAAAAATAATAATTTAAAAAAAAAAAAACCTAAATCTTTAAAAAAAAGCCTGAATCAAAACCCACCCTCACCCTCGTGAATCCCCAAATCAGAAACCCAGAAAAGCCTCACCCCCGTGAAACCAGAGAGCCCCAACGCCGCACCCATATCCTTCCCTCCGGCGACCCACCTCACCCACATCTCTCCGTCCGCAAACCCCCCCCCCCCCCCGACGACCTCCCTCTCGGACAACCTACCTCACCCAGAAACATTTCTCATTGTTGCAGGGGGAAGAAGATGAAGATGGGGGAGAAGTCAAGAGGAGGAGGAGGGGTGGGGAAGACGACTGAAGGGCGGTTTTCTTTTCTTTTCTTTTTTTTCCTGGGTTGCAAGGGGATGAAAATGAAGATGGGGGAGAAGAGAGGAGAAGGAAGGGGGATAAGGTTTCTGCGGGGAGAAGACGCGTGCGGGGGGGGGGGGGGGGGGGGGGGGGGAGGGGGGAGGGGAGAGGGTTCTGGGTGGAGGAAGAGCATCTGTTCTGGGTGGAGGTAGAGCATCTGGGCTTTCGGGGGGGGGGGGGGGGGTGGGGTACTGGAAGATGCTACCTTTAATATTATTTTTTTTAATGAGAAAATTCAGATTTAAAAAACAAAATAATAAAAAATAAAAAAAAAATTGCCACGTGGCACATATTTGGCAGCCACGTCAGCACTTAACGGATCAATAGATGGAAAATGTAACGAATGTATTATATTGAAATAAAATGGTACGTGAGGTATGAAAATGAAATGTTTTAAAAATGTTGTATGGGTTTGTAATAGACCTTAAACCTGAAGGGCTACTATGTAATTTACCCTTTTCTTTATTTATTCTTAGCCAAAATCTTGTTTTTTGTGTAATAAAACGACAAGTATCATTTGAAAAAGTGAATCCAAATACGAAAATTAATGCAAAGATTACAAGAACTCTACCTTCCAATCCTTCCAATAAATGGGAACAATTCACCTTGACAAAACAATGAAAGGATATAAACATAAAACATGGATGGTATTATAAAAAATAAAAAAGAAGCCCCACTACTGAATAAAAATTTAGAAAAATGTATATATTAGCCTGCAGATTGTTTTATTTACTGAGCAGTTGGCTTTGTTCTATATGTTTGTCATCAATCTTTACTTTGACCAGGATTTAGTCAAATACAGCACAATTAAATCACATGGTTCAACGACTAATTATGTTTCATCTTCGATCATACCGACTGTTGGTAGGTCAGCTAACATTTAACATTAAACTCTTCGACCTTAATATAATATGCAACAAAAATTAATGTAACCTTTTTTCCTCTACAAGCAAAGACACAAAGGGACAAGTTTAGGTGACAAAAACTATAATTAGCGGCTTAATTGGAATACACTCAAGTTATTTGTTTTCATAACTCACTTTTGACGCCAGCAATTTTTAGTTCAAGAGATTAAAAATCTTTATCTTTGCTTCTGAGGCTTTATTTTGATTTTTCCTTCTCACAACATCGGTTGTATAAAGAAAACTCGTTTTAACACAAAAAACATTTCACATTCTCTTTTTGTCATTATGCACACCTTTATCTATTTCTGTCTCTTGATTCTCTTTTCATTTATTTAATTCAATGATCATAAATAAACACGATGTGCAGCAAGACAAAAATGTGTGTAAAAAATTATCACTTCTCAATTTTCTTCATGTGCATGCTTATGAGATCCTAAATTAACATCATGAAACTAATGGTAGATTTCCATAAGATCTCAACTTTGTATTTGATCCAAAATGTCATAATCCAAGACATTTCTTCTGTTTGTCATGGCACTAAAAGTAGAAGAAAAATTAAAAAAAAAATGGAATGATACAATTTATTACAAAGGATGGCTTGATTTTTAAATTGTATAATTAAAGGAAGTGCTTCTATCTTGGTTGGAAAATGCTAGGAAGCTTATCTAAATTAATCTAATCATATTGTGCAATGTAGGTGTCCATGGGTCCTAATTTAAGCACTTAATTGATTGCTTATAGGCTTGTGATTAACCAATCAGAGCTAAGTAACATGGAAATTGACTTGATTAGTGATAAATAATCATGGTTAACCAATCTCATAGAACTAAGTATGACTTGCTTAGTGATAAATAATCGAAGAAGTTAAATTAGGAGGAATCTTGTGTGGTTAGTTAAACAAGTACATGTTTTAGTTTAAACATAAACGAAATTATGGTGTGTCTGCTTTATACACGCGTGCGTGTATGTGCTTTTTAATGTGGGAAGAGCATTTCATATGTTGTAATGACTGAGTAAAATAATAATAATAAGATAAGTGACTTTAGAACCAAATTAATAATAAGTGAATAATTTTAGTTTGACAATAATAATAATAAGATAAGTGACTTTAGAGTCTCTTTGGTGCGTAAAAAAAAATAGAGATTGATGGAAAATGGGTTGGATTTGGTATTAGTACAAAATATACGTTTGTCTTAGACACGAGCGAAAAATGACATGCATGAAGCGTGAACACAACAAGAGCTCAAGTTGGCACAACTCGTTTAATATTGCATTCTAATTAATTAAAGTTATAGAGTTATTCTAATCTTTCAAAGTTTATACTGTAACACATTTTGAGAGATTTAATATAACAAACTGAACTACAAATCTCTTGCAACATTTGGAGAAATTTAATTTTGAAAAATAATTAAGTCATGGAATAATTTAAAATAGCATCTAATAATGCAGTGGACATTCAAGTTAAATCTCACTAGATAACTTAGCCGATTCAAGTTGCCCTTGCCTAGCTGCACTGACTTCCTTGTCTTACGAAAAGCATTTAAAAAGTTAAGGGTCTGTTTGGTACTCTACTTGAATCCAACATTTTCAACTCAAAAATAATTTTCAAGTTTTAGGCCTTAAAAACTTGTTTGGTAGAACTATTTTCAAAAATTGAACTTAAGACTAACTCAAAAATATAGTTTATTCTCTAAAAACATAAAAAGTGAGTTTTAAGAGTTTTTAAACTTAAACTCACTTTTTTTTTTCTCTCCCTTCGCCTCTCACTCCAAATCTCTCTCTTTTCTTCTTTCTCTCTCCTCTTTTTGTTTTTACCTTTCTCGTCTCTCCTCCAATCCCCTCTCTTCATTATTTCGGTTATTTCTCTCACTCATCTTCCTCTTTATCTCGTCCGATCCTCTCTCTTCTTTCTCTTTCCTTCAATCATCTCTTACTTTCTTTCCTTCTCTCTCCTCTTTCTACCTCTCATGTGACCCCTCTTTTTAGATCTATTTGTTTAGTTTAAGTCGTAAGATTTAAAAAATTTAAATCGCAAACCAATCAAGTTTTTGAGTCTTAAAGAAAATTGTTTTCAAGAAATATTCTTAAGAAATGTTTTGAGAAATGATAAAAAATTTCAAATAGAATGCCAAACAGACTCTAAATTTTCCCTCCTCAATTTGTTTTTCCTTTGGCAACGAACATTTCCATCTAAAAAGTTTTTCAAACCCGCATCAAAAGACATATATTAGTTATAAGAAATCCCCAATTGGATGGGGAAGAGCATGAAACTCTAAATAATATTGATGATTGCTTGATAGAGACGCATTGATGGGGTGGTGAGGTCCCCAACTCTGTGTTGTAAGTGTCAAATGGTAAATTCCAAGAAAAGGAAAAAGAAAAAAGAAAAAACACTTCATAAAAATGTTCAGTAAATTTCAAGCTTTTTGAATTAGAGAGAAATTTCAGTAGGATTACTTGATTAAGCAACTCTTATATTAGACGGGGTCAACATAGGGTCAAGTGAAAATACACACTCGTTTACCTCGTTATAGCTTCTAAGTTATATTTTGCTTAACAATTTGATAGAATGCTTTGGAAAAAAAAAAAAAAAAAACAATTTGATAGAATGACCCATGTCACAAAGGGGAGAGCAGCAAGTGTGCAGTCGATAGGTAGATATGGTGTGACTCCATACAACGAATACACATTCAATGAAGTAGTTTCGACATGCCCCATACAGGATCGATCTTCTAGCCTAGCACCAAGGTGATTTTATTTTTAAATTTTTTGTAATTTTGTGATAAGTGTCCAACAAATGGCATGATTTAGCTCTTTATCCAAGTTTATCATGTTGGACTAAAGAGTCCACATCTTTTCTACCTAAAATAAGGTCCAAAGTTAAAAGGCTAAACTCAAAACCTGTGGTTGTGGGGACCAAAAATCTTATTCACCTTTCTCCGTCACCTCTTTGTTCAAAGAAGAGATGGCTTACGTGGAGGCAATTCCAGGGTTTCCTCTCCACCCACAGACTCAAAATCTTGCAATTTGCCCCATGATTGTCTTCACATGGATTCCAATCCCAAAACAAGTTTACACTCAGGTAGAGAAATGTTAAAGGGGAACTCTCAAAAATCGGACTTTCTGTAAACTCTCTGTTTAACGTCAATTTTTGTTTTAGCATTATAAAATATTGTGCTATAAACATAAGCACTGTTCTAAAAATCCCCGTCTAGCGCCGCCTAGGACGCCTAGGCGCTAGGCGGTTGGTCATCGTCCCGATTAATGCCTAGGCGTTTGAAAATTAAGAAATGGCGCCTAGACCTGTTGAGGCGCCCGCCCAGACCCACCTAGACACTTGCCTAGGTTGCAACTCACTTAGATAGAAAATAGATAACTATCTTTTTGCATTTTATTGTTTCCAATAAATTGTAAGAGACTTATTGAACACTTAAATAAACACACATTATATGTTTGCTCCCCATATTTTCATTATGTTCTAATACTTCATAATATATATGTCATTCTATGTTCTAGTTTATGATGAAATTATATATATTTTAAGTATAAACAGATACTTATTTACACGAAATACAATAGATTTACTTAAAACCGTCTAGTCCGCCTAGGCGCCCGCCTAGACGCCTAGACGCTAGGCCCCAGCCCGCCGCCTAGACGCTAGGCCCCAGCCCGCCGCCCGACTAGCGTCTAGCGTCTTTTAGAACATTGAACATAAGACAACAGAGAATCTATCGAGAGTACCATTTTTTAGAGAATCCCCTTAACATTTCTCTACAAGGTATGCCTAATCTAAACCCACTTCAATTCTCTCTCTTTTTTTATTTTTATTTTTTTTCGGTTTTCCAGAACCAAAGTAATTCATTTTTTTTTTCTTTGGAGGAAGTGTGAGTGCAGCCAAGGAACACCAACCAAATTGGTCTCCGCGTGGGGTGTGCATATACAATACCACAAACCCCACCAATCTGCTACTTTCTCTTTCTTGTGGACAAAATTTTAGAAAAGTAAACTATAGAAAAATGTATTTTTCTCTCTTTTGAAGCACATTTAATTTAATATCGAGTTATTTTCTTTCATTTCTTTTAAAGAATTCTTGTCTGTAGTCTCTAGTGATAAGAGCATTCCAGGTTTGAAGGGTTTTGGTGGGGCAAATACACAGCATGTTCCTTTCAAAACCCTAACAGTGGATCAGCATACAGCAACCTCTTTGAGGACGTCGTCAGGATTGGATGGAAGAGGTCTCAGATTTTATTCAAGCCATGATAAAGTTGGCATGGAATACTAATCATGTTGGATGATTTAGTTATACGAAGAATGATAATTGTGGAGAAAAAATAATTTAGAAAAGTTTGGAGCTAGACACGTGGGCTTTTATCTACTATTGATGAGAATGCCTTATCAAGTAATGGACCTACTTACCTGTGGACCAACTGCGGAGCTAATCCTTGCTCTATTGGTTTGCCCACATTCGTTCCAGGCGCATTTCAACCAACGAAGAAAACTTGAGTGGCTTACTACAATTTCTCCAAACTGCTATGCCCGTGACAAGGATATAAGGCAAGGGAATTAAAGGTAGAATTAATAACTAATTCCTATGTTTAAGGTTCCCAGTTGAAGACATATTCCTTTATTCAAGAAAACGCCATCAAATCCAATTAAGGATTCTCCAAAAATAATTCTAAGATATTATTATTTATTTAATAATATCTCTAAGGATTATTCTCAAACATCTTTAAGATATCTTAATATCTTTTAAAGATACTTTCCTACTACATTCAGCGGATGACACAATCTGGCTAATTGGACGCTGACAAATGGCATGAGATCCCTTACACATGTGGTCGGCCTTAGCGTCTATAAATACCCCATCACCAGTTCGTTTTATGGTAAGTTGATTCTACTCAATTCAATTCTAAACCACTCACTCTTTCTACAGAGTTTCCCATCTACATGTGTGGCTTTGGTCGTTAACCTAAAGTGTCTCTTTGTTTTGTAGGTACAATTTCGTCAAATTCGAACACAACGAAATTTTGCTACCATAAATTGGTGTTTTCATTCAAAGCTTGATTCAAACATCAAATACGCAATTCTTTTTCGAATTTCTACCTCTTTGAATTTTTATCGTGCACCAAATCTTCGGAATTTTAATTTGATTGATATGCCCTAGAAGATGGAAACATGGTTGGAATTTCTGAAACCACAATGAACGACACTCCTTACATGTTTGGGTTTGCATCCACTGACAGAAACCACAACATGGCCTCAACCCTGACCTTGCGCTGCCGGTTCTCACGACTGAGCACGGAGCTAGGCAACCTCTTCCGCACGTAATAGCAATAGCTGAAGCTGTTGCTATAGCCCAAAACCAAACCCAAGGAGCCCAAGCTGTGCGGGCTCAGACCATGCAAGCATCACCAGCCTAGTGAGCACATGCCCTAGGTTGCGTAATCCCAGCAGGCTAAAGCGTCTCAGCCTGTAGTCCACGTTGGTCGATTCACGTCAGAGTTCACGCTCGCGCGTTCGATATGGTTCTACTCGAGTATACCAGTCCTATAATCGTTATAGCCGAATGGGTTGTTGGTCCCCACATCGGGTTTGGTTTAGACTGGACTGACCAACTTGACCCATAAACTGCCGGTTGAATCAAGATTTTTTTGGCTAATTTTTTCGGCAAATTTGACCCAGCTTGGCTCAAATTTTGTGTTTGTTGTTCACTCCACTTCAACCATTCACGTAGGTGCCTATCATCCTAGCTCATCCACTCTGAATGGCGATCCAAACTATCTGGCAAGTCGCAGACTTAACAAGCACACTCGCGCAGGAAAACAATTTGGTTAGTCAACTTCTCGAGCACATCAGAACACAGCACACTCTTGGCTAGTTATTTTGAAGTAGGACAAGAGCTGATAATGATATCTTTTTCCATAGGCATCCCAGCAAGTAGCCACTTGATAAACCTTGAACCGAGTGTTCAACCAGCATGAACTCCTACCTTGGACCTTGCGAAAACATTCTCTTATGCCTTGGCATGCAGAGAAGTGTTTATTCCCAACTTGGCCCACAAACGTGTGTACATTCACAGTTAGATTCACGCTCTAAGTGACATTTAAAATTTAAGCCTAGTACACAATGTTTACTCGTGATTTGGCTCACAGGGAGCTTTTCCCTTTTCACACTAGAGCAGACATCATAGGGAGCAGGAAAGAGCTTGAGAAAACTCAGGGTCAAGCTCAACTAACGGCACTTAACGCCAAGCGCAAACACGAGCAACTCGCTCACAACACAGACCTGTAGACCATCACATGGTAGCTTGAGGCATTATTGCGTAGACATGATACGAATGAGAAGACCCCTGGGAAGAACAACACAGACCTGTAGACCATCACATGGTAGCTTGAGGCATTATTGCCCCAATAAAGGAAAATCCAGGAAAAAGTACAAAAGGTCATTAATTAAGCGACTGCGGGATTTCCAATGCATCGAGGCTGAGGATGAAGTATTTTGAGGAGATGTGACCAAGCAGGTCACCATTCACTGATGAGATTGAGCGAACAGATCCACCTCACAAGTTCACCATGCCTTCAACATCAAGAAGGACTTGAAGGAGTCAATTCACAACTATTTCAAAAGGTTCACGGTGGAGAAGGCTAAGATCATCTGATGTGATGGTATAATAGCTAAAGCAGCATTCAAATTAGGGCTTCCACCCGCCATGCTGCCAACTCCATCCCACGGTTCTTAGCCGCGGCATAATAAAAGAGAAAAAGAAGAAGAAAACGAATTTCTTACTATGGAGGTGTGACAACAACAATGACACAGACAACAAACAACTTTTCACGAGGCAAAATAAGAAGAAAATTGCAGGATGAGGAACAACTTTCTTTGTCTTTCTCTTTTTCTTGTGTTGGAAAAGAATTGCTCTCCAGGTTTATTTAATCATGTATCTATAATAGAGTAAAATAAATGCTTTAGGCGGTTGGACTCCATCTCCAGAAAATTTTCTCCACAAGTCAAAGCTCTGAATTCAAAGTAGTCAAGAAATCTATTTTTGGCAAGCCTACTCAACTTAGATTTCTACACCTCATGCACCTTCTACGCCCATTACATCAGGTGTGGAGGCATTAATGGAGCAAAAGATAATTCATAAAATCCTAGAGCTGACACTTAACTTATATTCACTGTTGATGAGAATGTCATCATTAAATTGGGGAGACCCACATTTGTTCCAAGCACAATTCAACAAACAAAGAATAACTGAGTTGCTGACTATATTTTTTCTCCAAGCTCTTCTGCCCATGGCAAGGAAATAAGGCAAGAAAATTAATGGTAGAGTAAAGATTATTCTCAATTCTTTGGTAAGTTAATTCTACGCAATTCAACCCTATACCACTCACTCTTTTCACAGAGTTTTTGACTTAGTGCTTGTTTGGATGTGCTTTTAAAATGATTGAAATCGCTTTTAGAGAAAATGTTTTTGGTTTCCAAAAGCACCAATTATATTTTTTTTTTAGGAAGCATTTTAAGTGTTTTTTCAGGATTTACTAGCATTTTTAATAAAGATTGTTTTAAAAAATATTTTCTCAAAAAAACGCTTTTAATCATTTTAAAAGCACATCAAACGAGCTCTAAGGCCATCTCCAACCGATGGCTGGCCAGAGGGCTCGTTTGAGTCATCTGGCCCTCCAAGATTCTCCAAGATATTAATATTTTAATGAACAGTACAGGGCCCTATTTGCCTCCGTCTCCAACCGAGGGTCAGAGGGCTCGTTTTAACCCTGTCACAAAAAACTGTCTCCAACCGAGGGCCAAAGGGCCATAGGGCCAAACATAAAATGAGAAGGAAATATTGAAAAAAATTAAGAAGGAAATATTGAAGAAGGAAATATTGAGAAATATTGAAAAAAAATGAGAAGGAAATATTGAAGAAAATATTGCAAATGTTTAAATTAAAAAAAAAAAAAAAAAAAAAAAAAAAAAAAAACAAACAAACACAAAGGCTAGCTGCAATTAAAAACAAAAAAAAAACAAAAAAAACAAAAAAAAAAACCAAACACAACGGCTAGCTGAGCTAGCCGTTATATTCAAAACAAATTCAAACTATTAGTGTCAGTTAAGCTTTGCTTACTTAATGCTGTCGGTTTTAACCGACAGCAATAGAAAACATTAAAAAAAAAAAAATACCCAGCCCCGGGGCTGGCTGGCTGGTTGGCCGAAAGCAGCCAGCCCTTTGGCCCTTTGAAATTCCGTGGGGCCCTCCCAGATTCCCGAGCCCTCTGGCCTAGCCCTCGGTTGGAGACGGTTTTAGGGCTATTTTCGGCCCTCTGACCCTCTGAACCCTTCGGTTAGAGATGGCCTAAGGCATTAGAGGTTCATTGACCAAACCCCCCCTTTGGATGCGTGGCTTTGATCATTAATCTAATGTGTCTCTTTATTTTATAGGTACAATTTTGTCAAATTCAAAGACGCGGAATTTTCCTAAACGATTTTAGTGTGATTAAAACGGATCACTGTGTATAGATCTATTTGTTCTTGACTTCATTCTTTTGTTTTTATCAGTAAAGCTTCCTTTTAGACCTACAACAATACTCGGTTTTTCGTTAGACCACCCAAGAAATTTCTTTTATTATACTCTTTAAAATCTATTTTGTCAATTCAATTTTTATGCTAGCATTATACAGTTTTCCTGAAGGCCTTCTTTCTGTATTGTTATTTTCCAATTGATTAGACATAATTCCCCCCAGTTTAACAAAATATTATGATATTGTAAGAACACATCCAATAATTAGAGCACAAAGAAAGTACAATTATCATAATAAAAGGACAGGTGTCGGACGATAAAGTTATGTATAAGAAAATCCAAGTGTTTGGGGCCTAATCATGCAAAGCCATAGATTAGAGAATTGAATAGGTACAGCCGCACACACACACATAACCAAACTCTGATTGGTTTGTCCTTACTCTCATCCACCTTCTCCAATTGAAAATGATTAACAAAAGTAATTAAGACCCTAATTCACATTGCTTCTATGCTTATCCAAAGCACTAATGCTGTTTTACTAGTATTAAACAAAACCAAAATGCTCCCCGGAATTCACATTGCTTTCATCAAAATGTTGTCATGCATTGCAGACTTGCATCTAACACCAAAGGTCTAAAACGACAAATAATTTTTATTTTTATTAAAATTGATATTATTATTCTAAATAGCATTTAAGACAATGACGGTTTGAACCCAATGTGCAGCGAGTAGATGAATAGAGTGTGATGATTCGAATCCAACATACAATTTAATAAATAATACTCTATTCACCAAAGCAATTCACGTTAACAATGATCATGGTTAGGGCTGTTGACTACAAGTGTGAAGCACAACGTTGGTCTCTTTTCTTCTTACACTGTTTGATTGATATATATATAATCCTTTTTTTAATATATGACCTTTGCCAAAAAGAGTATAGTGTCTCTTTTCTCTCATGCTTAGAAACCCCATTATTTGTACTTTTGTAGGGATTTCTTAATCTCTCTATCGGATATGCGCACAATAACACACTTACACACCCATTTCTTGTTGCCACATTTTACTTTCAGTCACCCACGCATGTTTAACTTCAAACTTGAAATAACTTTTGTTTTTCCTTTTATTTAATTGAGTACGTAGATGACCCTTATCGATCGATTTAACAATGATATATCCAAATCTTGCAGGCCAAGCAACAGCACAATGCCGCGGCCAAACACTGAGAAGGAGGTTATGCATGGTGGCCGATGAGATAAATTTGTGAGCGGTGACGACATTCTATTCTAATTCATGTTTTATTATACAAATGGACAATATTGTTGATATGTTATGAAGAGCGGGTGTAGTATTAAAAAATAGATACACGTTATAATTCGAGTAAAATTATAACAACACATGGTAGTGCGACCACATTAAAAACTAACTTGGCCTATGGAGGAGTGGGAGCAAGAGGAGAGTGTTTTCATTTTCATTTCTTTGTTTCAAATGTATGAGGTAAAATAAATAACATATCTGATTTACTACAGAATATTATTAATAATTGCGTTTTCGACAATTCTAATGGATAGTCATGGTGATCCCGAGGCTTGGTGTACATTGAAGAACCCGTTCAAAGTGAGAAGATGTATGAAGATAAATTGATGTAGTAATTGCAACAAGTCAAGGACCCAAAATTTAAAAGGAAAAGAAAAACATTTACAATCAATCATTATATACATATCAATCAACTTATGGTTATAGTTTTGGATTTGACTACGATACTTTCAAATGTATAATACCATCATTATCGGATGGTCATATATGTTGTAATGGCATCCTAAGAGCATATTTGACGATAAAATGATGATGTGTTATACAATAAGTTTGTGTCCATGTACATAATGTTGTAGCCTATTTTATCTGACAAAGGGAAGGGGGATGGCGGCAAGGAGAGATTGAGAGAGAGATGTGTTTGTAGAATTGTAGAGGAATGTGTGTGTTGTTATCCCTCCTACGTAATGCCTTTATTTATAGTAATAAGTGAGAGAAGAAATCCTCCATCCTCAAGGAATATAAGTCATACTAGGAAATGATAACTAGAATCAAATCTAATATAGAATTTACACAATCACACTTTAATAGAAAGTTTACAACACATAATACTTTTTTCTTTTTTATTTGCCAAAATGCACGTAATACTTATATATGGTATGATCAATAAAAAATCTTACCCACAAAAAAGAAAGAAGATTATGTATGACGTTCAAAAATATTGGATTAATAAACTAATTGATGATTAAGAGAGAGCATATAAAAGTGTGTGTGGAAGGCATCTTGGATATTAATTTGATTAAAATCATAATTCAAAATATTCATATATGATAAGATATATTCTGGTAAGGGGGACAGAGAATTGCTTAAGTTATCAAAAGATGCAAAGTAGGGAGAGGAAAACTACTTAAGACTAGTATTAACTTGTTTAAATAAATCAAAGGTGGGCATTTTTTCTTCTTTTTCATTGTTCTTCATAGAGGGGAGAGGAAAAGCAAACCCTAATCTAAAATGCATGCTTTCTCATCGTCTTTTTTACAATTTATTGAGATTATTAACCTTTTTTCGAGCAAGAAAAGAATTAAATTAAAGAGAAGTCTCGGAAATATTCAAGACTTCTGGAATCAAACTAAAGAGCATTTTTAGCTTGGAGGGAATAAGCCATCCCAAACACACATGCTACTAATATTGCGCCTTAAAGAAGCAAGTATCATTTGCTGTAAAATTTGTTTATCTGAAAACATGATTTCCTTCCACCAACTCAAAGGAGGATACACGCCATTTGATTGTCAAACTTTGATTCTTATTATCTTCTCCCTAATAAGATCATTAAAATAAAAAGGGAAAAAAAATTGGTGGGGATCCCTCTTGTTACATTGGGTGACATTTACCGTACGTTCGCTATGATACATATCATGTGAAGAGCCTCATATAGGCCTATTATATGAAATATTGAGTCACATGTACTGTCTAATTAAAATATATCACGTAGTCAAATTTTTATTTACAATTTAATTTTTTTAAACCTGACATATTTTAACTGAACAACACTTACTAAACATTATATGGGGCACACCATCAAGCTTTTCTTGAGCGAAATGATACCAACTTAGGTGTAGCCCCTTTTAAAATTAAAAACCAAATTATTGTCTCTTCATAATTAAGATAAATTAATAATCCTACGCACATCAAATAATGTGACACCAATTAAACTTATGTTTTAGTTCAAATTGGAAGTTGATAATAATTGTACTAAAAATTTGTATAGTATAGAATGTACCATATTATTTAGTGTACAAATTTGATGCATGAATTTGGTGTGTCTAGTATTACCCAATTAATTTGTTAATCCAATTAAATGTTTTCAAACAAAACAACTCATCTATTGGAGGAGTGTAGGGATGACAATGGTTCGATTTGGGGACGGAAATGCTATATCCATCTTCATAACCACGAAAATTAACTATATCCATAACCGCATATTAACCATTGGGGATTATCCATAACCATACCCACCAAGTAACGGATTCCCCATCAGTTAATGGTTATATTCATCTTCATCAATACCATAAATATATTAGTTCAATTTAAGCACCATTGGATTTTTATTGGTTTTGATTCAAAATTTTTGAACTTTCTCACAAAATGCAACTTTTGTAATTCTCGAAATAATGGATTTTGGTGACTATACATATGTATTATACAATATTATATTTATTATATGTAAAATATTATATATATATATATATATATATATATATATATTATGTATTATTCGGATTGGTTTTGGGGACGGATACAGATCGGGAACCCCTATAACCATATTCGTAACCATAACCGAATGATATTTTCGGAATTTCACCATATCCGAAATATAACCGAATTTTCATCCCCAAATCCATTTCATTTGGGCGGTTATCCACGATTATCGAGTTTAACAGTTTGAATTGTCATCCCTAAAAGAGTGGGATAACTAACCACGTGCTTATACTGCTTTATTGGAATTTTTCTCCTGACATTGATCCCTCCACATAACATTTCTCAAGTGCAAATGTGCAATCTAGGGATGATAATGGTTTGGTTTGAAGACGGAAATGTCATATCTATCCCAGTAACCACAAAAACTAACCAATTCATAACCGCAAATTAACCATTGGAGATTATCTATAATCATACCCACCGAATACCAGATTCTCTATCGGTTAACGATTATATCTATATTCGTCAATGCAAAAAAATTATTCGTTCAACTGACACATTATAATTTATTAAATACTAATTTCATCATTAATATCCACATCCAAATCATCAAAACATAACAATACTTTCTGGAGGTGTTTATGATAACTCAAATATGATAGCAAATTAAAACAAATTGGTCCCATGAAAGAATGAAAGAGATGACAAAATCAAATACAACAGCCACTATGGGACAAAGATGAAATAAATTATCAAATAATTTCTTGTGAATATAAATACAAAGAAACAAATTATCAAATAATTTCAATAATTGTGAATATAAATACATATTATATTTTAATATATTGCATATTCTGGGCATATTTAAGGACAGACACGAATAGGGGGACCTCTATAACCATATATGAAACCCTAATCGACTAATATTCAAGTTTTTTTCTCATATCCGAAACATAGTCAAATTTCATCCCAAATCCGTCCCATTTGAACGGTTATTCACGATTATTAAGTTTAACAGGTAGAATTGTCATCCCAATGCAAATGTTGTATGTTCCGATTTTAACTTCACGGAAAAATGTAGTAGTTTTTTATTTGATCAATATAAATTTAGTTTTGTATTCAAATTTGTAAACGAAAGGTTTAATTGGATTAATAGTCTCGTGGTGATAGGGTAGTTGGAAGATAGCCCATGCGGTAAGAAAAAAGGATTTAAACCTTTATGGTGAAGTTTGTTAGGATTTATGCCCAAAATTAAAAATTTCGTCAACTCTCTGTAATTATTAGCACATGAGCCATACATATTAAGCTAAAACGGAACTCCCCATTAATTGTTAGCACGTGGGGCTTACATGTGAGACTAACTTTATCTTTTTAGTCTCACATGTGAACCTTATGTGCTAACAATTAACGGAGAGTTGACGAAATTTTCAATTTTGGGCTTAAATCCTAACAGACTTAACCATAGGGCTAATTTTTTAACCACATGAGTTATCTTCCAACTATCTTATCACCACATGAACTAATAATCCAATTAGGCCTAAACGAAAATGTTGCCACATCATCATAGTCAGATAGGAGAAAAAGATTAAGTGGAAGTTAAAATAAGAAGGGTAAAGGGCATTTTTTTTTAACTTTAATCATTCAAGAAGATTGAAATTTAAAATAAACCTGGTGTAGATTACATATTGATTATAATCCCTTAATGTGTCCTTAATTCAAAATAATTAATGTGCATTTTATTTGATGTCACCCATTAAATATTTAAATTTATTAATATACAAATTTTAATTTATTTTTTGACCAAAAAATAATTTTTAATTTATTAATTTTATTTAACATTCTTCAAACATGTTAGTACAAAAATGTATTATATTGAACTAATGTATTTAAATGTTAGTACCGAAATATATACATCGAAATGTATTAGATTAAATTAATGTACCTAAATGTGTGTACTAAAATATATGCACCGAAATGTATCATATTGAATTAATGTACCTAAATGTTTGTATCAAAATGTATGTACCGAAATGTGTGTACCTAAATCTATGCATCGAAATGTATTATAATGAATTTAATGTACCTAAATGAAGAAGACAAAGTACATCAAAATATATTGTATAACAAAGATTAATTTATCTAAATGTTTACAACAAAATATATTACGATAAATGAAATGAAAATGAAATAAAATCAATACATTAAAATTTAGGAAAAAAAAGAAAAATAATTAAAAAATCAAAATATAATTAATAAATAATATTGTTAATGTATCAAGGAACTAAAATTAGATTTTAATCTTGCTCATGATTTTAATCTTAAAATCATCTTTGCTAAGAATTAAAATAAAGTTGTCTAAAGGGTAAATTACATGTCGCCATGGGACTCCGAAGCGCTCGCAGATTGTTTGGGGAAAAAGGAAAGATGATTAAAACCCAATCAAGACCCAAACAGTCACCACGTGTTTCGAGGGGTCCCACCCGAGTGGCATTTAACGTAATTATCAAGCCAAAAATTAAATCAACGAAAAGAAAAGAAAAGAAAATTAAAAATTCAGCCCACGGGTTAACTCGAGCCAACCTTGTTGCCTGCTTTGAAGCAAGACGGCGACAAATGGAACGGCACACCCGACTTAACGTCTTTCCGATATCCCACACCACACGCATCCCGAAGCGCTCTCCACATCATACGAATCATTGATAATTAAAATTCATTATTTATTAAGTACCTATATCCCGCAAACTTTTTTGCTACTTAGTACTAAGGTCTAGTGGTATTCTTCTTCACTTGTAAGTGAGAGGTAAGATTCAATTCTTGCCAAAGACGAATTTGAATCACATTATTGCTAACCCATTGCGAGGTTAAGCCCACCTCCTCTCCTATAGTGTAGATAATATCATTGTTTAAAAAAATCCCCAAACTTGTTAGTGTCATTTATATTTTGGCTCAACATTTTTAAACATTTCAAACAAGTATCCAACCTGTTGAAAATGTCATCTTCATTAAGGTCCAGTTAATTTTTTCGTTAAATGTACATGTGGCAACAATAGGTCACACTTATTTGCTTACTTGGACACTTAAATAATAATAACTTAAAAAAATATGAAGATGAAAAGTTAAAAATAAAATAAACAAATTCACAATAACATGGAAAATAAAATGAAGATCAAGAAGGGGGTGATGGTGATCGTTATTTACTAGAAGTCATGCTTCGTGACCTTGTATTGATGAGGGAGACAAAGTAAGTCCTACTTAATTTAACAGAAATTTAATTAGGACTTAACTAATGTGAAATTTTCAATATGTTGTGTACTTGTTTGTAATGTTTAAAAAGGTTGAGATCAATTTAGAATAACACTAAAAGATATGGGTTTATTGTGAGATCCCACATCGCCCAGGGGAGTGATCCTTATATGTATATTCTCATCCCTACCTAGAGCGAGGCCTTTTGGGAGCTCACTGGCTTCGGGTTCCGTAGGAACTCTGAAGTTAAGCGAGTAGCGCGCGAGAGCACTCCCATGATGGGTGACCCACTGGGAAGTTCTTGTGTGAGTTCCCAGAAACAAAACCGTGAGGGTGTAGTCGGGGCCCAAAGCGGACAATATCGTGCTACGGTGGTGGAGCGGGCCCGGGATGTGGTGGACCCCGGGTCGGGATGTGACAATTTGGTATCAGAGCCTAACCCTGGCCGTGGTGTGCCGACGAGGACGTCGGGCCCCTAAGGGGGGTGGATTGTGAGATCCCACATCGCCCAGGGGAGTGATCCTTATATGTATATTCCCATCCCTACCTAGAGCGAGGCCTTTCGGGAGCTCACTGGCTTCGGGTTCCGTAGGAACTCTGAAGTTAAGCGAGTAGCGCGCGAGAGCACTCCCATGATGGGTGACCCACTGGGAAGTTCTTGTGTGAGTTCCCAGAAACAAAACCGTGAGGGTGTAGTCGGGGCCCAAAGCGGACAATATCGTGCTACGGTGGTGGAGCGGGCCCGGGATGTGGTGGACCCCGGGTCGGGATGTGACAATTTGGTATCAGAGCCTAACCCTGGCCGTGGTGTGCCGACGAGGACGTCGGGCCCCTAAGGGGGGTGGATTGTGAGATCCCACATCGCCCAGGGGAGTGATCCTTATATGTATATTCCCATCCCTACCTAGAGCGAGGCCTTTCGGGAGCTCACTGGCTTCGGGTTCCGTAGGAACTCCGAAGTTAAGCGAGTAGCGCGTGAGAGCACTCCCATGATGGGTGACCCACTGGGAAGTTCTTGTGTGAGTTCCCAGAAACAAAACCGTGAGGGTGTAGTCGGGGTCCAAAGCGGACAATATCGTGCTACGGTGGTGGAGCGGGCCCGGAATGTGGTGGACCCCGGGTCGGGATGTGACATTTATAGTACTTAATCCTTATTTTCTTTAGTACTACAAATTACCGATATTTTAAGTAACATGTCTTAAATTCGATTGTCGTTAAAGATGAATTTGAACTAAATTATTATGATTACCATATTGTGAGACTTTTCAATTCCTCCATTGCATAGTATAAATAGGGTAATGCATGGTGAACCAATTTAAAAGCTAAATAACACGTCAGTAATAAAAAATAAGCACGTTAACCAAATTTAATATAATCCAATTATTCACAACTATATCATTTGGTCTTTATTTTGTTTTTAAAATACCGGCCGTTTTGAAACGCCGTTGTGTTTCTGCTCCTTTACACCCCGCAGCGCAGAGCCCCACCTTTCCGTTACGCGCTGCTCCCGTCCGGTTAACCCACCCCTCCGGTTAATCCTCTAACTACGGTTAGTTCAGTCACACAGAAAGGAGGAGAGAGTTAAATCGAACACAAAGTCGCGTATAATAAGACGCGCGCAAAGCGATTTGGGATCCTCTGTAACGGCGTTTTCTTCTACTGGATTTCCTATCGAGAGGGTGTGAGAGTGTTTTTGGAGAGAGAGGGAGGGAGAAAGGCGGTTTTCCGAGCAGAGATAGCGGTATTGTAACGGTTTGGTGGTTTCGGCGTAACGGTTCTTATCGATCAGCGATCGTTACACGAAGAGTGTGTGAAGCGAGAAAGAGTGGAAGTGGTGGGAGCTTTGTGGGATTAAAATCGTATTAACGGCTTATTAAGGAGTCATTTTCGTGCTTAATTATATCTATACATTCAGCTCAGCTTTGTCTGCTTAGACCGAAGAGAGAGAGAATCAGAATCGAGAGATTATCTGAGCTTTTGTTGTGGCAATTTTGAAATTTGTTGACTCGGGAGGGTACGACTTCAACGATGGCGAATCGGGAAGGTGAAATGGCTGTTGGTTTTCTTACACTTTCTCGGATTTTCCCGGAAAATTAAACCTTTTTGCCTTCCCATTTTTGTTTGGGCGTTTTGTTTTGCAGGGGGCGATCTGTATCCGGAGCTATGGAAGGCCTGCGCGGGCCCACTAGTCGATGTGCCTCGCGTCCAGGAGAGAGTCTTCTACTTTCCACAGGGGCACATGGAACAAGTGAGATTTCCATCTTCCTTTTTTATTTTTTATTTTATTTAATTTTGTGTTTCTGCTTATGGGTTTATAATCTTTTCGTCGAAATTGAAGTTTTTTTTGCTATTTTTGGGGATTATGTTTTAGCTGGAGGCGTCAACACCAACAAATCAGGAACTGAATCAAGGGATTCCGCAGTTCAATCTTCCCTCGAAGATTATTTGCCGCGTTGTTAACGTTACCCTATTGGTATTTCCTCTTTGTTTTCTTTAATTTGTGTTTGGTTGCTGAGAAATGGAAGATTGGAAGTAGAAAACTTTTGTTCTGATTCATGGAAAATGATAACTCAGATCAGCTGGATTTGTTAGCTGATTTCACCTCCAGCTGATTAGGGGGTCTGATGATTGGAAAGTCTTCAACTTTAAAATTTTTAGAATTTATATCTCGATTTCCTGGATTTTCTCAGTAACCAAACATGTTGGGAATAATTGTGAAATTGTTTTGTTTGGAAATATCTTACCTTGAGTTGTCTGCAATTTTAGGCTGAGCAGGAAACAGATGAGGTTTATGCACAGATTACTTTAATTCCAGATGCAAATGTAAGAACCAAATGAACTTCCTGATTAGATTTTCGCTGTCTGAGCAATATTTCTTTGTCATTATTAACATTAATACGTTTATATGTTTAGCAAACGGAGCCTACCAGTCCTGATCCATGCATTCCAGAACCTCAAAAACCTGCAGTTCACTCATTCTGCAAGGTTTTAACTGCCTCTGATACAAGCACCCATGGCGGGTTTTCTGTTCTCCGGAAACACGCCACTGAATGCCTTCCTGTACTGGTATATATATTTTCTATTCTAGCTTTTGTTTTGGCTGTTCTTTCTTGGTCTCATTATTTCTTTGATTTGATTTCATGTCTGTACCTTTTCACCATGGATCAATTTCTTTTTCAGGACATGACCCAGGCAACCCCAACTCAGGAATTGGTTGCCAAGGATCTTCATGGTTACGAGTGGCGATTTAAGCATATTTTCAGAGGTGATGTACTTCATTTTCTCTGCACTCTTGCAATTGTCCCAAATGTGGGATTTCATAATTATTAGGAGATCATGAGTTGGACATCTTGTATGAAAAAAATTCAAACATGGTGAGTGATGTATCATTTAACTTTATCGATTGTTGCTCACGGTTCATCTATCTGTGATTAACTGAACAGGTCAACCACGGAGGCACTTGCTTACAACAGGATGGAGTACTTTTGTCACCTCCAAGAGATTAAGTGCTGGGGATTCCTTTGTATTTCTCAGGTAAACATTGCCATTTGTTCTTGTCCCTTCTCTCTTACCGTTTTTGTCAACTAAATTTAACAGTGTAGCCTGGAAAATTGAATTTTCGCATATCGTACATGAGGCATGTATATTTTTCAGTCAAACATTCACTAATCTGTAGAAAATTGGTTTTTAGAGGGGGCAACGGGGAGTTACGTGTTGGAGTTAGACGTCTTGCTCGTCAACAAAGCAGCATGCCATCATCGGTGATCTCGAGCCAAAGCATGCACGTAGGGGTTCTCGCAACTGCATCTCATGCAGTTGCAACCCGAACTCTTTTTGTTGTGTATTATAAGCCAAGGTATGTCGTATTATATTAACCTGCAGAATTTAAAATGTTTGTTGCGCTGAATCATTTAACACAGGATTTCTCATAGTCTATATCTTGATTTCCTTTTGAAATGTCCAGGACAAGTCAGTTCATTATCGGTTTGAACAAGTATTTGGAGGCTGTCAACAATAAGTTTTCAGTTGGAATGAGGTTCAAAATGAGGTTTGAGGGGGAGGATGCTCCCGAGAGAAGGTAGAAGTCAAATGCATCAGTGCTATAGCATGTTTACTCGGTTTAATTTGTTTATGGGCTTTCTAATGTATTTTGTTCTATGTTCTTTCATTTTTCCAGGTTTTCAGGCACAATAGTTGGTCTTGAAGATATATCTCCTCACTGGGCAGATTCAAAATGGCGGTCACTTAAAGTAAACTCTTAGTACTGGTTGCCTTTTCTTGTTCTTGTTATCTTGTTCCATTCTCCTTTCTTCCCCTTTTCCTTGTACTGGATGTTAAATGAAAATTCTGACATAAATTTGCTCTTCTGAAATATCTTCCAGGTTCACTGGGATGAGTCTGCATCCATTCCAAGGCCTGATAGGGTATCACCTTGGGAGATTGAACCTTTTGTGGCGTCTGTAATTCCGAGCCTTCCTCAACCAGCTGTTGTGGTGAAGAACAAAAGGCCCCGACCACCCACTGAAATCCCAGCTCTTGGTAGGAACCTTTTTCTTTCTCTTTCCTAGTAACCAACTAAACAGCAACATTTCTCCCCCTTTTTATTCTTTGCCTTGGATTAGGTTTTTTGGGTCAGAGTGTTCTAACTTATATGGATATTAGATGCAATGAGTTCAACAGGGTCAGCTATGTGGAATTCTGGGCTGACACAGCCCCATGACATGTCAACACTGAGTGTCGCTGCTGAAGGCAAAAGAAGTGAAAATCATGTTGTATGGCATCATCAACAGGCTGACGTGATCAGCAATAACAACTCTGTTCCAAGGACTCAGACTGATGGGGGATGGTTGTCTTCTCAGGCAGGTGGTTCTCCACACATGTTCCAGGAAACAATGGAGGATCGTAAAAGTGTTTCTGCTTGGTCTGTTTTCTCTGGAAATTCAACTCCAAACTCATCACAGCGTAAAAATGAGAAGAAAACTGAGATGGGTACTAGTTGCCGAATTTTTGGTATAGACTTTACTAGTCATTCGACAAGCTTCCCTGCCATGGAGAAGGCACCTCCACAACCAATCAGTGGATCTACTGGAACCACTGAAGGACGTGTTAGTAACACGTTAGCAGCTGAGTCAGACCAGAAATCTGACCTTTCAAAGGCTTCTAAAGAAAGCAAACCTGGACAGTTGCAAGTATCACCTAAGGAGACACAGAGCAAGCAGAGTTGCTCTACGTCCGCCAGAAGTCGCACAAAGGTGCTCAAAGTAGAATTATTTTTGTTTGTTTTTTATTCTGAAATATCAAGTATTCATGTCATAGATTTGGAGTCTTTAGCTCAAGTGCTGAGTTGTGGCGTTTGTATATCCCAAAAGGTTCAAATGCAGGGGATAGCTGTTGGCCGAGCAGTGGACTTGACGATGTTGGAAGGATATGATCAGCTTATAGATGAACTGGAGGAGATGTTTGACATTAAGGGACAGATTCGCCCCGGTAACATGTGGCAAATTGTCTTTACTGATAATGAAGGAGATATGATGCTTATGGGCGATGACCCGTGGTCGTAAGTATACTTTATTACAAAAGAAAAAAAGAAAAAAGGAGTTTGTATTTGGATTTTCCTAACACGTTTCCTTGTTTAGTTTAAAACCTATGCGTCGTTTTCTTTGCAGGGAGTTCTGTGACATGGTGAAAAGGATCTTCATATGTTCGAGTCAAGACGTGAAGAAAATCAGCGCAGGCTGCGAACTTGCAATGTCGTCACTAGAAGTGGAACGGGGGACGGTCATAAGCTCAGACGAACATCGGTCAGGTTGTTGATTTTTTAAATACGCGTTGGTTTTGTTGATTTTCGGGGCAGGTCTTTTGGTTGTTTGTTTGTGGATGGGGGAGGGAAGACTTGATTTTTGGGCAAAAAGGAGGAAAAAGAAGATTTGAAGTTGGAAGGAGGAGGAGAAGAGGACATCGGCTAATCGGTAGCTCGTTTTTTAGAGCTAGCTAGACTACATTTGACTGGAAATTGAAAAAAGGTGCAATGGCAATTATGTCATTGTCCTGTGTTTGGTAGTGGGTAGGATTAGGAATCTGTGAATATTCAAAAGCAATTTGTGGTGGGTCGTCGGAGGAGTTGGGTGTTTTTAGGGTATTTTGTTCCATATGATGCTGTTGTAAATATATCTACTTTTGGCAGTGAAATGTTTGGTGGATGGTGATGGGAAATTTGGAAAAGGAACCAAAATTTGGATCCCATATAGAATTATAGCCACACGTTTAAATTTATGATAAATATAACAAAAAATGAATTATAGCCACCCTTAAATCCTATGCCACGACCAAAATATCCAATTTTGTCAGCCGCAAGCCAAGTTGGTCCTCTTCCCATGACTTCCTGAGAATCTCAGTTCCTCTTAACCAGCATATACCTCTGAAGACTCTAGCCCCTCACTGACCATTCACATCCAAACAAATGGAACCGGAGCCGCAAATCCTTCTTCCAAATGCCACTTAGCTTGTAGCCTCCGCACCTTCCCAAAGAACCACAAAAATGGCTCAGAATATTTTATTTTTTTTAAAGAAAAACAGAGAAATTTGAAGAATGCTTTGAGGTGGTAGTCGGTGGCCCACCGGATGGCCTGCCGGGCATTCTGCAGCTCACCCTTCATCCAAACGCAGGGAGATGAGAAAGCAGACCTCCAATGGCGGTTTTGGCCCATGGGGTTTCTCTACGCCCACCCACACGGACACCCAAATCGTCAAATCGGAAACTTGTTGGGCATTAGAGCTTTTTTAGTGTCAAACGCAGATTTCAGTTTCAAACGTAGGTTGCAAGTTTCCCAACTCTTCAGTCCCAAACTATCAGGTAAGTTAAAACTTTATTGGGTAATGTTTTGTTGTTGTTGTTGGTGTTTGGTTGCTGAGAAAATTGGAGGGAATGAGAAAGTTTTTAGTCATTAATGGTATGTTAGTATTTTTCATCAATTTTTTGTTCTAATTATCATAAACATAAAATGATGGCTATAATTCTATATGGGTTCAAATTCTGGTTATTTTTCCATATTTCCCGATAGTGACTGACATTAAGCAAGCAGTATGCAATCTTCTGTTGCTGTATTAGTTAGTTAATATATATATATATATATATATATATTTTAAAGGCTGTATTAGTTATTTAATTAATTAATATCACTGTTCTAAAAATCCCTGCCTAGCACCGCCTAGGCCCCGCCTAGGCGCTAGGCGGCTGGTCACCGCCCCGATTAATGCCTAGACCGCCTAGGCATCCGCCTAGCCCACCCAGACTTGCTAAGGCGCCCGTCTAGACCGCCTAGGCGGCCGCCTAGACCACCTAGGCACCCGTCTAGCCCGCCTAGACACCTGCCTAGGTTGCAACTCACTTAGATAAAAAATAGATAACTTTCCTTTTGCATTTTATTATTTCCAATAAATTGTAAGAGACTTATTGAATACTTAAATAAACACACATTATATGTTTACTCCCTATGTTTTCATTATGTTCCAATACTTCATAATATAGATGTCATTCAATTTTCTAGTTTATGACGAAATTATGTATATTTTAAGTATAAACGGACACTTGTTTACACGAAATAGAATAGATTTACTTAAATCCGCCTAGTCCGCCTAGTCGCCCGCCTAGGCTCCGCCTAGCCGTCTAGGCGCTAGGCCCTATCCCGCCGCCCGACTAGCGCCTAGCGCCTTTTAGAACCTTGATTAATATATATATATATATAACTCTTCCTGGCCACAAGTCTGGCTTTCACACCACTAGCGGGTTTCGAGCTCGAGACCTCCAGTTTTTTGTTTTAAGGAAGCTTCGTAATCCGTCATTTACCACTGGACTACCAGTTCGTGGTTAATTAATTAATATTAGGCTTTGAATGATTTTTAATGATTAGCTGCTAATTTGTGGGTGGTTTAGAACTTGTTTGAAAAGTGTGCTTAAATGATTGAAAGCGTTTTATGAGAGAATGTTTTTGGATTCCAAAGGCATTTAAGTGCTTCCTTTAAGAAGCACTAGTTATGTGTTGCTTACAAGAATCACTTCAAGTGTTTTTTTAGAATTAACTTGTATTTTACTAAGGATTGATTTTTAAAAATTATTTTTTTTTTAAAAAACTTTCAGTTATTTAAAAGCACTCCTCAAACGAATTCTTATTCTCTTGTTCCATGTCCATGGGTTAGGTTAAGCGGATTGGATCACTAATTCCAATCTGCCCAAACAGACCGATCAAATTTGATTGAATTTTGTAAATAATGAGTTAGAAACCAATAAATCTAATGTAATTTTAGTCGGTTGTTAATTTGGTGTAGCCGATTGGATCACTAAATTTCGAATCCCGATATGATTGGATCAAATGACGGATCCAACTGAGCCAATTCAATCAAGTTTTATGGTCCAAGATGTTACTTGCTAGCCCAGCAAACAGCCCCTTATGTCCATGGAGATTTCTCGGTTCTTAATCTTAGACAACTTAATGCGCCCGCTGTATGTGGTGATGTGAGTTATGCCAAGATTAGTGAGAATCTTTTTCGGGACCAGCCGTTCATGTCGAACCAATGTCATTGGAAGGCTTTTATTAAAGAAAGGGAGGGTACCAATGGAAACCGATGCTATTAAGAATGATCTGGCGTCTTTATGAAGGATTCCAAATTCTTGGCAATTGATTCCGTTGGGGAGGGTCCTAAGGGATATTTTGATCTTCATTTCTCCAAAGAAGACGACATGCGGAGTGTGTGGGGGTAGTGAAACTTGTACGCTTCAGTTTGGCCTTTTTAGGTTATCTTAATGGCAACCGGATTTCAACCTAGTGACATCCTTCTTCAAACTCAGTGCACATGTATCGATTCAAATTTATGGGTTAAGCCAAGAAGATTGGCACCCTCGTATTTGTATGGAAAATGCTTGGGATATGGGTACTCAATCATGCTAAAAAGGAATACTTATTTGGATATTATGCTAGAATTCTAGTGGATGTGGATCTTTCTACAGATTTACCTACGTTTATTATGGTTGAACGGAAACATGGTTTTTTTGTTGACATTATTTATACGAATCTACCTTCGATTTGTGGTCATTGCGGCCTTATAGGTCATTTTACGAACAAATATAGACACTTGAAAGATCATAATGAGGTGCTAGAAAAGAGGGACAAGGCTCATCAACGAGGACGCTCAAGAACTTGTCAAGTTTATCGTCCTAAACCATATGTCCCCTAGTTAATACTTTTCATAGGGATCCTCTCCTATTACTAGTTAATACTAGTGATGATACTTTTACTCTTGTGCTTAGTAAATCACAACAAAAGAAACTTGAAAAGAAGTAGAAATTTGACGCTACTAGGCTAGAGGAACTTATATCACTAGAGCAGAAAGACAAGTTATTTCTACTTGAAAATGCAGCTATTTTACTAAAATTTTCATGGTATTTGTAATTCTGATACACGTATGAAGCTTTCCAATGTTTGCCATTCTCATCATTCAGAGCTGGTTTGCATTTTTGAACTTATGGTTACTTTAGACTCTATTTCTCCTACGTATTGGGATTCTTTGGGTCTTCTTTTAATTACCGTTAATAATAGAGGTTACTGACTAATACTTAGGTTTTGTATTCTACGAATTGTTGATTCTTCTATGACTTCTTCTGCAGACCAACAAATTACTTTTCAAGCTTTTTTTGTGGTCCTTTCTCATTTCGTTATTGTTTATGTGGTTACTACTTCTAGTCGTCGTCGTGACTTGTGGTGTGATCTTTTGGAAAAGTTCACTCTCATACTACTATACCCTAGATGAAATTGGTGATTTTAATGCTATCCTTTGAGCTCACATGTGAAGATTTTCATAATACTACTGAGCTATGAGATTTTACTCATATGGACACTCTTGGTTCTTTCTATACTTGGACTAATAATTGGGATGTTCGTAGTCGCATGTAAATGCGTCTTGAAATTTTTAAGCGGCCACAAAATCAGAAAGCATGATAGGCGGGCGCCTAGGCGGGATTAGGCTGGACTAGATGGAGCTATATAGGTTTGGGCGGGGACTAGGCTGGCAAATGTTAAGATGCCGGAAGCTGAAATATTTTTTTGTTGTAGAGTGGTTACGCGAGAAAGAACCCTAGCTAGTCCCCACCATCTTTTTAATCCCACGGTTTCTTTTAAAATTGTTCCACTGTTTCATAGCTGCACACTTTCTTTTGCCATGGTCCCCACCATTTTCATTTTTACTACTTTTATTTATATCCTTTTATTTCTTTTCTCTCTGAATGCAACATCAATTTTTATTTATTATTATTTTTGTAATGTTTTATTATTCTTTTTAATTTTAAGACTATACTATAATATCCATAATATATTCTTATGTACCTAAAACTCTCATATTGCATATGTATATATACTTTTTTCTTTCTTTAAATAACATATTATTTAATGTTTAAATTTAACTAATTTATATACTATATAATTAATTTACTCAAATCCGCCTAGGCCCTAGGCCCCAACTCACTGTCAGACTAGCGCGCCTAACGTCTTTTAAAACCTTGCTAGCTGTTCTGCTTTGCTAAGAGTTGTCTCAGATCACAATTGTCTTGTTTTTTTTTTCAGCCTTTGATGCTTTACCTGGGGGACCCCGACCTTTTTTATTTTAGTCCATGTGACCTTTACATTCTGGTTTCAGTGATGTAAGGACTAATGGCTGGCAGTCAAGTATTGCTCACAGGTGTCCTATGTTTATTATGTAGCACAAGCTTAAAATTCTTAAGCGTTGTCTTCAGTATTGGAATCCTAATGTATTTTGTGCTATCCATAGAAATGTCACTATTGCTATGGAAAAACTTAAATATTGTTTCTTCTAATGGAACTCTCAAAAGAGATTTAATGAGGAAGTTGTGGCCAAGATGGTTGTCTTTGATGCTCGAGTTATGGCTTACTGAGGGTGATCGTAACATAATTTTTTTCATGCTTGTGCCCGAGGTAGGCATTCTTCTTCTAGAATTACTACTCTTTTAGATGGTGATAGTGTGTTCTCTTATCTTGTTGAGATTGCTGATCATGTGGTAAACTTTTATCGCTTCTTATATAATTCTCCCTTCACTCCGAGTGGAATTGAGGATGTTTGTGGTGTTACTATGGTTAGTGAAGATGAAAATTCTACTATTTCTTGTTTGCCTTCAGTTGATGAAATTAGAAATGCTCTTTTTTTCATGGATTATTCAAGTGTTCCCGGACCTAATGGTTTTTCTGGTTCTTTCTATCAATCATGTTGGGATATCGTTGAATTGGCTAATATTGCTTTTGCAAACTTTTTGTTCAAGATAAGCTCTTAGCCGAGGTTTAAATTTGCTTTACTCTACTAGGCGGATTACTTTTATCTCAACTCCGCGGGGTTGTTGCCCTCCCACTGATGTGTTATGCGCTAATGACCTATTTATTTTCTCTTGTGGGAATGTTTGATTTTTCGGTCTTTGCGGGATTTCCTTGACAAGTATGGTCATTCTTCTGGACAATTTATTAATGCACATAAGAGCATTTTTTATCTTGGGTTCACCTCATCTCATCATATGACTTTTGACTCGAGACATTTTTGGCTTCGCTTGGGTGTTGCTCCGTTCACATATCTTGGTGTCCTAATTTTTCGTGCTAAGCCAAGGGGAATTTACTTTTAATCTTTGGTTGATAAGGCTAAAGCCCGTCTCTCGGGTTGGAAAGTAAAACTTATTTCTATGGTTGGACAAGTTCAATTAGTGCTGTCAGTTTATTAAAGTTTAGTTTTGCGTAGTTTCTCAGTATATTAGTGGTCGGCTTGCCTTTTGAAGCATCTCTTTGCTTTACGAAACTTTATTTGGTCTAGAGATTTGGCTTCTCTTAAATTGGTAATTATTAAATGGAATATGGTGTGTGGGCCTAAAATTAAAGGTGGTCTCGTGATTTAACTACTTTGAACTTGACGACTTTGCTCAATTTTGGCTGGGGTTACTTTACAATCTTCTTATTTGTGAGGTTCTTTTGCCCGCCAAATTTTTCCTTTCACGCCTTGCAAAACAAGATGTCTATTTGCAGTCATCTATGTAGCATGGTTTGAAAATGCTTTACTTGTTCTGAATATTAATAGTCGTTGGATTATTGGAGATGGAAGGCCAGTTTGTTTTTAGTTTGATAAATGGGTGAACAAGCTAATTATTAGCCCTTCATTATCTCTGGTCATTTCTTTTACAATTCTTCCTCGGGTTTCAAAGGTTATTCAAGCTCAGAGTTGGTCATTATAGATTTTTCAAGCTCATGAAATTTTGCATCATCTTGTACCCTTGACAACGACTGATGACAAATTGATTTGGGAAGCCATCTCTTTCTGGGAGTTTTTCCTTCTCTTTTGATTATGATCTAATTCGAATGAGACATAGTGATTGTGATTGGGCAAAAATTATTTAGCAGTATTTCATTTTGTCTCGACTATCTATTTTGACTTGGCCTTTTTTCATGATAAACTAGCGAGGGTACAATGCAACAATGTGATACTTCTTCGACATCCATTTGTTGTCTTTGTCATGTTTATGAGGAATGTACTACTCATCTTTTTTTTTCAGCTGCCAGTTTTCTAAGCAACTTTGGAAGTGGTTAGCATATTAATTTGGTACATCTTTGCATGTTTCAAATTCTTTGGCTATTTTTTGAGATGTTTTTGTGCGTAACCGCTTTTCCCTTCAATTGCACAATCTTTGAGTCTTTGCGAGTTTTTTTTACTATTTTGGCTATTTAGAAATCTTGAAATAAGTTTAATTTTAGGTTCATTCAATCTATTTCTATCGTCTTTGCATGTCCATTATTTTTTACCTTGTCCACGGCGGGAGGTTTATTACAAGATACTCTCAAGGTTTAGATACTCGTATCATTTCTTCTTAGGGATTCAACATATTTCTCCCAAGGCCCCTACTATTTTTCCCATGTTATGGTCTCCTCCCTGGTATCCTAGGATTAAACTTAATACAGATGGTTTATCGAAAGAAAAACCTGATCCCCCTGCTTGTGGGGTGTTTTAGGATTGTCGTGGTCAGTTTCTTGGTGATTTTTGTCATGGTATTGGTCATCACAATTCTTTCTTTTGCTGCACTTTGTACAATTATTATTAGTGTAAAATTTACTTATCAAAGGGGTTGTCGTGTATTTGGTTGGAAAGTGACTCTTCTAGTGTTGCTTATATTCTCGGTTTAGATGATTTGATCCTCCTTGACTTCTTCGCACGCAATGATTTATTTTTTTAGCCCGCATTCGTGAGATGAATTTTTGTTGTTCACACATCTTTTGAGAGGGGAATGTTGTTGCGGATAACTTTGCTAACGTAGGCATGTCTTTTCCTAATTTAGTTCGGCATGATTCTCCTAAGTTGGTAATTCATGTTGCTTTGTTTTCAGACATTGCTGGCTTGCCTAGCTTCCGCTTCTCAAATTAATATGCATCACAACTTCAGGTGACAAATTGCTTAGCTAATTATGGAGTCATCCAGTGATTTATCAACAGTTTCCCTTGGCTCGGTTTGGGATTGTAGTTCGAGGAATTTTTTCTTTCTTCATCCAGTTTTCCTTTTTTCAATGATGTATTGTTTTTTTCTTCGCAGGTTTTGGCTTCGTCCCCTTGTTTGTATTTATTTTTTTTGCTCTTTTTTTATTTAATAAAATTTCAGATATAATGGACATAGGGGTTTTCCTATAGGGGAGTTAACCCTTTCTAATCACACTAGGTGGAAAGGAAGTAGACTAATTTTGTAGTTGATAGCTAATTCTTGAGGTCTTGGTTTTTTTTTTTCTAATATCGTGTGCGGGTTTGGAGAGTAAAGCTACCTTGGTAAACCAATGACCAAATCTTATGTGTTGCTTGATCATCTAATTCATTATTATCCTTCCCTTAACAAAAAAAAAAACTAAAAACTTAATAGGTAATTCAAATTGTCGGTAGAGATCTAATTTTCGCAAGATGGAAGCTACTCCTAAATGGTAGTTATATAATAAAATGCTTTTGTGAGTCTTCCCAATCTCTAAAGGGTGGATAATTGTGGCTTGCCACCAGTTATCCTCTTTTTTTCAAAAAAAAAAAAAAAAGAGTTATACAAAAATACTCAAATATTCTTAATTAGCTAGGATGTCTGTGAAATATTCCTCTTTCAAAACAACTTTTCACTTCTCCAAAAAAAAAAAAAAAAAAAAAAAAAAACAACTTTTCACTTTTCCTCAGATTAGATATTTTATATTTAACTAATCCTGTCAAGGTAAAACTACCAAAATACAACGTAGCGTGAAAAAACGAACGTCCTCTTTGTGTTTGTCAAAACGACAGATATGCTCACATTGCTATCACAGTTCAATATCTATGGCCTTAAATTAAGCAATGTCCAATTGTTCACGCCTCCATCAAATCGGCCTAGCCGCCATTTGTCTCGTTCAATAATTGACAAAAAGTGATTTTGGCACACTACAGTTCATCCAGATAGGGGTAGAGTTTTTTTGTCAAATTACCATACCAACCGAATTACCAACAGTAATATATCAAAGTTGTGCCAAAAAATTTGTACCGTACCATACATTTTCGGTACGGTAATGGTATTCAAAATAATTACCAGTAGAATACTGTACCGTACTACTACTATTATAATTATATCATTTATTTATTCATTTATATATAATTAGGCATTATTATTATTATATATGTACTTTATATTTTTTTTTCTAGTCATTTATCTAATCATCTCACCCTCTAACTTTTACTTTCCCAATAAAAAAACCTAAGCCTTTTCTCGCCTATAAGTCCTTAACATTTCATATAGGTTACGAATCCAACCTTTAGTTTACCCTCCAAAGATAACTCCATATACTATTTTTTAAGGAAAACTAATGAAAAGGGCTTGAAAACTTTGAGTTTTAACAATAAGGACAAAATAAAAGGTAAAGTGAATAGTACCAAGTTTGACTTTTTAGTGTAAAAATGTGATTTTTCGTTAAAGTGAACAGTACCGCAGGCTTTTCGTTAAAACTCCCTATTTTTTATGGAAAATTACCAACCAACCCTCCAATGTGTATCATATACAAGCAACGTGACTTAAATTGATGGAAAATTGAATATAGTATCTTCGAATCTAATATTAGTGATGTAATTGACAGATTTTTCTGAAAAAATAATTTATGGACCTAATTTTCACTCAGTGATAATTCAGAAACTAAATTGACCGTCTACCCTCGTTTATATTAATAACAAATCCAATGATCAATAAATTTTTAATCATTTGGACCACAAATTTAGATATTTATCATACGTTCTTGAATATTGCCCAGAAAGAAAGTCATGCGCTTGACTAATATTGTCAATATCACAGTAACATGCACAAATTAAATAAAAGGAAAACTAACGAAAATGGCTTGAAAACTTTGAGTTTTAACGATAAGGACAAAATAAAGGGTAAAGTGAATAGTACCAGGTTTGACTTTTTAGTGTAAAAATGTGGTTTTTCGTTAAAGTGAACAGTAGCGCGGGCTTTTCGTTAAAACTCCCTTAAATAAATGAAAAACTAATGAAAAATGTTTGAAAACTTTGAGTTTTAACGATAAAGACAAAATAAAAGATAAAGTAAATGATACCAGAATTAACTTTTTAGTATAAAAAATTGATTTTTCATTAAAATAAATAGTATCAGAAATTTTTCCTTAAAGTTCATGTAAATAAAAGCAATGCATGGCAACATCGTGTCCATCTCTGAGAATGGTCCAAATTATGTCGGTCGATTGATACAATACGAACAAATGACTTTGGAGGAGGTTTACCATTTTCCAATGCACAACGGCATCTTATGTATAGATAGATAGAGATATACAGATCTGGAAATTTTTGTTATGAGCTCAAGTTGATAATATTATCTTCTGCTGAAATTTCTAACAGCCAACCAAATAAGTCATGCTTAGCTACCCATGAATAGCGTCCATTACTTCCCATTCTCTCTCTTTTTTCGACCATGTCACTGCGGTATGAAAGATTTTTCAGTGTGTCAGAAACACGATTCGGTACACTAACTATTATAATACACGTAATTAAATACTTAAAAAAAATTCAACCAATTGTTTGAGTGTATTCCCGAGACACTGAACTTTTTTCCTGCAATAGACTAGCTAGTGGACTAAAGTGGAGCTATACATTATATCATTCATCAATCATCAGTAATTCGTTACATTTTCTACATATACAATTTATAAGGTTGAAACTGTGGGAACGTTTATAATAATCCGACGTACTTCGAGTTTTTAGTTGCTAGATCTGGATTTTAATATATTTTGCGAAGAATTCAACAAAATTCCAAATATAATATGCCACGAAGTAGCATTAGCAAATGTCTAGAACTAGACAATTGTTACAACCGGCTAATACATGAGTTGTATATAACTTTTCTTCTTAATCAGTCAGGAACGGAGATAAAATCTTTTTTTAGCGGGAGAAGCCTTAACCTCCAAACTTGAGAAAAAAAATTCTTGACAGTAGAATTTCTTCTATATTTTTATTGTTTTTCTTTTCTTCTCAAATTTTCTTAACCCAACTTGTAGACAATTTTTCATAATGGTAGCTTATTATACATATTATTTAAAAATTTCAACTAATCAGTTAAAGTACTTAAATATGATAAATTGAAGTTATGTAAGCATCTTGATTTTTTTCCTCTACACAAAATTTCAGTGGAGTAGCTACCCTCAGTGGGTCTAAACCGCCTCCATCCTTACGAACCGTCATTAATTTCTATATTTATCTTGCCAGGTCTTTGGTTTGAATTATTGGTAGTTGCTGTTGTATATACAGTAGTGATATGCATCATACCAAAAAGGGCAAAAATCCTAGATAATTTAGAGAAGTTTCAGCCAATTTCTTCATAAAAAAACATGTGTGTTATATTCATTTTCCTTAGGAATATAGATGTTATTTGATATTATCTGGAAGTCAGGAGATGTAACCCTAAATTAACCAAAGAAAATGGTATTGAAGGTTCAGCCCTGTGTGACTCACGCATTTTTGCGTACGAAAATGCATGTGTGGCTCATGTAATAAGAGAACGAAGACCATATAATAATTTGTCAATTTAAAGTCAAGAGCTCACGTTTTATCCTGACTATGTATAATTTGGATAAACCTTTTTATTTACCAAAAAGGATTTTAAACCTGAATTCCTAGAGTATTCTTACCTATCAACGTAACGACTCTCACCACTAAGCTAATTCTAATTTCTTAATTAAGTTTGAGTATAATCGTTTAATATTGTTTTGATTCGCCCTCATGCTTGATTGATTAATTTAAGGGAAGAACGAACTAGTCGATTGATCGAGAAATGCTTTATTGTATGTGTATTGGTTTGGACAACAGTAAATCCCAACAATAATACAAGTCAGTAGATAGAGATTGGCGGATTACTATTTACCAAGTACCAAAAAAACGAGATCTTTATTTACAAGAGATTTTTCAGTGTAATCGGTTCACGGGGTGGTACATCATGTGTTACTATACAAATGGTGGAATATGTGTGCCAAAAAGTTAATAACTTAAAAAATAAAATTTCTTACCACTTATTTTAAAACACGTGGTGTACCACTTATGTTTCCTTCGCAACTAAAATTTTCTCTTTATTTACTGGCCCAAGACTAAAACCTTAATCATTTGTATGAAACCCTATAAACCTAATGCCATGCCTATAACCTAGAAGAGCTCCAAAATACAGGGAAGCTCGAACTCAAAGAGTTTCCACTTGCACCACCATGTCCACCACCACCCATGATGCTCTCCCGCCACTTCACACCCACAAACCCTCCCGTCGAACCACCGCGAACCGTGTATTTGTGGTGGTTCACTTTAGTGCCATCTTAGCCCTGCTCTATCGCCATACACTCTCCCTCCTTCACTCCACAACCCTCACCTCTTTCTTCATCACCCTCACCTTCCTCATCTCGGACACTCTTCTAGCTTTCATGTACACCGCTACACAATCTGTTCGCATGAAACCAATTTATCGCACCGAATTCCCTGAAAACCTCAAAAGGGTTGTTCAAGAACCTGATTTTCCAGCTCTGGACGTGTTCATATGCACAGCTGATCCCTATAAGGAGCCACCAATGAACGTGGTGAACACGGCCTTATCGGTCATGGCTTATGATTATCCAACCGAGAAGGTATCGGTGTATGTTTCAGACGATGGCGGCTCAGCTCTGACTCTCTTTGCTTTCATGGAGGCTGCCAAATTTGCAAGCCACTGGCTACCTTTCTGCAGGAACAACAACATAGTGGAACGCTGCCCGGAAGCTTATTTTGAAACGGATCATTCTCCGTTTCCTGAAGCTGAGAAGATAAAGGTAAAAAAAATTCTAGTGATATATATCAATTTTCCGAAACTATTAGCTATAAGTATGTTCAGCTACATTTCATACACACACACACACACACACACACACACACACACACACACACACACACACATATATATGACAATATTCTTTTAAGCAATAATGTTAAATTTTTAATCATCCCTAGACCATATATAGTGTCAGGGAAGATAACTTTGGATGGGACTTTCTAGATTCAAAAACATAGTTCATTGTTAAAAAGGCACTCCAAGGATACTAATGAACTATGTAATCAAAGATTACTTAAGTTACTACTCCAGCACTATAAATAACTAAACTTGCCAAAAGATGTACTTCAAAAACACTAGACAAAAAAAATTTCAAATTAACACCTTTTATGAGATCTTGAAAGTTGTCGTTTTAAAGTTCTCACAAATGTGTTGCATCTAGTTATTTATTAAGTTTCTTCATAAATTTGCAGCACATTGTTTTCTTCAAAATTAGTATAAATTTCATTTAACTACTTATCCAAACATAGCATAGGTAACTATTTGATGAAGAGTCGAGCCTTTTTCTAAATTAAAAGGAGTGCTTCGAAAGCTATAGAAACCCAACACATTACGTACACATCTATATATTCACTAGGATAGCGACGAGGGGTAATAAATATTTATAAGGTATATAGGGACAAAGACAAAAGAAGGGGTAATATATTTATGTGAGCTATAAAGAAAATAAAACACGCATCAGCTAATACGGAAGGAACTACTTGTTTGTCACCTTCTTTGTTCCCTATCCTTATCATACATAAACAACCACTGTTATACACGGGCAATGTAAAGTCCAAGATTACTTAGCTTTTTCTGGTATATTATGACCACTTACATGTCTTATGTTTTATATTGATTTGTCATTTATATTTTAATTATAAATTCAAGTGAGAAAATAGGACAGGTGAGTACACATATCAATACTTTTTCTTTTCCGGTTTGTGTAAATGGGTTAACTTTATGAATCAAAATTATCAATCCCATCACATTAAGAGCTAATTAATTAAGTAATTACATGTTCTTCTGAATCATGGCACAAGATTATGTACCAAGGCATGAAAGTGAAGGTAAACAATGTAATAGAGAGAGGCAAAGTCGACCAGGAATATCTAACTGGAGAACGGGAAATTCAAGCTTTTAGCAAATGGAGAGATGGATTTACACGGCAAGATCATCCCGCTGTCATTCAGGTATTTTTCTCGTTCAAGTGATATGGCACTTTATCCTCATGATTAGAACATGCACGATCATAAGATAGCTGTTTTTAACCAAAACTTAACGCGCAATTAACAATCTTGCAAGCAACCGTTTATGCTGCTAACATAAAACGTCAAATTGCGTCCTCACGTTAGATACTGAAGTGCATAACGTATGAGCAACCAAATATTCATGCATATGAATGTTGTGAATTATGAGCAGGTTCTTTTGGACAATAGCAAAGACAGAGACATCACAGGCCATCTGATGTCAAACCTAATCTACGTCTCTAGAGAAAAAAGCAGGACATCACCCCACCATTTCAAAGCTGGTGCACTTAATGCCCTTGTAAACTCAAAAACCTGGCTAGTTTTCTCATTAACCATCCTTTTATTAATTAATTTTCTACATTAATAAGCAAATAATTTGTTTATCTTTTGATGTTGTGTTACAAAGCTACGAGTTTCAGCTACCATGACCAATGCTCCAATAGTCTTAACGCTAGACTGTGATATGTACTCCAATAATCCCGAAACGCCACTTCGCGCTCTATGTTACCTATCAGACCCTAAGCTTCGATCCAAAGTAGGGTATGTCCAATTCCCTCAACGTTTTCAAGGAATCAACAAGACTGACATATATGCAAGTGAGTTCAGGCATCTGTTCATTATCAACCCATGGGGACTCGATGGGCTATTAGGACCAAATTATGTAGGAACCGGATGCTTTTTCTCCCGACGAGCATTCTTCGGTGGGCCGTCAGAGCTTTTACCACCAGAAATTCCCCAACTACACCCTAACAATGTAGTTGACAAGCCCCTTCAGAATCCAGAGGTTTTGGAATTGGCAAACCATGTTGCATCTTGCAACTATGAGAACAGTACCACTTGGGGATATAAGGTATGTAAATATGCTAATTAGTGCTACGTATCTTCTAATCAGGGAACCGTTGTTCGCACTTCAAAAAAATCATCCTACGTTCCTTGTAGTTAGCTCGATCATTCAACAGTGCAACATGTTCAGGAGTGTGATTTACAACTCCCATTTTTCTTATAAGTCAATGACATTATGATAGCGTAATTTGAAACCTGATAGATGAAATTGGTTAAATTGTGTAGATGGGACTGAGATATGGCTCACTAGTGGAGGACTACTTCACAGGTTATATCCTGCTTTGCGAGGGATGGAATGCCATATTTTGCAATCCAGAGAGGGCAGCATTTTTAGGGGATGCCCCGATCAACCTTCTTGATGCGTTGAATCAAAGCAAGAGATGGGCCGTAGGCCTCCTTGAGGTAGGTTTCTCTAAATATAGTCCAGTCACATACGGTGTTCGGGCCATGGGTCCTCTGATGGGCCTTGGTTTCGCATATTATTCTTTTTGGGCCTTTGGGGCCATTCCTGTCACCACATATGCCTTCGTCCCGCAGCTAGCGCTCCTCAATGGGTTCACCCTATTTCCAAAGGTAATGCACACTGACCTTTTACTAGTTTGTTGTCTTGAGAAAATTGCACAATATTCTATTGTTAGACTTATTTTGTTTTAAGCTTGTGACTTCATACCACACATTTAAATAGAACTCTACACGATTAAGATACAAGTTGATATAATGACAACATTTTGGGTCTGATTTTGTGCAAGTTTAAGTGTTCTTGGTCAAACAAGACGCGCTACACTTTTGAAACTAAGATTTAAGTGCTTATTGCAGGTTTCGGATCCGTGGTTTCTCTTGTATGTGTTTGTTGTCCTTGGAGCCTATGGTGAAGAACTCGTTGATTTTGTATTATCTGGAGGAACATTCCTTAAGTGGTGGAATAACCAGAGAATGTGGATGATTAGGGGACTCTCAAGCTTCGCGTTTGGATTCGTTGAGTACTTTCTCAAGTCCTTAGGCATTTCCACACATGGGTTTAATGTGACCAGCAAAGTCCTTGATGAGGACCAAAGAAAAAGATATCAACAAGGCATGATGGAGTTTGGAGTCTCATCCCCCTTCTTTGTGCCACTTACAGTGGCTGCAATTGTCAACTTGGCTGCCTTTGCCTGGGGCCATGTAGAGATTTTCCGAGGCAGCGGTAGCTTGGAAGGATTGTTTGTGCAGATGTTTATAGCTGGATTTGGCATAGTGAATTGCGTACCAATTTATGAAGCCATGATTAGTAGGAATGATAAGGGAAAAATTCCTACAAAAACTAGTTTTGTTTCAACAATTTTGGCATTTGCTCTCTACACAGCGGCTTATGTCACTCTGAGGAACTGATGATGATCAAAACCCTCAAAAGTGTATTTAGCCTTAGTGGTCTAAGGCAGTTTTGTGCTTTCTCTGCCCCACAGATTTCTTAGTGTACTACTATCTACTCCACCAATCTTCTATTGCAATTTGCACAATAAAATTTGTATTTTGGACCACTTTCAGTCCATTGTGTTAGGTTTCCTTTAAGTAGGCCATGCGTTGTTCAAAGTTAATGGTGAATGTATTATATATTAGACTAATATTTACCAAACACGATGAAAAACTTATATTAACGCGCGATGAATTTGATAATACACGTTTTATAATAGTCCGATAGTTTAAGAGACATTTTAGTTTGCATCTTGCCAAGATGACAAGGGTTGAACAATATTAGGATAATGTCCATTTTCCAAAATTCCAAGGTCAGTGATTCATGAGCAGTGCTGCACGTTGTATAGGGCCTTCCACCAACATCCTCATCATTAAATAATAAAGCTATGGCCAAGTTGGAGGAAGCGCGACGTGAGAACACATACTCACGAAATCAGACCCTATCTTCGTTTAAATAATTTGTTGATGATGAGGATTTGAATCTGATACACCTAAAACTTCATATGGTCCAATCGGTTTTACATATATCCATAGGGAAATGTCGCCCACGATTGCAAAACAGATTTTGATTATTCTTTTACTTTTGTGAATAACTTTACTGAAAAAGGAAATATAAATGATATTTTATGGGGTGCACTCAGAGGTGTAGGGGTTGATGGTTTGAAAAGATTAAGTTTCCAATGTAGTATTAACAAAGCGTTTATGTTATAATGTTTTTATTAGGGTCAAATTTCTTTCGTGGTTTATGTGGTGGCACTTTATTTTCAATGTGATCTTTGTGGTGAAAAAATTATTAGTTAAATATTTATGGTGAACTTTGTTAACAAATATAGTGTGAATCAAAATTTCTGTTAGTATTCGTTAAAAACGTGGTTAAAATAATATTTCAAACAATTCTCTTAACTAAGAAGCCGAGCGAATTGTATGTGTTTGAAATCCCATTTCTAAATGATCATTTATACGCCTCTCACGAAATATTTCCTCTTTTTCTTCAATTACATCTGAAAATGACTTATAAACCTTATTATGACCATCCCTCATTGGTTGTCCACAGATTCCATTATCATCAATCATTGTCCCAAGAAAGCACTCCGATGCACATAGATGATCATTGAGAAATGGGAAGTTATTAGAGAACTCATAGGATAGATGATTTAGGCTTATGAGTTGTGTCAATTGTTTAAAATGACGATTTTAACCACGTTTTTAAATAGAATACTAACAGAAGTTTTGATTTGGACTTTTAATTGCTAACAGAGTTCACCACAAGTATTTAATTAACAACTTTTTCACTATAGGGGTCACATTAAAAATAAAATGTCACTATAAGGACCACGAAAAAAAATTGACCTTTAATTATTTTTCAATTCTAAAATATTAACTTTATCATATGCATGTTATTCAAGTCGCAGTGCGGTAATACATAACATTTAAAAAATTATTGATATGAAAAAAATAAAAGTAAAATGAACTAGAAGTTTCAAGTTTATTTACACTATTATTATAATTTTATCGCCTACCAATATCATAATACACTGAATCTGTTTTTACGATAATACTTATAAGTTCATCAATTTGAAAAATGAGAAAATCAAGTCGAATTCTAGCCTTTCCTTACCACTTAAAACACATGTCCCGAAGAATGATTTTTGTCTTGCCAAAACAATAATGCATATGCTTGGCTAGCATAAAATTGGTATTTGGAATATGCATGTACCGTGAAATGCTTTTTTAACATATTAAGATGTATCTGGTATAAGCCCAATAACTAAAACTCCCTTCCAATGCGTGACATAGCAGCAAACACACCATGACAACCACTCATGACGACCTCCCACTCCACATGTCCAAGCCCTCTCGTCAAACCACCGCAAACCGCTTATTCGCGGTGGTTCATTCGTGTGCCATCTTAACCCTTCTCTATCACCATTCATTCTCTCTCCTCAACTCCACAACCGCAACATCTTTCTTCATTACCCTCACCTTCCTTATCTCCGACTCTATTCTTGCTTTCATGTTCACCACCACACAATATATCTTTTCGAATGCCGACCGATATACCGTGACGAAAAACCTGAAAAGGGTTGTACAAGAATTGGATGTTCCTGCATTGGATGTGTTCATATGCACTGCCGATCCGTACAAGGAGCCACCAATGAATGTGGTGAACACGGCCCTGTCGGTCATGGCTTATGATTACCCGACATAAAAGCTTTCGGTGTATGTTTCGAATGACGGGAGCTTGGCTCTGACTCTCTTTGCTTCCATGGAGGCTGCCAAGTTTGCAATAAAGAAAGCTAAAGTATAGTCATCAAAGTGTTGATAAGAGTTGGTTAGAGTTTGTTAGTGTCATTGTTGTAAATTGTTATTTTAGTTAAGGGTATTAGTGCAATCTGCTAGAAAAGCCCAAGACTATATATAACAAATCTATTGTAATTATTCAGGATATTGAATGAAAACATTAACCTTCAATTTCTATATGTTATCACGCCCGTCTCGCCTCACGGCTCTATCTCCCTCGATCCGCTTCGCTCTCGCTCCCAATCTCTGATTTTTCTTCATCAATCTTGCTGAAATTCTTCATTGTTCTTCTTCGATCCCAACCTTTGTGTAGTCGATTGGTATTTCTCTCTCTGTAATTCGTCAATGGCGTCAACGTCTGCTTCGTCTTCTCCAGGTGAGTCGGTGCAAGCTCCAAATCCTAATTCCTTAAATTCATTGTTCTCTTCGAATTCGTATGCCTCTCTTATGATCCATAACATTGGAAGCATGGTGCCAATTAAACTCAAATGCTCCAATTATCTCCCATGGCGTGCTTTATTTTCTCCTATTCTGCGCAAATATAAGCTTCTTGGCATCGTTGATGGTATGAGAAAGATCTGGTATGAGATCTGGTATGAGAAAGATCAGAACCTTCTGATCTGGTTGAACTCTACTCTGTCTGAAGAAGTGATTCTGTTCACCGTCGGTGTTTCATCATCTCGAGGATCTATGGCTTAAGCTTGAGCAACATTTTGGATGAGTCTCAGATGCTCACATTCATCAGTTGCGATCTCGTCTCTAGTCAATTCAGAAAGGTTCACAGTCGATTTTTGATTATCTTCAACAAATCAAGGAAATTTCTGATGCCTTGATGGCCGCCGGTGCTCCGATCACCGATCGTGACTTAATTTCTGCTACACTGGCCGATTTACCTAATGAATTCGAGTCCTTCACTGATTTCATTCTCCTTCGTATCTCAACCACAACGTTGGAAGAATTGCACGGCCTACTACTCACCAAAGAGTTGTCAATGTCTCGAAGGAAGAAACTTGCCTCCTCTAGCACCATAGAGCCTTTTCATGCTTTTCTTGCTCAATCACAGTTTCCTCTCTTGCCTACACCACCGCACCATCAAGCCTTTGTTGTTCAGTCCCAACCTCATCGTGGTAATTACAGAGGCAATCATCGAGGAACTTACAAAGGCAATGCTCGTGGACATCGTGGAAATTACAAAGGTAACAACTTTCTTGGTAACTATCAAGGCTCTTGTGGCAATTCTCAAGGCTCTCGTGGTATTATTTATCAAATCTGTAGATCAAAGTAGTCATAAGGCTATTGATTGTTTTGATCGAATGAATCCGGATATCTTTCGCAAAGTTCCTCCTGCCAAACTAGCTGTTATATGTGCTCATTTCTCATCAAAGCCCTCTTACTCTTAGATCATTGATTCGGGTAACACCTCACACATCACCAATGATATTTCTAACATTTCATCTCCTACTCCTTATCGTGGTGAAGACAAGGTCCACATTGGTGATGCTAAAGGTTTGAACATTAACAGCATTGGTTCTTCCTTTTTACATACTCCATCTGCCACATTTAAACTACAAAATTTTCTTCATGTTCCCCAAATTCAGCATAATTTACTCTCAGCATATCAATTTCTCAAGGATAATTACTGTTCTTGGACACTTAATTCTGATGGATCATTTGTAAAGGATCGTTCTACGGGGAAGATGTTTTGCGGGGACCGGTTAAGGGTGGTTTCTATCCCCTGCAGTGTTCATCTCAATCATCTCCATCCTATGCTACTTCATTTACTGCCTTAATAAGTGTCAAAGCACCGATTCGAGTATGGCACAACAAACATGGTCATCCATCTTCAAGCGTGTTCTTTCACATAATAAGCTTGCTCTTCAAGGAAGCACTTCAGTGGATTTCTTTTGTTCAAACTGTGCTCTTGCAGAAAGTCATAAGTAATCGTTTAGTACTGTTAGTTCTTATTCCTCTTCTTGTTTAGAACTTTTACATTGTGATCTATGGGGACTAGCTCTTGCTATGTCAATGAATGGGTTTCGGTATTATCGGTTGATTGTTGATGATTTTAGTAAATACAGTTGGTTCTTTCCTTTAAAGTCAAAATCTGAAGTGTATTCTGTACTTGTTGAGTTCAAGAGTTATGTAGAAAATCTCTTTAGCAATAAAATCAAAGTTCTTCGTTCAGATTCATGGGGTGAATTTACTAGCAATGATTTATAGTTCTTTCTCAAAACACATGGCATTATTCATCAATTTAGTTGTCCGCACACACCTGAACAAAATGGTTGTGCATAAAGGAAACATCGTCATCTTGTAGAGATTGCTTAGAATGTTCTTCATGTTTTCTGGGTGGAGGCATTTTCCACTGCGATTTACTTGATTAATAGACTCCTTATTTCTGGCATATTGTCACATTCCACCTGATTATAGTAGATTGAAGGTGTTTGGTTGTAGTTGTTTCTATTGGCTTAAGCCTTATACAACTTCAAAACTCGACAACAATAGTAAGTATTGTGTGTTCTTGGGGTATAGTTTCCAACATAAGGGATATCGATGCTTGAATCCATTGACTTAGAGGGTATATATATCTCGTCATGTGGTTTTTGATGAATCTACATTTCTGTTTCATCATTTTTAGTTTTCTTCCACAAGTGCAGCTCCTATGTCTACCGTATCCATCCCTGATACTTCTCAAATGGATTTGCAGTTCACCATTCCTCATTCTTCCAGGTTCGAGGCATCTTTCATTATTCCAGCAACTAATTCAAATTCTGGTTCTCGAGTTAGTTCACTGTCCTCTATCCACAGTGTTTCCAATGCTAATTCAAATGCTGCCACTTCATATGTTCAGTCTGTTGATGCACATGCTAATTCCCCTGCACCAACTGTTGATTCACATGCTGCTTCACCAGCTGTTATTATTGACTTTAATGTTTCTCCCACTGCTGACCCTATTGTCCCCTCCACTGCACCAAATACTCACCCTATGATTACACGGTCCAAAGTAGGGATATTTAAGCCAAAGGCCTTCTTAGCAACCAAGCATCCCCTTCTTTCTTCCATAGACTTTGTTCCATCTACTTATTTGCAAGCTTCAAAGCATGCTCAGTGGAGATCTGCCATGCAATAAGAGTTCAATGCTCCGCAATCTACATGAACTTGGATTCTTGTTCCCTCATCTCCAAATCAAAATGTTGTTGGTTGTAAGTGGGTGTTTGGGATTAAGAAACATCTTGATGGTTCTATCTATCCATACAAGGCTTGGCTCGTTGCAAAAGGGTTTCATCAACAAACGAGCATTGACTATAAGGAAACCTTTAGCCTTGTTGCTAAACCTGCTACCATCAGAATCTTATTATCCCTTGCAGCTCTCAATTTCAGTGGTTTTTAAACCAATTAGACATCAGTAATGTCTTCTTGCATGGGGATCTACAAGAAGATGTTTTTATGCAGCAACCTCATGGGTTCATTGATCCATCTTTCCCAAATCATTTTTGCAAACTTAAAAAGTCCCTCTATGGCCTTAAGCAGGCTCCCAGGGCTTGGTTTGACAGATTATTCCAAGTGTTGCATTCCTATGGTTTTCAGCAATCATCCTCAGATGATTTTTTTTTTTTTTTTTTTTTGTCTTAAAAGCTCCAACCTTGGTTATCATTCTTGTATATGTTGATGACATTTTAGTCACCAGTCCTAATACCACTTTCTATAAACATTTTATCCTGAAATTGAACACTATATTTCCAGTCAAAGATCTGGGTCCGTTACACTACTTTTTGGGACTTGAGATGCATAGATCTTCTGAAGGCATATTTCTACATCAAGGAAAGTACTTACTTGACCTTCTTCAGAAAACCAAGATGGATGGAGCTAAACCTTGTTCCACTCCTTTAGGCACAACCAAGCTCGATCACACAGGTTCACTGTTGTCTGATCCCACAGAGTATAGATTCATCGTTGGTGCCTTGCAAGATCTTACCTGGACTCGACCAGACATATCAGTTGCGGTTAACCAAGTATGCCAATTTATGCATGCTCCACGGGACTCTCATTTTCAAGCTGCCAAAAAGGATTCTCGGTTTTTAAAAGGTACCCTTACACATGGATTATGGTTCAAACCAGGAACTTTGCATCTTACTGCATACTTTGATGCTGATTGGGCATGGTGTACCTTTGACAGAAGGTCCACCAGTGGTTATTGCATCTTTCTTGGTTCTAATTTAATTAGTTGGAGTGACAAGAAGTAGTCCACAATTGCACGATCCTCAACTGAAGTTGAGTACCGGTCTTTAGCTCACACTTCTCCAGAAATCACATGGATATGTAAAGTTTTCAGAGATGTTGGCCTTTCATTACCACAGATTGCTCATCTCTGGTGTGATAATATTTCTGCAATCTCTCTAGTTTCTAACCCTGTCTTCCATGCTCGGACTAAACACATCGAAATTGACTACCATTACATTCGTGAATTTGTTCTTGCTCGACTTAACAAGATTCAATATGTTTGTAGTCAAGATCAACTAGTAGACATTCATACAAAGTCTTTGTCTTGGCACAGATTCTTATATCTTCAATCCAAGCTTCCTTTTGGTCCCTTTGATTGTTCCAGACTATATATAACAAATCTGTTGTAATTATTCAGGATATTGAATGAAACAGTAACCTTCAGTTTCTATATGCAAGCCACTGGTTGCCTTTTTGCAGGAAGAACAAGATTGTGGAGTGCAACCCAGAAGCTTATTTTGCTATCGATCATTCTCGGTTTTCTGAGGCTGAGAAGATCAAGGTACGTAATAGCCAGTATATATATGTTAATAAATGTTATTTTACCAGATTTATGTTTGTCAAATATACATATGCTTATGATTAGTATATCATATTTTCCAAACAGTTGGTAGGAGAACAATAAACTGTCAAAACTTATTTGTCATGAAATCCTACCTATGCTGGGAACCTCTTCTTGTACGGTGGTTGCACCGGCATACCTCTAAGGTTGGCCTTGAAATTTATGTAGATATATATATATATATATATATATATATATATATATATATATATATATATATATATATATATATAGCAAAATAATGTGTAATACGAAACTTAGATGTTCTATTGATTCTTGTAATTTCCGGTTTTTGGTGAGCTTGCTTTTGAAGAAGTGTTTGAAGTCTGCTTATTGTTTTGTAATTGGTTATATTTAATTGTAATTTATTTTCTAGTTTGCAAAGACCCTTTGGGGTTAAACTTTTTATGAATGGGTCTATGTAATGTCTTTTATTCAATGATTGAAACATCGTATTTTTCTTAAAAACATTCTAAATAATACTAACATGGCCATTGCTTGACTATTCTTTTATTTATGCAAATAACAACTTTTTTCTTACACATAAGTAACTGATTAAAAATACAAAAATAAAAAATTAACACACATGTCAAATTGCAATTGATATAGATATAAAAATGCCTACTAGTCAGAAAAAAGGAGCCAAAGTTTCTTTTGGAATAATGACAAATTGATCAACATCATTTTATATTTAGTGCTTTTTTGTTTTTGTTGGTTTAGATGAATGAGATTACTTTATGGAGCAACTGCCAATACTGGCTTAATTAATTACATGTTCTGCATCATGGCACATGATATGTACCAAGGCGTGAAAGTAAGGGTAAACAATGTAATTGAGATCGGCACGGTTGGTCATGAACATATAACGGGAGAGTGGGACATTCAAGCTTTTAGCAAATAGACGGATAAATTTATCAAACTAGATCATTCCACAAATCCAAGTATTTACTAACTAAAGTGAAAGCACTTTTAAGACCTGGAAAGAATACTTTGATTCTTCATCTCCCCTCCTCTGAATTATTAAAAACAAAAGGGTTACCTCAAAAGCAACAGTAATTATTCTATTTGGCACAGTTATTTACTTTCTGAGGAGTTATGCCCCCAACATCTTCTACCCAAAAGAAAATTACAATTATGTTATATTTTTAGTAGACAATTTGCTAAAGATGTATCATCCATCTGATTCTAACATATTGAGTTTGTAGTTATTTATATAATGCTTATTTAGGGCAACATGCACTGAAATTCAATTTTTATGTCACTTTTCTTCCTAACGCTTAAGTCCGTTAACAAAATCGTTAAAAGTTTGCACGGCACAAATGTAACCCATTAGTGTTGAGATGTGTGTCTCAATACCATGAGCAGGTTGTTTTGGACAATAGCAAAGACAAAGGCGTCTCAGACCATTTGATGCCAAACCTAATATACGTCTCTAGAGAAAAAAGAAGGACATCACTCCATCATTTTAAAGCTGGTGCGCTTAATGCCCACGTAAGCTTTCATATCTATACATAATTTTCTCATAAAACCATCTCTTTATGGTTAACTTTCTTCACTAGCTGATTAACCATTTCACTTGTCTTTTTGTTGGTGTTTACAAAGCTTCGAGTTTCAGCTACCATGACCAACGCTCCAATAATATTAATTGTAGACTGTGATACCTACTCCAACGACTCACAAACAGCTCATCGTGAGGGATGGAAGTCGATATTCTGCCATCCAACTAGGGCAGCGTTTTATGGGGATGCCCCAATGAACCTTATTGATGTCTTGGACCAAAACAAGCGATGGGCAATAGGCGACCTTGAGGTGACTTTCTCTAAAGTATAGTCCAATTACATATGGAACCTGTGCCATGGGTCCTTTGATGGGCTTGTCTTATGCTCACTACGCATTTTGGCCGATTTGGCCTATCCCCATCACCACATATGCTTTTCTACCCCAGCTAGCTCTTTTCAACGGACTAACTACATTTCCAAAGGTAATTAATGTACATTCACCCTTCGCAATTTGTTTTTCTGGATAATGAATAAACTCATTTTATTATCAGACAGTTTGAGATGTTATATATTCCGAAATTTCAATGTATTTCATGTTCAAAACATTCTGACGATGTATCATGAACATGTGGCAATCATGTCGGTCTTACAAGATGTGCTACAACAATTCATGATTTTTCCAAAAAAAATATGTTACTCTTGCCACATTTTTCATACCTCATTCTCCAACATATAAATGTGGTATGAAAAATGTGATAAGTATAACAGTACTCTGATTTTTTTAAAGATTGAAGTGCTCAATGCAGGTTTCAGAGCCATGGTTTCTCCTATATGTGTTTCTTTTCCTTGGAGCCTACATTCGAGATCTCCTAGATTTTGTGTTAGCTGGTGGAACGGTCCAAACATGGTGGAATGACCAAAGGATATGGTTAATTAGGGGACTGTCAAGCTTCCTGTTTGGAACCATTGATTTTTTTCTCAAATCCCTTGGCATTGCCTCACATGGATTTAATGTGACAAGTAAAGTCCTTGATGATGACCAAAGCAAACGATATAAACAAGGCACCATTGAGTTCAGAGTTCTGTCGGCATTGTTTGTGCCACTAATAATGGCGGCCATTGTTAACTTAGCCACCTTTGCTTGGGGCAATGTGGAGGTTTTCAGAGGCAAGTGTAGCATAGAGGGAGTGTTTGTGCAAATGTTTATAGCTAGCTTTGGCACAGTGAACTCGAAACCAAGGCGCCCCTTTGAACCTTAGCACCTTCAAGATCAACGCAGGGTCTTCAGAGAATTGATACAGATGGACTTCTCTGCCTCCTGTAACCTCAAAGCTCTTCTAGATGTTGAGAGAGCTCTCACTGATTTATACCAAGCCCATCGGATGACGAAGATGCAGTATGAGTCTTTCACCTCATTCTTTGAAAATATGAGGGCTTTGAAGGGTCAACATCTCAAGGCCGAGAGGCAAGCAAATAGAGTGAGGTGCTACAAGGAGAAGCACACTAGAACCTCCATTACTCTGCAGCAACTAGTGGAAGAAGGCTCGGCCATGAAGGATCGAATAATAGTGGTAGCTGCTGAGATCCAGAAGCTTGAAGAACAACTCTCTGTTTTGAAGGCTAAGCAAATGACCTTCTACAACAAGCTATACAAGAAAATCGAGGAAGTGAAGAGAGTCAACCATAAAGTGGAGGAGTTTGAAGCTCAGTTAGCCAACAACAATATAGCCTTGGAAAAGTCGGGTCACATTTTCACCATCATGCAGACTTATCATTCTAGGATAGTTGCCTTGGCTAAAGATGTAAACATGTTAGGCTAGGGCCTTTGTACTTCTCCCATTTATTGAATGAAAAGATCTCTCATTGCTTCACTAATTTGACTTATTTATTCTTTTCTAACATCAACAACTGCTTCAAACATACAAAAAGGACCTTTATTTCTTCTCCAAGTATTAGACTTCACTAATATAACAGTTTCTAACATTCTAAAGAGTTGGGTGGTATTTCTTTAGGAATTTAGCATTGATTGGATGTTTATGTAATTCTCCCTTTAAATCTATCAAGTAATACCTTATCCTCTGTCTAATACTTTGGTAATTGTAAAAGGGCCTTCCCAAGTGGGACTTCACTTCCCAAAACTTCTAACTTAAGCTCTTAAGGGCAGAACTGCTTTCCACACCAATTCTCATTTTTTAAAAGTCTTCAGCCTTACTCTCTTGTTGTAGGCTTGGGTCACAGCCTTCTTCCCTTCTTGGATCTTGTTTAGAGCTTCAATTCGTCCAATATCCAAATCCTCAATTCCTTAACCCATGGCCTGAATGAATTCATCACTATGTAGGCCAAATTGGTTTTGAAGCCTTACAGAACTCACATTGATCCCTATAGGAGCACCACATCTTGCTCGAATGTTAATGCATAAGGAGTGATCCCAATTCCTGCTCTTTTTGAGGTTATATAAGCCCACAAAGTATTTCCTAACTTTTCATGCCACCTTTTTGGGCTCTCTGCCACCATCATTTTAATGATGTTCACCAAAATCTTGTTGCTAGTTTTTGCTTGACCATTATATTGGGAATAATAAGGGCTACACTGGATCATCTTTATCTTGAACTTAGCTGCAAACTCTTCTACTTCTTTTGAGATGAACGATGACCCTCTATCTACAACAATCATTTTCGGTACCCTATATTTGTGCATGATTTTGGTCTCAATGAATCTCTTTACATTGGCTGAATTAATGGTCTTCACAGCTGAAGCCTCAACCCACTTAGTAAAGTAATCAATTGCCATAATTATGAAGGTGTGTCCTTTGTTAGAAGATGGGTATATTTTCCCGATAAAGTCCATAGCCCACCTTCTGAAAGGCTATGGTTTTACTACTGGATTTAAGGGCATTGATGGTGTGTGCTGGAGAAGTCCATGCCTTTGACATTCTTCACATCCTCTAGCATAAGCTTTACAATCTTTCTCCACGTCAGGCCAGAAGTAGCCATATCTTCTTAGGAACCATCTCATCTTTGTCCTGGCTTGGTGTGCTCCATAAATGCCTTCATACACCTCAGCCATCACCCTCATTAATTGTTCCAAACCCAAGCATTTCAACAAAAGCCCATCTGGAGTCTTTCTCAGCAAAGTTTTATCCCACATAATAAACTTAGTTGTATGTCGTCTAATTTTCTTACTAGTGGGAAAAGAAGGGTCCTTCAAGTACTGAATGATAGATGTTCTTCAGTCTTTTATCTTATTCTCTTTAACCATTATATCCAGGCTAAATCCCCTTTCAAAGATGGAAGTGAGACTTCTCCTTTGGATCTTTACTTTCATCTCACGCATTCTCTCTTAAACTTGTGCTCTAGAAGTCATCTGTGCCATTTTGTTGACACTCAAATTTGCTTATCTGGGAATATGGTTAATTGGTACTTCATTGCCCCAATAATCTAACAATTGAGTAGCCGCCAGGTAATACTCTGCCATTGTGATATGTCTACACTTGTACTCTTCATTTAATTGATTAATCACCAACTCAGAATCGCCATATACTTCCAGTTCAGCTGCGCCCAATTCTATTAGAATCTCTAAGCTAATAATCAGTGCCTCATACTCTGCCTGTTGTTGGTAGTATCCTTGTAATCCATAAGGAATGAGTAGCAAAGCTGAATCCCCTTTGGGTCAAGGATGACAATTCACGCTCATGCAACATACTGTGTGCAAGATCCATCAAAATATAACCTCTAAGGAGTGATCCATAAGCTAGTTATTCTTTTTACTTCTTGTTGGATCAATTCCTTCTTGCCCGAATGAGCTTTACTAGGTGGGATCCAGAGGCTAGCCACTTCTAGAGTTCCAGGGATGTTGACAAGTTCCTTATTGGATTCTTGGTGCACAGCTAGGAAGTCTGCAATTGCTTGTCCTTTTACTACCCTCTAAGGTACATACTGAAAGCTGAACTCTGATAGTGCTAGGATTCATTTCCTATTTCTTCCAGTTAGCATTGGCTTGGACAGCATGTACTTGATCACATCTATTTTGGCAATTATCTGGATATGGCAAGACAACATATAGTGCCTTAATTTGCTAGCAGTGAAGTACAAGGCTTGGCATAGCTTTTCAGTTGGGGTATATCTTGTTTCTACCTCGGTGAAGATTCTACCTCGGTAGTATATTGCCTGTTCTTTTCCCCTTCATTATTTAAGCTAATAGACTCCGTATTGATTTCTCGGATGCTGAGATGTAGAGCTTTAAAGACTTACCCCCTCTGATGAGGCATAAGCACTGGATGAGAGGCTAGACAAGTCTTCACTTTCTCAAAAGCCTCTTGCTGTTGAGGGCCCCACTCAAATTTTCCTTGATTCTTCAATCTCAACAGAGGAGTCAATGGTTGGATCTTGCTTGCCAGATTAGCAGTGAATCTCCTTAAAAAGTTAGTTTTCCTTAGCAGCCTTTGCAATTTTACTTTGTTAGTGGGGGAGGTAATTCCATTATAGCCCTAGCAATGTTCTTGTCCACTTCCACACCGCTTTGATGGACCAGAAATCCCAAAAAGTTGCCCAATCTAACCCCAAAGACACACTTTCTAGGATTCATCTTCAATTTTCTAGGATTCATCTTCAACTTGTGGGTTCTCATTCTCAGCAAGGCTTGTCTGAGGTCTTCCAGGTGCTGATCTTCAGATCTAGACTTCACCATGATGTCATCAACGTATACCCCCATGTTATGCCCGATTAAATCATGCAAAATAGCATTCATTGCCTTTTGGTAAGTAGCACTAGCATTTTTTAGCTCGAAGGGCATGACAACGTATTCATAAGTTCTTATATGTCCTGGACACCTGATGTTGTCTTATGTATGTCTTCTTTAGCCATTTTTATCTGATTATATCCAGCATTCCCATCCATAAAAGATAAAACTTTGTGTTTTGCAACTGCATCGATGGATAAGTCCGCCATAGGCATAGGGTATTCGTCATTGGAAGTTGCTTCGTTAATATTTCAATAATCAACACAACATCGAATGACATTAGTTACAGCTTTTAGTACAGGTACAATGTTGGCCAACCATCCTACATATTTTATAGGCCTAATAAAGCCTGCCTTTACTAGCTTTACAGGTCTGTACCCCTATTTAATAAGCATAATTTGTTCCACTAAACCGGAGTCTAATCTAGGCATTTCTGTATAATGTCATGCTAAACAATCTTGAACTCGTGCAAAAGATCAACTATCTTTGCCCAATCTCTGGTTTTCAGCAGGCTCATGAGTTGTATTGGCCTTGGATCCTCCTTAGTTCCCAAATTAATGGTTTTCAAGGGGTCTTGAACTTCAGGTGCAGGTTTATCGAGCTCTGTAGACAAAAATTCTACTGTCTTTGGAACCTCTGGCCATTCCATGTCATATATACATTTTGCCATGTGAATGGCTGCCTTCACTTATTCTTCCAAAATTTCTTTCCTTGGTCATCTTTGGTGCCTGAAGTTTCTCCTCCCCACTCAGCCATTTCTTTGGCTGAGCTTTCCATGATCTCTCTTCATTCTCTCTTATAGTTTAGCAGCCTGTTGATTAAGGATCTGACTGCTATTACTTAATCATTTCTCTTTTGGTCTATCATCATGGATATTGTCAGGCAGGGACAACATAAGGCATGTCCCATTCCTCCTAAGTGAGAGACAATCATTGTTCTAAGAGCTTTTGGGCCGTCACCTCGGTAGGGCAGCCGTTCTGATCAGCACCTAAACATTATAGGATCCCAACATTAAGATTGTAGAAATTAGCCTCAGCAACACTAGTTGTGGGGAGAAATGAATGTGACTCGTCCCCCACTATTTCCCAAAATCTTTGTTCTGCGGTGGTGGGTTCATGATAAACAGCATGTCCTATTCCTCCTGAATGACATACTTTGGTGTATCCAATCCGTTCCTAGCAACGCCTCATAAGTAGAGTTGTTGTCCACTACAAAGAATGCCAACATAATCTTCTTGGATCCGAAGTCTACCTTTAAGGGCAATATCCCATGAGTTTTGGTGATGGCTCCAAAAAAACCAGACACTGTAAGATCAGTAGGAATAAGATATTCTTCACCTCTGCAAATTCTCTTTATTTGTTTAAGTGGTAGCACATTAACTGCTGCCCCTATCTATTAACACCTTTTTGAAAGTAACTTCTTCCAAATGAGCTGCCACATATATGGGCTTTAGATGGTTTTCGAATGCCAGACTTGGCTTTTTGAACACCATTTTATCAGAATAAATTCTCTCGGGCTTTCTTTGTGTGCGATCTGGTGAGTCTGCTAAGCTTGTCTCCTCTTTACTAACTTCTTCAATGTTTACAAGTGCCATCATTGGCTCTTGTGCCACATAATCATCCTCCATTATTGCAGGATGATTTGGTTCTGCACAGAACATGGCTGACAGTACATAGGTCATGTTTACATGAAACTTGCTAGGCTTAGGTGTCCTTTCCTTTTTCTCCCCAATCTGGCACAGAAACTGATCCACCTATGCCTGAACATCTTTGGTTAACAACAACTCGGATACTGCCTCCTCTCCTATGGTATTAAAATCATGCAGCTGCCCTAGAGTTCTAAAGGAAATATACTCTTGCGGCAGTAAAGGTATTCCTATCTCAGAATAAATAGTTCCAAGACAAATAAAATATGGATTCCAGCCTGGTATAGATACCATCACCATGCTCTCTTGGGCTCTTCTTAATATTCTGTACTTCCCTAGGTGAGGGTTTGAGGAACATGATCCTTTACACATTCGGCCTTGCTATTAGCCCTCTTTACTTCTTTTTTGCTTCTCCAATTAAGTTATCTCTTTTTCTTAGGTAAACTTCTCGAACTTAACATTTTCAGAAGCTTCTGAAACAACCGGCATTTTAAGCGAGTTCATATGAGCCTTGTGTTACCTCTGAACCCTTTTATCATGGATGCTCCAATCTCTCTGATGGGCCTTCCGTTTTTTCCCACCACGTACCATTTTCAACCTAGTCGGGCTGAGTTCACCTTTGTAACTGGTGGTATCGGGCTCATGGTTCTTTCAAGCCTTCCTTGTCTCATGCTGCTGTAGTTGGTTAGTTAGGGAGCCTTAACATCCACCCAGCATGATAACCTCGCCTCCTTATCTTCTATTTCTTTCGAAGCTTCAAAATTTATGAACACTTCAGACAGACCCTTAGGCTCTTAATCTCTGGAACATATGCTTAGTAGTCTCATTGTTTATTTCAGTAGCCCGAAGAATACTCATGCAGGCGTCATTTCTTCTATCTCTCTAATTCTGACCAACTCTCGATCAATGATGGCACTTGATGATGGTACCTCGAGCTCACACTCACACTGACATTTACTACATAAAACCACTCCTTTGACCATAGTTGCTTGGGGTCTGTCGGGCAACCTTCTGACGCCTTATGCTGGCCTAACTGCTTACTTTCTTTCTCCTCTTTCATCCGAGGTAACTTTTCTTTTCCCTCTCTCAGCCTAATTAAGATGTATCATGTTGATTGGGGCTTCAGGGAATAAATCTGTGTTAATCATCATGTTGGCTTGGGGTTCCTCCAGCAATAATTTTTCCTTGATAAGGTCTTGGCCTTGGTTAAGTAAAAGGAATATGGCTGATACTTTGGAGGCTTCATGAGTACAAAACCTTTATCGTTCATCACGATCTTTTAGTCTTTGATAGGTTGAACCAATCCCTTCACCATCAAAGGTTTGAAAAGAGTGGTCATCTCTGCAGCACACAACTATATCTTCAAGGCTTTCTGAGCAATGGCTATGAGTTGGGCATGGTTGATTGGGAATTGGCATCTCATCCTGGTCTTCCTAAACCTCATCATAAAATTCTTAGTAGACTCATGCTCATAATGCTTCACTTTAACTAGATCAATAACGGTCATTTCAATTTTCACCCTATAGAACTGCTCATGAAAGGCCATCTCTATCTGCCCGCAGTTGGCAATGGAATTAAGGGGTAACAGAGAGTACCATTAAGAAGCCAAACCTACCAGTGAGTTTGTAAATAGTTCCAGTTTGTAATTGGGGTTATCCTTAAATGCCATACAGTGATTTGAAAACTTGAAAATATGATATCTGGAAGACACATTACAGTCTTCCCCATTGAAAGTTGGGAATGTGGGCATCTTGAAATTGAAAAGGAAAAGATTCTGCTCATTAATATACTCAGGATTTCTGATATGTTATCTTAAACATCGGGCAAGCTTGCGGTTGATCATTTGTACCACCATCCTCCTAAATTATGCTAATTCATTCCTGAGTTGTTGGTTAGCCATATTATTGTGTGGGGGATAGAAAGCTTCCCTCTGTGTGTGCGGCTGTCTCCATCTAGCTTCCCATTCTCCCTTATTAGCCAATGGTGGTGGCCTATAAGGAAGAGGCTTGCCCTCAGTTGTGGATAAGCCCTTTTCGCTTGTTTCTCCCATTGAGTTAGACACATCAGTCTTTATCTTTTCCTGCTCTACCTGTCTTCCAATTTGGTGGTGGTGGTCAAGGATCAGGCAATCCTGTTCTTGAAACTCTTTTTCTTCTTGCCGACTGGTTTTAGCTTCTTCCTTCATTTTCCCCTTGTTCTTCTTTTCTTCAAGTAAAAGGAATAAAGAAAATGTTGTTTCCTTTTCTGGGCTTACCTCTATGATTCTTTCCCTGGTGTAACCATCATTCGGTGTGGAGTACTTTAACTCAAACTTTCTTTGTAAAGTTCTTGTTAAGGAACACAAACTGCTAACCTCTCATCTGGTCTCGAGAGAGATATTCTCTATACTTCTCAATACCTGCACCATGGTGGCTTATAAATCCTCATTAGTAACCTTTGCACCCAACTTCTCAGAAGAGGTCGGGCTCTCTAAGATTTTGGGCCGTGTAGTGAAGGAAAGTCCTATGGGTGATCTGTCATGCATCCTTCTGTTGTACAAAGAGGTTACCCAAATTCAACCTTCCACCTGAACGTTTGATCTTTCCTTCGTCTTGGTATACAATATCACAAAATAAGGTCCCACCGAGCGTGCCAAAAACTATGTTTGGGCAAAATCTATCCATCACACAACTTCTCGGGGTCTTGCCTATCGGGCAAGGTTTGCTGCTTGATGTGCTGCAATATGAGTTTGCTATTAGTTTGAATGGTCTCTTTGTGGGGCCTTTGTTAGGCCTTGAGGCTCACAATCAAAACTAATATGGATCTGAGCATGCCACTGTTATCTTTGAATAACATGTTATTCTTTTTGGTTATTTAACTGGGTTAATTACTTGTGCCACAAGTTACTTAAACTTCTTGATCTTACTGGATTGTTACAGATGGGTTAAGTTTGTATAAGGTTTTTTTTCTTGCCTTGTAAACACGGGCTTTTACTCATGATATTATATGTCCAGATAAAGGGAGTTCACGACCCTTCTAACTATTTCTTTGATTATAGTGAACCTTAAAGAAGCAAGGTTAATTAGTTTAGGCCGATTAATCATCGAAATAAAACTTTGAATGAAAAACAGTTGAAAATAGTTTAAAACATGAACGAAGATGCATTAAACAACATATCTATTTTACGTAAGCACAAACAAAAGAGACTCGAGCAAGATTATAACCTTGTCAGGCAAGGTTCATCCTCTTGTAGCCATTTCTCTGTGTTTTACAAGGGTTGTAATCTTTGGAGAATGAAAGGTAAAACGAGTTTAGAAAAGGGATTCGATACTACAACGCTGGGAAAAAGTAGCAGAGTTTCTAAAACTTGACAAAAGATGGCTTTTCTATGGTGAATCTATGACTAAAAGAGCAAAGTCTGGACAAACTAAAGTTTTTTGGCTTCTTGCTTGTCTAAGAGCAAAGTGTGATGTCTTTTGATTGATTGGTTGAGTGTCTTTGTCTCTAGTGTCCTTTGGCCCGACTGTCTAAGCCTTGCCTTTTGGTGATGGCCTCTAGAACGTGGTGAGCCACCACTTATTTACCTATCCATGCCCTCGAAAAGTACTTCTTGCTAGGGTGAGCTGCCCTCTGTCGCCCATCACTTCTCACATAGGCTTATTTCCTATTCTTTGGCAAATAATGATTTTTAAATTCTTCTGGGTTGTCGATTTGTCCGAGCCCAATTCTCCCTTGTTTTATGTATTCTTGAGCCTCCATTTTTACTAAGCCCAACATTAAATATCCACTCAAACAGAATGATCTGGCGTCTTTATGAAGGATTCCAAATTCTTGGCAATTGGTTCCGTTGGGTAGCGTCATAAGAGATATTTTGATCTTCATTTCTCCAAAGAAGAAGACATGCGGAGTGTGTGGGGGTGGTGGAACTTGTATGTTTTAGTTTGGTATTTTTAGGTTATCTTAATGGCAACAGGATTGCAACCTAGTGACATCCTTTTTTCAAACTCAGTGCACATGTATTGATTCAAATTTATGGGTTAAGCCAAGAAGATTGGCACCCTCGTATTCGTATGGAAATTGCTTTGCGTATGGTTACTCAATCATGCTAAAAAAGAAAACTTATTTGGATATTATCCTAGAATTCTAGTGGATATGGATCTTTCTACAGATTTACGTACATTTATTATGGTTGAACGGAAACATGGCTTTTCTGTTGACATTATTTATGAGAATCTACCTCCGACTTGTGGTCATTGCGGCCTTGTAGGTCATATTACGAACAAATATAGACGCTTGAAAGATCATAATGAGGTGCTAGAAAAGAGGGACAAGGCTCATCAACGAGGACGCTCAAGAACTTGTCAAGTTTATCGTCCTAACCATATGTCCCCTAGTTAATACTATTCATAGGGATCCTCTCTTATTACTAGTTAATACTAGTGATGATGCTTTTACTCATGTGCTTAGTAAATCACAACAAAAGAAACTTGAAAAGAAGTAGAAAGTTGAAGCTACTAGGCTAGAGGAACTTATATCACTAGAGCAGAAAGACAAGTTATTTCTACTTCAAAATGAAGCTACTTTATTGAAATTTTCAGGGTATTATTTGTAATTCTGATACACATATGAAGCTTTCCAATGTTTGCCATTCTCATCATTCAGATATGGTTTGCATTTCTAAACCTATGGTTACTTTTGACTCTATTTCTCCTACGTATTAGGATTCTTTAGGTCTTCTTTTAATTACCGTTAATAATAGAGGTAACTTGCTGACTAACACTTAGGTTTTGTATTGTACGAATTATTGCTTCTTCTAATAGAGGTAACTTGCTGACAAATACTTAGGTTTTGTATTCTACGAATTGTTGCTTCTTCTATGACTTCTTCTAAAAACCAACAAATTACTTTTCAACCTTTTTTTTTTTGTGGTGTCCTTTCTCATTTCATTATTGTTTATGCAGTTACTACTTTTAGTCTTCGTCGAACTTGTGGTGTGATCTTTTCGAAAAGTTATCTCTCATACTACTATACCCTAGATGATAATTGGTGATTTTTAATGCTATCATTTGAGCTCACGTGTGAAGATTTTCATAATACTACTGAGCTATGGGATTTTACTCATATGGACACTCTTGGTTCTTTCTATACTTACACTAATAATTGGAATATTTGTGGTCACATGTAAATGCGTCTTTACCGCTCTCTTTTTGGCACACATAGGATAGAGATACGACATCACACTAGCTATTAGTGTTCTAAAAATCGGCCTAGGCAGTGCCTAGGCGCTGGACAGTGGACGATTGTCGCGATTAACTTCTAAGCAGTCACAAAATCAGAAAGCATGTTAGGCAGGCACCTAGGTGGGATTAGGCGGGACTAGATGGAGCTATGCATATTGGAATCGTAACTTCAATATTGGAATCGTAACGTATTTTTTGATATCCATAGAAATGTCCCTATTGCAATGGAAAACTTAAATATGGTTTCTTCTAATGGAACTCTCAAAAGAGATTTAATGAGGAAGTTGTGGCCAAGATGGTTGTCCTTGACGCTCGAGTTATGGCATACTGAGGGTGATCGTAACATACTTTTTTCCATGCTTATGCCCAAGGTAGGCATTCTTCTTCTAGAATTACTACTCTTTTAGATGGTGATAATGTTCTCTTATCGTGTTGATATTGTTGATCACGTGGTAAACTTTTATCGCTCCTTATATAATTCTCCCTTCAATCCGAGTGGAAATTAACACACCCCGACCCGAAATATCAATCTGGACTCCGAATCGAGCGGTGTTGGCCGAGACTAGGAGGGTGACGAAGCCATAAAGTGTAGTGATGTGGAAAATGTGAATAAATTTGAACCTAAAAGCGCCTAAATGTAAGAGTGTGCTTGTGAGCGGGAATGAACCCATGTCACACATGATGTCAGAGCATAAGTAAAGTACAGTAAGGTAGGATGAGAATTATACCATCGAAGGTAACCACTATACCAAGATTTACCAAGAATCCTCATCTACACGAAAGCTCAACACTAAAACCCGGAGGAGCGAAAAACAAAGGTGAGTGGGCCTGAAAATAAAGCTTTGTAATAACCCTTTCAAAAACATAATAACCCATCGCCGTAAAATAAATACAGTTTCCAAAATATACATACTACGTATAATAAGAAAATACTTATCGTAGCCTGCAATATCTCAAGAATTCAATACGGCACAATATTTCGTAAGTAACCACATGACGTCCGTAATCACATAATCTTGCATAAGAAAACATATCATTTCGAGTGCTCATTGACACATGATGACACACGAGTTCATGCAGAGATATTCTGACATGAACAGACTGGGTGTAACAATGATATACACTCTTGTACTATAATCACATGAAGACTGGCGCTATACGCAACATATATGAGTCCTAATTGTCTATAGCAGTCTAGGACAAGATTGGCACCTACAATGGATCTAAAGTGAGCGTACGATGCGATGTGCACATAAACGTGAAAGACTGGCCTTGGATTGGACGAGTACTAACACTGGTGCAGGAAACGGTGAACAGATAATATACATATAGTCATGCCACAATGATTCGATAATTCTAGTTAACATAATAGTATTCATAACCGTAAATATAATTATGGCATCAATAATAATACGCATACCTGTGCATCCCGTAAGACGTAGCATAACTTCATAATTTCTGTCAATGTGCTAAATATTATAAACGTCACGCTAATCTAGGCGTATTGTAGAAAACTCTTTATGAAATGTATAAATGAAAATTAACAATTATATATACTACATAAAAGAAAAGACTCACTCATAGTTACTTATGATGTCACATTTGTTCGAGCTGGGAAGCCAGAGTCTTCGATAGTAAGCATAATATTGTGACCCATTAGTAAAACTCAACTTAAATAACTAAACTTGGGAAAACGGAGTGCGGATTTGGAATTAAGATGTCGAAATATGCTAAGGAGAGTCCCTAGAAAATTTAACAAAAAGTCAACAAAAAAGTCAACGATCAACCCTAAAAAGTCAACCACGACGCCTCGGTGGCCAACTACATTAAAACTTTAGAATTTTACCAAATGGATGCCAAAAATGGACTCGGGACGTCAGAACTAACTTAAGGGGGTTTTGACAAAATTCCAAAAAAGTCAACACAAGAATATTCCAAAGAATATTCTTAGAATATTCTGAGCCCATTATGGAACTGGGCTAGGTTGGAACATCAGACCAAAGGTATGGGCCGATTGGGCTAAAGATTTGGGCCAAAGGTTTTGGACTGGGTTTTGGGCCTAAGGCCCTTTTTTTCTTTTTTTTTCCCCTTCTTCTTCCCCGGTCTGTTGCCGCTGCAACCGTCGGAATCTGGAAAAATGATGGCCGGGATAAACCCCAGCTCCGATCAACCACACACTTTACCAAACCTAGTTAAGTAATATACCGAAACGAAGATCAGGGAATAAGGATTCGAATAGTACTATTGGTTTCCATGGTCGTGGTCGGATTTGAGTTCTCAGGGTGTTACCTGCACTAATTGTCACTAAATTTCTTGTGTAAGCTGAAAATCGAACTAGAGATCGGAAATTAAAACAATAGGGACCTTACCGAGTCGAGAATGGGAGGAATAACCGGGTTTTTCTTCTGTTTTCGTGTGCAGAGCACACAGAATGAGAGAGAGAGTGACGACGTTTTCAACGAAAAGAAAGGGGAGGTGCAGGCCGATAGTGATGGTTGTTGCTGGCGGTGAAGCTCACCGGAAGGGCGAGGGCTTGCTAGTCTTGGTGTTATTGTCTACAGAGGAAGAGGGCTGAGGGAATTGAGAGAGAGATGGGATGAGGTCGCGGAACAAGAGAGGGTGAGGGAAGAGAGGGAGATCCGGGAATGTGGGGAGAAAAGGGACACATGGTAGCAAGAGAGTGGTCCCAAAAGTTTGAAAAAATAAAAAGAGAGAGTTAGAAAGGGAGAAAGGACAGGAGATAAATGGAGTGGAGATTGAGTATGGGACCCACAATACATAAATTTTTATAAGAAAATAATAAAATAACTAAGGGTCAAATATCTAAAATTGTGAATTTACCATAATGCCTTTCAACCTTGTGAATTTACCATAATGCCTTTCGACCTTGTGAATTTACCATAATGCCCATGCATTCGTAGCGATGAGTACTACACAAATACGCTAAAAGAATGAGTCATACGTCTCTCTAAACAATGGTCAACGGAAGTCAAAATCCTTACCTCTAAGGGAATTTTCGTCAATTCACACTTTTAAAATTTATAAAATCGTAGCATTAGGGATGGGTTCTTACAATCTACCCACCTGAAAAAAATTTATCCCCGAAATTTGAAATAAGTTGCTATACATAATATACTCCAACAGATAGGAAGAAAGTATATATATACGGAAGAAATCAAGCTAGAGTGGTTGCATAAAAGAGAATGCCATTCCGTCGCGATCGGATTGCAATGATTCCTCTTCCATGACTCCAAACTCAAAACTTCCTTCTCCTTCAGTACAACACTATAATATAATACTTTTTATAAAAATATAAAGTTGAAAATATTTATATATGTATAATAACATCCCGTCAAAATTCATTTATATAATAATGTCAAGTTAAAATAATTATATTAAGATTAAAATTGAACATAGAATGTTTTTCACCTACGCACTGGTTGCGTCACGTACTCCGAAGATAAGTATGTAGTATCTTTGGGTCAAGCCCAAACAATAAATAACTAATTAAATAAACAAATACCGATGTTAACGTAGATGGGCCTATCTGTCCACTTGCTTAACGAATCCAACAAATAAGTTATCAATATTACGGTTTGCAGCCCGCAATACCGACAACTCACTGTTGTCACGATAAGCAAGCAAATAATTCCTGAGGGTGAAATATTACCATCTTACCACTCATTGGGAAATACACATACATCGTCTGATTAACACCTCGATCGCGCTCACGCATTACCTTTTCTGGTGACATCGTCAATAGCGGGCAATTTTGGTACATCGCAATCTCTATTATTCGAATACCTGTTTGCAATAATTACCTATCAATTATGTATTATTCATAAAATTTATGTACCATGTCTCAAATGGTGCCATACCCAAAACCATAAATTTAACCGCAGTTACATACAACTCTAACAAAGATAAGCGTCTATCATAACTGGCTAAAACTGTAAAACATACAAAAGCAATATGTTCTCTAAGGTCCGGATAGTTCATTCAGACTGGCCGTTAGTCTGAGGGTGAAATGTGGTATGTGACAAAACTTAATACATATGGCCTTCAAGAAGGCTTCCCAATACTTGGAAGTAAAACACGCATCATGGTGAGATATAATAGTGATAAACATACCATATAGCCAAACAATGTAGTTCACAATGCCATAATGAGCTGATTCATGTTGAATTTCTCTCGAATTTAGCGAAAAATTATGTCGAGAAGGCTAAAAGAACACTTGGTAATTGGATTAAACGTATTACTTCTCGCTACAACGATAGCTTCTAGAATATTCAATCACCAACGGTAAAGATTCGTTCAACAGAGTATTTGTTGGGTGATTGAGGAATTAATCATCACAACTAAAATTTCAATGTCCGAGCAATTCTTCTGAACAGTTTGCCTGCCTCAAAGATAACACGAAACACAGTAGAGTAAATACGTACCCACGGTTGATTGAAATGCTTTCCAGCACAAGAAGGTGAATAGGGAATCATAGTCAGAGTAGATGTTGATCGAACCATCAGAATATCTAATAATTTTAAGAATGAAGAATTTTACCAAGTGGTCTAAAATGTAGTCCATCTGGACCAAAAAAAAGTGAGGTGACTTGTCAAGTCGGTCGATAATCAACGAAACATCATCATAATCTCCACAGGTACAAGATATCTCGTACCGGGAGTTTATGGTGATATATCCTTATTTCCATTTGGATACAAGAAGTGATTATAACCACTCGAACGATTTCTTGATGATTTGTAAGTAACATCATATAAATACTTGTGAATTCCAGTTGAAATGAGATAGAACAGTCTGAAAGTGTGCAAGGGTATATGTGTCTTTTGCTGCTGTAACAGTAATTATGTTTGCACAACCAGGGTGATGCACGATGGTGTAATCGTAGATGTTGATTTGGTTCTTTTATCGCCATTGTCCAAAATCTAATTCTTTTCAAATGAATATGTATTTGAGAGGTCTAGGGTTGATAAAAATTTTGGACACGTTTCCCAACAAAGAAGTGTCATCCGGTTTTCAAGTAAAGATGGTAATTGTTGACTCTTAAGTCATGAATAAGATTATTCATTTCATATGGTTCCCACTATTAGGAAACATAAGCAATATCCCGTCATGATGCACCTACCCAGCCAAATCATCCAGATAAAATGTCATTGTGGATTTCCAAATTATCGACATTTTTGAAAAATGTAAGAATAATTTTCGGGAAGAGACAACACTTAAGTTGTCAGAAATTTTATTCATATCCAATATCTCAATCTAAACTAACTTTCCTCGTCGATAAGTGAGGAAAAATATTATAGCCAAAAAATCACTAACAAATTGTCGATAAAATGGACAAGACCAAAGATATCTCGAGTTTCACAACACGTTGTGAGAATTTCAACTTTCTTCCGCTACAACCTTTTGGAAAAACTAAAAGAATATTGTCTACTGAGATCACGTCTCCCAATAAAAGTACCAATTTAATCAAAGTTAACAGTTTAGCAATTTGGTATAAAGTTGCATATCAGTGTTTAGAAAATTTTCTCTCGTTGCTAGGGTAGGTGAGAAAGTCATCGGTAAGACCACTACAAATTCGACAAGCTACGGAAGAAAACTAGGGCTCAAGAAGTTTATCGGAAGGACCAACAATTCGAAGTATGGGTAAACAGTTTTAATCAACATCGGATGATGTTATTAAAATCTAGGTATTATCCTAAGATTCAGTCTTTCGCCTTCGCCAATAGGTTTGAGGTTCCCTAGATAAGGTGTTTGGTTGGATAAATTCCTAATCGGTAAGATTTCATAACTAAGTTCTCTCAATAATGTAGGATTTGTTCAAAAAATGCAAGGAAATTGGTGAAGTACGAGAAAATGGATCGATAGTGTACTTCACTTCAAGATTTGGTGATATTCCAGGTAAAATTTTAAGAAATGACGCCAAAGGTATACGTCCTCGAAACGTACCATACTACTTCCTTTTTCTACAACACGTACTAAAAGGTCTTTACAGCTTTCTCGATATTCCATTCGCTCTTCCAATGGGAATTAATTCGTGCTCCAATTCTAATGTTTGATTATGAAAGTGACCTCAGGGATGACTGGTCGAGAATGTTCGGGTTAGCTAAATGGGTAATGTGGTTAAAACAACTACGAGTTCACTATCCTCCTACAAGGCTTGCCTTAAGTTTCCACGATTTTAATTTCTCCAGCTCAGGTTAGCTAAATTGGTTTACGCCGCTAATTAATGCATTTAAGATATTTTGATATTATTCATTATCCTAAAACTGTGAATCGACGTTCTGACCCAAGTGTATCACTTCCAGATACTAGCATGTGTCTGGTATCAGAAATCATACCACCTGAATACTGGTTGACAGTTCCAAGATATCGGATAATATCGTCAATTAGTAGCACTATCGTAGGCTGATTACAGGTTAGAGCCCGCTCAGATGGATGGTTTCGGACGATTGGTTAAGAATTTGTCCTATAAGGTGGTTTCATAATTCTAGGGAAAATACTTACTACTTCGGGGATTCCTACTAGTCGTAGGTATAACAACTTGCACACATGTGCCTATGCTCATCGAAATGACGAGTGCAGCACCAAAAGAAATTTTGGAAACTAGTATTGGTTGGAATGTCCTAAGGCCGGAAAAGGAAATTTGCTAATAATCTACTTTAGAAAGGACTTAAACCAAAGTCGATCTTCCTCTTGAAGATCTGGAATGTCCCCCAGATGTTTTTCCGTCGAGTGCTACTACTTAGCACCAGGTTGTCGCTCAAGACATTTCTGGAATCTCGACGAAAGTAAGCTTCGTAGGAATTCTGTTAGGTGGTATACTAACAGATACTGCCAAGGAATCAAAACTATTCTTGGTTTCTTAACTCAAAAAGACTGGTAATGATAACAAGATAAAGGTAGTGGAATTGATTGGTAACTCTTAGCTTTGGGCCATCAATTCGTCTCAATTTGGGATTTTCCTTGGCATGGATGTTCTCCATTTTAAGTCTAAAGGCATTCGCCAAAATGTTCTTGTAGAATGTCGATAAGTTGTCTAAGTAACCCAAAACTTAAGAAAAAGCTAACACGTTTTTTAGTTCGATGAGGTGGCAATATTCGACATTGAGGTTCAAGAACCAAGAATGCTTACATCATGCGTGTGATAAAAGCAATACTGCCCAAACTTATGCTCTGATACCAAACTGACAAACTCCGATCCAGAATGTCCACTTGGACTTCGAATCGAGCTGTGTTGGTCGACACCAGGAGGGTGACGAAGCCATAAAATGTAGTGATGTAGAAAATGTGAATAAATTTAAACCTAAAAGTGCCTAAATGAAATAGTGCGCTTGTGAGCGGGAATGAACCCATTTCACACGTGATGTCAGAGAATAAGTAAAGTACAGTAAGGTAGGATGAGAATTATACCATTGAAGGTAACCACCTACACCAAGATTTGCCAAGAATCATCATCGACACGAAAACTTAGCACTAAAACCTGGAGGGGCAAAAAACAAGGGTGAGTGGGCCTGAAAATAAAGCTTTGTAAAAACCTTTTCAAAAACGTATAGTTTCCAAAATATACATACTACGTATAGTAAGAAAATACTTACCATAGCCTGCAATATCTCAAGAATTCAATACGACACAATATTTCGTAAGTAACCACATGACGCTTGTAATCACATAATCTCGCATAAGTAAACATATCATTTCGAATGCTCATCGACACATGTCGGCACATGAGTTCATGCAGAGATATTCTGACATGAAGAGGATTGGGTGTAACAATGATATATGCTCTAGTACTGCAATCACGTGAAGACTGGCTCTATACCAACACATACGAGTCCTAATTGCCTATAATAATCTAGGATAGGACTGACACCTATAATGGATCCAAATTTAACGTACAGTGTGATGTGTACATACACGTAAAAGACTGGCCCTAACCCGGGCTAGTACTAACACTGGTGCAGCAAACGATGAGCAGATAACATAAATATAGTCATGCCACAGTGATTCAATAATTCTAGTCAACATAATAGTATTCATAGCTGTAAATATAATTATGGCATCAATAATAATACGTATACCTGTGCATCCCGATTGACGTAGCATAATTTCCATGAATGTACTAAATCTTATAAACGTCACGCTAATCTAGGCGTATTGTAGAAAACTCTTTATGAAATGTATAAATGGAAACTAACAATTATATATACTACATAAAAGAAAAGACCAACTCACAGTTACTTTCGATGTCACATCTGTTCGATAGTAATCGCATCTAAGCAAAATATTGTGACCCAATAGTAAAACTCAACTTAAATGACTAAATTTGGGAAAAATGGAGTGTGGATTTGGAATCAAGACGTCGAAATACACTAAGGAGGGTCCCTGGAAAATTTTATAAAAAGTCAACTAAAAGTTAATGGTCAACCCTAAAAAGTCAACCGAGACGCCCCGGTGGTCAACTACATTAAAACTTTAGAATTTCACTAAATGGATTCGGGACGTTGGAATTAGCCTAGGGAGGTTTTCCAGAAAATTCCAAAAAGTCAACACGAGGAATATTCCAAGAATATTCCTAGAATATTCTGAGCCCATTTTGGAACTAGGCTGGGCTGGAACATCAGCCCAAAGGTTTGGGTCGGTTGGGCTAAAGATTTGGGCCAAAGGTTTTGGACCGAGTTTTGGGCCTAAGGCCCTTCTTTTTTCTTCCCTTCTTCTTCTCCGGCCAGTTGCCGTTGCAACTGTCAGAATCTGGAAAAATGATTGCCGAGATAAACCCCAGCTCCGAACAACCACACACTTTACCAAACCTAGTCGTGTAATATACCAAAACAAAAATCAAGGAACAAGGATTCGAATAGTACCATTGGTTTCCTCAGCCGTGGCTGGATTTCACCGGAAAACATCTCAAAAGCCGCTGGGTTCTCACTGAAAAAACTGGGTTTGTGTTCTAAGGGTGTTACCTGCACTAATCGTCACCAAATTTCTTTTGTAAGCTCAAAATCGAGCTAGAGATCCGAAATTAAAATAATAGGGACCTTACCGAGTCGAGAATGGGAGGAATTGCCAGATTTTTCTCTAGTGTTCTTGTGCAGCGCACACAAATGGAGAGAGAGCGTGACGAAGTTTTCAACGAAGGGAAATGGGAGGTGGAGGTCGATGGTGATGGTTGTTGGTGGCGGTGAAGCTCGCCGGAACGACAAGGGCTTGCAAGTCTCGGTGTTATTGTATGCAGAGGAAGAAGGCTGAGGAAATTGAGAGAGATATATGATGAGGTGGCAGAACAAGAGAGCATGAGTGAAGAGAGGGAGATCCGGGAATGTAGGGAGAAAAGGGAAACATGGCAGCAAGAGAGTGGTCCCAAAAGTTTGAAAAAAAAAAAGAGTTAGAAAGAGAGAATGGACACAGGATAGGTGGAGTCGAGAGTGGGTGTGGGACCCATAACACATAAATTTTTATAAGAAAATAAGAAAATAACTAAGGGTCAAATATCTAAAATTATGAACTTACCACAATACCCTTTGACTTTGTAAGTCCGTAAAATATCCTTTGTAACTCTAAATTCGATTCTGCTTACGCCCACGCGTTCATACTGATGAGGATTACGCAAATACGCTAAAAGAATGAGTATACATCTCTCTAAACAATGGTCAACGGAAGTCAAAATTGTAGAATTAGGGACAAGTTGTTGCATAATTGAGGATGTTTGTGGTGTTACTATGGTTAGTGAAGATGAAAATTCTAATATTTCTCAGTTGATGAAATTAGAAATGCTCCTTTTTTTCATGGATCATTCGAGTGCTCTCAGACCTAATGGTTTTTTTGGTTCTTTTTATCAGTCATGTTGGGATACCCTTGAATTGGCTAATATTGCTTTTGTACAAGAATTCTTTAAGAGGATGGTTATATCCAATGCTAATTGTAACTTTGTAGGGCTTATCTCTAAATTTGTGGTGTCTGCCACTATCACTCAGTACGACCACTTGCAGTTGCAAACTCTTTGTTCAAGAAAAGCTCTTAGCCGAGGTTTAAATTTGCTTTACTCTACTAGGTGGATTGTTTCTATCTCAACTTTGCAAGGTTGTTGCCCTCCCACTAATGTGTTATACGCTGATGACCTATTTATTTTCTCTTGTGGGAGTGTTCGATCTTTTCGGTCTTTGCGGGATTTCCTTGTCAAGTATGGTCGTGCTTTTGGACAATTTATTGATGCACATAAGAGAATTTTTTATCTTGGGTTCACCTCTTCTCATCATATGACTTTTGTCTCGACATATTTTGGGCTTCGTTTAGGTGTTGCTCCCTTCACATATCTTGGTGTCCTAATTTTCGTGGAAAACTTCATTATATGGCTAGACGAGTTCAATTAGTGCAGTCAATTTATTAAAGTTTAGTTTTGCATAGTTTCTTAGTATATTAGTCGTCGGCTTGCCTTTTGAAGCATCTCTCTTCTTTACGATACTTTATTTGGTCTAGAGATTTGGCTTCTCATAAATTGGTAATTATTAAATGGACTATGGTGTGTGGGCCTAGAATTAAAGGTGGTCTCGCGATTTAACTACTTTGAACTTGACGGTTTTGCTCAATTTTTGGTGGGGTTACTTTACAATCTTCTTCCTTGTGAGGTTCTTTTGGCACCAAATTTTTCCTATCACACCTTACAAAATAAGTTGTCTATTTGCAGTCATCTATGTAGCGTGGTTTGAAGGTGTTGTACTTGTTTTGAGTATCAATAGTCGTTGGATTATTGAAGATGGAAGGCAACTTATCTTGTTCTGAGTATCACCAGTTTTTATTTAGTTTGATAAATGGATGAACAAGTTGATTATTAACCCTTCATTATATCTAGTCATTTCTTTTACAATTCTTCCTGAGTTGGTCATTATAGATTTTTCAAGCTCATGAAATTTTGCATCATCTTGTACCCTTGACAACGACTGATGACAAATTGATTTGGGAAGCCATCTCTTTCTAGGAGTTTTTCCTTCTCTTCTGATTATGATTTAATTTGAATGAGACATAGTGATTGTGCTTGGAAAAAAGTTATTCAGCAGTCTGTCATTCCGTCTCGACTATCTATTTTGACTTGATCTTTTTTTCATGATAAACTTCCTAGAGATGTTACAATGCAACGACTTGATACTTCTTCGGCATCCATTTGTTGTCTTTGTCATGTTTATGAGGAATGTACTGCTCATCTTTTTTTTTTCTTTTTCCAACTGCCAGTTTTCTAAGCAACTTTGGAAGTGGTTAGCGTATTAATTTGGTACATCTTTGCTTATTTCAGATTCTTTGGCTATTTTTTGGGAAGCTTTTGTGCGTAACCGCTTCCTGTCAGTTGCACAATCTTTGAGTCTTTGCGAGTTTTTTTTACTATTTCGGCTATTTAGAAAGCTTGAAATAAGTTTAATTTTCGGGTCATTCATTATATTTCCATCGTCTTTGCATGTCCATTATTTCTGACCTCATCCACGGCGGGAGGTTTATTACAAGATACTCTCAAGGTTTAGATATTTGTATCATTTCTTCTTAGGGATTCAATATATTTATCTCAAGGCCCCTACTATTTTTTCCGTGTTATGGTCTCATCCTTGGTATCCTTGGATTAAACTTAATACAGATGGTTTGTTGAAAGAAAATCATGATCTTGCTGCTTGTGGGGCGTTTTAGGGATTGTCATGGTCAATTTCTTGGTAGTTTTTGTCATGGTATTGGTCATCACAACTCTTTCTTTTGCTGCACTTTATAGAATTATTATTAGTGTAAAATTTGCTTTCCAGAGGGGTTAGCGTGTCTTTGGTTGGAAAGTGACTCTTCTAGTGTTGCTTATATTCTCGGTTTGGATGATTTGATCCTTCTTGATTTCTTCACACGCAATGATTTACTTTTTTGGCCTGCATTCGTTAGATGAAGTTTTGTTGTTCACACATCTTTCGAGAGGGAAATGTTGTTGCAGATAACTTTGCTAACATAGGCCTGTCTTTTCCTAATTTAGTTTGGGATTCTTCTAAGTTGGTAATTCATGCTGCTTTGTTTTCAAACTTGTTGGCTTGCCTGGCTTCCGCTTCTCAAATTAATATGTATCACAACTTCAGGTGACAAATTGCTTAGCCAATTATGGAGATGATCATCCAATGATTTAGCAACAGTTTCCCTTGGCTTGGTTTGGGATTGTAGTTTGAGGAAATTTTTTTCTTTCTTCATCCAGTTTTCCTTTTTTGATGTTGTATTGTTCTTTTCTTCGCGGATTTTGGCTTCGTCCCCTCGCTTGTATTTATTTTTTTCACTATTTTTTATTTAATAAAATATTAGAAATAATGGACAGAGGGGACAGAGGGGATTTTCTATAGGGGAGTTAACCCTTTCTAATCGCTCTGGGCAAAAAGGAAGGAGACTAATTTTGTAGCTAATTCCTGAGGCCTTGGTTCTTTTTTTTTAATATCGTGTGCGGGTTTGGAGAGTAAAGCTACCTTGGTAAACCAATGACCAAGTCTTATGCGTAGCTTGATCATCTAATTCATTATTATCCTTCCCTGAACAACAACAACAACAACAACAACAACAAAAAGGAAGCCCTAAAAGCTTAATAGGTCATTCAAATTGTCGGTAGAGATCTAATTTTCGTAAGATGGAAGCTACTCCAAAATGATAGTTATACAATGAAATGCCTATGTGAGTCTTCCCTTTCGATTGGATAACCGTGACTTGTCACCAGTTGTTCTTTTTTTCATCATTAAAAAAAAAGAAAAAGTTATACAAAAATACTCAAATATTCTTAATTAGCTAGGATGTCTGAAATATTCCTCTTTCAAAACAACTTGTCACTTTCCCTCAGATTAGATATTTTATATTTAACTAATCATTTCAAGGTAAAACTACCAAAATACAACGTAGCGTGAAAAAACGACATCACATCCTCTTGTTTTTGTGTTTGTACCGTGTGCTGAGGATGGCCAATTTTTAAAACGACAGATATGCTCACATTGCTATCACAGTTCAATTTGTATGGCCTTAAATTGAGCAATGTCCAATTGTTCACGCCTCCGTCAAATCGGCCTGCCCGCCATTTGTCTCGTTCAATAATTGACAAAAAGTGATTTTGGTACACTCTAGTCTCTAGTTCATCCAGACTTCTCGATTGATTAAAACAAAAGAGAACTAAATAATAGAAAATAAGCGAATGTGAAAAGGAAAAAAGACTAAGTGCGGAAATTATTTTTAATAATAATTGAGGGAGGACTGCCAAGTGGGAGCAGGACCACTCTGCCACACACATGTATACTCAGAGATCATTAGACCTCATCTAATATAGCCAACGTACAAAAACAAGAATTGAATTATTTGTTCATGTGGGTCTGAATTTGGTAAACGACGTTTCGTAGTAATTTTTGTTTATGTCGTTTAAAATAAATAAAAAAACAACGCAAAGCATGGAATTCCGATCTTGAATATCAAGTAACGGAATTTTTACGAACGCTCACTTAAGTGCCAAAGGCTGTTTTACCTTTGAATTAGCGGGATACCCTTCTCTCTTGAAATTTTGATTATAGGATGAAGTGTCAATTTAGTCTCTGAACTATCACCTTAGTGAAAATTAGGTCTCTGAATTATTTTTTCGGTAAAATAAGTCCCTAAATTCATTAAAAATTACTAATTACATCTCTACTATTACATTTAAAGCTATTCTATCTAATTTTTCGTCAACTTAAGTCACTTGACACACTTTAGAACTCTAATTTACCCTCCAAAGTTAACTCCATATACCTTTTTTTATATAAAATTACCAATCTACCCTCCAATGTGTATCACATGCAAGCAACGTGATTTAAATTAACGAAAAATTGAATATAGTAGCTTCAAATCTAATATTAGGGATGTAATTGGCAAATTTTTATAATTCAAAGACTGATTTTCTTGAAAAAAAAATTGTTTATAGACCTAATTTTCACTCAGTGATAATTCAGAAACTAAACTAACCGTCCACCCTAATTTATATTAATAACAAATCCAATGATCAATAAATTTTTAATCACTCAGACCACAAATTTAGATATTTATCATACGTTCTTGAATACTGCTCAGAAAGAAAGTCATGCGCTTGACTAATATTGTCAATATCACGCTAACATGCACTAATTAAATAAAAGCAATGTATGCTAACATCGTGTCCATTTCTGAGAATGGTCCAAATTATGTGAGGTCGATTGATACAAGAGGAACAAATGACTTGGGAGGAGGTTTACCATTTTCCAATGCACAACGGCATCTTATGTATAGATAGAGAGATACAGATCTGAAATGTCTTGTTAGGACCTCAAGTTGATAATATTATCTTCTGCTGAAATGTCTAACAGTCAACCAAAAAAGTCATGCTTAGCTACCCACGACTAGCATCCATTACTCCTCATTCTCTCTCTTTTTTCGGCCATGCCACTACAGTAGGAGAGATTTTTTCAGTGTGCCAAAAATACGGCTCAATACACTAACTGTCATAATACATGTACGTAATTGAATATTTAAAAAAAAAAAAAATCAACCAATTGTTTGACTGTATTCCCAAGACACTCAAATTTTTTTGGTGCAATAGACTAGCTAGTGGACTAAAGTGGAGATATACATTATATCATTCATCAATCATCAATAATCAATAATTCGTATCATTTTCTACATACACAATTTACAAGGATGAAACTGTCGGAACGTTTATAATAATCCGAAGTACTTTGAGTTTTTAGTTGCTAGATGTGGATTTTAATATATTTTGCAAATAATTCAACAAAATTCCAAATATAATATGCCACGAAGTAGCATTAGCAAATCTCTAAAATTCCAAATCTACATGAGTTGTATATAACTTTTCTTCCTAATCAGTCAGGGACGGAGATAAAAACTTCCTTTAGTAGGAAAGACCTTAAACTCCAGACTTGAGAAAAAAAATTTATGATAGTAGAATTTCTTCTATATTTTTCTTTTTCTTTTCTTCTCAAATTGTCTTAACCCAACTTGTAGACAATTTTTCATAATGATAGCTTATTATACATATTATTTAAAAATTTGAACTAATCAGTTAAAGTACTTAAATATAATAAATTGAAGTTACGTAAGCATCTTGATTTTTTTCCTCTACAGAAAATTTCAGTGGAGTAGCTACCCTCAGTGGGCCTAACCTGCCTCCACCCTCACGAACCGTCATTAATTTCTATATTTATCTTGCCAGGTCTTTGGTTTGAATTATTGGTATTTGATGTTGTATATACAGTAGTGATATGCATCATACCAAAAAGGACCAAAACACTAGATAATTTAGAGAAGTTTCACCCAATTTCTTCATAAAACAAAAATTAAAAAGAAAAAGCATATGTGTTATATTCTTTTTCCTTAGGAATGTAGATGTTATTTGATATTATCTGGAAGTCAGGAGATGTAACCCTAAATTAACCAAAGAAAATGGTATTGAAGGTTCAGCTCTGTGTGACTCATGCATTTTTGGGTACGAAAATGTATGTATGGCTCATGTAATAAGAGAACGAAGACTCTTCCAAATAAAAAATTAAAATAAATAAAAAAAAAAGAGAACGAAGACCGTAATAATTAGTCAATTTAAAGTCGAGCTCACATTTTATCCTGACAATGTATAATTTGGATAAACCTTTTTATTTACAAAAATGTTATAACCTTCTAGTTTAAGTATGATTGTGTAAATTATAAATTATATTTTATTCTAGTTATTCTTTCCTATATGGACTTGTATTCCTTGGAGGAGAATGATTTCTTCTCTCTCTTATTACTATAAATAAAAGCACTACATAGGAGGAATAACACACATTCATCTACACTACGCTACAAATACATCTCTCTCTATGTCGCCGGCCCCCTTCCGCTGTCAGTTAAATATAGGTCACAACATGTTATCAGCATGCTCCTACAGCTGCGCTTAAAAATCTAACGTGAAAATTATTCGTCTTCAATCAAGGGAGTATTACGTTTCATTTATTTTTAATTGATTAAATTTTGATTTTATTGATTCATATACATTTATTGATTCAATTTAAATTTTTTGTGTTGAACGTGACACAAGCAAGAAATATTTTTGCATTGAACCAGTTCATCAATATCATCACGCAATCAGGTTCTTTCAAAACAATAGTTTTTATCTTGATATTTTTGCAACCCTAATAGCATGAACATTCACCATAATGCATGATCCAACTTTACTTTTTTTGAATTTTAGATTCTACATAAATTGTGTATGCATTATATCCTTAATTGTTGAATTATGTGAATTTGATATTTGCCATGAATTGCATCCTATATATGCTTATGCATCAAATTATTTGTCAATATACATTGAATTATAATATGGAAATAAGGAAAAAAATAATTCTAGGGTTCTTCGAACACAAACCTATGCCACAGCCAAACCCTGAAGCTCCAAGCCTTTGGAACCCAACCCAAAAACCCTGACACCCTTCACGGCATCACATGCATGGCATGTAGCCATGCCCAGCCACAACGGTTGCCATCCCCGACGACCTGCAGTCGTCATTGACCTTTTTTTTGCCAAGATTCGTATGAATTTCCCCAGATTTTGAAAACCCAAATTTGAATCCTAGATTTTTCTTTGGTTTTAGGACATCGATACCTGCTCCATCACACCATCTAGGTTCAATGTCAAAGATCATAACTCGTTCGAGTTCTTTTGACCAGAACACGATCACCTGAATCGACGGCACCAACCTTTGTTCCCATTGACCACACCCAGCAAAGCTTGGGTGTTCTTTTGGCTAAAACCTAAGCCCAATTGGGTTGACCCTATCGGCATGTGAAAAGAAATAAGGGAAATTTTTTTTTCATGATTGGGCTCGCCTGATGCACCCCAAGACCATGGCTCGACCCAACACATGACACCAGCCCAAGGGCTATGGTGTCCCTGCGCCCGCGATACACATGATCCCAGCTGCAGCTGGTGAACCGATGCACCTGTACCGCGCTACACCTGATCAACGCCCCATATGGGCCTCTATTTCTTGGACCTAGTTTCTTGCAACCCGTTTGCTACTACTAGGCTTGTAGCCCAAATTCTGTTTGGGGCCTAATCAGCCCGTGTGTACGGTACAAATTTGCTCAGCCCACCCGTGGGCTTTGTTCCATGTTTTTGGACCCCGAGTTTAATTGTTTAATTTTTTTTTTAGACAATTTGGGTTTTATAATTTTTTTCACCGACACTTTAAATTTGTCCCGTAGTCTAAATAATTATTTCAATTATAACTATAGACCTAAAGTTCTATTTGTATATTTTATTGTTGCATATTTTTGTATATATATTTGTGTTTGTCTGAAAGAACATATGAATCTGAAGTTCATAATTATTTCAAAACCTGAAGTTTCTAAAAACATTCCTTGAAAACTTGAAGTTTTCTTTTTCATGCGAATTTAAACCAATACATGTCTATTAGAACCTGAATGCTTTACTCCTATGTGAATAGATTGATATTATTCTCCATTACACCCATGAAACCTGAAGTTTTTTCATGCGAATTTAAACCAATACATGTCTATTAGAACCTGAATGTTCTACTCCTATGTGAATGGATTGATATTATTCTGCATTACATTAACCACATCTTGTCTATCTATTTTGTGATAGGAACATGTCGAATTTGAACAAACTCGACTTTACCGCTTTTAAGGTCTTTAGAAGAAACTACCTCAAGTGGGTTCAAGATGTGAAGCTCCACCTCACTGCAAAGAATTTGCGTCTCACCATTGAAGATGAGACGGACAACCTGGTTGGCGAAGCTGAGAAAGCCACTCCCCTGATCTTCATCCGAAGACATATTTATGACGCACTGCAAATCGAGTACCTTGCTGAGGAAGATCCACGAGCACTATGGGTCGCTTTGGCTGATCGTTTTGATCACCAAAATGACTTCTTACCTGAAGCAAGACATGACTGGCAGCATTTGTTCTTCCAAGACTTTAAGTCTATGAATGAATATAATTATGAAGTTTGTCGAATCTGATCACTTCTCAAGTTCTGTAACGAGACCTTAACTGAAAAGGATCTCCTGGAAAAGACCAATTCGACCTTATCTGCTACTAATATTGTCCTGCAACAACAATATAGAGCTCATAAGTTCACTAAGTTTTTGAATTTGATCTCTGTTTTACTTCTCGCTGAAAAGCAGAATCAGTTGTTGATGAAGAATCATCAAGCTCGACCTATTGGGGCGACTGTCTTGCCTAAAGCACACTATAGCACAAACAAACACCCAAAATGCCAAAATAGGTGTGGTAAAGGCGGCCATAAGCCACCCCATCAAGGTCAACAGAGCCAAGGCTTATCTAAGGAGAAACCAAAACCCAGAAGCGCACTTACCTCGCTCCCGAGCTCCCTAGAAGGTTGTAGCTGAATATCATTCTCATCGTAAAAAGTTTGAATCAAACTTTATGCAAGTGGATGAACCAGAGAGTACCAAGATGAAGGTTTCTGATTTTCAAGAGGTTGTTACCCCTATGGAAGATTAGAATCTTAGACATAAAATATTTTTCTAGTTGAAATTTAGACATTGGGGCCGAATTTCATCTAGTGGCTGAACCCTTCCTTGTTTTTTGGTTTAATTTTGAACAAATTTCCTTTATGTTTGGATTATTTGTTGGTGATTTGTTTTTGGATATTAAGTTTTAAAATAATTACCATCCTTGAATTCTTAAAATTATTTTGAATGCATATTTATTTTTAGAACTTTTATGATCGATTCAAATTAATTTTCATTCTAGGTATGACTAATAGGGAAGTTAGTTGTCTGCCAGATAGTACAACCACGCACACCGTTTTGCGTGAACGCATCTATTTCACTAACTTCATTCCTAAGAATGCACCTCTGACAACCCTCTCAGGCTCATCCAACCTAATCGAAAGTTACGGTAAGGCATGTATAATGTTGTCCAATGATACAATTTTGACCATTGATGAGGCACTTTATTCTCTGCAATCTGGAAAAACGTTGTTGAGTTTTAAGGACATTAGAGGTAATAATTACCACGCTGAAACCCATGTAGAAAACAGAGTTGAATTTCTGTGCATAACTTCCTACGAATATGGCCAAAAGCGTATTCTAGAGAAGATGAAGTGTATCCTGAGTGATCTATATACTACGACCATATGCCCTATAGAAAGCCACTATGTGGCCTGCCCTACCTCTGGGACCATGCACGAGATTACACTTTGGCATGATTGTTTAGGACACCCTGGACGAACAGCAATGCGCCGTATCCTCAAATCATCACACGGGCATCCACTAACCCAAAGTGTAGGTTCGATTCAAGGAATCGCATGTCAAACTTGCTCCATGGAAAAACTTATTATTAAGCCTTCTTATGACAAGATTCATTTGAATCCTCCTATTTTTCTACAAAGGATTTAGGGGAACATTTGTGGACCGATTCACCCTTCATGCGGACCATTTAGATATTTTATGGTTTTGGTTAACGCTTCCACATGTTGGTTACATGTGTGCTTGTTGTCCACAAGGAACACTGCATTCTCCAAAATGTTGGCTTAGGTTATCAAGCTCAGGGCTCACTACGCTAATTATTTGATCAAATCTATTCGATTGGATAATGTTGGAGAATTAAAATCTAAAACTTTTGATGACTATTGTATGTCGGTTGGGGTTGAAGTTGAACATCCAGTACCCTATGTTCACACCCAGAAGGCCTGGTAGAGGCATTCATTAAGCGCTTACAAATAACTGTTCGATCGTTGGTCATACATAGCAACCTCCCGATCACTGCTTAGGGTCATGCAATATTACACGCAGCCATGGTGGTTCGCCTAAGGCCCGTTGCAACCCAATCATATAACGTTCTTCAGTTGATTACCGGATACGAACCCGACATATTGCATCTGTGTGTTTTTTGTTGTCCAATCTATGTGCCGATTCCTCTGCCCTTACGTACAAAAATAGGGCCTCAGTGAAGAATGGAATTTTATGTCGGATATGATTCTTCTTCTATTATTCGTTACTTAGAAACATTGACAAGCGATCTATTTACCGCTCGTTTTGCGAATTATCACTTCTATGAGACAGTCTTCCTGTCTTTAGGGGGAGATAAGAACGTCAACGTTCCTGATGAACGATGCGAATTATCATGGATGACTCCCACTTTGTCTGATTTAGATCCCTGCACCGCTCACTCTGAAACTGAAGTGCAACGCATATTAAATTCTCAGAGCATGCCAGATGCTTTCACCGATCTAGCGCAAGTGACAAGATCACATATTCCAGCTGCGAATGTGCCAGCAAAGATGGATGTACCAAATGTACGACAGACTTCCTTCCTAGAAGCCCAGGACACCAACTTTGACGATCCACGTACATTAGCTGCTAGCCAATCATCCGCCTCTACACACAAGCGTGGTAGACCTCTTGGTTCAAAGGATTCACACCCCCGAAAGAGGAAACAAACGACACAGGCACCTGAAGAAAGAATCGTGAAATTTCGATCTATTATGCTAGCTTGGATGATGTTTGGTGTAGAAATGAGATGATCGTCGATGATGTATTAGCATATGCAGTAGCTACTGAGATTATGTTAAGCGATGACATTGAACCCCGTTCCGTTGATGAATGTCGATGTAGAACCGATTGATCAAACTGGAAACAAGCAATCCAAGTCAAACTCGATTCACTTGCAAAACGTAAGGTGTTTGGACTTGTAGCTCCTACTCCTCCACATGTGAAGCCTATTGGCTACAAGTGGGTTTTCGTTCAGAAGCGTAATGAGAATAATGAAATTGTGCGTTAGAAAGCTCGTCTTGTTACGCAAGGCTTCTCACAATGCCCTGGGATTGACTATGACAAAACTTATTCACTCGTTATGGATGTGATTACTTTGTCGCTACCTTCTCAGTTTGGTAGTTTCTGAAAAACTGAGTATGCAGCTGATGGATGTAGTAACTGCGTATCTCTATAAGGATCTTAATACGGAAATTTATACGAAAGTTCCTGAATAACTTACATTGATTAGATCAAATATTTCCAAACCTCGAAATACCTCTCAATTCGGCTGAGGCATTCACTTTACAGTTTGAAGCAATCCGGAAGAATGTGGTATAACCATCTGAGTAAGTATTTGACTAGTCAGGGATATGTGAACAACGAACTATGCCCTTATTATGTGTTCATTAAGAAGTCACATTCTGGTTTTGCAATTGTTGCAGTATATGTCGTTGACATAAACCTCATCGGAACTCCTGAAAAGCTTGTGAGAACTGTTGCGCACCTGATGTCAGAATTTGAGATGAAAGATCTAAAAAGACTCGATATTGTCTCAGTCTCGAGATAGAGCACCGTTTGGATGGAATCTTAGTACATCAAACGAACTACACCCAGAAGGTGTTGCGCCGCTTTAATAAGGATAAAGTGAAGCCTTCGAGTACTCTTATGGTCTTCGATCATTAGATGCAAAACGAGATCCCTTCTGCCCAAAGGAGGATGATGAAGAGATTTGGGAGCCTGAAGTTCATTATCTAAGTGCGATAGGCACTTTATTGTACTTAGCTCAATGCATTAGACCCGACATCTCCTTCGCTATTAATCTTTTGGCAAGATACAGTAATGCACCAACACGCAGACACTGGACTGGTGTTAAAGACATTTTTCGCTACCTTAAGGGTACTACGGATTTGAGCTTGTTCTATCCCTACAGATTCTCAAGTGATGTCGCACCCCTTTTATCTCGAGTCGATTCTCGCCTTGTTGGTTATGCCAACGCATGATACTTATCTGATCCGCACAAGGCGCTCTCTCAAACGGGTTATGTCTTTACCGTTGGAGGCACAGCAATCTCTTGGAGGTCAACTAAATAGACTTTAGTTGCCACTTCGTCTAACCATGCTGAAATTCTCGCCTTACATGAAGCAACTCTGGAATGCTTTTGCCTGAGAGCAATTATGGGCCATATTCGAAACTCATGCGATCTTTACCCCTTCGTTGATGTCTCGACAACGATTTATGAAGACAATGTAATATGCATCAAATAGGTCAAGAATGGTTACATCAAAGGAGACAACACCAAGCATATTGCGCCAAAGTTCTTCTTCTCACATCAACAACAAGAGCATCAAAAGATTGAAGTCATGCAAATCCGTTCACAAGACAATCTGGCTAACCTCTTCACCAAATCACTATTGAATGCGACATTTTAGAAGCTTGTTCAAGGAATTGGTATGCTTAAAATTTTTTAGTTGTAACATTGCTAGTCCTCTTTGGAATTATGTTAAACTCAGGGGGAGTATCCTGAAGTATACTTGCTTGAGTGTGATTGTGTAAATCCTAGATTAGATTTGATTCTAGTTATTCTTTCCTATATGGACTTGTATTCCTTGGAAGAGAATGATTTCTTCTCTCTCTTATTACTATAAATAAAGGCACTGCGTCGGGGGAATAACACACATTCCTCTACATAACCCTACTCTATGCCCCCCTTTCCCCTGTCAGTTAAATATAGACCACAACAAACAAAGAATTTTAAACCTGAATTTCTAGAGTATTCTTACCTATCATTGTAACGACTCTCACCATTGAGCTAACCCTAATTTCTTAATTAATTTTGAGCATAATTCACTTAAAATTGTTTTGATTCGCCCTCATGATTATTAGTTTAAGGGAAGAACGAACTAGTCGGTTGACAGAGAAATGCTTTAGCTATATCTATTTATTGGTTTGGACTGATGAAATTGAGGTTCCACCATAAAATCAATTGGCAATATGGGGAGTAGCCTAAGATCATATAAGCACATAGCAAACCTTGTCCCTTACCAATGTGGGACAACTCTCAACACGCCCCCGCACTTGTGGCGGACTTTCAAACCTACACGTGGACAACAACTGGGTGACGTGGAGCACGTGTGGCCGTTGGGCTTCACACGTGGACAACCTTGCTCTGATACCATGATGAAATTGAGGTTCCACCATAAAACCAATTGGCAATATGGGGAGTAGCCAAGATCATATAAGCACATAGCAAATCTTGTCCCTTACCAATGTGGGACAACTCTCAACATGGACAACAATAAGTCCCAACAGTAATACAGGTATGCAGTAGGTAGAGATTGGCAGATTACCATTTACCAAGTACCAAAAAAACAACAAAATCTTTACTTACGTCCCAAAGACTAAAAACCTTAATCATTTATAGGAAACCCTATTCCCATAAATTTAATGCCATGCCTATAACCTAAGAGTTCCAAAATACAGGGAAAGCTCAAACTCAAAGAGTTTCCACTTGCACCACCATGCCCACCACTACCCATGATGGGCTCCCACCACTTCACACCCACAAGCCCTCTCGTCGAACCACCGTGAACCGTGTATTCGTGGTGGTTCACTTTAGTGCCATCTTAGCCCTGCTTTATCGCCATACACTCTCCCTCTTCCACTCCACAACCCTTGCCTCTTTCTTCATCACCCTCACCTTCCTCATCTCCGACACTCTTCTTGCTTTCATGTACACCACTACACAATCTTTGCGCATGAAACCAATTTATCGCACTGAATTCCCCGAAAACCTGAAAAGGGTTGTTGAAGAACCTGATTTTCCTGCTTTGGACGTGTTCATATGCACAGCTGATCCCTACAAGGAGCCACCAATGAACGTGGTGAACACAGCCTTATCGGTCATGGCTTATGACTATCCAACCGAGAAGGTATCAGTGTATGTTTCAGACGATGGCGGCTCAGCTCTGACTCTCTTTGCTTTCATGGAGGCTGCCAAATTTGCATGCCACTGGCTACCTTTCTGCAGGAACAACAACATAGTGGAACGCTGCCCGGAAGCTTATTTTGAAACGGATCATTCTCGGTTTCCTGAAGCCGAGAAGATAAAGGTAAAAAAATTCTAGTGATATATATCAATTTTCCGAAACTATTAGCTATAAGTATGTTCAGCTACATTTCATATATACATACATACATATATATATTATGACAATATTCTTTTAAGTTATAATGTTTAATTTTTAATCATCCCTAGACCATATATAGTGATAACTTTGGATGGGACTTTCTAGACTCAAAAACATAGTTCATTGTTAAAAATGCACTCCAAGGATACTAATGAACTATGCGCTCAAAGATTACTAAGTTTCTACTCAAGCACTATAAATATACTAAACTTGACCAAAAAATGTACTACAAAAAGACTACACAAAAAAACTTTCAAAGTAATGCCTTTTATGAGACCTTAAAAGTTGTTTTAAAGTTCTCACTAATGTGTTGCGTCTAGTTATTTATTAACTTTCTTCATAAATTTGCAGCACGTTGATTTCTTCAAAATTTAATATAAATTTCATTTAACTACTTATCCAAACATAGCATACGTAACTACTTGAAAGAGTCGAGCCTTTTTCTAAATTAAAAGGAGTGCTTCGAAAGCCTATAGAAACCCAACACATTACGTACCCATCTATATATTCAGTAGGATAGCGACGAGGGATAATATGTATTTATAAGGCATATAAGGGATAATATGTATTTATAAGGCATATAGGGACAAAGACAGAATAAAATAAAAAAAGAGTTTTAACGAAACACTCCCGATGCTGTTCACTTTTAACGAAAAATCACATTTTTACCTTTACCTGATACTATTCACTATATATTTAAAAAGGGCTTTTCGTTAAAAATGAAGTTTTTTTTTACTTTTCATTAGTTTTTCTTAAAAAAAGGGGGGCATGTATTGTATAATAATTCTCCCTTTGCGATTTTCATCATGCGTATCAATCTCTTTAATTTTTGTTTATGTGAGCTATCGATAAAGAAAATAAAACACGCATCAGCTAATATGGAGAAAATACTTGTTTGTCACCTTTGTTCCCTATCCCTTTCATACATAAACAACCAACATTGTTATACACGGAAAATGTGGAGTTGAAGATTACTCAGCCCTTCTTTTTTTTTCGGTATACTAAACCACTTACCTGTCTTATTTTTTTATATTGATTTGTCATTTATATTTTAATTATAAATTCAAGTGAGAAAATAGAACAGGTGAGTACACATATCAATACTTTTTCGTTTCCGGTTTGTGTAAATGGGTTTACTTTATGGATTGAAATTATCAATCCCGCCACATTAAGAGCTAATTAATTAAGTAATTACATGTTCTTCTGAATCATGGCACAAGATTATGTACCAAGGCATGAAAGTGAAGGTAAACAATGTAATAGAGAGAGGCAAAGTTGACCAGGAATATCTAACTGGAGAACGGGAAATTCAAGCTTTTAGCAAATGGACAGATGGATTTACACGGCAAGATCATCCCGCTGTCATTCAGGTATTTTTCTCGTTCAAGTGATATAGCACTTTATCCTCGTGATTAGAACATGCACGATCATAAGATAGCTGTTTTTAACCAAAACTTAATGCGCAATTAACAATCTTGCAAGCAACCGTTTATGCTGCTAACATAAAACGTCAAATTGCGTCCTCACGTTAGATACTGAAGTGCATAACGTATGAGCAGCCAAATATTCATGCATATGAATGTTGTGAATTATGAGCAGGTTCTTTTGGACAATAGCAAAGACAGAGACATCACAGGACATCTGATGTCAAACCTAATTTACGTCTCTAGAGAAAAAAGCAGGACATCACCCCACCATTTCAAAGCTGGTGCACTTAATGCCCTTGTAAACTCAAAACCCTGGCTAGTTTTCTCATTAACCATCCTTTTATTAATTAATTTTCTACATTAATAAACAAATTAACTAATTTGTTTATCTTTTGATGTTGTGTTACAAAGCTACGAGTTTCAGCTACCATGACCAATGCTCCAATAGTCTTAACCCTAGACTGTGATATGTACTCCAATAGTCCCGAAACGCCACTTCGCGCTCTATGTTACCTATCAGACCCTAAGCTTCGATCCAAAGTAGGGTATGTCCAATTCCCTCAACGTTTTCAAGGAATCAACAAGACTGACATATATGCAAGTGAGTTCAGGCATCTGTTCATTATCAACCCACGGGGATTCGATGGGCTATTAGGACCAAATTATGTAGGAACCGGATGCTTTTTCTCCCGACGAGCATTCTTCGGAGGGCCGTCAGCGCTTTTACCACCAGAAATTCCCCAACTACACCCTAACAATGTAGTTGACAAGCCCCTTCAGAATCCAGAGGTTTTGGAATTGGCAAACCATGTTGCATCTTGCAACTATGAGAACAATACCACTTGGGGATATAAGGTATGTAAATAAGCTAATTAGTGCTACGTATCTTCTAATCAGGGAACCGTTGTTCACACTTCAAAAAAATCATCCTACGTTCCTTGTAGTTAGCTCGATCATTAAACAGTGCAACATGATCTTTCAAGAGTGTGTTTAACAACTCCCATTTTTCTTACAAGACAATGACATTATGACAGCGTAATTTGAAACCTGATAGATGAAATTGGTTAAATTGTGTAGATGGGAGTAAGATATGGCTCACTCGTGGAGGACTACTTCACGGGTTATATCCTGCTTTGCGAGGGATGGAATGCCATATTTTGCAATCCGGAGAGGGCAGCATTTTTAGGGGATGCCCCGATCAACCTTCTTGATGCGTTGAATCAAAGCAAGAGATGGGCCGTAGGCCTCCTTGAGGTAACTTTATCTAAATATAGTCCAGTCACATATGGTGTTCGGGCCATGGGTCCTCTGATGGGTCTTGGTTATGCCTATGGTTTTTGGGCCTTTTGGGCCATTCCCATCACCACATATGCGTTCGTCCCGCAGCTAGCGCTCCTCAATGGGAGCACCCTATTTCCAAAGGTAATGCACACCCACCCTTTACTAGTTTGTTGTCTTAAGAAAATTGTACAATATTCTATTGTCAGACTTATTTTGTTTTAAGCTTGTGTGTGACTTCATACCACACATTTAAATAGAACTTTACATGATTAAGATTCAAATTGATATAATGATAACATTTCGGGTCTAAGTGTTCCTAGTCAAACATGACACGCTACACTTTTGAAACTAAGATTTAAGTGCTTATTGCAGGTTTCGGATCCATGGTTTCTCTTGTATGTGTTTGTTGTCCTTGGAGCCTATGGTGAAGAACTCGTTGATTTTGTATTATCTGGAGGAACATTCCTTAAGTGGTGGAATAACCAGAGAATGTGGATGATTAGGGGACTCTCAAGCTTCGCGTTTGGATTCGTTGAGTACTTTCTCAAGTCCTTAGGCATTTCCACACATGGGTTTAATGTGACCAGCAAAGTCCTTGATGAGGACCAAAGCAAAAGATATGAACAAGGCGTGATGGAGTTTGGAGTCTCATCTCCCTTCTTTGTGCCACTTACAGTGGCTGCCATTGTCAACCTGGCTGCCTTTGCTTGGGGCCATGTAGAGATTTTTCGAGGTGGTGGTAGCTTGGAAGGATTGTTTGTGCAGATGTTTATAGCTGGATTTGGCATAGTGAATTGCGTACCAATTTATGAAGCCATGATCATTAGGAATGATAAGGGAAAAATTCCTACAAAAACTAGTCTGGTTTCAACAATTCTGGCATTTGCTCTCTACGCAACGGCTTATGTCACTCTGAGGAACTGATGATAATCAACACCCTCAAAAGTGTATTTAGCCTTAGGGTCTAAGGCAGCTTTGTCTCTCTCTGCCCCACAGATTTCTTAGTGTTCTACAGTCTACTCTACCAATCTTCTTTTGCAATTTGCAAAATAAATATTGTATTTTGGACCACTTTCCGTCCATTGTGTTTGGTTTCCTTTAATGCGTTGTTCAAAGTTTATGATGGATGTATTATATATTAGACTAATATTTTATCAGACATGATGAAAAATGTATATTAACGCACGATGAATTTGATATACACATTTTATAATGGTCCGATAGTTTAATAGACATTTTTGTATGCATCTTGCTAAGATGACATGGGTTGAACAACATTAGGATAATGTCCATTTTCCAAAATTCCAAGGTCAGTGATTCATGTGCAGTGCTGCACGTTGTACAGGGCCTTCCACCAACACCCTCATGATTAAATAATAAAGCTATGGCCAAGTTGGAGGGAGCGACGTGAGAACACACACTCACTAAATCAGACCCTATCTTCCTTTAAATAATATGTTGATGATGAGGATTTTAATCTGATTCACCTAAAACGAACCCAGATTTTTTTCGGATTATTTGAAACTGAGCTTAAAAGTTAAAATGATCCGGATCGTTGAAATTTGATCTAACAGTTACAATTATTATAACTTTTAGAGAAATCCCCTATTTATAACCGTTAAATCAAATTTAAACGGCGTTGATCATTTTATTTTTAAGCTCAATTTCAAATGATCCGGAGAGGATCTGAGTTCCACCCAAAGCTCATATGGTCCATTCGGATTTACATATATAGGGAAATGTCGCCCACGATTGAAAAACAGATTTTGATTATTCTATTACTTTTGTGAATAACTTTACTGAAAAAGGAAACATAAATATGATATTTTATGGGGTGCACTCAAAGGGACATTGATCATCTCCGGATCCATGCATCATAATCATAAGGATTCATCAATCCGGACTATTGAAATTTGATACAGCTGCTAAGGTTATTATAACCTTTAAAGTGAGCTCTTGTTTGTAACCCTTGCATCAAATTTCAATGGCATGGATTAGTGAATCCTTAGGTTTAAGATGTATGGATCCGGAGAGTATCCATGTCCGCACTCAAAGGTGCACTCAGAGTTTCCAATGTAGTTGTTATGTAGTATTAACAAAGCATTTATGTTATAATGTGTTTATTAGGGCCAAATTTCTTTCGTCGTTTCTGCGGTGGCACTTTATTGTTAATGTGATATTTGTGGTGTTATTAGTTAAAGGTTTATGGTGAACTTCGTTAACAATTACAATGCGAATCAAAATTTCTATTAGTATTTCGTTAAAAACGTGGTTAAAATCATCATTTCAAACAATTCTCTTAACTAAGAAGCTTAGCGAATTGTATGGGTTTGAAATCCCATTTCTCAATGATCATCTGTACGCCTCTCACAAAATCTTCCCTTCTTTTCTCTGATTACATCTAAAAACGACTTATAAACCTTATTATGACCGTCCCTTATCGGTTGTCCGCAGATTCCATTATCATCAATCATTGTCCCAAGAAAGCACTCTGATGCACATAGATGATCATTGAGAAATGGAAAGTTATTAGAGAACTCATAGGATAGAGGATTTAAAGCTCATTTGGATATGATTTTAAAATGACTGAAAACATTTTTAGAGAAAATGTTTTTGGGTTCCAAAAGCACTTTAATGCTTTCTATGAGAAGCATAAGTTATGTGCTTCTTCCAGGAAACACTTTAAGTGCTTTTCCAAGATTTATTAGTATTTTTACTAAGGATTGTTTCGAAAAATGTTTTCAATCATTTTAAAAGTACATCCAAACAAGCTTTTAGGCTTATGAGTTGTGTTAATTGTTTGAAATGATGATTTTAACCACGTTTTTAAACGGAATACTAACATAAGTTTTGATTTGGACTTTTTAATTGCTAACGGAGTTCACCACAAGTATTTAATTAACACTTTTTCACTACAGGGGTCACATTAAAAATAGGTTTTTTAGCCAAAATGGTCTCTGAGATTTGCATTACACATCACTTTGGTCCCTGAGATTGAAAATCAATATAAATGGTCCATGATCCATTACTTTGGTCATTCCTTTAAAAACTCCGTTAAGTGGCCCCGGAGCTCATACAGGAAACTGAGATTTTTGGCCAAAAAGTTGGGCAATTTTCAAAGCTTCGTAACTCAATCGTTTCGTAACCAAATTCTACTCATAATATATCAAAATGAAGATAGGAAAGTGTTAAACAAGATTATACCTATTTGGAAGCCCAATAATTGCCAAAGATGGCTAGAAAATAACCTGAAATGTGACTGGTTCGTAAGAAAACTAGAAAACTCGCCGAAAACTGTGTAAACTTTAAACATTCATAACTTCTTCAATACTCAACGAAATTGAGTGATTCAAAAACGAAAATTATACTTCTCGATGAGACGAAGAGAATGGTAACTTTCTTGACTGCTAACACACCGTGGTTTGGCCGAAAAATAGCCTGAAAGGTGATTGGTCTGTGGGAAAACTGGGTAAACTTTAAACGTTTATAACTTCTTCAATACTCAAAGAAATTGAGTGATTCAAAAACGAAAATCATACTTCTCGACGAGACAAAGAGAATGGTACCTTTTTTATGACTAACATTTCGTGGTTTGGTCGAAAAATAGCCTGAAAGGTGATTGGTCCACGGTAAAACTAAAAAACTCGCCGGAAACAGAGGAAACTTTAAACATTCATAACTTCTTCAATACTCAACAAAATCTAGTGATTCAAAATGAAAACCGTACTTCTCGATGAGACGAATAGAATGGTATATTTCTTGACAACTAACTCGTCGTGGTTTATCCAGAAAACGATTCGAAATTGGTTGTCTTGGTCTCATCGAGTTAGCCATTTTCTGGCCAAACAATGGCGAGTTAGCCATCAAGAAAGGTATCATTATCTTCTTCTCGTCGAGAAGTATGATTTTAGTTTTGAATCACTCGATTTCGTTGAGTATTGAAGAATATGAACGTTTAAAGGTTACTCAGTTTTCGGCGAGTTTTCCAGTTTTCTCGCGGATGAGTCACCTTTCAAGCTATTTTCCGGCCATCTCTGGCAACCATTGGGCTTCCAAATAGGTATAATTTTGTTCAACACTTTCCTATCTTCCTTTTGATATATTATGGGACAAATTTGGTTAAGGAACGATTGAGTTACGAAGCTTTAAAAATTGTCCAAACTTCCGGCCAAAAATCTCAGTTTCCGGTATGAGCTCCGAGACCACTGAACGGAGTTTTTAACGAAATGACCTAAATAATGGATGGTGGACAATCTCAGGAACCATTTATGTTGATTTTCAATCTTTCTGGACCTAAGTGATGTGTTATGCAAATCTCATGGACCATTTTGGTTAAAAAGCCTTAAAAATAAGGTGTCACTACATGGACCATGAAAAAAATTTGACCTTTAATTATTTTTCAATTATAAAATATTAACTTTATCATATGCATGTTATTCAAGTCGCAGTGCGGTAATACATAACATTTAAACAATTATTGTTATGAAAAAAATAACAATAAATTGAACTAGGAGTACCAAGCTTTATCATATACCATTATTATAATTTTGTCGTGCACCACTATTATAATACACTCAATTTATTTTTACAATAATACTTATAAGTTAATCAATTTGAAAAATGAGAAAATCAAGTCGAATTCTAGTCTTTCTTTACCACTTAAACCACATGTCCCGAAGAATGATTTTTTTTTTTTTTGGTCTTGCCAAAACAATAATTCATATGCTTGACTAGCATAAAATTGGAATTTGGAATATGCATGTACTGTGAAATGCTTTTTTGATATATTCAGATCGATCTGGTATAAGCCCTATACATAAAACTCCTTCCCATGCGTGTGACATAGCAGCAAACACACCATGACCACCACTCATGACGACCTTCCACTTCACACGTCCCATCCCTCTCGTCAAACCACCGCAAACCGCTTATTCGCGGTGGTTCATTCGAGTGCCATCTTAACCCTTCTCTATCACCATTCACTCGCTCTCCTCAATTCCAAAACCGCAACATCTTTCTTCATTACCCTCACCTTCCTTGTCTCCGACTCTATTCTTGCTTTCATGTTCAGCACCACACAATCTTTTCGAATGCGACCGATATACCGTGATGAATTCCCCGAAAACCTGAAAAGGGTTGTTCAAGAATTGGATGTTCCTGCATTGGACGTGTTCATATGCACTGCTGATCCGTACAAGGAGCCACCAATGAACGTGGTCAACACGGCCTTGTCGGTCATGGCTTATGATTACCCGACAGAGAAGCTTTCGGTGTATGTTTCAGATGACGGGGGCTCGGCGCTGACTCTCTTTGCTTTCATGGAGGCTGCCAAGTTTGCAAGCCACTGGTTGCCTTTTTGCAGGAAGAACAAGATTGTGGAGTGCAACCCAGAAGCATATTTTGCTACCGATCATTCTCGGTTTGCTGAGGCTGAGAAGATCAAGGTACGTAATAGCCAGTATGTATGCTAATAACTGTTATTTTACCAGATTTATGTTTGTCAAATATGCGTATGCTTATGATTAGGATATCATATTTTCCAAACAGTTGGTAGGAGAACAGTTACGCTGTCAAAACTTATTTGTCATGAAATACTACATATGCTAGGAACCTCTTCCTGAAAGGTGGCTGCACCGGTATACCTCTAAGGTCGGCCTTGAAATGTATGTAAATATTAATATGTATAACAAAATAATGTGCAATACGAGACTTAGATGTTCTATTGATATATTCTTGTAATTTTCTCGTTTTCGGTGAGCTTACTTTTGAAGAAGTGCTTGAAGTTTGCTTATTGTTTTGTAATTGGTTATATTTAATTGTAATTCATTTTAAATCTAGTTTGCAAAGACCATTTGGGGCTAAACTTTTCATGAATGTTTATATGTAATGTCTTTTATTTAATGAATGAAACATCGTATTTTCTAACTCAAGTGAAAACATTCTAAATAATACTAACATCCTTGACTATTCTTTTATTTATGCAAATCATAGTTTTTTCCATACACTTTGTGTGTGTGAACAATTTCTCTTAATAAGTGCATATTTTTTTAATATTACATATAATTACTGTTTTGTCCTCCTTATGTAAATATTGTGTATCAAAAGTGAGGGTAAAATTGAAAAAATAAGTATATGATTGTCATTTTATGAAGAAAGAAAAGGTAAAATAAGAAAAATAAGAATATTATTGTCATTTTGTCAAAAGGTACAAAATTACTATTTTTCCTTCCTTTTGTCAATAGTGTGTATCAAAAGTGAGAGTAAAATAAGAAGAAAAAAAATTGATAAGGATGATTCTCTTAATAGTATAGAAGTATAGATAAGTAACTAACTAAAAATAGAAAAATAAAAAATTCATACACATGTCGAATTGTAATTGATATAAATATAAAAATGCCTACTTTATAAAGCAACTGCCAATACTGGCTTAATTAATTACATGTTCTGAATCATGGCACAGGATGTTTACCAAGGCGTGAAAGTAAGGGTAAACAATGTAATTGAGATCGGCACGGTTGGTCCTGAACATATAACGGGAGAGCGGGGAATTCAAGCTTTTAGCAAATGGACAGATAAATTTACCAAACCAGATCATCCTACAGTTATCCAAGTATTTTCTAACTCAAGTGAAAGCACTTTTACAACCTGGAAAGAATACTTTGATTCTTCATCTCCCCTCCTCTGAATTATTAAAAACAAAAGGGTTACCTCAAAAGCAACAGTAATTATTCTATTTGGCACAATTATTTACTTTCTGAGGAGTTATGCCCCCAACATCTTCTACCCAAAAGAAAATTACAATTATGTTATATTTTTAGTATACAAATTGCTAAAGGCGTACCATATATCTGATTCAACATATTTAGTTTGTAGTTATTTATATAATGCTTATTTAGGGCAACATGCATTGAAATTTAATTTTTATGTCACTTTCCTCTCAAACGTTTAAGTCCGTTGACAAAATCGTTAAAAGTTTGTGCGGCACAAATGGAACCCATTAGTGCTGAGATGTGTGTCTCAATACCATGAGCAGGTTGTTTTGGACAATAGCAAAGACAAAGACGTCTCAGACCATTTGATGCCAAACCTAATATACGTCTCCAGAGAAAAAAGAAGGACGTCACTCCATCATTTTAAAGCTGGTGCGCTTAATGCCCTCGTAAGCTTTCATATCTATACATAATTTTCTCATAAAACCATCTCTTTACGATGAACTTTCTTCACTAGCTGATTAACCATTTCACTTGTCTTTTTGTTGGTGTTTACAAAGCTTCGAGTTTCAGCTACCATGACCAACGCTCCAATAATATTAACCCTAGACTGTGATACCTACTCCAACGACTCACAAACACCTCATCGTGCATTATGTTACTTATCATCAGATCCCAAAGTGGGGTTTGTGCAGTTTCCTCAACGTTTTCATGGAATCAACAAGAACGACATATATGCATGCGAACACAAGCGTTTGTATAAAATTAACCCAGTAGGAATGGATGGGCTACTGGGACCAAATTATTTAGGGACTGGGAGCTTTTTCTCTAGACGAGCATTCTTTGGAGAACCATCACATCTTCTACCTCCTGAAATCCCTCAACTTTGCCCAACCAATGTAGTGAGCAATCCCATTCAGTCTCCAGAGGTTACGGAGTTGGCACACCGTGTTGCTGCTTGCAGTTATGAGATTAGTACCAATTGGGGCTCGAAGGTACGTTAATTGAGGCAGCTTTCAGATTTATTTTAGAAGGTAAGTTCTTTAGCAGTGTTTGACAGAAAAACTTAAAACTGCTTCTTGTTCTTGTGTAAATGTTGTGTAGATTGGTGTGAGATATGGTTCACTAGTGGAAGATTTTTTCACGGGTTATCGTATGCATTGTGAGGGATGGAAGTCGATATTCTGCCATCCAACTAGGGCAGCATTTTATGGGGATGCCCCAATGAACCTTATTGATGTCTTGAACCAAAGCAAGCGATGGGCATTAGGCGACCTTGAGGTGGCTTTCTCTAAGTATAGTCCAATTACATATGGATCTTGTACCATGGGTCCTTTGATGGGCTTGTCTTATGCTCACTACGCATTTTGGCCGATTTGGTCTATCCCCATCACCACATATGCTTTTCTACCCCAGCTAGCTCTTTTCAACGGACTAACTACATTTCCTAAGGTAATTAACGTACATACGCCCTTCGCAATTTGTTTTTCTAGATAACGAGTAAACTCATTTTATTATCAGACAATTTGACATATTACCAAAATTTCAATGTACTCCATGTTCAAAACATTCTGACGATGTATCATGAACATGTGGCAATCATGTCGGTCTTACAAGGTGTGCTACAACAATTCATGATTTTTTCAAAAAAAAATGTTACTCTTACCACATTTTCATATCTCATTCTCCAACATATAAATGTGGTATGAAAAATATAATAAGTATAACATTACTCTGATTTTTTGAAGATTGAAGTGCTCAATGCAGGTTTCAGAGCCATGGTTTCTCCTATATGTGTTTCTTTTCCTTGGAGCCTACATTCAAGATCTCCTAGATTTTGTGTTAGCTGGTGGAACGGTCCAAACGTGGTGGAATGACCAAAGGATGTGGTTGATTAGGGGACTCTCAAGCTTCTTGTTTGGAACCATTGAGTTCTTTCTCAAATCCCTTGGCATTGCCTCACATGGATTTAATGTGACAAGTAAAGTCCTTGATGATGACCAAAGCAAACGATATGAACAAAGCACCATTGAGTTCGGAGCTCCATCGGCAATGTTTGTGCCACTAACAATGGCAGCCATTGTTAACTTGGCCGCCTTTGCTTGGGGCAATGTGGAGGTTTTCAGAGGCAAGTGTAGCATAGAGGGAGTGTTTGTGCAGATGTTTATAGCTGGTTTTGGCACAATGAACTCGAAACCAATATATGAAGCCATAATCAGTAGGAAAGATAAAGGAAGAATTCCTAAAAAAACTGCTGTAGTTTCAACGTCTCTAGCATTTGCTCTATTTGCAGCAGCTCATGTAACTCTAAGGAACTGAATATGCAAAATTTATAGCCTTAGAAATTGGTCTCAAATAGTTAATTTTATGCAGAAGTGCATAGTATTTAATATCTTTGTTATTCATCTTAGTGAATTGACATTTTTCTTTGACCGACCCTCTCCCCAGTCTAGGGACAAAGCCAGAAATTTAATTAAGAGGGGGCACCTTAAAAAATTTGAGCTCCTTTTTTGGACAAATAAAGCTAGTTCTTTTACAAATGCTGAAAAAATTAATTTCAAAATGCCTAATTTTATTACTCTATTGTCTAATTTTGTTTTTAATTGTTGACAATCTAATGCTCATTTGTACTAATTAACCAAATACATGCAACTCAACAAGGTATAGACATTAGTGCGTGAGAAAAATATACAAGACGGAGACGCATTTAAAAACTAAAAGAGGATTTTCACTATTTTAATATGATTTATTGAATGATCTGCAAAGCCAAAAATATGGAAATGATTAATTGAATAGTTTGAAATGCAAAAAAAATGGGATGAGAGGGGGCATGTGCCTTACCTCCCTCCGTCCATGCCCCAGCCTCATGGTTGAGTGCGCTTGCACAACACATCATGGTCTTGGGTTCGACGGATGGTGCTCTGATCCTGCCCCCCTAAACAACCCAAAATTTGACTGGATTTGAGTCGTCTTTTTGACATATTTGCCTTGGGACTCTTAGTTCTACGAAGTTTTTATGTCTCGTCTTTGTGACATATCTGCCTCGAGACTTCTAGTTCTAGTAGTGTGGTTTGTGTGGTAGCCATCTAGGCGTTTAAAATCATTTGCGTTTTTGTGCGAATTATCTTCAGATCAATAAATTGGTCACTAGAAAATATCTACCCATTTGATACCTATTGTAATTGTGGTTGCTCTTCGTAATAAAACTTTATCGCTTCTTTCCAAAATAAAAATTTGTTTAGGTCGACTAATTCACTTGAATCAGAATAAAAAACAATATGAATGTTAAAATGCTCACGTTCTATAAGACATTAGTATGCTAATTAATAGTGAACTTGAAAATTTAGAAATTATGTGAGTGCATTATGGCTACAAAATGTGCATTACCACCCTTCTTTCTGGCAGAATAAGAATACTACCTCCCCTAAAGAATCCATTTTTTTCCAAAATGAGGGGTTAAATTTCTTATTCCGTGTGGATCCCACTTCTATTTTGATTCCTCTATGGTTTGTAAACACATAACTACATTTTAATCGCAGTCAAACTTTTTGTTTGATTCTGATTATAGAGTAGTAAATGTAAACATGTCATAAGCGTGGACTAACTGTAGATCAAGAAGTATGTTGTAGAGTGAAAAGAAATAATTAGAATTATTTATAAATGAATTTTCTTTCTCAGCATAACTTGGATATGTCCGAGTGGTTAAGGAGACAGACCATGAAATCTGTTGGGCTTCGCCCGCGCAGGTTCGAACCCTGCTGTCGACGATCATCCTTTTTCCTTTCCAAATTTGTAGTTTAATTTGTGATGCTTGCTCTAAAGAACTGGGTTCGAAAATTCTGCATTTTAATAAGGGATTTTTTGATATAGGCGCCTCAATTTTGAATTTTTTAGATTAAACATCTATGTTTTTTAGTAATTTGATTAAACTTTTTTTGTCATAATTTTGGTGCTATATGCACATTATATTGTAATAAATTTCCTATAATCTAGCATTTTAATTACACTCTCATCCGTTAGAGATAATTGTAAAAAAAAGATAGTTGGTTAGATTCAATTTGTTTTCACAATAATGCTACAATTTAGCAATAATTATCTACGATTTAAGATATTTTCTTTCCAAAATAGTTTAAAATATTTTTAACTCCCACAAAATCAAACGTACCGAAATAAGTTTTTATTTTAGTACATTAAGAGAAAATAGGATTGAGAATAATATAAACGTACCAATACACAATGTGTACAAAATAAAATGTACCAAAATAAAAATAATGTACCAATATTAACAATATGTATCAAATCAAACGTACCAAAATTGTAAATAAACGTACCAATTAATGATTTTTGTAAATTCAAAACGTACCCACATATAATATATATACGTAATGTATTGTACCTAATAATAATTCGTCAACAACTATACTTAAAAAAACAACAAAAAAAAATAATTTCACAAAAAATTGAAAAAATTACACGGATCTTTTATGCTGATCACCAACTATTTGAAAAAAAAAAAAAACCATTTGGAAAAAGAAATAATATTAAGTGTTTGCATAACAAAAAAAAATTTTGTGATCGACAAAACATATCTGGAAGAAGAGAAAATATATTTTAATTACTAATATCTCCACTAAATAAGGAAAAGTACATCATGCAGATAAAATGATAAATTCAAAAATTATTTTAATTTAAAAAATATAATAATGACATGTAATTTAGGATGGTTATTGGTCAAAGCACTTTAATCAAATTTTAAAAAGACACAGATGTTTAATCTAAATGATATAGAAAAAGTGTAGGAGACTCTAATTTTCCCTTTTAATAAAGGGTATTTTTTTATCACAAATGGTCCCTGAAATTGACCTATCCAATCAAGATGGTCTTTGAAATTGAAAATCTATCAATGTAGTCCCAGAAAATGGCTGTTGCAAATCAATATGGTCATTCCGTCACAATTTCATTAAAATTTCTGTTAAGTGCTGATGTGACATAAACGAGTCCTACAAATTTAATTAAATATTATTATGTGAATAAAAAATATTTAAATAATAAAAAACAATTGTTATTTTTTATAATTAAAATCTTTAAAAAAAAAAAAAGGAGCAGATGATTGAACAGTGTTCATCATCTTCTTCCCCTCTTATTCACAGAAATCATGAAATTGGAAGGAGAAATCCCAAACATTTTCATGGTGTGGATTTTGGTTGTGGCATCACTATCCTACTGTCACACCGTCGGCAAGCCCACTTCTCCGAGCACCACCAGACTCCTCGCCATCCTACACGTCGCATTATTCTTCTTCTACCTCCCTCTCAATCTGACCACCATTTTTCTCAGCGGCCTGTTCTCTTTCTTCCTCGCTTGGCTTGCCAATTTCACGCTTGGGATTTCTCCTTCCAATTTCATCATTTATGTGAATATTTCTGTGAATAGGAGGGGAAGAAGATGATGAACATCATCTCCTCCTTCTTTTTATTTATTTTTTTAAGATTTTAATTATAAAAAATAACAATTGTTTTTTATTATTTAAATATTTTTTTATTCACATAATAATATTTAATTAAATTTGTAGGACCTATTTATGTATCACATCAGCACTTAATAGAAATTTTAATGGAATTGTGACGGAAGGACTACATTGATTTGCAACAGCCATTTTCCGGGAATACATTGATCGATTTTCAATTTCAGGGACCATCTTCATTTGATGGGTCAATTTCAAAGACCATTTGTGATAAAAACCCTTTTAATAAATTATCTTCTACACAGCTAACTGACTCTTATATCCAATTGTGATGAAAATTTTAACATCCCCATTGAATGTTTTCTAATTTTTTTGTACAATCAATTAGGAGAATTTCAGATTTCCCTTGCAAATGCTTTTATTTTTCCATTTTTCAATATTGTCACATAGCTCATATTTTTTAGGGCTACCACTACAAAATAAAAATAAAAATTAGAATATGTATCCTCTGAACTTCCACTGCTCCAAATTTCATTGAGACTATTGACAATTAGGTTTATAAACACTTCCATTGAGGTTTAAGAAATATAACTACTCTCTCATCTAGCTAGCTGCCGTCAAAATTGGAATCTCGTTACGATTCGACTTCTTTCATTCAACACCATCAGAAAGGAATAGTCTCACGAGAATATGGTTTCTCACTACAACCAAAATGAGCTTTGGATACAAAACAAAGGGCACAAGTGAGAATTTTGTGTCTGTTTGACCACCAAAATGCTTAAACAGTTCCCATTCCATAGAGGGCACCTTCTATGGTGCCCAATGTTAAAAAAAGAAGACACAAAACAGTAATGGGCACGGAAACCGTGCCCAACGGGGTCAGATGAGAATTTTTTTTTACTGAAAATGGGCACAAAAAACATTTTGTGTCTATAAAAATAATTTGTCAGAAGCATTGTATGTGTTTTTTCCTTTGTCTTTATCTCCTCTAGCACACCAATAATTAAAATTTATAAAATTGTGGTAAATAATGGTATGGAGCTGTTTATTACTGTGCAATATTTTAGCCTAAAAAATAAGTTAGCAATAATGCTGTTCAAATTCGTTTTTTGCGAGAGCCGAACCTCAGATCTCTCACTTACAAGTAAAGAAGAATACCACTACACCGTAGTACTAAGTGGTGTGTTTTAGATTTACAATGAATGATTTCCAGCTGCAATGAATGTATGTTAGATTCATATATTTTTGAACAGTTTTTTAGATTGTTATCTTCCTGCAGGTTAGTTTTTTTAAAACTTGTGATATGGTTTTTGGTTTTATAGTAAGTGTTAATTTTTCTTACTGTAATAAAAGTCCTTCATGCAGTGACACATAACCAACAATTGTGCCATTAGGGTCTGTGCAAAAGTTAGTGGACAAATGATCTAATAATTATAAATTTCTTTTTATGACACAAATGTTAGAAATTGTGTCCATTAAATAATACTAAATAATGAATCAACCTACTTCCCTTTCGGTCTTCGGATAGGCAATATATTTTAATATTTATAAAATCATTTTTATGACACTGATATTAGAAATTGTGTCCAGTAAATATTAATAAAGAATATGTTGGCACAATTATGATTTGTGCCTGTATTCTAATATAAAACCTCCACACTCCTTTACTAATTTGTCTATGGAAAATAGAAGGTTACTTCGTACACTTGTGCTTCTTTAAATTTGATCAAGTTCTACATCATTAAGAGGCGATGTTGCGGAGTTAAAATTGAAGATGTTTGTTAGATTGTTATTTTTTTCAACTGCTATTTAGATTGTTATCTTCATGCAGGTTTGTTTTGGATACTTGATGATATGTTTTTGGCTTTATCGTAAGTGTTTAGAATTGGAGATGTTTGTTAGATTCTTATTTTTTTCAACTGCTTTTTAGATTGTTATCTTACTGCAGGTTTGTTTTGGATACTTGATGATATGTTTTTGGCTTTATCGTAAGTGTTTATTTTTTTACTGTATTAAAACTCCTTCATGCAGTGACACAAAACCAACAATTGTGCCCTTTGGGTTATCATCCAAAAGTTAGTGGGTCGTCAGACAAATCAGGTAATAATTATAAATTCCTTTTTATGACACAAATGTTAGAAATTGTGTCCAATAAATATTAATAAATAATAGCAAAAGAATATATTGACACAATTATGGATTTGTGCCTGTATTCTAGTATAAAACTTTGCACTCCTTCGCTAAGTTGTCTATGGAAAATAGAAGGCTGCTTCATATATACACTTGCGTTTCTTTTGAATTTGATCAAGTTGTATGTCATTGAGAATGGGGGACAGGCGACGTCGCGGAGTTAGAATTGGAACTGAATCTCCAACATCACATTCGTCTATTGCTTCAAACATTACAACAGCAAATTCCACAACGAATCATCCAGCTCAACGTCCACGATGACCTGTTAATGTCGGGCGCATACCTCGTTCTATTGATACTCAGTACATTCTCACTATTGTTGTTGATGGTCGTCTTGGCTACGCATTACCCTCCAGTAATGGATGCGTACATGCACCTCAAGGACGTGTGTTGCCACCATGGGCATACCTTGGTAGGACAAAACAACACCCTATCAATTTGGTTTCTGGAGAAACAACAACTGAAGAGTCTACTAGTTCTGTCGTTATTGTTGAAGAACCACACACTTATCAAGCACAAAGTCGTCATTCAGGCCTGTCTCTCCCACATATGAACTCACGAAATATGCAGAATGTTACCGTTGAGATTTTAAGCAGTGACAACAAGGACAAATGATCTATTTTGTATTATGTTATATTTCACTGGTGTGTGAAAATATAATTATCTTATGCTATGCTGGACTCATCTTCGGTCCTTTTATCAACTTATGTCGTATTCCAATATAATAATGTTCTTTCTAATTAGCCCTTGTAGATTTATTTAGCATTTTATATTTTTTTGGGTTATAATTATGTTTCCCGTTTGGTTCATACTGCAGAATTCAGTGAATTCACAGCGTGGCAATGCAAACCTTATGACACATTACCAGTAAACTAAAAGAAAAAAGAAAAGAAAAAAGAAATGAAAAACGAAAATAAAAAAGGAAAAAAAATGCTTGCTTTCATACTTCCGGATCCCCAACGCACATTACCAGTAAACCAAAAGAAAAAAGAAAAGAAAAGAAAAAAGAAACGAAAAACGAAAATAAAAAAGGAAAAAAAAAAGGCTTGCTTTCATACTTCCCCAACGCAAGCCTTCTTACTTCTGCTTCACCAAATCGCACACCTGGGCAGAGGAATCCTAACTAGAAACACACAATTATCTTTATCCAAATCCTCGTTTTCCTCCAAATCGCACATCTGGTGTGCCTTTCTTCAGGTAATTTTTGAACGGTCGGTGCCTGAATCGTACTCTACACCTCGTTTTCCTCCAAATCATTGTGGATCTCTTCAGGTTATTTCTGAACGGCATGTGCCTGATTGTACTCAAGTCCTCGTTTTCCTCCAATTCGCACATCTGGTGTGGCTTTCTTCAGGTATTTGATTTTTATATATTTTTTTTTTGTGTTCTTATTTGGTGGCTCGCTTGGATAATGGAAAACCACGCGAGGCAGATTGAACCGTTTGCTGGTACTCAATTGTTTTTTGTGCTCTTAATTGTTTCTATGATTTGCTGGTATGGTCTAATATATAATAGGAATAAACAAACAAGTAATCGAAAAACATGGGAGAAAGATTGAACCATTTTGTTTCTACGATTTGGCTGGTACTCAATTTGTTTGGTGAAATTTTATTTATGGTCTTAAGGTAACGTCAAGGACAATGTTTAGGCCTGTGACCCTTCCCATAAGTTGCTTATTGATTGGAAGTTCACAATAGAAACTGTTTTGAAGTTAACAGACTTGCAATGCATAAGTGTAAGTCATGAATGCCAGCTTATCATCCTTCCAATATTATATCAACTGTAATGGAGCCAGCATGAAAAAAGTAAATTAATCACCAGTATGTGCTCTCTTTTTTGACAGAACTGTCTAATTAGGAAATCTGAGATTGTAACAGAGGAACATGGAGTTTTGAGTTGCCTTTCCTACTATATTTCTTTCATAATTTATGTCTAGTATGAATCAATTTGTTTGGTGCAATTTTCTTTGTAGTCTGACATATATAATATGAATAAATTAACAACTATAAGTCTCTAGCAACATACGTTGTCGGATTTCAGTAGCAGACTTCAAATGGAGTTCATTGAAATGAAACAAAATTCTATTCAGAGTAGCCGTTAGTGAATAAGCCACTTCAATGTAGATCACATCTCGTTTTAGTTGGTTTGTGAATTTTGGGATATTAAGTTGGATCTTTATGAAAGTTTTTGTTTGATTGTCTCAATTCACTAATCTTATCATGTAATCATATGTCTTATAATTTCATACATGCTTGTAGATAAAGATGAACAAAGAATGGGTGCATCTGAATAGGACGACCAATGAATACTTGATTTGCAGGCGTGCATTCATCAATAACGCTTTAGACGTTGCTGCCTTTCAAGGAAAAATTAAGTGCCCATGTCAGCGCTGTTGTAATATGTTTTATCGTGATCCATTTGAAGTCGATGAACACCTCTATGTAGACGGTATGGATCCCCATTACACGAATATATCTTGGGTTGAACATGGGGAACAAGTGCATACTTCTGATAACATATCAAGTCCAACTATTGAAGCTCATAATGAAAGAAGCCCCAAAAATTTCATGGCAGCAATGCTTCATGATGTTTTCGGTAACCATGTGCATATGGATGAGTCAGATCATGTTGGTGAATCTTCTTCTGCGTGTGACGAAACAATTGATGCGCACCAATTCGACAACATTCTACGAGAAGCAGACGGAGAATTATATCCAGGTAGTCGGAAGAAAAAGTTGGATTTTGTGGTGAAATTATATCAGTCAAAATTGTTATATGGAATGAGTGATGCTGCATTTGGTTCAGTGCTGACACTAATAAGAGGGCATTTTCCTATGTGTGAGACTCTTCCTCCAAATTTGTACTATACAAAGAAGATTATCTGAGCTTTGGGGTTGGATTACCAGAATATAGATGCGTGTCAAAATAATTGCATGCTATTCTGGAAAGAGTATGTAAATGTCATCGTTTGTGCAAAGTGTAGCGCTAGTAGATATAAGCAGAGGAAGGGAAATTCAGGAACGCTCCAATGTACGAAGGTACCAAAAAAGGTTTTACGCTACTTTCCCATAGGTCCTAGACTACAAAGGTTGTACATGTCTCGTTACACAGCTGAGTCAACGATATGGCATTCAGAGATGAGAACTGACGATGATGTTTTGAGGTACCCTGCTGATTCTCCGGCTTGGAAGCATTTGGATAATACATATCCAGATTTTGCAAGGGAGTGTCGCAATGTCCGTCTTGGGCTTGCAAGTGACGGATTCAATCCGTTTGGTATGCATGGCAAACCCCACAACAAGTGGCCTATTGTAGTTGTAGTTTATTCCGCCTTGGATGTGCATGAAACAACCTTATATCATGATGTCCCTCCTAATTCCAGGTAAAAAAGTCTCGATGATGCAATTGATGTTTTCCTGCAACCGCTAATTGATGACTTGCGACATTTGTGGACGACAGGTTTGCGAACATATGATAGTCACCATCAAGAAACCTTCACTATGCATGCTGCCTTGTTGTGGACTATCAATGACTTTCCTGCTTATGCCATGCTCTCAGGATAGAGCACTAGTGGTGAGAAAGCTTGTCTGACTTGCGATGATGACACCGATTCTTTACGGCTTAAACATGGGGAAAAAATTTGCTTTCATGGGACATAGACAATGGCTCCCGATGTCACACAGGTACCGGAGACATAAAAAAACTTTTAACGGATCTCAAGAATTTCGAAACCCCCCTAAAGCAAGAACTGCCATGGATTGTTTATTGGAAGTGACGAGATTGACCTTCAGATTTGGCAAGGGTGCAAGGGTAAGTGGTCATAAGCGGGGGTGGAATGATGATGGACACGTTGTCGGTCAGTGGAAAAAAAAGACTATATTCTATGAATTGCCTTACTGGAAGGATCTCCTACTACGGCATAACTTGGATGTCATGCATGTAGAGAGAAATGTAGCTGAAAATGTTATTGGCACTCTTTTGGAAATTGAAGGGAAGACTAAAGATGGTATTAGGGCTAGGGCTGATCTCGTAGAGTTGGGCATTAGGCATGATCTCTATCCACGGGGAGATGGTGCCCGTACAAAGCTACCAGTGGCGGAATACAATATGAAACCTGAGGAGAAAAGAATGTTGTGCCAGGTTTTGGAATCAATTCGGGTGCCAGACAACTCTGCTTTTAATATCAGCAACTGTGTTAATATTCAAGAAAAAAAGTTAATTGGCTTGAAAAGCCACGATTATCATATGCTGATGCAGGTTTTCCTCCCTATTGCAATACGAAAAAGTGTTACCGAAATCGGTTGTTACAGTGTTGTTAGAGTTGAGCAGATTTTTTCGCCACCTTTGTTCAAAAACTGGAAGTGAAGAATTGTTCAATGGCTTGTCAAAAAGCATTGCCTTAACTCTATGCCATTTGGAGAAGCTATTTCCGCCATCATTCTTTACTGTTATGGTACACTTTATAGTTCACCTTGCAGATGAAGCTGCTGTTGCTGGTCCGGTCCCATACCGATGGATGTACCGCATTGAAAGGTGGCAATTTCGTAAAACACCTACTCAGTTCACTTCGTAATTTTATTATTTATTTTTCGTCGTTACCTTTTGCTTAAAGATTTTTGTTGGTGTAAACAGGTACTTACATCTTCTAAAATCGTATGTGCGCAACAAGAGTCAGCCAGAAGGATGTATTGCAGTGGCTGTTAATTTGGATGAGTGTGTATCATTTTGCTCCATGTATATGGAGGACTCTGTTGTTACCCGTCGCAATAGGCCTGGACGTAACTATGATGTGATGCAAGGTGATACACGACAAGGACTTCCTCTATTTGGTAGCCAAGGTAAACCAGCAAGCCCTGTTGAAACTGTTTTACTAGAACGCCCGAGGTTTGAAACGGCTCATCGTTATGTCCTAGTAAATTGTCCTCAAATGGTAGAATACTTAAGGTACGGTTATACCAATGACATTACCTTTGTACATGTTTGATGGACTAGCTTGGATCCTGAATTGATTTATGTGTTGGTCTTGTAGGAGACATATGTCACATGCAATTTCCACTCGTGGCAGAATAACTACTATATATGATGCAGAAAGAGAAGCTTTAGATTGTTTCCCTCAATGGTGTTGGGATAATGTACCTTATACTCGTATGAAGTTTTAGTATTACATGTAGCACTCAAAATGGTGTATTTTTGTAACTACGATTTAATTCAATGCAGGTACATAACATAGGGGCGAATGATGATGTAGCTATTAAAGACGATCTACGTGCATTGGCTGCTAGACCGATGCAGTGGGTTAATCGTTATACCACGTACATCATGAATGGAAATCGATTTAAGGTTGCTTCTGCTGATCAACATGCACGAACCCAAAATAATGGTGTTTTTTTAGCATTGGAAGTTAGTAGTTTTGCTACTACCATCGACAGGAATCCAAGGTATGGAGATGTGGATTATTATGGGGTTGTGACAGATATCATTGAGTTAGATTATCACAATGGTCGGAAGGTTATACTGTTTGATTGTGATTGGTTTGATGTCAAGAGCAAAAGCTTTCGTATTAAGAAGGATGAGTTTGGGTTCACTTTAGTTAATTATGAACATCATTTACCCTCGGATGACTCATTCATACTGGGGTCACAAGCAACACAAGTATTTTATGTTCAAGATCCTATTGACACTGATTGGTTTGTTGCTACCAAGACAAAGCCACGAGATGTTTACAACATGCTCGATATAGAGATAGAAGATCTCAACACAGCTCAAGATATAGAAAGCACATCAGGGGATGATGATATAGTTCAAACAAGAGCGGATGTTGCAGAAATTGTTATTGGGGAACGATTATTAGACTTGTAATGATCAGGAACTTACATCTACTATGTAGCTTGGTCATGTATTTTGTTATGTAAGCTATTACATTAAGGACAAAGGGGTTTAAACGTTTATTTTTTATTTTTTCTCCTTTGTCATATCTAATTAAACTATGGTGTAGGTAGATAATGCAACAAATCTGTGATGCAGGTAGGCAATGCAATAAATCATGTTGGTTCAACAGTAAGCAACAGAAACATAAGATTAATCAGGACGTGGAGACTGGAGGAAGCATGGTCAACTGATGGATAGTCTAGTTTTGGTCCAAGTCATAACTTGGGGCAAAGAAAAGAGAGTAACTTCACAAAGCAAACAATTATCAGCTGGGGGTAAAAATCAATTTAAAAAATAGGGTCCCAATATATGCGTCCAAGAGAGTCCCGGGTTCACTATCTGGTGAGAATGAAAAAGCATATTTTCAATATTGACAAGGAAAAACAGAGAGTGAAATCCTTCAAAACAAAGAGGGACCATTCAAAACATTGTGGTGAAAGTCCTTCTAAAGATCATAACCATCAAACCCTAATATGTGTATGAAGAATCTATCGCTTGAGCGGCAGAATACAGTAATACCACCTTCGCTTGAGCGGCAGAATACAGTAATACCACCGCTTGAGTGGCATAACACAGTTATACCATATTCGCTTGAGCGGCATAATACAATAATATCACCGCTTAAGCGGAAGAACACAGTTATACTACCTTCGCTTGAGCGGCAGAACATTACATTAAGGTTGATGACACTAGAATAACCATTTTATTTAGAGAATTTTGGGTGCAAGTAGAGATGTAGAATAACCATTTTATTAGTATTTATTTAGAGAATTTTAGACAAAAAAAGATACAACCAGACTTAAGAAATGATATAACAAAATTTTACGCCACAAAATATATCGCTTAACAAGAAAATACGATTACCTAATTCTTGAAAACGCTCAAATGCGCTTGGTGAAATTGGATGAAATGCGGCAAGCAGCTAAATGTGAGGTAGAAAAATGCGTGTTGAAAAGGAACGTCAAAAGCTTGGTGCGAAAGTGGAATCACTCTTTTAGTAGGTAGACACAAATAGAATGCTTATGCTCAAAGCTTATAGACAAAGAAGGGCTACTGTAAAGGAGAGGACATCTCAGACCTTATTGCGAAAGATGGCTTGGGAGAAGAAGTACAAGGAACTAGTACGTGCTGCAATTAGCCAAAAATGTGCAGCTGCTCAAAAAAAAAAAGTTTGCTGCTTTTAGAAGCAATGCAGGTAGTTAATTTACAAACAAAAAAAAATAAGTTATACATATGCAATTAATCTGTAATATAAGTAGAGTATTATAAAAAAAAAACCCTATGGTACAAGTAGATAAACATAATTAATCTTCAATAAAACTTCAAAATTGGACTATAACTAATAATGACTTATAAAATTGGATTTATATTAAGTTTCCCCTCTCCAAATTGAACTTCTCCCTCTATTTTATGGTGCAAGTTTGGATTTCCCACCACCAAATTCAAAAATTTGGGTTTCCACCACTGTAATACACAATTGTGCCCACTACCTCTTATAATAATAAAAAAATAGTTGTTATAATAATAATTGTGCCCACTAACTCTTATAATAATAATTAAAATTCTTACCCTATATCTATTTCAGTCCCTTCTAATATATCTCTCGGTCCCTTCTATCTCTCTCATTCCGTCTCACCCTCACTCTCCAAAAAATAAAACACCGCTCCTCCGTCGAGTCTGTCAATTTCAACGCCGCTCATCTGTCCAGTTCAAAGGCATTCCTCCGGCGACACACACAAAGATACAGGAGGCCCGCATGTAAGGTTTCTTAAATTCAAATTTTCAATGGGTTTTTGTTCTTTAGAGTTTGGGGTCAAATTGGATGTTCATTGTCGAATATGGTTTATGGTTTGACGACAGTGGGTTTAGGAGGACAGTGGGTTTGGGATTAGGAATCTAGTATGAGTGCAGGTCTTTGGGATTGGAAGGGTTTCAACTTGGGTGTGCTCCGATTTTGCAAGACCTGGAGGTCGTTGGGAGGGTGGGTGGGTGCAACGGCTGCAGCTTTTTTTCTTGGTATGAAATTGACAAATAGAACTAGGGTTGATTATGTTTATGTTTATGAAATTGACAAATAGGATTGATTATGTAGTCTGAGTTTTCTCCTGTCGTTGATGTTACGGATAAATTAGAATTTTGGTCTTATAAAATGTCAGAAAATGATTCAGTTGCAATTTGATTTCCATCGAGCAATTTACAATCTTGGAACCGTATTGGTTAGTTTGTTACTTATCTTAATAATTTTAGGATAATGTGATACTCCATTCATAATTTAAATGGACTCTCAATTTCCTCTATACTGGATAACAAGAAACCACTGGTTCTCTTATCTAATAATCCCCCATAACTTGAATTACCAAACCTTGGTCTTTTTCTTACCTGCACTACGGATTGGCTGAGGACACACTAAGAACTGGGGGATTTGGACACCCCAAAGAAGTTTCACCTAATGAGTTGTATAGTCAATCGGCTATCTACATTGCAGCTGCTCATGCTTTGAAACCAAATTACAATGTAAGGTTCCCATAGTTTTCTTTCTCAACCAATTTGATTTGATATTTATTTGGAGAAAAGGATAACCCTTCAGTGAAAGAGACGTAAAATTTAGTAGGTTTTATTTTTCCTTTAAAGTTTAAGGATATTCACTTTGATTGTGTATTTGCTTGGTAACGTCAAAAAGATTCAACCTCCAGTGCGATGGGCCACCCTTCCGCCACCAAAGGCTGCAATTCTCTCTCCACACTTCTGGTTTTGCTCTAACTTAAATCCCTAGTGACCACACAATTTGTCATCAATTCCTACCCCTGACACTCTTCCTAAAAGGGCATTTTGTTGTGGATTATTTTGTATTTGATACTTCATCAAATCTGATACTTATCATTGTTTTATGTTCTTAAACTATTTGTCATTTAGTTAATGGCCATGGGTAGTCCAAACCCAACTTTTTTGCCCAATGACCATCAATGCATGGTAACAATGAATCGTTGGCAGTGGGACTGCTAAATTTTAGTTTGTGAAATATTTTAAATTGACGTGTGCAGAGTCATGAACTTTAAACAAGTAATAATTCTTGATGACTGTATATTTATTGGTGTAAATATATATTCTTGTTGACTGTATATTCATTAGTGTAAATGAATTGTTGTCTGGTGTTAACTATATATTCATTGGTGTAAATGAATAGTTCTTGTTGATTACACTTCATTTGCAATTTGCAATGTAGATGCCTAATATGATGTTTGATGACAATGCATTTTTGGCATATGTGGAAACTCAACCACACTCCCCATTTGGTGTACTCGCTCCAAATGAATCATTTGCAACCTACCAACCCCATGAGACATGTAGTGGAAATATGCAATCAAGTGGCTCAACTTTTTTGTCAGCCACAACTCAAAAGAAGAATAGGGGAGTTAACAGGATACGGTGGGGCAGGGGGAGGCGCGAAAAACTGAACTTCAACAGATTCGGTCAAGCTATTTCTCCTGTTGACAATGTGGCTAGATTTGGCCGCTACATAGCCATGTTGGCTCGTGATGGTGGATTGATCCCAATTGATTCACCTGATTGGCGCAAATTAGATTCTTCGAAACTTGCTCGAGTGTGATCGTTGGTCCAGGTATTGATGCAATAGATACTTCAAATTTGTAAATTTTGACTTATTGGATGCTTACAATTTTCTGTGACAACTTAATTATTGTTTATGTAGGCCACTATATACTGGACAAATCCAAGAGCTGCTAGTAAGGAGGAGAAAGTCAGGGGTATTGTGGAAACGAAAATACATGATCGTTTCAGGACATGGAGGGCTAAACTCCGTAAGTTGTATTATGTTCCATTTGAGAATTCCAAGCAGAGGAAGCATTGCGATGATGCTAGGGTAATCCAAACACAATGGCAAGCCTTGGTAGCTCATTGGGATAAAATGGAAAATAAGGTTTGTAAAACTTTTCAACAATATAGTTACTATACTTCATTAAACCTTATTTGAAACGAAACTTAAGGTTCGATAAAATGATTATTTTCCTTTGTGGTGTTCTTTATTTGTTGTGAACTAGTGGAGATGTGCAACTAATGCCAAGAATCAAAAAATGTTAAAGACGAGTCACACAACTGGGACAACAACTTTTGCTCAAATACAGAATGATTATGTGAGTGGATTTTTTACTATTATAATTTGATGTTGCCATGAATGCTTGTTTTCATTCCTGTTATAAGTACATTGTTACAACTTGACTTAGTTTCTGTGATTTGTTCCTAATTTTGTATCATAGGTTAGTTTAGGGATGGTAATAGGATCTTTCTTAATTTTGTATCATAGGTTAGTTTATGTGATTTGTTTTCATTCCTGCCATGAATACTTGTTTTCATTACTATTATAATTGTCCTCAAAGCCAACTTGGTTGTCTTTGGCCAATGTTAAATTAGCAACCTGCAAAAAAATAACCAATGTTTCTTTCTTAGTCATATCTCCAGCAGTAACCCTGAAATGCACGCAAGTATAGAACATTAAAAACAACATTTCTTGAAGGATTTTTTAAGACAACTGACCTTTCCATCCATCTTTGAGGTCAACTGACCACCACATTGTTGCTTCAGTTTTGTCAAAATACATCTCTCATGGTCATCATTAGCACTCTTGTCAAAAAGAAGACGTCGAGCAAGCTTTTTCCTACCAGAAATTAAACATGTATAGTTAGTTGATTGATGCTGAGAAAATGAATTGTGAGAGTTCTAGTCACAGATATTGCAGTGCAAGGAAAACAAATAGTTCCTGAAAACCTTAGGGAAACCACCACTCACATTCCTGACACAAAAGAATTTCACGAAGTGCAAAAATCTCACCACCCAACCCCTCAGCTAATAAGCAGTGTTGATAATATGAAGTCATCTGATGGTACTTCTAAGGATGTGCTTCCTCTTATGAATAAGTTCGTAGTCGAGCAACCTCAAAAGGCTGAATATCCATTTGTCAGATGGAAAACTCTTTCATAACTGATCTGTCACAGGTTCGAGCATCCACGACTTCTCCAAATATGGTTTCTAGTAGTGAGCCTTTACCAAATGCAATCTAGTCGACTAATGTGTGGCCCATCAAAAGTTCTAATGACCAACCATTTTCATCACAATTCATGGCTCCTAATTATAAAGAGTTACCTCTTACCAGCATCTCTCATGGTCATCATTAATTAGCACTCTTGTAAAAAAGAAGACGTCGAGCAAGCGTTTTCCTACCAGAAATTAAACATGTATAGTTAGAGGAAAATATATGTGTCGTATTCCATCTGCCAAATGATGTTTGTGTTTATATATAGTGCACTATATTTACAGTCATTGTAATTGTGATTGTTTAATGATTGTGGTTGTTTTCGGGATCTTTTTTTTGTGTCTTAGGCTGAAGAACATGATGGATGTGAACCTGATCGTGTGACTTTTTTCAGAGTGACACACACAAGATGACCTAAGCAACTCCCAGTTGATGCTAAATCTGCCAGAATGATGGTAATTTGTACATTTTCACTTGACCAAATTTATTTCCAGCAACCTTTAATGAAATTTTATGCATTTACGAATGATTAAGACTTTTCAAACAGTTGTCTTTTGAAAATCTGGAAGTGGAGGTTCGTGAGCGTGGTGAAGAGGTAACAATAGAGGTTCGCAATAGGACTTATGCCGAAGTGTTGGGGCCAGAGAAGCGAAATCAAGTGCGTGGCTTTGGCCTTGGAGTTGGTTGGGCAGATGTACCAGGAATTGTTACTGAGCAGCGAGGTATTTCTAGGGAAGTGAAGTATCTTCGGGAAGCTTATGAAGCTCAGAAACAAGCCACTGCTACTGCGGAAGAAAAAATGACTCGTATGATGCATGAGGCAAATGAGAAAGCGGAAAAAATGAAAAGAGAGCGAGAAGAAAGCATACAAAGGCTTAGGGCCGAACAAGAAGAGAATTTGAGGTTAGAAAAGGTGCAAATGGCTAAGCAATTGAAATCCATGTTGGCACATGTAGGCATCAACATTGGTTCATTTGGAGTGGGTGCTCTACAAAGTACTTCAACTCAGCAACAAGGGTGTTAAAGCTCACACGGTCAGATTTCAACACTTTTCGAAGGTGGAAATGACAAGAATGTGCAGTGTGGACCTCCGGTTTCTAGTGCTATGATGCATGAGGATTGCCAAAGTGAGAATACTGGTTAGTTGTCATCAAGTAGCCCTTGTAGATGTGTATTTTGTTTATATATTGCTGGTTTAACCATTAGTATGTTTGAATTGGGGATACAAGCTTGGATATGTTATATTTTGTTGTATATAGAGAATCCCGGGTATGTCCAGCATAGGATAACATGTGTTTTTTGGTTTAACATTTGGATGGGTTGTATTGTTAGGTTGCATGAATCGGTCTTAGCCAAGAACATGGGTTATGTAATATATTAGGGTTAATCTCTGTTTACTACCCTCATGTTTCGTGGTTTTCAACATTTAGTACATCAAGTTTTTTTTCATCCCAGAGTCATACCTAAAGTGTTAATTTTGGGACAGTCTCATACATCTGTTAGTCAAACTGTTAATTCTCCCGTTAAGTGATGACGTGGCGCCCATGTGGACAATGACAGGGCGCCACGTGTCATTAAAAATATTAAAATAATTAATTAAAAAAAAAAAAAAAACCTCTCTTCTCCCCCGTTCCCAACCCAGAAAAAGAAGAGGAAGGAAGAAGAAGACGGAGGAGGAGGAAGAAGAGAAGGAAAAAAAATATCGAATCTGCAACCCAGAAGAAGAAAGAGGAAGGAGGAGGAGGAAGAAGAAGGAAGAAGAGGAGGAAGGAGGATGAACAAAAAAAGAAAAAAAAAAGGGAATCTGCAACCAGAAGAAGAAGAAAGAGGGGAAGGGGAGGATGAGGAGGAAAGAGGAAGAAAAGAAAAAAAAAGGGAAAGAAAAGCATAAAAAAAAAAAAAAAAAACGGGATAAGAAAGAGGAAGGAGGAAGAAAAGAAAAAAAAAGCAAAAAAAAAAAAAAAAGGGGATCTGCAACGCAGAGGAGGAAGAAGGAAGAAGAGGAAGAGAAGGAGAAGGAAGACCCCCGACCCACTTCCCCCCATCCCCACCACCCCACCCCCCACGGCGACCCCCCGACTTCCCCCCGTCCCCCTTCCCGGCGACCCACTTCCCGTCTGTTCCCCCCCCCCCCCCCCCCCCCCCCGCGCGACCCACCCTCTCCTTCTTACAGATTCGTTCTTTTCATTTTTTTTTTCTTTCTTTTTTCTTCCTCCTCCCTCCTCCCTCCTCCTTTTCCTCTTCTTCTGGGTTGGGAACGGGGGAGGAGAAGGGTTTTTTTTTTATTATTAATTATTTTAATGACACGTGGCGCCCAATCATTGTCCACATGGGCGCCACGTCATCACTTAACGGGAGAATTAACAGTTTGACTAACGGATGTATGAGACTATCCCAAAATTAACACTTTAGGTATGAATCTGGGATGAAAAAAACTTGATGTACTAAATGTTGAAAACCATGAAACATGAGGGTAGTAAACAGAGATTAACCCAATATATTAACTTCACTATTTTAGTGCTAATGTTAATGAAGCTAATGTTGACTTATGTTTAGCTTGTAATGGATGATTTGTAAGTTCCTAAAATTTGGTGGAAATTAGGTCCTGTGAGCAAGCCTGATGATTTCTTTATTTAAGTAAAAATATCCAATTGTGCCACACTTTTACAATTGTGCTGGAGCTTAATTGTATTTATTAAAATATAATAGATTGGCACAATTTTAAAGTTGTGGTGCCTTTGCTTTAACATATATACAGCAATCTAAGCCTTTAAAATAGGAATTGTGCCCATCTTACACCATACATTAAATAGCCTTTATTAGAGGTGAGACACAAAAAGGGTTGTATTTGTGCTTAGCCTTTGGGCACAAAACATCATATTGTGTGCTATCAGCAATGGTAACGCCCATAAAGGGCACAAATGGAAACATAGTTGCTGCATTGTTGCCATTGACCTATGAGCACATATGTTAGTGCCCCTTGGCATTAAAGGGCACATATAATTTATTGTGTGCACTGCCCAGTTTTCTTGTAGTGTCTGTCATGCATTCAGCACTCTCATGTGGCAGAAACAGTCTCATATAAGTTTTTCTCGTGTATACGCACATACACTCCTTGTCTCATGAATCATGAGTTAGGATATAGACAATGACTGGTTCTCCCAAATCTTCATTAGTATAGTGCCCGGGTAACCTCCCAGAGTCCCTTAAGTTTGTACTACTTTGATCACTTGATGATGAACCTTCTTCAATTGGTGTTGTTACACTAGAAATAGTATTATTGCCCGATTGATACTGTTGTTGCTGATTTTGTTGGTCCAATAATATAATACTCCCTGGACTCTGATGGGAGATTATTATGCTATGGTGCTGCTCTTGTATTACTGGGTCGGACACACTAGCAGCTGCAGGTGCTGCGGGACTGTCGAGTTTGGTACTGATGGAAATCACAGAGCATCTGCAAAGTGGGCAATTTGTGTTGTTATGCAGCCAGTGATGTATACAATCAACATGAAACACGTGTTGGCATGATAGCACTTGCAGTAATTCCTCTTCCACTTCGAATTCACTCAAGCAAACACAGCATCTGTCACAATTAAATTTTAGGGTTTTGTTAGATGCATTTTAGCTAATTAGCCTAACATAAAATCTGGTGATTTCACCAAATTAAAAGGAGCGATAGAAGTACATGAAGATAGCTTGAATAAGCTAATAATATTGAGCTGTAGGTGAGGTGTTGTGATTCAATATTCGTTACCTTTCAACAAGAATAAAAAGCAATTGCGCACACAATTTTATTGAACTTTATTCACGTTTTATCTCCTCCTCCTCCAAATATGTCACTTCTCATACATATGCTTTTCTATAGAAAAGCATTTTCACATCACTAAAAGTTCTTTTAACAATGTTTCGCACCACAAACACTTTCAATTTATCAAAGTTGCACTAATATATATGTGTGTCTGTGCCCGTGCATAATTCTGTTATAAAACATTTAAGTTCTTTTTTTTCGAAATCACTTACATTTTTAATTACAATATAGATGTGCTTCAAAAAGAAGTGTAAAAACTACAAGTGCTTTTTTTAAAAGAATTTCTAAAAGGGTGTCTTGAAAAGCACTTTTGAGAAAGATAGTGGTTGCTATGAAAGGTTCTAAACTCACATGTGAAGAGATTTAAACCTTCTATTACAACTACCCTTGCAGGCCTTTTTAGGCCATAACCGGTTGCAAGAATAAAACTCCATGATCATTAGATGAGAATTTCAAGGATGTGCCCTTTTCTATTAGAGTTGAGGTAGAAATTTAACTCCTTTTTTATTTTTATTTATTTTAGTTTTCTTTTAAATGGTCACATATCTCAATAGTTGGTTGGCTAATTAGTGCATACTGGCTTTTCAACTTCATGATATGACACCATCTTGGCACATACCACTTGTAGGGCACGATTGATTATGGACCGCATTTGTGTCTCTAATACAAAGACCTATTCAATTTTATACCAGTAGGCGTATGCTACGATGCATTGTTCGAAGCCTCATTTGTAACTAAAAACATAACGGTAGAAATAATTTAAACTTACTGTGAATCCTTTTTCCTTTGTTCTTCATCAAATAAAATTGTTTGAAGCTTCTCCTTGAGCTCCCCCTTCAAACCCACCGGACAAGCCTACATTTATAATGTAATAACATTTCTAAAGTTGGATATGGAAATAAATGAAGCTGTATGTATATAATCCGACTCTGCAAATTGTATGAATACGTCTTTGTTAATATAATCGTTAATTACAATGGACATACTATAGGTCTGCAATTGGAACTCAAAATATATTGAACCATATCACAAATAATATTAAATTAATATGTAATCTCTAACCTACTCTTACCATCACCTTACCCTACCTCACCAATGTTCTGTTAATTTGTATGCATGCATATATGTTAATGTCATGAGAGAGAGAGAGAGAGAGACTTACAGTGGAAACATGGTATCTGGTATGTGAAGCTTGAAGATTATAATTACTCCTTGGAAGAACTGGTTGAGAAGAAGATAAAAGAGCGGAAGCCCTTCTTTTGAGGTAGAACAAGTAGCTGAGAAGAAAAAGAATGATGGAGAAAAGGATAGGAATCGAGAATATGAAGGCCTGGTAAAGTTTAAGTTGGAGTGCTTGAGGATAAAGGTGAGGATTACTAGTACTGTTTGGTGTTTGAGGAAGACTACCCATCTGATCACCTTCTAAAACCTGGAGAGATTATTTTGCCTGTTAATAATTAGCTCAACATATGTAGGAAAGCAGAAACGCCTTGTTGATGAGTGTATTTATGGCAGGAAGCTAGTGGGGGATTTATCCAAGTATGAAAAGTAGATGGGCTTTTTATATATAAATATTATATATATATATTTCTCTTTATTTTTAACACAAAAGGTGAAATCATTATCAGACAACCCTAATTAGTTTTTGGATTCATTTGGATATACTTTTAAAATGGGTAAATTACATAGTAGCCCCTCAGGTTTGAGGTCTATTACAACCCCATACAACATCTTTAAAACATTTCATTTTTATACCTCACGTAATATTTTATTTCAATATAATACATCCGTTACATTTTCCATCCATTAATCCGTTAAGTGCTGATGTGGCTGCTACATTTGTGCCACGTGGCAAAAAAAAAATTTGTATTTTTTTTCTTTCTAAAAACCTGAATTTTCTCATAAAAAAAAAAAAAAAAAAAAAAAAAACCCATCCCATCGCCCCGCAACCCACCTCCCCCCCATCCCAAAAAAACCCAGATCCCTTTTCCCCACCCCGTAACCCCGCCACCCCACCTCAGTCCCCAGCTTTTTCAAAGAGCTAAAGTTCCCTTTTGTTTTCACACTCTCACTCCCCTCGCCTGCATCATCATTCTCCTATTCACCACCACCACCAACGTCCCTTACTCTCTTCTTCTACTCCGATCTCCAGACCTCCCCTTCCTCCTCCCAACCTATCTCTCCTCCCACGCCCTCCAACCCTGCGGTGCCTGGAGCCGCTTCCTAAAGAGTACTAGGTGCCAGTTCCATGGCCTCAGAGCAGAACATGGTGAGATTTGTACTTTGGTAAGATTTGTTTCTAGTTTTTCTCAAATGGGTTTTGTTGATTTGATTCAAGAAAGTGGGTGATTTAGTTTGTTCTTGGATTTTCTCAAATGGGTTTGTTGATTTGAATGAAGTTGGTTGATTCGGTTCGTTGTTGGATTTGATACTTGAAGCAATTGGCTTTGAATTTAATTTTCCGAGAAAAAAAATTATAATTTTCCTTTATGGGAAAGTATTTGCGGAAATGTGAAGTAGTTGTTGGCTTATTCTGTTTACTTGCACTCAATAATGTATTGGTGATGTTCTCTATTTCTAGATATGGTATGCCAATGTTCCTCACCCACCATTTTTTCTCCTATCTGCAACTCGAACCCTGCTGAAAATGGAATTAGGTTTGCTAAGGGCAAGGTCTAAAATATCGATGATATCGGAAATATCGGTAGTCCAAAAACACGGAAATATCGATGGAAATATCAGGATATTATCGATATCGATAAAAATTGAATAAAAACCACGGAAATTGTAAGAAAAACTTGAAAATTTTTATTGAAACTTTGCAGGATGTTTATTTAGTCAATTATCTATTAGTTTATCACAAAAAATTGGAAGGAAATGCATTGCATGATGGATTTAACTGATTTAAGTTGATTATATAGCAAGCTGGCAAACATTGTGAGTGTAGAAAATATGTAGTAATTAATGAAAGAAGTTTAAACACACCAAAATCATTTATATATAATGAATTAGTACAATATTTTACACTTTATATATTGCATGGTAAGATACAGGAGTGACTTAGTACCACATAGAGTTCCTATGAGGTTCAAAATTTTCACTATCTTCATCATCTCTATGTGTAGAGTAAGTGTATTGTGAAGAGTAGTCATCAAATGATAAATCCCCAAAATAGTTTTGCATGTAATTGTTAACATGCCACCCATATGGATCCGAGATTGGTCAACGTTGTCCATAAGCAAAATCATTTAAAGATTGAGTCTCGGATTCTTTCCATGAGTCGCTCGATTCCATCCCGACAGGAATGGGATATGAAGGGTAGGGAAATGGTTGGTTATGAGTATAACCATAGTTACTACTTCCTTCTTCACTTGACAAAGTCCCCTTGCCACTTTCTCTACGAGTATAGTCCTTCCCTATGGCACCAATTCCTGGTCCTGCCCGCCTACTGCCATGGTCCTCATCCTGTGTTGCATGCGTGAAGTTTGCCTCACCAGTGAAGGGGCTCATAAATCCGGAAGATGGTCCAACATAGTTTCATATCCACCACTACCTCCAGCTCCACTATATCCTTCATCATTCCCACCTCCGGTGGTAGGTGAGTCTCCTGATCTTGTACTAGAGCTATCATTAGTATCAGCAGGATCTTGTGGTTGTGTAGGATTGGAAGAAGGGGGAATTCCAGTGTTTCTTGGTCTTGGGCGCAAAAGTTCTTCCAAAGAGTCAGCGCTGCTAGATCCCACCTCCTCCTCTAATACTCTTTCTACATTTATCCCTTCATTACGTGCTTCTTCAGCAACTCTTACAGCTGGGTTGCCTTCATCATCATCTAAATGAAGAGGTCTAATCCATTGATAAAGTTGGTTACCCTCTGTATCATCATCATTAGCAACAATATCAAACACATCTAGTGGGTCACCACGGTCGACATGATCTATTTCTGCTTCCTTATCTCGAATTTGAAGCTTCATGTTGTAGTAGCAATAAACTAATTTTTCCAACCTACTATGAGCCAACCTATTTCTTTGCTTTGTGTGTATGAGTGCAAATGTACTCCAATTTCTTTCACAAGCAGATGAGGAAGCTGTTTGTGATAATACTTTGATTGCTAACTTTCTCACAGTTGGTGCATCAGTCCCATACATGATCCACCATTCAGCTATAATGAAAAACAATGTTGATAAGCCTAATAACTCCAACAAATTATATTATAAACTGATAGTGAAATATGTTTACACTCACTAGGAGACATTTTTGTTCGAGCAGCAACTGATGTTGGTTCTCCAAAAGTTCTTCTTGCATCTTTAAACCATGTTAGCTGAATTCAATAAATCGTGTTAGTTTAATCCAACAATGTAATTATTATAATTTAAGTAATTGTGTACCTCATTTCCAAATTGGCCAACTGCTGGTGATGCAGGGTCCAATTTAGAGTATACATTATGTACAGCACGTATAAGGGTACCATCATCTCCAACACCGGGTCTGTATTGGTATTGAGGATTCAAATAATATGCTGTTCAAAGAAACACATACGCTAATAAGAGAAATAATACTTATGCAACTAAAGAAATGAATTGAAAATTATGACATAATTTATACCTGCTGCATGCAAATCGTGGTATAATGTTTTATACCATCGGTCATCAATTATCTTTATGACCCACCTTGCACCATGTTTTCTTTCCAAGTCCTCCTTCACTACACGCATCAACTCATATATTGCCCCCATAGTAGGATACACTTCTGTGTCAACGATCCGTAAAACTTTGTAAAGAGGTTCAATCACTTGGCACACATGTTCTGATTGAGTCCAAAAAGCATGATCAAGCACTATACTTTCCACCATACGACATGCATTTGAGCGGCTGAAATTGTAGTTGGCCCAATCCTCACTAGTGAATAATTGCTTCAACCCTGCTTTCTTCTTAAGTAGGCTGTCTAATGCAATATAGTTGGTGGCGAATCGAGTGGTAGCTGGACAAATAATTTCTCCTTTGCAAAATTCACGCATCTTTGCCAACAACCAACTGTGATTGTAAATATAATTTGTGATCGTTCTAGCTCTTTTTACAACATTAGCAATATTCTCTCTCTTCCCCATTGCCTCAAACATGAGATCAATACAATGTGCTGCACATGATGTCCAAAACACATTATGATGCTTCATTAACTTTTTTCCAGCTTTGACAAATGCAGAACCGTTGTTGGTCACGACTTGGACAACATTATGCTCTCCCACCTCCATGATTACATCCCTCAATAATTTGTAAATATACTTGTAGTTCTTTATATGGTCTGAAGCATCAACGGACTTCAAAAAAATTGTCTTTCCCTTGGAGTATACCATGAAGTTTATGATAGACAATCTGGTCGGGCCAGTCCATCCGTCACACATGATTGTGCAACCATTAGTTTCCCACTTTGACCTCAACTTGTTAACATACTCGCCAATGTCTTTATGCTCCATTTCCAAATATTTGTTTCTTACCTCATAGGGAGAGGGTTGTACTCCAACACCGGCATGTGGACATCCCAATACCATATTTTTGAAATGATGTGATGATGCCTTCTCAGCAGGGACATTTTCATAGATAAAGAACTTGCTAATTAGACGCCCCATTCCATCCTTCACATTACCTCCAGTGAAATAACTCCAAACACTCTTTTGACGTGCTTTGGATGACTTATAAAAACTTGGGGCTATTGGTGGTGTTGGTTGTGATTCTCTAACACTTGCTCCCCGTCTCATTTGTGCACCACCACTTGTCTCGGAACCTTGTCCTCTATTAGGAATTTTATGAAGGTGTTCTCTTTCCCATGCTGACTGTTTGGAGGCACGTAATGCTTGTTTGAAACTGCGTCGTTCTTCAGGTCCCATGTCATCATCACATTCGTCCTCATCGTCATCATCATCACTGTCAACCGCTTGGCCAATGACTTCTCCTCGTAGCCCAGCTCGAATATTTTCCATTCCATGTGTTTTCTTTTCCTTCTGGTGTTTTTTATTTTTTAATAATGTGGTGATGAATGCCTTCACTTCTGGGGGGACACTATCGCATCGTTGGACATTATTTCCTGGATCTAATCCACTAAGATGGTGCTTAAGTCGTGTCACTCCGCCACTCTTCATTACCCGACCACAATATTTGCAAATTGTGCCATGTTTGTTTCCGTCTATTGGGTCTCCATGTTCCCAAGCTGGATCACGTTTAGTAACTCCACTAGACATCTTAAACGTACCTGTATTTATTTTGCATGGAAATTAGGCAATTAATTTTTGGCCAAAAAATATAGTAGTGACGGTTATATAAGAGAACCTAAATAATAAAGTTATTCTACAGAAGAATTAAATAGGAAGTAAAGAAAATGATTGTAAGAATTTAAGTAATTATAAAAATAATATGGAATAATAAAACCTAATATTAATGAATAATAATCCAGTTTGATAATAAAATAATAAATAACATTAAACATATTAAAATTATCCTAGGGAATAAATATACAACATTACTTAATTACTTCAAAAAATTAACATGCAAGTGTTATTTGGTTCTTAGATCACATGCACGGGTCCACACAAATTTTTTTGTTGTTCTATAAATTACAATAATATAAATGTAAGTTTGTAAACTTACCTTAAATATGGCTCTGGAAACTCTGAAATGGCTCTGGAAATGCTCTGAAAGGGCTAAGAGAAGAAGAAGAAACCACTCCACCAGGAAGAAGAAGAAACCATTCAGTTTGTCAAAATTATTTGGATGTTTTGTTTTTTTCTCTCGGATAACACACGCACACGGTTTTGAACTTTTGACAGTATGAAACCACTCCACCATTACTTTTTGTCTTGTCAATGTTTTTTAACACACACACACACACACGGTTTTGAGTCTTTTGACAGTATGAAACCACTCCACCATTACTTTTTGTCTTGTCAATGTTTTTTTCACACACACACACACACACACACGGTTTTGACAGAAACCACTCCACTTACTTTTTGTCTTTTCAATGTTTTTTTCACACACACACACACACGGTTTTGACAGAAACCACTCCACCATTACTAACACACACACACACACACACACACACGCATGCAGACCACACACACGCAACACACGGAGACCACACACACACAACACACACACACGCAACACATGCAGACCACACACACGCAACACACACACACACACACACGCAGACCACACACGCACACACCATCAGTCTCTCGATCCTTCTCCCTCATTCTCTCCTTGTTTCTTCTCCGGTTCTCCCCCCATCTCTTCTCAGCAACTTACCTTCCCAGAGCAGACAGACACACACACACCCCACTTCCCCGTGTTTCCCCCTTCCCCAATCCCTCGAACCTTTTCCCTCATTCCTCTTCTTGTTTCTTCTCCCCCCGTGACCTCCACCACAGTGGCGCACACTCCGCTGAGCACCATCACCACCTGTGGACCGTTCCTCCTCCCTTTCTCACCTCCCGGCGGCGGCGAGCACCATCAGGCAAGAGGAGGCCTTGTTTAGGCCGTACGAGGCTCTCAGATCCATCAAATCCGAGCGGGTTAGAAAAGGGATTGCTCCTTTTTAGGGTCTGAGCGTGGATTGCAGAGAGAGGATTGCTCATTTTCAGGGTCTGAGCATGGGTTGCTCATTTTCGGCTGCCGTTACGACGACGACGACGGATCCGGTGCGATAATATCGCTAATATCGCAATAATATCGATATTATCGCGATATTAGTACGATAATTAAGTGTAAACGTGTGAAAATATCGCTATCTAAAAAAAATGATATTATCGGCGATATTTCGCCGATAATATCGATTTTTTAGTCCTTGGCTAAGGGTGGGTAAGGTTGCAGATGACAGAAGGGAGAAAGGGGGTAGGGTGAAGAGGAGAAAGGGATCGGGGAAGGTGGGAGTAAGGCCCCCGTTTGCTGGGTTTTTTGATGGGAGGAGAGTTGAAGAGAATGGAGGAAAAGGAGGTGAGTCGGGGGGGAGGGGGGGTAAGGTTTATGGGGGTGGGGGGTTTTTCAGTTTTTTTTTTTTTTTTTTTTAATTAAAAATTATTATTTTTTGCCACGCGGCACACATTTGGCTGCCAGGTCAGCACTTAACGGATCAATGGATGGAAAATGTAACGGATGTATTATATTGAAATAAAATAGTACGTGAGGTATGAAAATGAAATGTTTTAAAGATGTTGTATGAGATTGTAATAGACCTCAAACCTGAGGGGCTACTATGTAATTTACCCTTTTAAAATTATTGAAAGCGCTTTTAGAGGAAATGGTTTTGGATTCCAAAAGCACTTGAAGTGCTTTCTGCAAGAAGCACCAGTTATGTGCTTCTTCCAGGAAGCATTTTAAGTGCTCTTCCAGGATTTACTTGCATTTTTACTAAAAAGTGGTTCCAAAAATATTTTCACCAAAAACACTTTTAGCCATTTTAAAAGCATATCCAAACGAAACATCATTCGGTTTATTAATTGGCAGTAACTTTATCACATTTCTGACATGATTGATAACTTTAGGGTTAACTCACTAATTAGGGTTTGTATTATACCGTTTAAAGTGTCTGCAAGAAACTTAAACACTACAATCTAATAAGAGTTAAACGAGTACTAATCAATTGGTAAATGAGTGTCGATCAATCAGATAAAGGCTTCGAGCTTGCAAGTAGATCATATGTCCTTTTTATTTAGAATATTGTTATCGGCACTTTAAAAAGTATTTTTTTTCTTTTTTCAGAGTGTCAAAAATATTTCTTTTTATTTACCGTTTTAAATTGGATAAACAGAAGGAATATATATATATATATATATATATATATATATATATATATATATATATATCTTTTGGCTTGAGAGAACTCACAAAGGCAAGGTACATGATTGGTTTTAGATTGGGGAAAGGACACATAATACCTTTGTTAATCTTATCAAAGAAATAAAATAAAAAAACTAAAGCAATAAGCTTTCTAGAGATCGAATTTACATGATGCTATTGTTGATAGCATTATATTCCTTCTTTCAGTAAACTTCAATGACGGGAAACCTATGTCTATCAGATTATCACTAAAACATCATAAATTCTTTCAATTCCATGTTTTATATTAAAAATGATGAATTCAATTAAACAGGAAGAAGAAGAAAATTACTGTGTAATTAGGTGTAAATGTTGCTTTAGGCCAAGATTAGTGCATTCGTCTTGATTGAGCTGCTGTTGGTCGATCTGGTCATCCATGCATGGTTAGTAGGTTGATGACCTCAAACCTATATATAAAGCAATAGAGAAATATATATATATATATATATATATATATGAAGAGAGTTAGGCTGTTGTTAGCATAGATGGTGGTTTTTCTCAACTTCAACTGATTGACACACCTCTCTACCTTATAAATATAATTTTGGTCCATTGATCATAAGTAACATAACCCATAGTTATATATAATTAGGCCTGCATGTTCACCAAAGGACATCAAGTTTGTTGGTATATGTTAAGATGTACAACACAACATCCCTAGTGTTTCTCCATCTGATTTGGTCTCTCTATGTTTTTTGTTTTTATAGAAGCAATATTAATAAATACTCTTAACTTATGCTACGAAAAAAGGTGAGGGTTTGAACCCAAAACGTAGTGCAAAATGCCCTATCCACTACGACAATTCACTACATGCAAAATTTAAACTATCTATTAACAAAATTCTCTTTGTCATAAAAGTGGGTAAAAAGACAATTTGATCTTCTATCACAAAATAAATTATGGGCAGTAATGCAATTTCGAACAAACTAATTTTTGCTGTATTTTTTTCTTTCCTCATTCAAATGTCATCATAACATCTCTAATTTTAAATTTAAAAAATAAATAAAAGTTTAAATATCTTCCACGATCTTTCTCTCCCGCTCTCTCTTTCACATTTCTCTCAAACGTCTCTCTCTTTCGTATATTTTTATTATTAAATTTTTATATTTATACATATACTGTGTGAGCTTCATTTAGTATTCCCAAAGATACTAAATGAAGAATTAAATGAAGAATTTGGGCTAAACAAATTAAATGAAGAATTTGGCACACATTTAAGGGGTTTGGGACCAATTTACAATCAAATATGTCATTCAGTTGCTAATTTTTATGAAAGATTGGCAAAGTTAAGTTATTTTCCTTGAAGAGAAACAAGTAGAAACTTACATGTCTAAAATCGCAATTGAAACTGCAGGTACAAATGAAGTAGAACTTCGCCCAAGTTACAGGTAAAAAAAATTTAATTTAACTATATATAGTAATGTATTATATAAGGAAGAACTTACTTCTTGCAAATGATCACAGAATGATTTATTTCACTTTCTAAGTTGTTTAGAACTTTATCTCATGACAAGAAAGAAAAATAAGACTTCTCTCTTTCATGCACTACACTGAAGTGAGATTGGTGCTGTGAACTTTTCATCATTACATAAACACAAAAGAGATTGAGCAATATATAGCACATCACAAAATGATAGAAAACATTAAAAACACATGGCAATATAGAAGTAAAATCAGGAAATCATAGATCAATGTTACCCAGTAATAAATCGTTATGTAAATAATGATTATTAGTCATTTTTCTTGTAGTGCATAAACTTTGGGGTAACAAAAAGTAACATTTTTCTTAAGGGGTAATACTAGGGAGACTAAATTTAGTGATAAAATTTTGTAAACTAAATGACATGGTAATTTTGTCTAGAAATTTAGTTTCCCAAGCATTAGTACATCAAAGGTAGGTAGTTTGTGATTCATCTTGAGGACACACGGCGGCATGTGATTATTTTTAAACATCGCTACTTTGACATTCACGTTTTATGTAAATTCTTTCTCCACTCGAAATCCTAGTTTGGTATTGATGTACTTTTTAAAAAAAATTGCTTTTGATGTGCTGTAGAATTAATAAGTTGTGAAATAAAGCAGTAAGGTGCTTGGTAAATTAGATTTGCAAAAAGTGTTTTGAGTCTAAAATGCAATATCAAAGTGTTTAGTAAATTTTTATATAAAAATGTTGTAAATATGTATAATGACCAAAGCGGACACACTGTTCATCCATATTTTTAATATTTTATTATTTTCTACAAATTCTCTCTCTTTCTAGAAGCAAACTCACTCTCTCTCCTCTCCCTCATTTTCTCTGTTTGATAATTCATACAGACCTACAAGCATAAAAATCCATCTTTCTTCCCATACAATCCGGGCAAGTCCACGGTAGGGGTGGGCACGGGCCGGGCCGGGCCCAAATTTGAAAGAATCAGACTAGACCCGTTTTAAAATGCAACGGGACAGGCCGAGCCGAGTAATGCCATTTCGGAATTTGGAACCGGACCTAACTCGGCCCGTTTAAAACGGGCCGATTCGGGCCGGGTCCACGGGTCCAATTACAATTTTTTTAACTCGTCGTTCATCTTCCTCCGTCGATAACCTAGATGCTCAAATCGGAAGTAGTAGCATTAGGATAATCTGCAACAAGAATTTGAACGACTCATTGTTCTCAAAGCAGTAGTAGTTTGATTGTTTTGGGATTTCCAGTATCTCCTACTACACCCACTAAATCCGAAAACCTTTTTCAATGTTGACATGCATACAAATGAACCTTTTTCAATTTTGATTGTTTTGGTTCTCAGCCTAAAAAAGGTTGACATGCATACAAATTAACCAAATGAATCATATAAATTCAAATCCCAAAACCTCCAGTATCTCCTACTAAATCTGAAAACCTTTTTCAAAGCAAAACAATCATATAAATCATTTGAACCCACCGTCTTCTCCGATCTTGAGCCTCGCGCCCACCGTCTTCTCTGATCTGCAACAAGCCATCTTCGTCTCCGATCTACAACAAGCCATTTTCGTCTTCACCGATCTGCAACAAGCCATCTTCACCTGAGATTTAGGAGATGATGGTGAGGCGTGATGCCGTGGTGGCTGGTTGTTGTGCGATGTCGACGCAGTCGAATTCAAATTAACTAAGTCACTCTCAGAAAGGTTTCTAGGTTTAAGAACGATGATGAGGTGATGCCGTGACTCGTGTGGTGGCTGCTGTGATGTCGCGGCGGTCGATTCGAGGGTTGAGAAATGGAGAAACAAAGTGGGGGAGTCTGGGAGTTTGAGATGAGGGGATCAATTTGAGACCTTGAGGATGGTCTGAGAGGATGGTTCCAGAAACCTTGAGGGCCTCCTAAATCTGGTCTAAGTCGAGGGCCACGGTATCATTTTAATCAAATCCATTATCCCATATGCTACAAACGGGCCAGGCCGGGGGCCCGTTCCTTCTTATTTTTGGACTCACCCCGCCCCGCTAATTTCATAGACCCGTCCCGCCCCGTTTTGTGTTTCAAATTTTTGGATCCGCCCCGTATCCGCCTCAAACCGCATGTACCCGCCCCTACCCGCGGGTCCAGGACCCGTTTGCCCACCCCTAGTCCACGGTGCCAAGACCGAATTCGAATCTAGAAAAGATGACGATGTGTCTCAACATGATTTTATTGGCATGGGAGTGAGTGAATGGACGAGAGAACATGATTTCGGGCTCTTCTTCACCGGATTCGAGATGGGTATTCCTTCTTTGAGCCCCTCCATGAGTTCTCAAGCACCGATAAGCTCCGGATCTTTGCGGGGTAATGACGATCTCATCGCGGCCCTTTTGCTTTCCTCAACGTCGTCATTGATGGGTTGTGGGCCGTTTTCGAGGTTCAGGACGCCGCAAGTGCTGGAAGTGAGTGAGACGACGTGATCGATGACGTATTCTCTCTCAACGATTTGTTCAGATCGACGACGTGGACATAGAGAGTTGGTGCAATCTTCCCCGCCGCATCATTGCTTCAACTCGAAGGATTCTGAAACAACACACCGAGAAGTAAGACCATCTCCAACCGAAGGTTTTAGCCCTCTGGTCCTCCAAGAAATTAATATTTTAATGAACAGTGCAGGGCCATATTTCTTACTATCTCCAACCAAGGGCCAAAGGGCTATAGGGCTTGCTTTAACCCTATCATAAAAAATCGTCTCCAACCAAGGGCCAAACATAATTTATTATTTAAATTTAAAAACTACAACAACTTAAATTAAATGTAATATAATTAAATATTTAAAAATAAATTATGAAAACACTTACTCCGTCATAGTAATTGGCGCCGCTTTCATGTCTACTTGTGGCGGTTAACAGTTGTATGTTAAATTAACTTTTTAATTTCAATGTCCAATTACTAGTACAACTTAGTTTGAGATAGTTACATGTATAAATGCACATTTACCATCTCTGTCACATCCCGGCCCGGGCCACCACCACATCCTGGGCTCGACTCCACCGTAGCACAATATTGTCCGCTTTGGGCCCCGACTACGCCCTCACGGTTTTGTTTCTGGGAACTCACACGAGAACTTCCCAGTGGGTCACCCATCATAGGAGTGCTCTCACGCGCTACTCGCTTAACTTCGGAGTTCCTAAGGAACCCGAAGCCAGTGAGCTCCCAAAAGGCCTCATGCTAGGTAGGGATGGGAATATACATATAAGGATCACTCCCCTGGGCAATGTGGGATCTCACAATCCACCCCCTTAGGGGCCCGACGTCCTTGTCGGCACACCACGGCCAGGGTTAGGCTCTGATACCAAATTGTCACATCCCGGGCTCGACTCCACCGTAGCACGATATTGTCCGCTTTGGGCCCTGACTACACCCTCACGGTTTTGTTTCTGAGAACTCACACGAGAACTTCCCAGTGGGTCACCCATCATGGGAGTGCTCTCGCGCGCTACTCGCTTAACTTCGGAGTTCCTACGGAACCCGAAGCCAGTTAGCTCCCAAAAGGCCTCGTGCTAGGTAGGGATGGGAATATACATATAAGGATCACTCCCCTAGGCGATGTGGGATCTCACAATCTCTAATAGGAAGCTTATATATTTGGGGCACCCATTAAATTGGAGAGAATTGAGCAAGCAAAAGCTTGCATTATATTTGTCCCACATCGGTTGTGGGAGAGATATTGGCAAGCAAACATGCTTATAAAAGTTTGGCTTGCATGTGTGGCACCCCAACATTGAACTAATCGCTTTTTTTGGGCCTATAATTAAATATTTGTTAAAAAATTTGGCCCAAAAAAAAAAACCTGATGGTACAAACACTTGAAAAATTCTAGTTTTTTTTCTACTTGCTTTTTTTTTTAAATTTCAGTAATGCCATATGGTACAAAGACCACGAATGAGGATCTTTCCGGATCTTTTTTATGAAGATCATAAGGATCTTTTAATCGTATTCGTTCATCGTAAGTTGTGCCGTCAGTTTTCGTCAGGTATTATTTGTATCCAGTTTTAAATAAAAAATTTAAAATGATTTCTGACCGCATAATGTACGATGAATGGACACGATTAGATGATCCCTAGAATCCTTACCAAGAGGATCCTCATTCCAAAGACCACTATCAAGCAATTCAATAATTTGGCCACCTTTCCAATTTTATTTTTTTCAAACGTTAGATATTGTTAGATTGGTCGTCGACGGGTTTAAATTCACGCCGTCAAGCAAAGACTCAACTTCTTTCTACCACTATAGTAAAAGGTCACTTGCAGGTGCACAAATTAGATTAGTAGCTACAGATTCTCCTAGCTATTAACTAGCACTAACTCATGTTCAAACTTACTAAACTCTGATCAATGTGGCTGCTGTTCATTATGTTGGAAAAGTTAGCGATTTGGCAATTTGATTTTTTTATTTTTATATTGAGTACTTTTTATGTTAGTGATGTTATCCACACACTTCTTTTTATCTTTCATACACTCTTTTTAATTTTCAACCGTCATATCCAATAAATTGAAAAAAAATCAAATAACATAATTTAACAAAATGCATGTAAGAGGTAAAAGAGAGTGTGCGGATAACCATGCCTTTTATATTTTATGTATTAGGGCTTCGTTTGTTTGTTTCAGGATTGGATTTTTATAAAGGGTTTATATCACAAATGGTCCCTGAAATTGAAAATCGATCAATGTAGTCCCTGAATTTTAACCCTGCGAATTAATGTAGTCCTTCTGTTAGTGTTCCGTCCAAATTAACTTTAAAAAAGGTTGGATAACCAATTTTTCATGGTAAAATGACCAAAAATAACTCTGTTACTTATAATTTTACTTGATTTTCTTTTTTAAAAAAAAGAATGGAGCTAACCTAGTTAGAATTCGTTTTTTACTTGATATTAAAAAAAATTAAAATTTCCCACTTTTTTTGTTTTTATTTTAGTTTTAGCACCAAATCCATGAAAAAATGGAGAGAAAAGTGAAGATGGAAAAAGGAAAAGAGAGGTAGTAAGTAAAATTATAAGTAACGGGGTTATTTTTGGTCATTTTACCATGAAAAATTGGTTCTCTAACATTTTTTAAAGTTAATTTGGACGGAACACTAACAGAAGGACTACATTGAAATTCAGGGACTACATTGATCGATTTTCAATTTCAGGGACCATCTTGATTGATGGGGTCAATTTCAGGGACCATTTGTGATATAAACCCTTTTATAAATACACCTCTTGTAACTCTGTATATATCAGGAGGCAAGATGCAAGATGTAGTCCAAATTCGAATTCACCTCTGCACCCATCATGATACTCCTCTTGAAATCATCCGTAATTGAGATGTATACGGTCCATCGATGTAGTTTAATTCGCCCTTTTTATCCCTGTGCCAGCAACTGGCCTTTTTGATCTAATCTGTATTCGAATCGAAGAAAAAAGGTTTCAAGTTTCATTCTTCCATTCGAATTTCTGCTACAAATTTCACTCTGGAAACTGCACATTTTTCCTTTTGCCATTAATTCAAATATGTTACAAAACAAACTGAATGATCTCAAACTCAATAACAAAGGAACGAATGGACAATTCAGAACATCCGAAATTACATTGTACACGCAACTTTTTTCTTTCCTGCCTTCCTCTAAGAGATAGACAAAAGATTCAAACTAAACTAGTACTTCCTCTTCCTTATTTTGAAGCTCATCGATCGGATGACATTATCGTCTGCTTTGAGATTTGCTTCAAGAACTTGGAGAGAGTCAGGTTTTGTGAAGTAGGTAAAGAGGAGATAGATACCATCCAGGTAAGTGTTAGACTCTCCGGCTTTGTTCTTCTTCTGGATGCCATACGCTAGAGGAATTACCCCTCTGTTGAAGACCTCCACGTACATGCCACCCCCGGCTATTAGCAACTGCAAAATATGGATCATCAGAATAAAATCTTGTAACCAACTACACTCGTAGTTTTATAACCTGAGCAGGAAACGTAATGCTGCTTAAAGTAAATTGCATGTGTCAAAATTCATCTTATTTCAAATAAGCTCTTACACGGTTATCACATCCATGAGGCAATCGTACATGTATAGCTATGTCTAAAAGCCTAGACTAGTCCAACACTAAGACACCACACTTACGTCATCAAGAGCTCAACAGGAAGTCCACAACCTAGTTCTCCGAATCTTCGTAGCTAAAAATAAGGCATAAAATGCATGACTAGAAATCAGAGGGGTAAAATAACGCATGACAAGATATAATCTGGCATTTCTTGATATTACGGGAATTGCTGGGTGACAATCACAATATATCAGGTTTGCCCGTAGTACCCAACTTTCCCAGCATTTAAAAAAATTAAGAAAATAAGGGCATAGCTCGTGTAGTATTGCACATTCTCATTGTGACTGATTGCTCACTGTACTAATTCATTGCACATCCAAACAAACACAGCATACAATTCAAATAACAACTATTACTTCTCCATCGAAAACAACCACGGTTAACAGACTAATATGTATATGATGATAATAAAAGATATAAGTTTACCACTATTCCCGAAAGGTTTAAGCTATGAGGATATGGTTATTTCCAAATTCTAATAATGCCTCCCATGTGTAGAAAGTCAAATTTGGGATCTCCTGCTTTGGTATCATGATAAACCAACAACTACTTCTGTCTTGTAACCCATGACGTAAACTTATACCTTCGACTATATTATAAAAGATGTCCGAAAGATCCAGAAGAACCATAGAGGCCAAGCTACAATAAGTTACACAGCGTGCCAAAATTGAAGTGTCCGACATGAGTACTTCTCAATATACACAATTGGGGACCTAAAGACAGTTTTTCAGAGGAAAGTTTCACTTATGAATTTTAAATCAGCAGATGCACTGCAAACTTAACTACATTATGAGGACTCACAATTCAATAGATTAGTAGTATCTTCGACATATCGCTCTAATAGCGAAACGCGTTTCGCACTGCAAATGCAGAGTAAACTTTTCTAAACTAAACATCTCTGAAGGTCCTAACTCACTAAGAAATAAATGCATCAAATACTATCCGCCAATTGCCATTATATTATATGTATCAATTTAACCAAAAATTCCAACTTTGTTCAATAATTTTTCTTATCTTTTCCTCAAATTTTCTCATCCGCCAAACAGATTACAAACCAAAATTGAAACAAATGGATAAACCTCACTAATATTAAGAGCCAAAGAAATCAAATTTACTTCACCAAAATAAAAAGGCAACAGAATTTGGAAAAAAAAAAAAAAAAATCCTTTTACCTCCTCGTACTTCTGGGTAAGAGTAAGTCTTTCATCCTCGGACATGTCGGGTCTGAGCACCGCCATGGTCTCGTACTGTCGGAGCCCCGGTGGGCACGGGTGCTCCTCCTTTTCCTCCACGGAGGTCAAGCCCGACCCGGGCGGGGAAGTCGGGTCGTCCTCCGACTGGAACCCGCCCTCGAAAAACGAGCCCGAGAACTCCAGGGACTGGACATTGGCGGTTAGGCGCGAACTGGGATTCGGTCCAGTTCGGTTAAAGCTAGGGAAGGAGACGGTTTGAGGTAGAGATGGGATTTGCGAAATTGTTTTGGGGCAAAACGGGAAATTTGAAGAAGGGGTAAGAGATGAAATGAGGGAAGAAGTGGAAGCCATTGCTGGAAGTCTGTTTGGAACAGAAGAAAGCTTTTGGGTCAGTCCTCGAAGATATTGATAAGGGACTAGACGAGAGGATAATGGTCCGTTCATCTCATATCCTAACATCAGAAATTATTATAATTTTTTTTTTAAAATTAAACATAAACAGTACTTGACAAAAACTGATCGTACAATATATAATAAACAGATGTAATTGAAAGATTCTCAGAATCCTCATAAAGAGGATCCGAAGAGGATCCTCACTCTAGAACGACGGGTTGTGTATTTATTGCGTTTTACTGTAGGTCGTAATATATTTTGACGGGTTGACAATTCTGGACACTGACACGTGGATTAAGCTAAGGCTTACAATCGGCTAACAATAGACTAGCAATAATTCGATTCAAATTCGTATTTGACGAGAATCGAATTTAAGACCTCCCACTTACAAATGAAGAAGAACACCACTACTTACAAATATAAAAAAAAAATATCATTACTTACAAATATAGAATAATACTACTAGACCAGAATACTAAGTGGTCGTAGCTCTCACACTCTTAACACAATTGGAATACGAACAATAGCGGTGAACTTGGGGAAGAGTAGTGTTGCGTTTAGCGCGAATGTGCTTCAATATGATCAACAATTGTTGGCAGGTTTCCTTGGTGTGTAGTTGGTGGAACAACATAAGAGGTATTTGGGGTTACCGACTTGTGTTGGGAGGAATAAAAAACAAACCTTTTCATATATTAAGGAGAGGGTGACGCAAAGGCTTAACGGGTGGAAAAGTAAGCTATTGAGTAGTGCGGGGAAGGAACTCCTTATTAAGGTTGTTGCTCGGACCTTCCCTTCTTATGCAATGAGTTGTTTTTTACTCCTGAAGACATTTTGTGATGATTTACATCAACTCATGGCGAGATTTTGGTGGGGGAATGGTTCGGAGGATCGGAAAATTCATTGACGATCTTGGGACAAGATTTGTAAACCCAAAGCTGAAGGAGGGTTAGGGTTCCGGGATCTATATGCTTTTAATATGGCGATGCTCGCTAAGCAAGGGTGGCCGGTGTTCCATCAACCCACGTCATTGGTAGCGCAACTGCTTAAGGTAAGGTATTTTCCCAATTATTCTTTTTGGGATGCAGAAGCTACTGGATCCTCTTCGTATTGTTGGCAAAGTATTGCGAGAGAGGTTCTAGTTCGTGGATCGAGGTGGTTGGTGGGAGATGGGCGGACAGTTAGGGTATGGTTGGACAGGTGGTTGCCTCGACCTAGTACCTACAAAGGTTATCTCCTCGCCTCCACCATGACGGATTCTTATGAAGATTGAGGAACTCATTGACACTTCTACACGGGTTTGGCGTACCGATTTTGTGAAATCCCATCCCCATAATTTCACTATTCATTACGTATCTCGTATTTTAAATTCGTATTTCGCGATTACGTCATCTTTATTAGTTCATTTTAATTTCGTTAATTTTAAGTTTATTAATTGATTGGTTATCGAGTTGGAAGTTTCATAATCAATCTTTATCTTTCGTTGACCTTTCGGAGTTATGACTAGTATTTTTAAATAGATCTCGAACCCACGAACGTAGAGGCGAAAGCCATTTGCAAGTCCGAATTATAACGGTATAGTTACGGACGTTTGAAGTTGTGAACTATAGATTGTGGGAATTATTTAATTCTCACATGTGGGTTAAAGATTAAGTTAGTTAAATAAAAGGGGGGCCAATCAGATTTTTTTAGAGGTTTAGTAAGGACCAATTAGAGAGAGAGAGGCTGACATTCTTTTCCCCCCATTTAGTGCACCCGTGAGCTCCACCAACCCATTTTCAAACCGGCCAATTTTAGGTCAATTCCTACCATTTCTTAGCTGATTTTCCTATCTTCTTCACCTGCAACCTGCTCAAATATCTTCCTTCTTCCATCTCCACCAAAAATCAAGGGTTTTTAAGGTCTATTTTGGGTAAAACTCTACCGGAGAACACGGGGGTTCTAGTCGGCGTTTCGTCATTCCTGTGAGTATCACCATTCACCATCACCCTTAATCAACTTCCCTTGGACCCAGGAACAAGACCCAACTGGTAGTTGGGGTGTTGGAACACCAAGGAAGCCGAATTGAAGAACACCCACCTTAGGGTTTTCGACGAGTGCGAGCCGATTTAAGGGCCTTCCCGACCAAATTGGACTTGGCCACAGGTATAAAGTTTACTCTACTTGTTGAGATCTTTATTCCTGTAAAATTTGAGAATTTTTGGAAGAAGTCGAATTTTCCGATGGTGACATTCGATTTATGAATTGTTGTTGGCCGAGTATATTTTCGATAAGGTCCGCCACTTGAATATTTTATCGATCAACGATCTTACCATTGAATTGTCACCAAATTTTAGTATGCTATTGTAGATATTATTTAAGGACCTTAGGGGCTTACTAATTGAAAATATGGTGGTTGGATCTTACGGAGCAAGTGACGTAAGATCATGGACTCTACCTTTGATCGATGGTTTGATTCTCAAAAAATGTCATTGTGGTAGATTTATGAGAGTCTTGGGTATGTGAATTTATCGAGGGAAATCTAAATGTGGACTTGTGCTTTGTTTTAGGCGGTGATAGAGTTTGACGCCTTGAATTCCATGCTAGAGTGCGTTAGTGTGGACCTCAGGTGAGTGATTTTAATCTAAGTGATATGGTTATTACTCTAAAATCTTCCTTGCTAGTATACTTTGTGGTTACACCATGGATTCTTTAAATATGTCTTATGTTAAATAATTGTTGTTATAAAGTTTGCCATCGATCTACTTGTGAAACATTATGTGACTTGGATATTTGAACTATTGATGGTTTGTGTTTTGAAATATATATTTGATTGTTTGATAAACATGAGGGATTGTAAAGGACTGTCACCCTAGTGTCATGGGGTTAGGTGACTAAGTATGCACCATGTAGCAATGGTACATGGATGGTCCTGCTTGGTTAATCCGCGTTGGGGGACCATACTAATTGTGGATCGCACTTGGTTAATCCGCGTTGGGCGATCGTTATATCTCAGGTATGGCCATACACATTTAAGGGTGATCATGCTTGGTTAATCCGCATTGGGTGATCACTTCCAATAGTTGTAGGAGTGACTCTGCTTGGTTAATCCGCTTTGGGGGTCACTACCTACTTGGTTACTTTCTCAAGGATGGCTCTGCTTGGTTAATCCGCTTTGGGGGGCCACTTCCTATTTGGTTAGTTATGTGGGCTTCGGCCGAATGGCGTCTCTTTAGCCTAATTTTTTAATGTATCCATGAATTTTGGCTTCGAGGACTTTGAGTTTCAATTTAGAAAAGCCGTTGGATGTCTGGGTGACTCATTCGGAGTTTGCAAAGGTTTGGTATTGCTTTCTTATGAATGATTTATATTCAAGGTTTATAAACTGTGATTGATGGTTGGTTTTATCATTATTATCACATACTTTGTATTTTTGTCACTCACACGAGCTTCATAGCTTATTCAAGTTGTTGTTTGCCTGGTGCACCATTCCGATGGTGTAGGCACTGGTCTTACAGGTAGCAAGTCTGGGTAGCTTTCGAGAGGTGCGTAGGTGGGGTAGTAGTGCAGTTATAAGAGATTTGGAGTGTTAGGTTACCCCTATATCCTATCTTGTACTTATCTTTTGGGACTTACTTTTTAGCACCTCAAACTTGTTCTTAGTAAAGCAAAGTTTATGCTTCTTTTTGGGATGTACATATTTGTAAATATCTTGTGGAGAACTTAGCCACCTTCACTTTATTTTGGGTTTTGATTAAAGTATTTCATTCCGTATTTTGTGTCTTATTCCACGAACGTTTTTTTTTTCCTTGTCACGTCTCGATTTTCAACGTATGTCGGAATCGGGGCGTGACAATTTTTGTGGTTTCAGAGCTTAGGTTCAGGGTTTCATACCTTAACCTTAGAGTGAGGAAGCCCTGGGTAGGTTGGGTAGTGAACCTTGACTAGGTTTATTGAATTCGTCTCTCGAATGTTGTTTATATGTTTATGTTAAATTCTTCTTGTATCAGACATTATGATGACCCCACATGGTACTACTCAACAGTTTGGGGATGATGTCCCCGATGAGGGCACTTCTGTTTCTGGTCAAAAGGCTAGCCATGATTATGATGGACCCGATTGAGCTTTCCGGGCCATCGAGGATTTGACACAGTTGATGCAGGCTCACGTTCGAGCGGCTTCTAGTAAGGAGAAGTCTTTATACGGGGAGTTTCGTACCCATAAGCCGCTTTCCTTTGATGGTAGTGCTGATCCGTGGGCGGCTGAGTCTTGGATCAATCAGATCGCCAGAATTTTCATCGTAATACGTTGCTCATCTGGGGAGCAGGTTGATCTTGCAGCATATATGTTGACCGGCGAGGCCTACAAGTGGTGGCAGATCACTCGTCCATTATTAGTAGCCAAATGATCTCTTACTTGGGAGCGGTTTCAGACCGCCTTCATTGAGCAATATTTCCATAGTCAGTCCGAGACGAGTTGGAGGCTAAGTTTGCCACTGTTGAGCAAGGTACCGATACAGTGGCTGATTATGTGGCTCGTTTTACTCGACTTTACCGTTTCTCCCAGCCTCTTCCGGAATATAAGAAAACGAAGAAACTTATTAGGGGGTTCAAGCCTAGTATCAGAAATCAGTTATCGATCTAGGGATTGCTTTCTTATGCCCAGGCGATTGATCATGCACGCACAGCTGAGATTAATGAGGAGCGCGATGCACGAAAGGGTGGAGAACAGAGGAAGAGGGGCATGTCAGAGGGTCATCCATCTGATGCGTTTTCGGGTAGATTCTGGAAGTCCCATGGATCTTCATTTGGTGGTTCTCAAGGATCTTCACATAGTGGATATCAGGGTACTTCTCGTGGAGACTTACAGGCTACTTCTAGAGGAGGCTCCCAGCATTCAGCTGAGGCGAGTTATCAGGGCCGTTTCCGTGGAGGTACTCAGAGCTCGTTTAGACGTAGACCCCAAACTTCTTCTGGAGGTCGTTCACAGAGTTTTTCCAGGGGATCTCATGACCAGCTTAACACATTCACGGATTTATGCTCACTGCGGACGCGGCCACCATGAAGCATGTAGAGATGGTTCTAGGACTTGTTATCAGTGTGGTGAAATTGGTCACTTCATTCGTGATTGTCCCCAGATTACTGCTGGTGGTGCTGGCAGACCATCTGCTACTGTTGGGGGTTCAGTAGCATCTTCGGCGCAGAGTAGGCCTGTTGGGGCATCTTCAGGCTCGGGCCAGCCGAGGATTGGGCAGCAAAGGGCATTACAGCAGAGTGGTAGGCAGTCTGGTGGAGGTTCTCAGCGAGTTGGGGCCTAGAGCAGTGAAGCTGAGACGTCTCAGGCAGGTACTCAATGAGTTGGCAGAGTTTGTGCATTATCTACTTTGGAGGCCAAGGCGGAGCCGAACAAAGTTACAAGTACTATTCATCTTGATTCACTCCCTGCTAAAGCATTATTTGACCCTGGGGCTGAGAACTCATTTATATCGAATAATTTTGTGAAGTCTTTAGATAGACCTATAGAGATGATGGATGTGACGTACTCTATTTCCTTACCTTTTTCGGGACCTTATATTGTTAATCAAGTAGTTCGATCGTGTGAGGCTCATGTGGGTCAGGGTGAGATAACAATGGATTTGATGATTCTTTCAATGTGAGATTTAGATGTCATTATTGGCATGGATTACTTATCCTTGTATCGCGCGAACTTTGATTGCTTTGAGGATGTGGTAACTTTTCGACCACTTGGTAGACTTCAGTTCCAGTTTGTTGGAGATCGTAAACCTATTCCACCACCAGTAATGGTATCAGCCTCTAAGGCTAGACGACTTATGAGACATGGATGTCAGAGTTATCTAGCTCATGTCATGGCTGTTGATCAAGGGAATAGTGAGGTTGACGCCATCCCAGTAGTTAAGGAGTTTCCTGATGTGTTTCCTGTTGAGCTACCTGGCTTGCCCCCAGTGAGGGAGCTTGAGTTCACCATTGATCTTATGCCAGGGACCACACCTATTTCTAAGGGTCCGTATCGAATGGCACCTTTGGAACTTAGGGAGCTTAAGGTACAGTTACAGGAGTTGTTGGATAAAGGTTTAATTCGCCCTAGTGTTTCACCATGGGGTGCTCCTGTTCTTTTTGTGAAGAAAAAAGACGGATCTATGCGTTTGTGCATTGATTATCGTGAGCTTAATAAGGTGACAGTCCGAAATAAGTACCCTTTACCGAGGATTGATGACTTGTTTGATCAACTTCAAGGTGCTCAATATTTTAGTAAGTTAGATTTAAGGACTGGTTATCATCAGTTGAGGATCCGAGATGAGGATATAGCAAAGACAGCGTTTCGGACTCGCTATGGTCATTATGAGTTCTTGGTTTTACCATTTAGTCTGACTAATGCCCCTGCTGCGTTCATGGACTTGATGAATAGGGTGTTCCGACCGTTTATTGATCAGTTTGTGGTGGTGTTCATCGATGACATTATGATTTATTCACGAAGTGCAACTGAACATGAGGAACATCTAAGACTTGTTTTGCAAACTATGCGAGATCATCAGTTGTATGCTAAGTTTAGTAAATGTGAGTTTTGGTTGGAAAGTGTTAGATTCCTTGGCCATGTGATTTCGAGGAATGGTCAGGTGGATTATACCAAGGTGAAGGCAGTTGTCGGTTGGAGTCGACTTACCATGGTGACTGAGATTCGGAGCTTTCTGGGCTTAACTGGATATTATCGCAGATTTATTTAAGGTTTTTCATAGTTGGCGCTTCCTCTGACGAAATTGACAAGGAAGGATACTCATTTTGTTTGGGATGATGAGTGTGAAGCTAGTTTTCAGGAGCTAAAGAAGAGACTCATTTCTGCACCTGTTCTTACGCTTCCATCTGGTTCTGCAGGTTTTGTAGGATACATTGATGCGTCCCATAAAAGACTAGCTTGCGTTCTGATGCAACACAGTAAGGTAGTGGCTTATGGTTCTCGCCAGCGTAAGCCGCATGAACTTAATTATCCCACCCATGATTTAGACCTAGCTGATGTGGTTTATGCATTAAAGTTGTGGCATCATTATCTTTATAGAGAGTCTTGTGAGATTTATACCCATCATAAGAGTCTAAGTATATTTTCACCCAACGACAGCTAAACTTGTGACAAAGACGTTGGTTAGAGCTGGTGAAAGATTATGATTGTCAGATTCTCTATCATCCTGATAAGGCGAATGTAGTTGTTGATGCCTTGAGTCGAAAACGCTTAACTAGTATTGCAGTTTTATCACTTTAGGTTAGTCAGTTAACGGAGGATCTTAAGAGAATAGAGATTGAACCGATTAATCAGGGTGGAGATCATCTCCTCGCAGCCCTTACGGTGCAACCTACGTTGATTGATTGAATTCAGGTAACCCAAATTGAGGACCCGGAGTTAGTTCGGATCATGGATGGAGTACGAAAAGGTACTCAGCCCGATTTTACCATTTCTGACAGTGGTGTACTTTGTTTCGGGACTCGACTTTGTGTTCCGAATGTCAGAAACCTACAAAGGTAGGTCATGGAGGAGGCTCATGCTTCCCCTTTTGCCGTTCACCCTGGGAGTACAAAGATGTATCGAGATCTTCGTGAGAGTTTCTGGTGGGGAAATATGAAAAGAGAGATTGCCGAGTTCGTCGCACATTGCTTGACTTGTCAACAAGTTAAGGCAGAGCATCAGCGGCCTGCGTGCTTACTTCAGTCACTCCCTATTCCCGAGTGGAAGTGGGAGCACATTACCATGGATTTTGTGACAGGCTTACCAAGAACTCGTGATGGGCATGATTCCATTTGGGTGATCGTTGATCGATTGATGAAATATGCTTACCTTATTGTTGTTGAGAAAACTTATACTCTTGAACGACTTGCAAGACTATTTTTAGATGTGATTATTAAGTTGCATGGAGTTCCAGTGTCCATCATTTCCGATCGTGATCCTCTTTTCACTTCTTGTTTTTGGGGTAGCCTTCATAATGCTATAGGGACTAAGTTGAGTTTTATAACAGCTTTTCATCCTCAAATCGATGGTCAGTCAGAGCGCACTATTCAGACGTTAGAGGATATGCTTCGAGTGTGCATACTTGATTTGAAAGGTAGTTGGGATAAACATTTATCATTGATTGAATTTGCTTATAATAACAGCTACCAGGCTAGTATTCAGAAGGCACCATATGAGGCACTTTATGGGAGAAAGTGTAGGTCTTCTTTATACTGGGATGAAGTAGGAGAGCGTCGATTATTGGGACCAGAGTTAATGCAGGTTGCGGCATAAAAGATTTCTATGATCTATGCATATTTATTAGCCGCTCTGAGTAGACAGCGGAGTTATGCTAATCCCCACAGACGTGAGGTGACATTTGATATTGGAGAATATGCCTTCCTACGGGTTTCACCTATGAAAGGCGTTTTTAGATTTAGGCGTAAAGGGAAGCTTAGTCCAAGATACATTGGACCATTTGAGGTATTGGAGAGAGTGGGCGAAGTTGCCTATCGCCTTGCACTACCTCCAGAGTTGTCTCACATTCACCCAATGTTCCACGTATCCTCACTCCGGAGGTATCGTAGTGATCATTCCCATGTCATTTCTTATGAGCCTATTCAGGTTAAGGAGAATCTCACTTATAAGGAGTACCCCGTTGAAATTATTGATCGGAGAGAGAAAGCTCTCCGCACCAAGACTATTTCATTGGTCCGTGTGTTATGGAATAATCATGGTGTAGAGGAATCAACTTGGGAACTAGAGGGTGAGGTGTGCCAACATTATCCACATCTATTTGACTCAGGTGCATTGAGTTTAGGGGACTAAACTCTTTTTAAGGGGGGAAGGATGTGAAATCTCATCCCCAAAATTTCACTATTCATTACGTATCTCGTATTTTAAATTCGTATTTCGCGATTACGTTATCTTTATTAGTTAATTTTAATTCCGTTAATTTTAAGTTTATTAATTGATTGGTTATGAGTTGGAAGTTTCATAATCAATCTTTATCTTTCGTTGACCTTTTCGGAGTTATGACTAGTGTTTTTAAATAGATCTCGAACCCACGAACGCATAGGCGAAAGCCGTTTGCGAGTCCGAATTATAACGGTATAGTTACGAACGTTTGAAGTTGTGAACTATAGATTGTGGGAATTATTTAATTCCCACATGTGGGTTAAAGGTTAAGTTAGTTAAATAAAAAGGGGGCAAATCAGATTTTTTTTTAGAGGTTTAGTAAGGACCAATTAGAGAGAGAGAGGCTGACATTCTTTTCCCCCCCATTTAGTGCACCCGTGAGCTCCACCAACCCATTTTCAAACCGACCAATTTTAGGCCAATTCCTACCATTTCTTAGCTGATTTTCCTATCTTCTTCACCTGCAACCTGCTCAAATATCTTCCTTCTTCCATCTCCACAAAAAATCAAGGGGTTTTAAGGTCTGTTTTGGGTAAAACTCTACCGGAGAACCCGGGGTTCTAGTCGGCGTTTCGTCATTCTGGTGAGTACCACCATTCACCATCACCCTTAATCAACTTCCCTTGGACCCAGGAAAAAGTCGAATGTTCCGATGTGTGACATTCGATTTATGAAATGCTGTTGGCTGAGTATATTTTCGATAAGGTCCGCCACTTGAATATTCTAGAAATCAACTATCTTATCATTGAATTGTCACCAAAATTTAGTATGCTATTGTAGATATTATTTAAGGACCTTAGGGGCTTACTAATTGAAAATATAGTGGTTGGATTTTACGGAGCAATTGACGTAAGATCATGGACTCTACCTTTGATCAATGGTTTGATTCTCATTAAATGTCGTTGTGGGAGATTTATGAGAGTCTTGGGTATGTGAATTTATTGAGGGAAATCTAAATGTGGACTTGTGCTTTGTTTTAGGTGGTGATAGAGCTTAACGGCTTGAATTCCATGCAAGAGTGTGTTAGTGTGGACCTCAGGTGAGTGATTCTAATCTAAGTGATATGGTTATTACTCTAAAATCTTCCGTGATAGTATACTTTGTGGTTACACCATGGATTCTTTAACTATGTCTTATGTTAAATAATTGTTGTTATAAAGTTTGCCATCAATCTACTTGTGAAACATTATGTGACTTGGATATTTGAACTGTTGATGGTTTGTGTTTTGAAATATATATTTGATTGTTTGATAAACATGAGGGATTGTAAAGGACTGTTACCCTAGTGTCATGGGGTTAGGTGACTAAGTATGCACCATGTAGCAATGGTACATGGATGGTCCTGCTTAGTTAATCCGCGTTGGGGGACCATACTAATTGTGGATCGCGCTTGGTTAATCCGCGTTGGGCGATCCTTATTTCCCAGGTATGGCCATACACATTTAGGGGTGATCATGCTTGGTTAATCCGCATTGGGTGATCACTTCCCAATAGTTGTAGGAGTGACTCTGCTTGGTTAATCCGCGTTGAGGGTCACTACCTACTTGGTTACTTTCTCAGGGGCGGCTCTACTTGGTTAATCCGCTTTGGAGGGCCACTTTCTATTTGGTTAGTTATGTGGGCTTCGGCCGAATGGCGTCTCTCTAGCCTAATTTTTTAACGTATCCATGAATTTTAGCTTCGAGGACTTTGAGTTTCGATTGAGAAAAGCCGTTGGATGTCTGGGTGATTCATTCGGAGTTTGCAAAGGTTTGGTATTGCTTTCTTATGAATGATTTATATTCAAGGTTTATAAACTGTGATTGATGGTTGGTTTTATCATTATTATCACATACTTTGTATTTTTGTCACTCACACGAGCTTCATAGCTTATCCGGGTTGTTGTTTGCCGGGTGCACCATTCCGATGGTGTAGGCACTGATCTTACAGGTAGCAAGTCTGAGTAGCTTTCGAGAGGTGCGTAGGTGGGGTAGCAGTGCAGTTATAAGAGATTTGGAGTGTTAGGTTACCCTTATATCCTATCTTGTACTTATCTTTTGGGACTTACTTTTAAGCACCTCAAACTTGTTCTTAGTAAAGCAAAGTTTATGCTTCTTTTTGGGATGTACATATTTGTAAATATCTTGTGGAGAACTTAGCTACCTTCACTTTATTTTGGGTTTTAATTAAAGTATTTCATTCCGTATTTTGGCCCCGTTTGGCATACCGTATAAGACACCGGATAGTACTAATAATACGGAGTACGGTGTTTGGTGTCCGTTTATATTAAATAGTCACCGGATTAAACAATCCGGTCCCACCTACTTTAGACGATAAACACCCGCTTGTTTATCCTCTCCAAAACCACGGTACAATTTAGTCGGGTCCTTCCTCTCCAGACGCAGCCACGTCTCTGCTCCAGCATAGCCGTCCTTCTCGACGGTGATGATGTTGCCTCCTATCTGGTCCCTAGCCTCCGTGACTATGACAATCGGAACAGCGTCGCCGTGTTTAGTAGCCAGCACCGGAGCGATGCAGAGCCCACTGATTCCACCGCCCACCACCACGCAGTCAACAGAGATGAACATCTTCTTCTTCGTTTCCCCTCCCTCCGCCGGCGAATCTGCAAAGCAGAAACGTGCAAAGCAGAAACGCAGGTTCTCTTCCATCGTATTCTTCTTCTTCTTCCTCCTCAGTTTTTCCAGCGAACCCAGTCCTCCTACTCCGATTCTTGCAATTTTCTTCTTCTCTCTCTGTTCTGCCCTCCTATTTGAAAGGTAGGTTTTGCTGGGTTTTGAACATCAAGCTTTCAGATTTGGGACTAAAAGGTCAGTTTCCTCAGGGCTTATCTAACTGCTCAAGTTTAGTTGGCCTAGATCTTTCCGGCAACAAGCTTAGCGGACCTCTTCCAGATGATATCTCTGATATCCTTTCTTTCGTTATGTCCTTGGATCTTTCATCAAACAGCTTCTCGAGGAAAACCCCCTGCAGTCTTCCGAATTGTAGATATCTGAATGTGCTTAAGCTCGAAAACAATGAGTTCTCGGGTGAAATTCCTGCACAACTTGGCCAGCTCAAAAGGCTTAAAAGGTGGGTTTTGCTGGGTTTCTTGTTGCTGCCTTTGTGGTGGGGTTTGGTTCAGGGAGCAGACGGGGAAGAAGAAGAAAGGATAGAGATGGAGGGAGTTTGGGGGGTGCAGCGGAGAGATCTGGGAAGAAGATTTCTGTTTTTTTTTTTTTAATTTAATTTTAAGTTGATTCCTCCTATCCGGTATAATACCAAACACAGTATAAATAATACGGTTATTAGTCCGATATTGTACCAAACGCCCGACTAATTTAGTCAGTACTATCCGGTGGCTATTTATCCTATCCGACATAAATAGTCAGTACAGTCTGAGCTACCGAACGAGGCCTTTGTGTCTTATTCCACGAACGTTATTTTTTTGCTTGTCATGTGTCGATTTTCAACGTATGTCGGGATCGGGGTGTGACAGATTTGATATCATAATTATTTAGTCTAGATGAAGTATCTTTGGTTCTATCTCTGCCTATTAGTTTTCGTGCCCCGATGGATAGGTTGATTTGGCACTATGATGAGCAGGGTCTTTACTCGGTGAATAGTGGTTATAGGGTGGCTCGACAATGGCTTCAATCGGTGGATAGTAGTGAGTCATCTTCTGCCAATGGTAGTGCTTATGAGAGGCTTTGGAAGTATCTTTGGAAGACTCATATCCCTCCCAAAGTTAAAATTTTCACCTGGAGGGTATGTCATGACATACTCCCGACCAAAGTCAATCTTCGCAAAAAAATGGTGGGGGTGGAGTTGGTGTGTAGGGTGTGCCAAGGGGAGGAGGAAACGGTTGCACATGTGCTTTTGACGTGTCTGTTTGCGAAAGCAGTGTGGTTTAGTTCTTCGTTTGGCTTTCGGACTGTTGGGTCTATGCATATTCCGATTAAGGATTGGTTATTCTCGGTGTTGGAAACGAAAGAGGTGGACTTTAAGTTGGCTTGTATGGTTATGTGGGGCATCTTGCAAGAAAGGAATTCATGGGTGTGGAGGGGTTCCAAAGCTTCACCAATGTTTGTGTGGCAGTAGGTCTCTGCATGGCTTTTGGCCTTCAAGGCTGTTAATTGCGAGCCTGTTAGGGCGGTGGTGCAAGCTCCTCCGCGGTGGTCTCTTCCTAGTCAAGGGTGGGTTAAAATTAATACAGATGTGGCAGTGAGGAGTCATACAAATATGGGGGGGGGGGTGGTTGGTGTGGGAGTGGTGTTGAGGGACTGTAGGGGTGGTTTTTTGGCGACATGAGTGCACCAGTTTCCGAGGATCACTTCCGTGTCGCTGTTGGAGATGTTTGCGGTATGTTTTGGTTTGCAGGTAGCTCAAGTGCAAGGATTTCAGTAGGTTATGGTCGAAAGTGATGCATTGAAGGTCATAGCAGTCCTTAATGGGACCTGTGCAGATTCATCGACTATTGGTTTGATTGCTGGGGATGTGATGCAGTTGGCTTCCACCTTCTCGAGGGTGACTTTCATTCACGCTTCTAGGTTATGTACTGGGGTTGCCCATCGACTTGCTAAGTTTGCTTTGTCTAGTAGCAATAATCTAGTTTGGATTAAGGAGCCTCCTACGCTTCTTCAGGAGCTTCTCCTCCAAGATATATGTAACTCTGAATGAGTTTAGTTATTAATGAATCGCTTCGTTTCAAAAAAAAAAATAAAAATGTTAATTCTTGATTTTTTTTTCCTGATAAATACTATTAATTTATTGTTTAGTGGGTATACTCGAAAACGGCCCATTACCACCACGGCACATGAAATGAAACCTACAGGCCCAAGGCCAGCCCACATTGAAGCCCAATAAAATTCTATTTTCTTCTTGTAATGGAGCAAGGAGCGAACATAAACTCAGAGAAGCAAAAAAGCAAAAGCAATCGGAGGAAGAAGAAGACGACGAGGCAAGCAACCGCAGGAACACGAGAGAGATGGATCCGAAGTTCACAGAGGTCGCACAGCTCTTCGAGCGATTCAAAGCTGCATTCGTACGGAACGATTTCGATACCTGCTCCAGTTTCCTCTCCCAGCTCAAGGTAACTCACCAATCCCCAAAAACCCTAATTTTCAATCCCCAATTCGAGATTATCAGCTGCTTATTCACATGATTTAGTAATATTGTTATGTCGTTTCACTGCTTAGTGCTAAAGTATGATTATTGCGTGTTAGTGCTAAAGTATGATTCTTGTGTGTTGCCCCGATGTGATTAGGTTTTTGGGTCAGTCAGAGTGATGGGATTTTCGTTTTGATTATCTTCCTTTGAAATATTTTGTAATTAGATTTTGGGTATTGGTGAATTGAATTTACAAGATTTCGAGATTTCGAGATTTCGGTGTAACTTGTTGTCGCAAGTGTTTGGTTGTTAAGCTGCTAGGGAGTGAAATGCTACTCAAAGACATTAGTTCGGAGGATTTATTAACTGGTTTTTATGTGAAGATGTATGGAATTATTGTGTTGTTGTATGTGGATTGAGTTGTATCGGTTGTGTTTTCAGGTTAAGCTGACTGAATTCGGAAGCCTACCGCCGTTGTTTCAAGACACACCTAATGCTGTCAAGGAATTAACAATAGCAAGTAATGTTCTTCATCCAAATCTATTGCTTCTACTTTCCTGTTCGTGTAGTTCCAAACTAATTAGTGAATGTGCCAGAAACAAAAATTATGCCTTTATAGTTCATTTTGCTACCTACTTATGTAGTAACGAAAGAGTTTGCTAGTTTAACATTGTTCATTGGTGTAGTCATCTTCATTATCTTAATCTAACTACCTCCTCATTAACCTTTTTCATGTTTCAAAAACTGGCAGGGGATATATATGAGCATGCTGTTGTTCTTAGTGTGAAGATTGAGGATCAGGATGCATTTGAAAGGGATTTCTTTCAGTTGAAGTCTTATTACGTAGATGCTCGGTAAGTTATCATCCCCTATAGCTTTGTTTATCTTATACCAATTACTCGGTCCTTTTTTCTAAACAGAAATAATATAAAGATTGTTAATGAATTTTACTTTTCTTATGGAGTAGAGACCGTCTTCCACCATCCCCTCAAGAGTACCCAATTTTAGGTCTCAACCTGTTGAGACTCCTCGTCCAGAATAGAATTGCTGAGTTCCACACTGAACTGGAACTTCTTTCATCTGCTGCTTTGGAGAACCCTTGCATTAAGCATGCTGTGGAGCTAGAGCAATCTTTCATGGAGGGGGCTTACAACCGTGTGTTGAGCGCTCGTCAGACAGTGCCACACGAGACTTATGTTTATTTCATGGATCTCCTGGCTAAAACGGTCAGGTAATTTGTTTTACTTAGTAATTATTATGTTTAGCTGACCCCACTTAGTGGGAAAAGGCTTTGTTGTTGTTGTTGTAGTAATTATTATGTTTAAATAATTGCAAAAGTTCTTCAAACTTGTGACAAGAAATGCTAATATCTGGAAGTTGGGAATGTTTCTTCTTTGGAATGTTCCATCATTGTCTGTGGCTCATAGTAATATGTGAATGATTTGAGCCCATCATCTTCCTGTTATTGAACTTATTGTGTAGTTAGCTATTTAGATGATATGTTACGATGTAAAATTAAAATGTCTTTGCGGATTTCTATTTGGTTGATCTGTTCTGTCACTTTTAGGGATGAGTTAGCTGGATGCAGCGAGAAGGCGTATGATTTTCTCTCTATTAAGGATGCCCGTCAAATGTTGCTGTTTCCTTCTGACCGCGAACTTTTGGCATATGTCAGTGAGGTACGTCGCATGTAACATGTTATTTTCCTTTTTCATAAAAAATCCAAATTGACTGAACTTCTTAAGAATAATTGATCTTCTGCTTTTGAAATCACGTAAAATGCTTACTTCTATTTGACACAAAGTTAAAAATGCATATCCTTGCAAATCATGAGTGGGAAAGGCACCTGTTTGACATGTAACTTTCCAATGATTTAAATTGATCGAGCCCCTTATTCCCAAATAAAAGACTGAATGGAAACCTTACCCGAGGCTTGGCAATGGGCTTCATGGGCTTCAGCTTTTGAGTATAAAATCAAAATATAAACTATATATTTTTACACAGCATCAAGGCACTACTGCTAATGCTTCACCTGCTCTAGTAACACAATCCTTTTCCCATATTGCCAGTTGGGTTTATGGTGGAACCTCAACTTTCTTCATGGTATTAGAGCCAGGTTGTCCCACGTGTGAAAGCCAAATGGCCACACGCCCTCCACGTCACCCTGTTGTGTTGTCCACGTGTTAGGCTTGAGAATTGGCCACACGTGAGGTGGTGTGTTGTGAATGATTCTCACATTGATAGGAGAAGAGACCTTGCATGGGCTTATAAGTAAGTTGGGGACTCTCCATATTGCCAATTGGTTTTATGGTTGGTTCTACAAATTTATAGGACTTGGTTTTATGGTTGGTTCTACAAATTTATAGGACTTTGTTCCGTGGATACAGGATCATCCTGAGTGGGAAGTGAAGAATGATGCCGTCCATTTCCAGAAGGCAAAGGAGTCTGCACCTTGCAAAGAGATACCTTCTTTACAACTCATCAACCAAACCCTCAGCTACGCAAGAGAGTTGGAGCGGATTGTCTAAAAGAGCTGCTACCGCATTCTGGTTGTTTGTTTTGTGATTCACAACTGTTGCTCATACTGTCACTTCCAAAATTTCTTCTCAATTTAGAACTGAGCCCAAAACTGTGTACTATTGTATTTTAGTTTGACCCCTTTGGGTGGCAATATTTTTCAGATTTTATGTTCTTGCAATTTCATTAATCAGAAAGGTTGCTTTATCTTTAGAATGGTGCTCTCGACACACTTTTTTACCTTCTACACACATGTCATAATTTTCGGTTGTCGAATTAAATGATAGAAATTAAAAAGGGGTGTGTGAAAGATAAAAAGAGATGGATAGCACCACCCTACTTTTAATTACAAATCTGTCTACTTGAGTTAAACGTCACACAAAAAAATGTGTAGTATAATGCGTTGTGGGATGATTCTCGGGTGAGACTGCCCTGCTATCCGTACCCCAAAAGTTTCATATCTCACAGGCTAGTAGTTGTACTTTTTTATGCATTTGAGTTCGGATCATTCCTTTTGCAATTTAAAATAGAAGTGATTATTCAATAAAAGTACAACATGTTCGAACTTTTAGGTTCGCTCAATAAATTGTCATGCTGTCATGAGTAAACCAGATTAACCAATATATCATCTATGTAAAAAAGCATAGCTAATGCAAGTTAATGATTAATGGTGGTTTACACGTGGCCATCAGTCCTATTTGTAATGTCAAATAAATCCAATTCTAATTGGAATCCCCAACTGCCATACAATTAAAATATCTTGTTGGCATTCCCTACTATATTTAGCCTTTCTACCAAATTAATTGCAATTTCTTGACTTTAATTTTCCCCTGATCCATCACTTTCTCTCTTAGTCGAGAAACTGGTATCATCATAAAGGGGTAGGGCAAAGTAGTTGGGTCGAAAGGTAAGACATGATAAAATTGAACCACTGGATTCAATGTTTGATGAACTAAAATTGCATCTTCTATTTACTCCCGCACGTAACTTTCTTCAGCCAAGCACTGTAATCATTCCACCCTCGATGTAAGTTGAGATCAAATTTAAGATTCACCCTATTCCCATCAATTTTGGGGGTCCCATGTTTTACCTAAATCAAACCAGCATGCGGACGACAAGTGACTCGTTTTAATTGACTTATTAGGCTTTTCTTTTCCCAAATTTTTAAAAAATTCTGAAGGGAATCCGTTACATGCAAATAAGTTTTCGATATAATTGTCACACTGTCACGTAATGTTATCAATCTACTAATGTTATAACATGTGGACATGTTTACCCTGTGTTCTTGATCAACTATTTTATCCACTCGTATTAACATGCTCTGCTGGTGTTATAAGTAATTAACAACAAATAATTAGTAGCCTAGTTGTTGATATTTTGCTTTGAAAACTTAGTAGTAATTTGTCATTTTCCTAATAAAACCACAAACAGAAGTTTCTCACTCACTTTTTTCTTGAGTGGAATGTCGGCATCTTCTATTCTATATTCTGAGAGTTTCTTGTCAACAAAGACATACTTTTCCATGAAACAAAAACCAATTAGCTTTCTTTTGCTCTTCTCAATAATTGGATACTTATTCAGATTACTCAAGTTTTACCAACAAGTGCGTTTTGGATTGCAGTTTCTGCTCAGTGAGGTTACTTTTCATCTGAATTTTCTGTCGCCAGAACAACTTTAATTTCATAGACTCATGGGGTTTTTTGGCTTTCAGCTATAAATATATCAGAAGTTATATAATATATATATATATATATATATGTGTGTGTGTGTGTGTGTGTTGGGTTTTTTTTGCTTTCATCTGAATTTTCTGTTGCCAGAACAACTTTAATTTCTTAGATTCATGGGGTTTTTTTGCTTTCAGCTATAATTATATCAGAAGTTATATATATGTTGTAGGTGGAAAAAATGCAGATTGTGAATTCTTCCGCTTCAGTTGCTTCTCCTCCCCGACAGAAAGCTTCCCACCATGATGATGAACTCTTCATGCAGCAGAGAGTGCTCTTTTCAGAGAACCTCAATGTCTCTGTGTGCTTTTTTTTTTCACCTCTAAATTTGATCATTTTTCTTATAGATTTCAGAGTTGTTAAATGTTATGGCAATTTGGTCATGCAGGAACTGAAGAATCTGAGGAAACAGTTGTACTCGGCAGCCGAATATTTCGAAATGTCTTACACCAAAGAGGACCAACAACAATTGTGAGTTGAAGACTTGTTTTTTCCCAAGGAAGTGATTTTTGCAATCCCCTTTTCTCCCCTGCACTCATTTGTTTCTAGCGCTCGAATTGAATGATTCATAAACAAGGGGAGTGCAGAAGGAGAAAACGGAAGTGTGAAAATCACTGCCCTTTTTCTAACTAGCTCTTTCCTGTGTTGTACTTAGGTTTCGAATCTCTAATTGTCGTTTCGATATATTCTATTTTTTTTATTTTTTTTATTTTTTTTCGGGTAGAGTGGTGGAGACTTTGAAAGATTATGTGATGAAGGCAGTTATCAACACTGTGGATCACTTAGGTTCCATGGCATATAAGGTCAACGTATTTTTGGATGACAAAGTCAATGAAGCTTCAGAAACTGAGCTCAGGATGTCTTGCATTCAACAGGTATGGCATTTTACTCCGTAGGAGTTGGAACATTTTTCCTCTGTTTAACTTTGACAAATTCTAAGCATTTTTGTGGCAATCACAGCGACTGAGAACGTGCGAAGATTTCATCAGTCAAGGGGGCGTCTCCAAACATTCGCTAGCCATAAGCTTTCCGATGCACCATAGGCGATATACCTTGCCAGGCAAGTATCCTTTTATAGTTCTATGAAGTTGCTTTTTTTGTTTTGGGTGACTACTATTTGAAGTTTCCTTCCTATTACACTGCATTCTTAATTTGAGAGTTACTATGTGTTCAGTTGGGGTAGCCATGGATGCTGTCGGCCTGTCTGCCTTGGCATATCGAAGCGCTGCCGTAGAGGATTTCTTTGTGGTTAAATCTGGTATTCATTCCATCCTTACATGTTGGTAATTTTCTTTGTAGTTATTACAAGAATGATAATAGAATTCGAGACTGCGGCCTCATTTCTTAGCTATCGAATTTGCTCGATTAACACCCGGAAAGGTTTAGATTAATGGGAAAAATCTGATAATTGCTTGTGTGAATATTTTTCTGAAGCAACGAGGGATACTTCTCCAATTGTCAGGTACATATTTTTTAACGCTTTTTTTCTTCTTTATATTTTGATACAATGGATATTGGGAGAGAGGGGTTCGAACACAAAAACTCGCTGCATAGTGAATGCTCTTAATCGTGTGTGCTATATATTCTGATGCAGTGAAAAGTCTTCTGCATTGCACTCTCCAGAATCTTCACCCGGAGCATTTCAGTTCCCAAGAATTGCATCCAAACATGGTTTGTGCAAAAGAAAATTTCTTCCATACAAACAAATTACAACTGAAAATAATACGTTGGCCATCTTTTCGTTGATCTTGCTATGTTTATATGCAATTTATTTACTTTAATTCTATACATAAAATCAGAGAAAAGAACAGTCTCGCCACACCGGTTTCCTTTTCCACGTTGTGGTTCTCATGTGAAGAGATCAAGCACTCTGAACTCTTCTAGCAGCAAACAGCGGGTAAGGCACTTTTGAACTGCAGAATGTCGAATACAATCCAACACATATGATGATATTAAGAATATAACCTTCAAATTATATTTGCAGTACTCGTCAGAGCCCCGGACCAGGAGATCAACTTCATTATCTCTTAATACCGAAAGAGCCAGGACAAGAGACACTGATCAGCGTTCGGGCAAAAATAAACGCTTCTATAAGGCCTTGCTTAGCTTCGGAAAGTCTAGGAAGGATGCCACATTCTACAAATATTTGGATGAGAATTGAGAGCACATAACAGAAGAGAGGTAGAAGCTTGTCCGAATTTTTGTTTAGTCTTTCCCGCTTGTATTGACCGTGCTACAAATTTGTATATCGTTATAAGTACAGTGTAAGAACTGCTCAGTTTTCGAGTTTTTTTTTTATATTTCCGCAATAGAGCAACAGAGTGAATAAAATCTTCCAATTCACAATTTACAAGCACTGGCCATTCGGCAATTGATTAGAGAAGATCTAGGGTTTTCTGGTGTCACTCTCGGCTCTTGCATGAGGCCATTAGATAGCTAACTGAGTAAGTAAACAAGGATCAACTATAAGTTATCACTGGACACGAAAGAACATTTCCCGGTTAAGTTGTTTAAAATCCAAGATCAAAACTTGGGCATACTTCGATTTGCTCCAAAACAGGCTCCTCAAAACAAGTCCTTTTCTCATCAGCAACATCATGATAAACACAAGAACTCGGACTTGATTTCTCGGAAGTGTATGCACTGTCACGCTTTTTAGTGCCTGAATTATGCTGCTTGAAACAATTACAAACACAATACATCGTATCAAAGCTACAAAAGTTCTGATGGTTGCCGAAAGAGTGAAATGCATTGTAAAAACAAGAAATCATATAAATAAAAAGATAGCAGTGCAACTTATGTTGTCTTCCTAAATTTCAAGAAATATAACCATGGCCATAAATTCTTCACCATGGAATGGGTTCAACTACATAAATCCTAACGGCACCTTGTTTACGCAAAGCAGTGCCAATAGTTCTAATTAATTCCTCCTCTATTTTGGTGGCTGATAAGAACTGCAGATAATTTAAGTTGGAACTATGGAACAACAGTCAACCTGGTCTTTTCTGATGTCGGCTGCCTCAGCTACTCGCCTGCCACTACCACCGGATTTGCCTGCACAGACTATAGTCCAATTCAAATTGAATTTCCACATAATTAATTACTGATAAGATCAGGGGGTTTTCCAGTGTCCATCTTTTCACTCGGTTCTATTTTCACAGCTGTTCTATGAGATTGTGATGGTTGACCAGCTTCAGAGGAATCTAATATCATAGCATCTAAAACTTGCGTGGGAACCGGCCTAGCAGTGCTGTTATTATCATGACCGGAAATTTTGCTCTCCTGAGCCATAGGTTCTTGGAGAATGGACAAAATCTGATGGGCTGCACAGATGAAAACAGATAATAATCAAAGGACTGTTAAGAAGTAAAGTAAAAGTGTAAAACACACACTTGTACGCATCAAAATTTCTCACGCCTACCCCAGGCACCTTTGAAGTCAATACAATCAATAAACTTGCTGCAACTGATTCCCCAGGTAACCCTACACTCACCGTCACGCAAAGGCTTGTTTGTAGGGATGGCCCTCCCTGGTTTTGTTTCCTCAACACTAGGGATACTATGATTTGAGTTTGAAGCTTTCTTCAAACTGTCTTTGTCGTCAGACTTTCCTTCACCCTCTGGCAAAAACAATGCAGGAGACATGATCATGACCTTAGCATGCATCAATGTCCACCGACCTCCACCAGATATTTTGGTAGCTCAAATATACAACCTGCTCATTAGGGGTGGGGAAGATAGGATCAATGGAGGAAAAAACTTTAAGCAGTCACTTTCAGAGATGCAAAAGTTCTATTTAAAAGAAAAGGACCTTTCACGTACTAACCTTTTCCAGCACCTTTTCCTGCCTCAGCAACAACATTATGTTTGTTTTCTCTAGTATGCAAATCTGCTACAGGTTTACGATCTCCTTCGCGTTCTCCAATTTCAACTAAATGAGCATCAAATCTTTTTGATTCACCGGATGCTACCACTTCATCTTTCTTAAGGAACCTGCAGTCTACATGATTCCTGCTTGCATCAAAAAGTATCATCTGAACAGAGAGAAAAAAAAGTTAAATCATGTGCGTCAAGTTTGCCTTAAGTAAATTTGTTTGCAATCACACACACAGGGCAACAAAGAAATTCTACTTACCTAATTGAGCACTTAAGAATTTAAGGGGCAAAATTTGAGATTGATAACTAAAAAAAGTAAGAAGAGATGGGCAAAATTTAAGGTAAATGAGACTTGCAAATTAGAATAGAAGGATAGTGTTAGTGTAGGAGAATCCGTTAGGATTCTGTTGGGCTAGGTTTTGTAAATCTCTGTGGGCTTATAATTACTTGTATCTCAAGTCAGTTAACTAGTATATAATTTAACCTGCTTTCCATAAGACCCAAAAGTCGAAAATTGTAAGAAACCGTCATGATACTTCTTGGCCTTCTGAGTGAGTTGTGTGGTGTACAGAACCTGCCATACTTCATTGTAACGAAATTAGTATGTCAAATGTGAAGAAAAAAAATCCCGATAAATGCTAGCAAACATCTGCCAGGTTCGTAATTTAAACCAAAGCCAGGGGTATTCCAGTAAATCTGGATGACGTCCATATAAGCGACTAAAACTGTATTCTCTTTCAAGTTAGGTAGTGCAGAGCTCTCTCGGAAATCTTTCAGAATCTTTCAGTCAATTGCTCAGATCTCCGATCTTTCTCGTAGATCCTTACGAAATCGAAGACCCGGAATCGGAACATGGTAATAATCTGAGTATTCTCTTATCCATATATTTATTTGATTGAAATTTTGGGTTTATGATTAAAAATTAGGGTTTTTTGGTCATGGCATCCAGTCGGCGCTTTTCAATTTCAATTCGTTTTTGACGGTGGTGCTGCTCGTGATTTGCACGTGCACGTTCGTGAAGATGCAGTTTCCGGCCGTCCTGGAGCAGAAAACAGGGTCGGTGGTCTCACTTCCCGATTGCTTCTCTAATTTTGTAGATCTGTGTGTTTTTATTCATTTTAATTTAATTTTCTGCTTTAAATTAGAGTGTGGTTAATAGAAGTTTAGCATAATCCAATCGTATGCATTGAAGCATTTTTCAGCATTTAATCAATGTTTCCTATGCACATTGTTAGTTGAGGTTAAGAAAACTTCATTTAAATGGTAATTCTGCCCGGGTGTTGCGTTTAGCATCGGTTTAGAGTAGGATTGCTTAAAAACAAAAGGGTTGTTACTTTAAGCACTTGCGGTTAGCCCAAGTACCGACCGAGGGTGGGCTAACGGGTTTAGGATGACGATAGGCCTAAAGTTTGATTCCCTTCAACGTCACGAAGACAAGGGGTGTGATTTTGAAAACTGGATGCACACGCACAAGATGGTTGGTATTTGGACTAGGATTTCTACTAGTTACATATTCTACTGCTTATCCTGCTAGAATTGTGTAGTTAGTGGTACTTGCATTGGTTCTATTTGATTCCGCCGTACTATGTGTTTTTCCTTCAATCAGTGATGTTTGTGTTTTACTGTCCTTCATGCTTCCCTGCCTTTGTATGATATGTCAAACTTCAAGATCAATTCGTGTTCTGATTTTGTTTCTCATCCTGGCAGGTTCCGGGGATTCTTCTGGAAGGCAGCTAGAATAGGTACGTTTTTTAAGGGTTTTCTTTCATTCATTTGCGATCTTGGTGCTGCTAGAATAATTTTGTTTCCCCAGTCCATGTTTCTGGTGGATGACTTTTGCGTGGGTACTTGAAACAGGTGAACGCTTGAGCCCTTGGGTTGCGTTTGGATGCTTTACTATGGGGATCTCAATTATATTTTTCTAGGCACAAGTTGCTTTTGTGCTCCAGTAAGCAGCTGGATCTCTTGGTTCATTTGTCAATTTGTTCCAACGCGTCGCTTGGTTCTTGTTCTTGACCTGATTTTGCTCGAACTGCAACGCTAATAGATTTACGTGATAGGTGTCCGGCTTGGGCATATGATTTCAACATGTAGTTGGTGATTTAGATTAGTATTCCACCGTTCTTTGTTTCTCCTACCGTTCATGATTGAATTGAAACCAGCTTCTTGTTTCTGCTTTCGCATGCGTTAATCCTTCTGAATGAATTGAGTTAGTTGTTGATTTTTCGTTATTTCTTTCTCTATCCTTCTAACGATAGACTAAACTTCAGGAAAGTGGGCAGACTCTCTCTCCAAGGTTTGCTTGATCACCTCGATCTCTTGCAATCGAAAATGATTTTCGCGCACTCTTTTTTAGTTCGACGTCTAGCATCGAATGTAAATACTCTCAAGTACTTCTATATTTTGTGAATGATCTCCATTATGAATCTTGTGTGTGATCCATTTTAATTTAATCTAAAGCACCAGCCACCAAACGAGCCTTCTGCGTTATCCTAAGCAATAGTTGGATTATTTCGTGTAGTTTTTCGTATTAACCATACGAGCCCTTTGAGTATTGAGTTTGCCTAGGAGCGACGATTAGATTATTTTGTCTATTTCGTCTTTATATATTAACCATACAAACTTTTTGAGTTCTGAGTTAACTTAGGTGTGACAATTGGATTATTTGGTATATTTTGTCTTTGTATATTATGTCAATGATTTATTTTTTAAATCTCGTGAATCATCCAATTTGATCTAATATGAGGCACCATATGAGCCCTCTAAATTAGTTTTGGCACAACGGTTGGATTATTTCACCCAGTTCTCCTTATTGTATGGAATGGATTACAATTATTTCCTTACGAATCAACTTTTGATGGGAAGTTTTATAGTCGCATCATTAGGATTTGAAGGATTCAGCTTCCTCCTCTTGGGTAAGTTTGAGCTTGCATTTGGAAAGCTATTTCATGGGGGTGGTGGAAGTAACAAAATCAGCATTTTATTATTGCAAACTGAGCAAACATTCAATATTTTTGGATAAAAAGAATTAGTCATTTTCACACACCTCAATTTATATATCATGCGCAAGTGGACCTCTACCACAGTGGTGGAGAAGAGTATTGCCCTTGCACTACGGTGTGGATTCGAACCTCGTCGGCTCCCTAACCTAAACAAAAAAAAATATTTATCTCTCGAGCACCTTTTATCATTCTAGAATTGCTAGTCATGGTTGTTTTCAGTTTCACAAACGATGATCAATATATGATTGAAATCAGTTTCTTGATATCTAAATATGTATTGGCAATAGCCATTGGTGTAGATTGTAGCTTAGTAAATTTATGTTGAACTTGAATATGGCTGGTAGGTTGCAAGGTTGAACGTGATACATGTGAAAATGATCTATAATTAGATTTTACTTGTGTAGAAAATTGGTTTTTCATTTGACGTTTGGATGATTTCTACAATCAAATTGAAATGCTAAAGTTTTATGCAGGTTTTCAACCCTAATAATCTCTATACTTGAACAAATGTTTGAATAAATCTTCACCAAAGTGGGAATTATTAGGAAATTTTGTTCAAGGGATTCTTAATTGAATTTTGTGAGTGACAGTTCATTGCATAAGACCAATCTTTCAAAAGAAAGAAATAGTGAATGGCTTGAACTGTGATATAGTGTGTAGTATTTTATAAAAGTTTTAAGTCAACTTTGTTCCCTTGTCCAAAGACATGATTTGAGTTGTAACTTGAAATTTTTGTGAAATAGCTATGCAAATAAGGATGCATGATTAAGATTGCATAACTGATATTTTATGTCTCTTGCCCAAAGGTGTTACATAAAATTGCATGTCATGGTTATTCACTCAATGACTAGTTTATCTGCATAAGGCAGAATTGAGGCTTGGTTGGAAGTAGGGGTGGGCGCGGTGCGGTTTCGAGTGAAACCACAACCGAAACCAAAATATTTTGCGGTGCGGTGCAGTGCGGTTTTGAAGCCAAAACCGAAATGAAACCAAACCGTTTGGTTCGGTTCGGTGCGGTTTCAAACGGTTTCGGTTTGGTTTTTGAGAAAAAAATGTACAATTTAAAATATACACATATTTATGCATAAGATGGTCTTATTTTTCTTGTATATTAATTAATGAATATGCAGCAAAATTGCACCAAAAACAGCAACAACAATGCAGTAAAACTGCAGCAAAAAACAGAGGCAAAACTGCAAAAAAAATGCAGCCAAACTGCATAAAAAACAGCAGTAAAACTGCAGCAAAAAACTGCACTGAAACTGCAGCAAAAAACTGCACAAAACTGCACAAAAAACAGCAGCTAAACTGCATCAAAACTGCACAAAACTGCACCAAAAAACTGCACAAAACTGCACAAAAAAACATCACACATTCACATCTACTAAAATTCAACTTGATCACCAATCACAATACTTTACTACAACCCAATTGAAAAGTTAAGTTTGCCATAATACAACTAAAGTTCAAACTTAACCTAGTTGAACTAATTAAAAGTTTAAACCAAACTTAACCTAGTTGAACTAATTAAAAGTTTAAACTTTAAAATATAACATTTATTTATTATATGGTGTGGTTTCGGTTTCGGTGCGGTTTTGAAAACCCAAAACCGCAACCAAACCGTTTTCTTTGCCGCGGTTCGGTTTCGAAACCGAAACCGTTTCAAAACCGCAAAACCAAACCGTTCGGTGCGGTTCGATTCGATTCGTGTTTCGGTTTCGGTTTTCGGTTCCAAGTGCCCACCCCTAGTTGGAAGCATTAGGCAAACTCATTGGAGTTTGATAAAGGATTGAATATGATTGTCATATTTGATGTTGTGTCATATATATATGCAGTGTTTGAAATGATGAATTACTAATCAAACCGAGGTTTAATGAGCTGGTTATTGTAAAGGGCTTATCATTGGAGCCAAACAAAGGCTTGACAATGATGTTTGGTTTGATCAATGGGAGTGTAAAGAATAGACATGTTAAATATGTTTGTTTGCTCTGTTAATCTGTCATGCATGAGTAGTTTTTTTTTGGGGATGTGATTTCAGAGTGTTAGTGCAAATTATGAAGTACTAATTTTCTGGGGTTCAACTCTTTGAATCTATTCATGGCAGATATGAGTTGTTGTATGGTTGACATGACTTGAGTGATCACATAAGGGATTGGTTTAATACGTTGGACAAGGAACATGATAAATGGAAGTTCAAAAGTGGGAGAATGTTAGGTTTTGAACTTACACGTATCATGATAAGGATACCTAAACGTGGGTTTAAATCAATGAGGAGTCATGGCCATGTCAATAACTGATCTCCCATAATTAAGGGCTTATGAGAACATCGCAGCCAAACAAAGGCTCGGCAATGGTTAGTTGGAAAAAGTCTAGTGATTGGAGATGAGGTTTAACGATTCAATCATTAAAGGTAAACTGGGTAAATATGTGGGAGCAACAAGTGGGATATTGGTTGATAATCATTATTGAGAATGTGTATAAATGTAAACTTACACTGGCATTATACGGTGGGAGTTTTAAGGTTGTGATTTTGAGGTGCATACAGTATTATTACATGTATCGTTTCTTAAAGTTCAATCCATGAATAACCACTGGTGAATGTGAATGAGATGTTAGTGGCGTAAAACTCAAGGTGATCTTAAGGTATGAATTGTATTACCCTGCAACTTCAGAACCACAACGAGTTAGCGTCCATGTGGGAGAATGTAAGAAACCTATGTGGACTTAACTAGTTGTGATAAAGGAGAAGTTATATGTGGATAATACAATTCAATTAGAGTTTAAATACGTGGAAACACTAACTCCCTATTATTGTGGAAACACATTCTGCATACTGGAATCAACCACATCTCCACGATACCACGAAACCACCACTCCATGTTATCCGCAATATGGTGTAATGGGACATTAACCAACTATCCACGATAGATGGAAGTTGACTGCCATTAACTCCATATATGGAGAAATTCCCTGCTCACTGAGAAGGTCATTCTATGAAACAAGGGTTCTATCACCATAAGAATATAAGGTCTCAAGTGTGTAGAAGAGTTTTTTCGTACTGTAGTCATGTCTTCTTCAGTAACCACAGCCTGCACCAGGTCTTTCAGTTTGGTGTTCCTACTGTCTTTGTTGCTGGACAGATGGGTTCTCAGATGGGTTCTCAGGTACGGTCGATCTCTTTCTCAATGGCAACTCTTGTAAATTTTATATGTAAGATATGTTGTTTGTGATCCTTGTTGAAGACTAACCATTTAATGTTCCAACAATTAGAACAAAATAATAATTAGTAGATTAGAATTAGCAGATACCCTGGAAATTTGATGACAATCACAACTCTAATGCAATGGAGCTCTTTTCTGAATAATGACGATAACTTCTGACAATTTCCTACAATAATCTTATCAAGAAAAAACCGACTTTTAACGTGCAAGGAAACTTCGTAGGAGGATTATTTGTGTTTTGATCCAACTAAGTTAGCATCAGATCAAGCCTATAATCCCAAATGAAAATTTTCATTAGTGGATAGACTTAGAGGTGTCACACCGTCTAATGAACTTTTCATTCGAAGTCTTTATCTGTTTAAAAGCTTTTAGATCTCTTTTTTTATTATAAGTCTTTGGTAATATTACATTTTTAGTGAAAAAAAACGCTTCAACCCCACTATAATTTAGGGAAAAAATAACCAACTGACTTGGTAATAAGGGGAGAATTTGACTAAAAATCATTTAGAATATGGCAATGAATCTACTAGGTTATTATTCCTCTCCAAATGAGCTCTTAAAATATTTGTGTAAAACTTATAGGGCACGTTTGTTTGACAGGATTAAGAGGGCTTGGACTGGACTAGACTATAGTCCAGTGTTTGGTGTGTACCGGGATTAGCTTTAATGAGCTTAGGTGGGATTCGCTGGGACTAACGGGCGTCTTAGCCGTTCTTAACGAAGCATCCCATTTTCGGGCGGATTCATAAGCCAGAGAAAGCGAGAAAGTTTCTGCGTTCTTCCCACATCGTCCTCGTCGTCGTCCGCTCCCTCGTCTTCGCGTAACAGATCTGCTCGCCCTCATCTGCCTCCAGTTGTCTGATAAGCTTTGATTGTTCGATTTTTTTCGTCGATTTGGGTGGATTTGTTTGTGATATTAACTGAGCTTTATTTGATTTTGTTGTTTTGCGTTTGATTTTGTTGTTTTGGGTTTGAGCTTTATTTGATTCTGCAGTTGAACAAATTTTAGGGTTTTGATATTTAGGTGAAATTGAGATTAGAATTTGGGGTTTTCATAAAGCTTGGAATTTGGGGTTTGAAATTGAGATTAGAACTTGGAAGTCCTACCCACTGTGTGTGTGTGTGTGTGTGTGTGTGCGTGTGTGTGTGTGTGTGTGTATTTCTGTACTCTGTGTGTGTGTGTGTGTCTCTGTGTGTGCTTTGTGTGTGTGTGTGTGAGAGAGAGTGTGTGAGTGTGTGTGTGTGAGTGAATGAGTATGTGTGTGTGAGTGTGTTTGTGTCCGTGTGTGTGTGTGTGTGTGTGTGTGTGTGTGTGTGTGTGTGTAAGTGAATGAGTATGTGTGTGTGTGAGTGTGTTTGTGTCCGTGTGTGAGAGTGTGTGAGTGTGTGTGTGTGTGAGTGAATGAGTATGTGTGTGTGTGTGAGTGTGTTTGTGTCCGTGTGTGTGTGTTTGTGAGAGTGTGTGATTGTGTCCGTGTGTGTGTGTTTGCGAGAGTGTGTTTGTGTGAGTGTGAGAGTGTGTGATTGTGTCCGTGTGTGTGTGTTTGAGAGAGTGTGTTTGTGTGTGAGTGTGTGTGTGTGTGTGTGAGTGTGTTTGTGAATGAGTGTGTGTGTGTGTGTGTGTGTGTGTGTGTGTATGTCCGTGTGTGTGTGTGTTTGTGAGAGTGTGTGTGAGTGTGTTTGTGAATGAGTGTGTGTGTGTGTGTGTGTGTGTGTGTGTGTGTGTGTGAGTGTGTTTGTGTCCGTGTGTGAGAGTGTGTGAGTGTGTGTGTGTGAGTGAATGAGTATGTGTGTGTGTGAGTGTGTTTGTGTCCGTGTGTGTGTGTTTGTGAGAGTGTGTGATTGTGTCCGTGTGTGTGTGTTTGCGAGAGTGTGTGTGAGTGTGTTTGTGTGAGTGTGAGAGTGTGTGAGTGTGTGTGTGTGTGTGTGTGTGAGTGTGTTTGTGTGAGTGTGAGAGTGTGTGAGTGTGTGTGTGTGTGTGTGTGAGTGTGTGAGTGTGTGTATGTGTGTGAGTGTGTATGTTAGTATGTGTGTGTGAGTGTGAATGTGAGTATGTGTGTGAGTGTATGTACGTGTGTGAGTGTGTATGTCCGTGTGTGTGTGTTAGTGTGAGTGTGTATGTTAGTATGTGTGTGTGAGTGTGAATGTGAGTATGTGTGTGAGTGTATGTCCGTATGTGAGTGTGTATGTCCGTGTGTGTGTGTTAGTGTGAGTGTGAGTATGTGTGTGAGTGTGTATGTTAGTATGTGTGTGTGAGTGTGAATGTGAGTATGTGTGTGAGTGTGATATTGGAGGTGAAAATTTTGTTTCTTCAATGAACCAACAAAGCCAACAAAGCACCCCATCTGAAAATAGCCAAAGAAAGAGGAAAAGAGCTGTGGGAAGTTCAAGTGATGGAACCGAGGCAATTATCAGTGGACTGAAAGATTTTTATGTTGAAAGTGGGAAGAGGATGCAAATGGTAACTGAAGCTTTAGTTCAAGGTACTGTAGATCATAGTGACATAGCTAACGAACTTGAAACAATGGGTCTCTCTCCTATGGATCAAATTGATGCATTGTCTCTTATTTTGGATAAACCAAAAAATGTGGGAGTGTTTAGGGCAATCAAACCGGAACTCAAGAAAGTGTTCGTCCAAAGGCTTTTAAGCGACAATGCAAGCGGATGAGTATTTTGGCTAATGTTAACATGGATGTATTTTATTAATGTTAACATGGCTAATGTTAACATGGATGTATTTTATTAATCGTACAATCTTATGTTATGGCTTATAACTTAGCTTTGCACTAGTATTTTGTCTAATGTTAACTAGCCATTTTGTAAATTATGGAGATCTATTTTGGCTAATGTTAACTAATGTTAACTAGGATTTTCTAAATTATGGAGATCTTCTTATGTACTTGTATTTGTTGAAGTTGCATGTATTGGGCACTATTATTTTTCTTCTTTTGGGTGATAGAGTTTAAACCAAGCTACATTTGCAAATTAAACTCAACTATTTATAAATAGTATGTCCCAACTATAGTATGTCCCAATTCTATTAGCAGGTAATAGAAACAAAACAATTGTCATTTTTTTTTAAGATTCATAATATACATGGCAAAAATATGCTCCAATTAACCCATATCATGAGATTTGTAGCATTACTCTATTACACAATGGCAAAAATTTGTAGTCCTAGTCTAAGCAAACACAAATCTGGTGAACAGTACTGTTTTTATTATCCTGCTTCTTAGTCCGACACTGCACCAAACGCTTCACTAAGTTAGTCCAGCTTAGTCCAGTCTAAACCAGTCCAGCTTAGTTCAGTCTAAGCCAGTCCAGCTTAGTCCCGGCAGCTAGTCCAGTCCGAGACAGTCCGGTGCAACAAACGCACCCAAACTGTTGTTGGGACTCTAAGCCAGTCCAGTCTAAGCAGTCCAGTTTTTTTTTTTTTTTTTTTTTTTTTTTTTTTTTTTTTTTTTTAGAAAACTGTTGTTGGGACTCTAAAATTTTCATTGGTCACTCCAAACGTTCTATGTTTAAAAAGAAAATACATTTGTGAGGAGTGCACAATAAAAATTTTGAAATATCAATAATAGTTCCCTTTTTTTAAGACAAATGATAAACATGCACTCTTTTTAGCATATCAGACAGCTTGTCCGACCGTTATTTTCATTTCATCTATTTAATTTAATGGCTAGAAACAAAGAGAAGTGTGTGAAAATCATCTCTCTTTGTTAATATATGTTTTTGTGTGTGAAGCTTTTACGGTTGAACCTTGTCAAACCAGTTTTTGACATGAACAAGTGCTATCAAGAATCGAATGTAAACTTTTGGTAAAATCTCATCCCACCATATTGCCACTTACTTGAGGTCCAAGTTTAGATAAGATACGCGGCTTTGTGCACCGTGATTTCCACAAGCCACAAAAGGATCTTATATTCTGCTAATTAGGGGTTTAATTTTCTGATATCATTCTTCTCACCAAGGAGGAAAATATATAATGTACAAGAGTGATTTACAAGGAAAGAAACATCAAATAACCTAATTACAATATGATTACAAGGACTCGAATAGGTAACTAAACTAATTACAAAAGGTCAACTCTCCAACACTCCCCATCAAGTTGGTGCATAAATGTCGTTCATGCCCAACTTGACAAGAGAGTTGTAGAACGCTTGACTTGCAATAGCTTTAGTTAATATATCTGCCAATTGATCCTCTGACTTTACGAACGGGAATTGAATAATATTCCCATCCAACTTCTCCTTAATGAAGTGTCTGTCAACTTCCATGTGTTTTGTGCGATCATGTTGAATTGGGTTATGTGAGATATCGATAGCTGCTTTATTATCACAAAATAAATTCGACGCTGAATTCGAAGGATACTCGAGCTCACCAAGTAACCTTCGAAGCCATAATAGTTCACATACTCCTTTTGCCATACCCCTATATTCCGCTTCTGCACTTGATAAAGCAACCACTTTCTGTTTCTTACTCCTCCAAGTCACTAAGTTTCCTCCCACAAATGTAAAGTAACCAAATATGGACCGACGATCAGTAACGTTGCCTGCCCAATTTGCATCGGTGTAACCCTCTATTCGGTAATGATCATTCTTGGAAAACATGATGCCTCTACCCGGTGAGGACTTCAGGTATCGTAGGATGCGTTCAACCGCACTCATATGTGCGTCACTCATAGAATGCATAAATTGACTAACAACACTTACTGCGTATGGTGTGAGATAAATAAATTAACCTCCCAACTAACCTTTGATAACGATCTCTGTTAGTGGGAACTTGATCAGGGTGCACGGCAAGATGGTGATTTTGGACTATGAGAGTGTCAACTAGTTTACAATCAAGCATTCCGATTTCAGCTAATAAGTCTAGAACATATTTTCTTTGAGACAGAAATATACCCTGTTTAGATCGAGCTACTTTTATCCCCAAGAAATATTTCAAACCACCAAGGTCTTTCATCTCGAACTCGGTTGCTAGGTAATCTTTGAGCCTTGAGATTTCCTCTTTGTCATCACCCGTAACAATCATATCGTCCACATAAATGATAAGTGTCGTCAATTTTCCCATTCGACGTTTCAAGAAAAGTGTATGATCGAAATTGCTCTGCCTGAACCCATATTTCCTCATAGCCATCCGGAACCTACCAAACCATGCTCGAGGTGATTGTTTCAACCCATACAACGCTTTATTCAACTTGCACACTACTCTGGGTTGTAAAACCGATGCATAACCAGGTGGAATATCATATACACTTCTTCTTTAAGATTACCATGTAAGAAAGCATTTTTCACATCAAATTGCTGTAATGGCCAATCTAAGTTGACCGCCAATGAAAGCAATACTCTTACCATATTAATCTTTGCTACCGGGGCAAATGTCTCTGTATAATCAACACCATAGTCTGAGTGTATCCCTTGGCCACCAATCGTGCTCTGTATCGTTCAACGGACCCATTAGCTTTGTACTTGATGGTGTACACCCATCGACACCCAACTCTTTTCTTTCCTTGGGGAAGTTGAACTAAATCCCACGTTTGATTTTTCTAGAGTGCAACCATTTCTTCCTCCATTCTCTTGGTCCATCGATCATCAGATAGTGCCTCCTTCAATGAACTTGGTGTGCTATCATTGGATATTTGTTGTACAAAAGCTTTGCCAGGTTCTGATAACTTCTGTGATGACACATAGTTGTCAATGGGATATTTAAAGCCTTTCGTTGTGTTTGGTGAATATCGATTGGGTGGCTTTCCCTGGTTGTGCCTGAAAGGTAATTGATAATTCGGAACAATGGATACATCAACAAGGATAATGAAGCTTACCTCAGGAATATTCTCAGGAGTATGGTCATCTAGTGGTACTATATTTGGAGACGATGGGGAGTAGTATCAGTATAAGTCTCAAAATTGACAAGTGGCAGCACTTTTGTGGGCACCAGTACAATTGTTGTTGGCTGGGCTGGCAGCGCAGCCTCTATAGGCTCGCTAGTGGCAGCAGAAGATCAACAGTATCATTCATGGTCCAATCTTTCTCATTATGTCGTGTCTCCCCCTTAAGAGGAGGATTGGAAGAATTTGAAGGGTAATACATCTTAGACACGAAAAAAGTACATCCATAGTAATATACATTCGATGGGAATAAGGGTGGTAGCAACGGTACCCTTTCTGATGAAGTTCGTACCCCATAAAAATACAACGAAGAGCACACGGTTCAAGTTTCGTCCGTTGATTTTTATGAAGATGAACAAATGCAACACATCCAAAAACCCGAGGTGGAAGTACCAAAATAGACGGTAGATGCACGATGGTAGCAATGACTTGTTAGGGGGTAAGAAAATCCAGGACTTTGGATGGCAGACGATTGATAAGATAAATGGCGGTCTGAAGAGCAACATCCCAAGAGGAGCGGGGAACAGACGCCCCAATCAAGAGTGAGCGAGCCGTTTCTAAGAGATGACGATTTTTGCACTTAGCCACCCCGTTCTGTTGAGGAGTCTGAGGATAGATAGTTTCATGAAGAATTCCGTGATTAGTTAAATAATGGGAAAAATCATTATTAACATATTCACCACCATTATCAGAACGCCAAATCTGTAATTTAGTAGAAAACTATGTCTGAACCATGGTGTGGAAGGTCTTAAAAGTCGAAAAAACATCACTTTTATGCTTAAGAAGATATAACCATGTCATCCATGTGCAATCATCTATGAACGTTACAAACCATCGAATACCAGATGAAGTAGTATTTGGAGATGGTCCCCAAACATCCGAATGAACAAGACCAAAAGGAATAACACTTTTATTAGAATTCAGCGGATAAGAAATACGGTGACTCTTGGTGAGTATGCAAGTGTCACATTTAAAGTCTGAAACTGAACAACCAACAAATAAATCTGGAAACATATGCTGCAAATAGCTGAAAGATGGATGATCCAAACGATGATGCCATAACCATATCTGACGCCGCTTGTGATCAACGGCTACTTGGGCGAGATTGACCCGTCCTGTACTGACATCATCCATAAAATAGAGATCCCCCCTCTTAGTACCACGACCAATTATCTCATTCGTGAGAATATCCTGTATAAGACAAAACTTTGGATACATTAGTAAACAACAGTTCAATTGTTCAGTAGCTTGGCCATGAGATATTAATTTATGCTTTAGTGAAGGTACAAGTAATGTATGAGGCAAAGAGAGAGTGGGGGTGAGGCGCACGGTGCCAGCGCCAGTTACCGGTGAGGTGACTCCATTAGCATTAGTAATATTACGTTGAAGTGGAACAGTATCACAAACTAAATTAGTGGGATCATAAGTCATATGGTCTGTGGCATCGGAGTCAATGATCCATCTGGATGGAGTAGCATCACTATTCATATTAAAAACATAACCACAGTTACCTGAGAACTCCGAAGACATGTCGGAAGAACTCGAAACAAGAGGATGATCATCTTGAGATATCAAAGATAATTGGGACATGGAGGTGGCGAGATTGGTTTGCCTAAGCTTGGCTTGCTCGTATCATTCCCGTTTTTTTTTAAGCTTCAACGGTTCCCACCAGTCAGGATAGCCATGCAATTGGAAGCAATTATCACAGCCATGCTTTTCACTACTATAGTAAGTACAACCACTAGCCAGGACGGGTGGTTTAGAACGAGGAGGACGGGGACCCGTGGTGGGCCATGAGGCCGTTCTAGCAGCAAAGAGCGAGCCTTGTGCTAGGCTTGGGGCAGTAGCCTGGGGTTGCAGTCCTAGGCTCAGTGTAGGTGACTTCTCAGGGACGTGAGGACGAGGTGGAGCTACGGCTCGTGTGGCAGGCCGAGCCACCATGGTTGCTCCACTTGGCAGCTGTCTTCCGGTATTCATCATAGCTTGTCACATTCCCTTCCGGCGAACATAGGCAAATGTTTGTTCGATCGAAGGAAGGGGCTCAGTTCGTAGAATATCACTACGAATTTTATCAAACATCTTATCCAATCCTGCAAGCAAAGTGTACACATGATCTGTTTGAACAATTTTATTAAAAATTTCAATATCAGTATCGCATTTCATCGGATTGGGTCGACAATAATCAATCTCCTGCCACAAAAATTGAAGATCACTATAGTATGTCTTCACCGGTCGTCCATCTTGCCTCATGTGAGAGGCCTTGCAGGTAAGATCATAGACTTGAGATATATCGGAGTCGTCATAATACGTGCGAGCAACCATGTCCCACACTTCCTCTATCGTCGGTAGTCGAAGAAAGTACCCAATCAAATTAGATTCCATAGAGTTGATGAGCCAACCCTTCATAATAGCATTCTCTGAACGCCATTTGGTGAAGGCCTCGATAGGTGGTTGGGGATTACTCCCAAACAATAACCCAACTTGTCTTTTCCAGCAACAAACATCTCAACAATCTGAGACCAAACTCCATAATTGGCACCATTGAGTTTGATGCCAATCGAAGAAGTAGACGAATCATGATGGACAATCTGTGTAACAACTTGCAGTATAGGTAGGGTAGGATTCATGGTTGGGTTGGTTAGGGTAGTAGTGTTTAGGGTTGTAGTGTTTAGTGTAGGAGTATAATCGGTTAGGATGAGGTTGTTTCCATAGTGGAGTGGTGTTAGGATCTTCATGGGAGGGCCGAGTTTGGTTGAGGAAACGGGCAGAGCAGAAATCCTAGAATCTCTGCTCTGATACCAAGCTAATTAGGGCTTATTTTGGGGTTTAATTTTCTGATATCATTCTTCTCACCAATGAGGAAAATAGATAATGTACAAGAGTGATTTACAAGGAAAGAAACATCTAATAACCTAATTACAATCTGATTACAAGGACTCAAATAGGTAACTAAACTAATTACAATAGGTCAACACTCCAACATATTCTTATACGCACAGGCCAACAAACACAACTTGCTAGGCCATCTCCAATCGAGGGTTGGCCAGAGGGCTCGTTTTAGCCCTCTGGTCCACCAAGATATTAATATTTTAACGAATAGTACAGGGCTATATTTGCCTCCATCTCCAACCGAGGGTCAAAGGGCCATATGGCTTGTTTTAGCCCTGTCACAAAAAACTGTCTCCAACCGAGAGCCAAAGAGCCATAGGGCCAAACATAATTTTTTATTCAAATTTAAAAACTACAACAACTTAAATTTAAAAACAACAACTTAAATTTAAAAACTACAACTTATATTTAAAAACTACAACTTAAATTTAAAAAAGAAAAAATAAATTTAAAAACAACATTAACTTAAATTTAAAAACTACAACAACTTAAATTTAATATCCATAATCAACATCATCTTAATCATCCGCCATAATAGGAGTATAGTCAGAGGTAAACAACTGTCGCTGGGTCATAATTTCTTCTTTTTTTTTCCTATCAAAATAGGCCTTATTCATTGGAGTGTAATTCGAAGTGCTGCTTTCCATATTCTTATCATCCATCTCTTCTTGTATTTGTTTGGCCCGTTCTTCATGCCTACGGTTCATTTCTTCCGCCTCAAGGGCAGTTTGCTCAGCCATTAATCGCAATGAGGCCGCCACTTCCCTGTTGAGCGGCGTAATCATCATTTGCCTTGCCCTTCTCCTTCAACCTTTGCGCCTTTTTTGGTCCCATAGCCCTAGGTATGGAACCTTCACCCGAAGACGGACTTTCTACCCTTATTTGTTGAATGGTAGAAGATCCATCTTCATCCATATATGCAGCTGAGGATGCAGTTCCAAACACCGGCATAGGAGCTCTATGTTGAGGTGGATCTTCAAATAACAACCACATTTTACAAATTTCTCAACAACTGTGAAACTGAAAGGGTTTTGAGCTGCCTTCCATATACAATTCCTCCGCTTGGCGTACCTAGAAAATATAATTACAAAAATTAAAGGAAATTAATTTATGAAATTAAATGTAATATAATTAAATATTTAAAATAAATTGTGAAAACACTTACTTTGTCATAGTAATTAGTGCCGCTTTCATGTCTACTTGCGGCTGCTAACAGTGCTTGATGCCATTTGTTCAAACTTGGCTGAAGAACAACTCTCGTGGTTTCAGATATTCAGTGGAGTGGTGCCTTCATAGAACTCTAAATATTTTTTGGACACACGAGTCCAAACACCGTCATTTGTTTGAGAATTCCCCCTCACACTATCTTCTGACTCCCATCTATAAGCCTTGCAAAGAGCTTCATCTTCTTTTTGGGTCCAAGCCCTACCTTTCATTGCAGACAAGGCCATTTGAAAATTATTGAAAAAATTGAAGGAAAGATTTTTGAAAGAGGTAAGAAAATATGAGAATTGAAATGGTGAAAAATTTGTGAGGAATGGTGAATGAATGGTTTAGGTATTTATATGAAAAAAAAAATTGGCCCAAAAAACCAAAAAAACAATTTTTTTTTTTTTTTTTAATCCAACAGTAACTGACATCAGCTAGCCGTTGGATTCAAAAATTTGTTTAAGCATTCCTGTCGGATATAACCGACTGGATTAATAACAATGTTGTCGGTTATATCCGACAGGAATGCTCACATTTCTAGTCAGCCTAGGGCTGGCTGGATTGGGCCAGCCCTTTGGCCTTTTGGCCCTTTCAGATTTTGTGGGGCCCACGAGTCCTCTGGCCTAACCCTCGATTTGGGACGGTTTTCAAGCTATTTTCGGCCCTTTAGACCCTTCGATTGGATATGGCCTTAGGAGACAAGGGAACAAGTGGATCGATACAAGCCAACCAAAATCGCTAATTTCGATTACACAAAGGCCCCCAAGGTTATCATCACATCGTCATATAATACTATTATTCAATTGTTCTTGGTACGTAAATTATTTATTAATAAAGTTTTATCATGGTTTGTCACTTAGTGCTACGGTTTAGTAGTATTTTATTTTTAGTTATAAATGAGGTTTTAGGTTTGATTCTCGCCAACGGCGAATTTGAACCATATTATTGCTAACTCATTGTTAACCCACTTCCCCATCATCTTAGGGTAGATAGTATCGTTTGTTCAACAAAAAAAAAAGAAAAAAAAAGGACCTTCCAATCAAAATGATCATTGGAATTAGGTCCCGCGAATCAATTTGGTCATTTCGTAGCATTTTCGTCAATTTTTTTGTTAGTGTGCTGACATGATACACTAATGAATCTCACCTATCCAATTACACGGTGCCATGTAGATTAATCACAAAAAAACTATTATTTTTAAAAAGATTTGAATACTGAAATTGATAAAACTAATAATAATAAAAAAAAAATCTTTTTAAAACAATATTTAAAACTCGTGTCTCACATCAACACACTGACATAAAATTTGACGGAAGGACATAATGACTAAATTGATTTTTTTTTTTTGAAAAAAAAATATTATCTACACTAAAGAAGATGGGGATGAGCTTAGCCTCACTATGGGCTAGCAATAATTTAGTTCAAATTCTCATTTGACGAGAATTGAACCTAAGACATCTCACTTACAAATAAAGAGGAATACCACTAAACCGTTGTACTAAGTGGCAATGACTAAATTGATTTAAGAAACCATTTTAATTGTTAAGTCTAATTTTAAAAGTCAACCGAGATAAAACCCTTTTATTAATCAATAAATAACACACAAATCACTAACACCTCCCAATTGTATAACAAAAACTACCGTCTGAGTATTTGCCGCAGTTTCTGAATCTCTTGTCCAATTGGAAGAAAAAAAATAAACGTATGGTATTGCGTCACCAGATTAGTGACATTTTAGTAATCAATATATTAGTGGATGCACTGCATCGTCATTATCACTAATGGATCCAATTATATACAAAAAACCAATATTCTAATAGATGATGTCCAAATAAACTACTGTATTACTAATTTTGACATCCATATTTTATAATTTCAACATCAACTTCCAGATAATCAAACTAAAATATTAATTAAGCTTAGTCCATAACATTAAGAAAGCTAATTAACATTTTGGAAAGCTAACAACTCCTTTGTTTAAGAAACTACCAGACTCCCTAATCTAGTAGCTTTTTTCTTTTCCTGAAAAGTTTGTCACTTTGTTGCAAGAAACAATAATAGTTGGGATCATCATATCATTAGCAAAACCTTTTAAGTAATTGTCTCATAGGCTGTGGCCACTTACTTGTACAGTTCCTTTTTCTTTTGAGTACTGTTAGACCCACTACAATGTCTTATTTTCCCATCTATAATATAATTTTGATCTACAAAAAAGTTAAAAAAATTGAAATGCTATTTTGTCACCCTCTATTACTAATAAAATACCCTCTAATCTATATCTAAGTTCTTTATTAATTTTTCAGAAAAATAAATATTAGAGTGCTAATAAGCCCAACTAAGCCTCCGATCACCGCCAAGGCCTCCTTTCCCAAATTTTATTCCGGTTAGAGTTCTAGAATCTAGTTACTTCCCAGATCTCCAACGGATTACAACTCTCCTTCCTTCTCTCCACATCCCCAACGCAACCCCCATCCATCCCTCTCCAAATCCGACGACCAAGCCTCATGTCGCTTTATCAAAGTTTCATCCTCATCTTTTGGTCTCCCATTTTATTTTTAATTTTTTTAAAAGTAATTATGTTATTAGTAAAATGTTTTGAACAACTATTATATATGATTAAAATCGAGGAATGAAAAATGGAGAAAAGATTTATTTGAAGGAATTGAGATAGTTGCAGATAGAGGGTTAAGAGAGAAGAGAAATATTCTTTCTTTCTTTTTTCTTTGGCTCTTAGAGCAGTTCCACCGGAGGTGGAACAGCCCAGTACCCAGCCAAAAAATCAGCCCGGGACCCAGTGCTTCACCTCCAGCCCGCTCAATTAACTGGCACCCAGTCCAAGCTGATCTTTAGCCCAGCCCAAAACTGACTGAGGCGTAGCCCGGTCCATCTGACGCCATGCTGACGCCAGCGTGGCGTCTGAGGCTGAGGAGCGGAGTTGGTCGAGCTGGTCGAGGCGCGATCCGGTTACCACATCTGTCATTTACCCGCGATTAGAGGTTATGAACTGCAGGTTTTCGATCATGACCAGTTCGCCGAGAGCGAGACTGTATCATTCCGCAGCGGTCATGGTACTTGACGGCTGGATTTTGGTCGGCGGAAGCAATCCGCACATTTACTTCAACTTCACCGACGTCGAGTACTCGACTGATCTGAGCCTGAAGGCGTTTTCACCGCCGTATTTGTCGGAGGAGTACGACCCGGTTCGACCGAGGATAGCTGCGATAGACGAGGCTTTCAGGTACCGGCAATTGATTTCTGTCGAGATATTAGAGCTGGAGTTTCTGTCGGTGAGGGTTTCTTACCTTGACCCAATCCAGATGCAGCAATCGGACAAGGGAGAAAGAGACCGAGAGAGTGAGCCGAGCAAGAGAGAGAAAGAAACCGAGTTAGAAAATAAAAGTCAAATTATTATTTTATAATAAAAATTAATAATATTTTAATAAAATTGACTAGGCTATTTAGTTTTAGGGGTGGAGATGCTTTGGCCTATTACTGTTCATTGGGGTTTATTACTGTTCACTTGAGTAGATAAATGGGTTAGGTGCTGGCACCCAGTCCTTAGGAGTGGAATTGCTCTTAGATGTCATTTTACAGGAAATAGGTGTGAAAATAAGACAGAGTGGTAAGTTTATCAACACTCTTTCTTTTTTTAGGAAAAATTGTTAATATGATAGTACATTGACACTTACTCATTCAAATTATAGCATGTTAAGCTTAAACTTTACTTATGTAAACACGGAAAATTCTTGAAACGAACGAGACAAGAACAATGTGTACAAAATAATATTTTGTATTAATTTTGGGGTTACAATCTCTTTTACAATTTGATCCTCTGATTCTATCTTCGTAAGTTATAGATTTGTGGATAGGTTGTTGATCCAAAGAGCCGTCGGGGCTTGAGCTTAGGATGAACGAGGATTTGGATTTGTTTATGTTGTTGATCCAAAGGGCCGTCGGGGCTTGATCTTAGGATGAACGAGTGATGAACGATGAACACTTTCTTCAAGGGCCGTCGAGGCTTGATCTTGAATTGGTGGAAGTTCTTCAAGGGCCGTTGGGGCTTGATCTTGAAGGTGGATTTGACGAAGAACGAAGAGAGTTTTCTTGATCCTTCGGAATTCTTGAGAATTTGGGAGGTTGGTGCTTGAAAGCTTTTAGTGTTTCAAAGCTTTCAAGGATTTGGGGGACTTCTCTTCCAATTTGGGAGTAGAGAAAATGTGTATGTGAATTGGTTCCTTGAAATGGGTGCCTTGGCTCCCTATTTATAGAATTCTTTCAAAGGCTAATATTCAGATGAAAATAAATCGTTTCTGCCAGGGGTTGACACGTGTCTTATTTGATGACTTTTCTGATTTCTTTCGATCTTTTTTTGAGTCACGCACTACGTGTAGATTTTATGTGATGCGTGGGCGTTAAAATTTTAATTTATTGGTTAACATTTATTTTGCCGAAATTTCGATGTCTACAACTTAAACTCACGTTTCTTACAAAGTAAATTCATAACACGGTTTATAATCATTGCGACTCACAAGAAAATGAAATAAGGACTAAAAATACAGCTTAAAACATCAAAAATTTGTTTTTGCCCTTCATATGATTTGAGAGTTGGTGCATATATGAAGAACAAAAGAAGACACTAAACATGTATCTAGTGGTAAAAACTAGAAAGACAATATTTAGTCATCCGCGTGTATAAATCGATAGTCAAAATCAAGGTTTTAAAAGACACTATGTGCTAGTCGGATAATGAGCTGGGGCCTAGCACCTAGGCGGACTAGGCAAATTTAAGTGAATGTATTATATATTGTATAAATAAGTTCCTTCTTATAGTTAAAAATATACATAATTGCATAGAGATACATGAATTGCAAAAATAAAATGACATATAAGATTATGAAGTATTAGAACACATTGGAATCATGAGGAACAAACATATAATGAGCTAGTGTTCATCCAAGTATTCAACAAGTTTCTTACATTTTATTAAAAAATATAAAATGTAAAACAAAAGTTACCTATTTTCTGTCAAAATGAGAGTTGCTACCTAGGTGGATGCCTAGGAGGGCTAGACGAATACCTAAGCAGGTTTAGGCGCCCTTTATTAATTTTCAAACACTTAGGAATTAATCGGGGACGGTGACTAGTAGCCTAGGCGGAGATTTTCAAAACAATAGTTAAAATAACAAGTTATAAACTGTCCTTTTTTTTAAAATTTTTTTTTTTATCAAGAAGAACTTCCATTACATTAAAAACTGGTACGAGCCTAAAAAAGAGTCAGGTAAATAACAATAGATAAAGTAAAAGACTCAAGCAAAATGAGAGACGCAATCCAAGATACAACGGGAGGTCCACATAAGATTAGGCCCGAAGATTGAAAAAACAAACAATAGAAAACCCTAATCTGAAGTAGCATAAACCAAATCCCCGCCGCGGCCACGTGAATTACTAAACAGTTTCGAAATAAAATGAGTTTTTCTATTTTAGTTGTATAAGCGACTATCAACTATGCATCAATGGCTACATAAAAAATAAAAATAAAAATAAAAGGGTTTTTATCACAAATGGTCCCTGAAATTGACCCATCCCCTCAAGATGGTCCCTGAATTTGAAAATCAATCAATGTAATCCCTGAAAATTAGTGTCACAAATCAATGTGGTCCTTCCGTTACAATTCCGTCAAAATTTATGTTATATGCTGACATAGCACATAACTAGTCCCACAAGTCTAATTAAATATTACTATATGAATTAAAATGTTTAAATAATTTTTTTTTTAAGTTTTATATGATTAAAAATGATAAAAGAAACGAAATGGGGTGGGGTGGTCTGTCGAGGTTGCTCCCGTGGGAGCCTGGGATGGAAAGAAGAAGATGAACAGTACATCTTCTTATTTTTTTTTCCTTTTTTATTTTTTAAGTTTCTAACTATATAAAACTAAAAATTGTTTTTTATTCTTTAATTTTTTTTTAATCCAACGAAATGGGCAAAGGAACAGGAAGTTTCTGAAAAGGAGGAACAAGACCAACAACACTCTCTGTGTGCGGTGCGGCCGCCGCAGCTTCCACCTCCAGAAGAGCCGTTGCTCCACCTGCGCCTACCCTGCTACCCATCTCAGAACATATGACCGGAGTGAGAAGGCGCTGTGCCGAAGGACTACCAGGATGAGGTACCTGGGGTGGTTGCTCTGGTGGGCGGCGAAGAAGAAGATGAACTGTTCATCTTTTTTTCTTTTTTTTTTCATTTTTAATTATATAAAACTTAAAAAAAAATTATTTAAACATTTTAATTCATACAGTAATATTTAATTAGACTTGTGGGACCAGTTATGTGCCACGTCAGCACATAACAGAAATTTTGACGGAATTATAACGGAAGGACTACATTGATTTGTGACACTAATTTTCAGGGATTACATTGATTGAATTTCAAATTCAGGGACCATCTTGATAGGATGGGTCAATTTCAGGGACCATTTGTAATAAAAACCCAAAATAAAACTATGCATCAATGGCACAGTCACCCATTGCATAGGCATACGCGGCTTTCCGTCCCTTTTATAATGCCGACCAATTTGGTAGTTAATTGCACAACAGAAGATCTTTTCCCGATACTCACTTTATCCATGGTCCCAACTGCAAGTTGTAATAAAATACTAATAAAAGAAAACAATTCAAGGATTCCATGGAATCAAACTGAGACGCTGCAAATTGATACCGTTCCTCGTAGACTCCTCTCTTTCTACCACAACCCATCTCTTTCTTTCCAGAAAGATACAACTTTCCCGGAAAAATCAAGACGAAACAAAACCAACGCTTTCCCGGAAAATGTCCGATCCTGAAGACGAAATCCAAACGCCACCCACTCCGCAGAACCTAAAGAACGAAAGAGAAGATGCGCTCATGGACTATGATTTCGACCTCGACGTTTTGTGGCCGTTGGATCCGATTCACTTTCTCTCCTACCCCACGTCGCCGCTTTTGTTGCCGCCCAATGACCAGTCTTGTACCCCTTTGTGGGATTTTTCCGACGGCGATGTCGAAAGTGACTATAAGCTCGCCGGGCATGTTGGTCAAGCTCTTTCTGACCGTTCTGAGTTTGTTTCCTGTGAGTTTTTCTTTGGATAGTTTTTTATGTTCTTTTTTATATTGCTTTTCCGGGTTAATCCGTTTTTACTCTATTTTTTTTTATTGAATTTGTTTTTTCGGAATCAGAAATTAATTAGAAGTTTGTCTAATGACTTGTGTTTGACTTAGCTGAACAAATGCTTTTCTGGGGTTCTGTATTAAATTTGATTCTAATTAGGGACTAATTACATTGATTTGGTAATTTTACTAATCATAGTATTCTGTTGGAATTAAGCAACAATCACTTTTGGTCAAAAAGTGTTTTCTTTGCTCATTTCTCGAAGGAGGATTCTCTCCCTCTTAATCTCTCATATTCCCTCACCTTCTACTTGAACAGTTATAGTTAAATCACGTCGAAATCTTATATTGATCTTTTATAGAGATGATAAAACAAAAAATAATGTGCGAGAGGAGAAAATAAAAGGGGATGAGAATAGAAAAAGAGAGAATCTTACTCCTTTCTCAGCAACCAAACAGCTGTTATACTCAAAAAGTTGCATTTTTGTCATTCCTGGTCAACAAGGAAGGGCTAAAAGCCTAAAAGTACTATCTGATAATTGAAGTGCTTGGTTATGATTGTCATATAAACTTAAAAACGCTTCTGGGTTAGAAGCGTCTTCGGGAAAAGTCTAGGTGCATCTTTAGGTAGCAAGCACTTGGAAATTTTAATTAAAATTTTGACATGTTTATAATAGAAGTTCTTTCGAACAGAAGTGCTTCCTACAACAGAAGCAGTCCCAACCAAGCCCTTAAGTTTGTAGAGTTCCATCTAATAGAAAGAGGTGGGAGATTCCAAGATTGTATAGGATTTTTTTTCTTCTTTTTGGCCTGAGAATTCGTATAGGAATTTAAAGCAGTTTTAATTGGCTTGCTTTGTGCCCTCCAGTTACAAATCGATTACGATATTGTTCGTTTAGCATTTTGCAGTCTCGAGTCGCAGCCAGAGGTTCACTCATTTATGTTTTCTCTTTACAATATCACAAAATACAGGTAATTCTAATTCCGTAACGGAAGGGTCAACAGAGACTAGGAATAACAGAATGCTTCCATCACCATTTTCAGGACTGGAACCTCTTGAAAGTTCAGATTGTTATAGTTTATTTAACAAGAAGATCACTCAAGCACTTAGGTACCTCAAGGAATTGACTGACCAACCTGTTCTAGCCCAGTTTTGGGCACCAGTGAAGGACGGGAATCGGTATGTACTCACAACTTTAGGGCAGCCCTTTGTCCTTGATCCACAGTGTATCAGACTTCATCAGTATAGGATGGCCTCTCTGATGTATATGTTTTCTGTGGATGGGGAGAGTCATGGAATTCTTGGGCTTCCTGGCCGCGTTTTCCAGCATAAATTGCCGGAATGGACTCCAAATGTTCAGTACTACTCCATTAAAGAGTATGCACGGCTTGGTCATGCTCAGCAATACAATGTTCAGGGAACCTTAGCTTTGCCCGTGTTTGAGCCCTCTGAAAGGTCTTGTGTTGGTGTACTTGAGCTCATAATGACTTCTATGATCAATTATGGCCCCGAGGTTTATAAGGTTTGCAAAGCACTTGAGGTGGGGGTTCCTTTTTTCTTTTCTATGCATATATATTGCATTTTGTGTAATGTGTGCAGAAATCACTCCCCATGAAAATTACCAATACGGTTTCTTAAATAAATATTAAACATGAACAGATTTGTCACTGATGTAATTTCATTCTCCTGCAGGCAGTAGGCTTGAAAAGTTCAGAGATACTGGATCATCCAAGCAGGCAGGTGAGCTGCAATAATGATGTGTGCCTAAGTATGGTGTTCTTTATGCAAACAAGAAAATAGATATGAAACTTTTCTTTCATTTCTTCCTCCTTCGTTCTCACAGATGTATGCTTGCCACTTCTTGTAACCAGATTCAAATATGCAATGAAGGTCGCCAAACTGCATTGGCTGAAATCTTGAAGATACTGATAGTGGTAAGTGAAACTCACAAATTACCACTTGCTCAGACGTGGGTTCCCTGTATGCATCGAAATGTTTTGGCTTATGGCGGTGGCTTGAAGAAGAGTTGTACTAGCTTTGATGGCAGTTGCATGGAACAGGTCTGCATGTCCACAACTGATGTTGCATTCTACATTGTAGATGCTCATATGTGGCATTTTCGAGATGCCTGCGTTGAACATCACTTACAAAAGGGCCAAGGGGTTGCTGGGAGGGCATTTTTGTCCCATAACGCATGCTTCTGCGACAACATTACCCAATTCTGCAAAACTGAATACCCTTTAGCACACTACGCACGCATGTTTGGGCTAGCCGGCTCTTTTGCTATCTGCTTACAGAGCACTCATACTGGAAATGATGATTACATTCTAGAATTTTTTCTGCCCCCTAGCATCACAGACAGTCATGAACAACAAACTTTGTTGGGCTCTATATTGGCGATAATGAAGAACCATTTCCGGAGTCTTAGTGTTGCTTCTGGAATTGTACTTGAAGAGGAAGGAATAGTTGAAATTGTTCAAGCTTCTAAAAATAATGGGCTTGCCACAGGACTTCAATGTATACTGATACCCCGTTCAGTGGAATCACCACCAGGGCCTGCCTTACCTAACAGAGAAGAGATGGTGCAACTAGATTCATCAAAACCACAGTTAGTGGTGGGATATGATGTTGTAAATGATGGGAGAGATTATGTTCACGAGGGTGGAGAAAACAATATTTCTTTCCCAGAGAATAAAGACATAAAAAAGAAACCGGAGAAGAAGCGTGGAAAAGCAGAGAAATCAATTAGTCTAGAGGTTCTCCAACAATATTTTGCAGGGAGTCTTAAGGATCCCGGAAAGAGTCTTGGAGGTAGGCTTACGCGTGCATATCATATTGTTTCCTGCAGTTATGCTCATGTTGTGTCAACAGATGCTAAAATGATAAAATCTTTGTCTAAAATATCGGATCGTTTGGTTTTCAGTAGCAATTAAGATAAGTTGTTTCTTGTTTTGCAGTTTGTCCCACTACAATGAAGCGCATCTGCAGGCATCATGGAATCTCCCGCTGGCCATCTCACAAGATGAAGAAGATCAACCATTCTCTCACTAAGCTACAGATCGTAATTGAATCAGTTCATGGTGCTGAAGGTGCATTTGGTTTAACTCCTCTTACTGCGAGTCCACATCCTGTTGCTGCTGGCTCCATTTCTCGGCCTTATATTTTAAGAGAACTTTAACGAAAAATTCCCGGTACTCTTCACTTTAAACCTTATGAACTTTAATCAACAAGGCTCACCAAGCTCTAAACCTTGTGAAGTTTATGGACAAAAGAAAGATTCGCCCACCTCTACTTCACAAGGAACAGAGGGGCGGGCTGGGATTGACAATCATTTGCTAGATGGGTGGACGCTGAGCTACGACGAACTTCTTCTGGAACATAACAGGTGTCTGCTAGACAGGGGTAAAGGCTCAAACACATCCAACAGGGGAAACAGCTCAACGGAGGCAATGCTTGTACCTCTACTTGTCATGGTTCATGCCAAGGTAGTCGTCCTGGAAACGGAATTGCCGTGGTAAACCCTCCATTTTCAGATTCAGCTCCCAAGCAATCCAACACAATGCCACATATCACGGGCAGGCAAGAAATGAAGAGTGTAACCATAAAGGCCACATATAAAGAATACATTGTTAGGTTTCGCGTGTCGATGAGTTCAGGTAATGTGGACGTGAAGGAGGAAGTGGCAAAGAAATTAAAACTGGAAGGGGGCACATTCGACATCAAATGTGTGGCTTATGACCTTGAACAGGTTCTGGTACCCTGTGATGCAGACCTGCAGGAGTGTCTGGAAGTTTGTAGAACATCACGCATCAATCTGATCAGACTCTCGATTCATGACATAGTGTCCCATCTCGGAAGCTCTTGTGTTAGTTTTTAAGTGAAGGTATAAGTTTTCCATTTTATTTGTTGTTCTTGCCAAGGTGTAGGTATTGATTCTTTGAGGTTTGCTTCAGTTTTGCTCTCTGTGAAGTATCATTATCAAGAGCTTACTATAGAAAGAGAAAACTTCCTCTGTAAGTTTTCTGATTTTGTATTGAATGAATAATTCAGTTGTACAGATGTGAATATATATAGCCTTAGCTGCCTTAGGCTAATTACAAGAATACCCTCAACTATATTGACTAATTACAGTTACTAACAAAACTAATTACATTTAGCTTTAACAAACTATTTAACAGTAACTATATTGGATGACTTGTCATTCTCCCTAATACACCCCCTCAAGCGAAAGGAGGAATCAGATAGGATTCCAATTGGAAGCTTGGAACACAAATAAGAGAATCTGCTTTTAGATAAAGATTTGGTGTGAAGATCAGCCAATTGGTCTTCACTGCAAACATAGCAGACTTTGATGAGTTTTGCTAGAACCAACTCCCGGATGTAGTGATAGTCAATCTCAACATGCTTGGCTCGAGCATGAAAAATAGGATTAGATGCTAAAGAGATTGCTGAAATATTATCACACCATAGTGTAGGCAGTGTAGGTAGAGAGAAATGAAGATCTTTGAGGATTTTGCAGGCCCAAGTTAGTTCTGCAGCAGTATGTGCTAAAGAACGATATTCAGCCTCTGTAGAAGAACGAGCAACAGTGCTTTGTTTCTTGGCACTCCAGCTGATGAGATTAGGACCAAGAAATACACAATATCCACTGGTGGATAGCCTATCAAATGTGCAGCCAGCCCAATCAGCATCAGAGTATGCTAAAAGATTAGTAGATCCTTTGGTGAACCATAATCCATGAGAAATAGAACCTTTAAGAAATCTGAGGACCCGTTTTGCTGCTTGAAGATGTTGTTCTCTTGGAGCATGCATAAACTGACAGATTTGATTGACAGCAAATGCAAGATCCGGTCGAGTCCAAGTGAGATATTGTAAACCACCAACTATAGTGCGATATTCAGTGGGATTTGATAAGAGAGGCCCACTGTGATCCAGTTTCTGAGAGCCAAGAGGAGTGCAACAAGGTTTGGCACCCTCCATATTTGTTTTCTTAAGAAGATCAAGTAAGTACTTGGTCTGATGGAGAAAAATTCCTTTGTTGGATCTGTGTACTTCCAACCCCAAGAAATAGTGTAAAGGACCAAGATCTTTTACGGGAAACTGAGTACTGAGTTGTTGGATAAACTGTTGACAGAGTTGAGAGTTAGGTCCAGCAACTAGGATATCATCCACATAAACAAGGACAATGACCAATTGAGGTCCATTAAGGACAAACAAAGAGGCATCAGATTGAGATTGGTGAAAACCAAGTGTTTGAAGAGCTTGAAACAATTTATCAAACCAAGCTCTAGGAGCTTGTTTGAGACCATATAAGGATTTTTGCAGCTTGCAAACAAAATGGGGAGAGGTAGGATCAATAAAACCAGGAGGTTGTTGCATGTAAACATCTTCCTTTAAATCACCATGAAGAAATGCATTGCTAATGTCTAATTGGTTCAAAAACCAATTATTTTGGACAGCAAATGTAAGTAGAATCCGAATGGTTACTGGCTTGGCAATAGGACTAAAGGTTTCTTGAAAATCAACTCCTGCTTGCTGATGAAAACCCTTTGCCACCAAGCGGGCTTTGTGTCTATCAATAGTTCCATCAGGATTTTTCTTGATCTGGAACACCCATTTACAACCAACAATATTCTGAGAAAGATGAGATGGAACTAGAGACCAAGTGCCTGTGGTTATTAAGGCATTGTATTCAGCTTGCATTGCAGCTCTCCAATGAGCATGCTTTGATGCTTGCAAATAAGTGTTGGGAACAAAGTCAAGATCAGCTGAAAGTGGGTGTTTTGTTGCTGCATAAGCTCGAAACTGATATATGCCAGCTTTAGATCTTGTAATCATGGGATGTGTATTCCCAGACATAATTGGATGACTTGTCTGAATAGGGTACTGAAGAGGATTCACTAAGAGAGACAGAACTGGAAGAACTGGGAGAATGATCCATTGACTGATTACAGGAAGATGTAGCTGTTGAAGATGATAACTGAGTGATAGGAGGAGGTACAGAGGGACACTGTGGTTCTGAAGAAGTACTATCTGGAGGAGATCTTGAAAAATGTTTGCTGAAGTGAAGATCCAAGGATGGAGAAGGTGCAGAAAATGAACTCTCTGAAGTAGAATGGTTGAGCTGCAGTGATTTAAAAGGATAAGTTGCTTCATCAAAAACAACATGTCGTGATATGTAGATTCTTTTGGTGATGGGATCAAGACATCTATAGCCTTTATGTTGAAGACTATAGCCCAAAAACACACAACTTTTACTCTTAGCATCTAATTTGCTGTGAATGTAAGGTTTAAGCCAAGGATAACATTGACAACCAAAGATTTTCAGTTTAGAGTAATATGGGTGTTGATTGAAGAGAAGTTCCCAAGGTGACTTTGTGAGACCAGAAATAAGGAGTCTATTGATAAGATAGATTGCAGTGGAGAAGGCTTCAACCCAAAAAACCTGAGGAACATGAGAAGCTACCAGTAATGTTCTAGCTGTCTCAACAAGATGTCTGTGCTTTCTCTCTGCACAACCATTTTGTTAAGGTGTATGTGGACAACTAAACTGATGTAATATACCATGTGCACGAAGAAATGAAGCAAGATAGTTACTAGTAAATTCACCCCCTGAATCTGAACGTAGAATTTTGATTTTATTGCCACTGAAGTTTTCTACATAGGTTTTGAAAGTAACAAATGTAGAATATACATCAGACTTAGACTTCAATGGAAAGAACCAATTGTATTTGCTAAAATCATCAACAAGAAGAAGATAATATTTGAAGCCACTATTAGATGTAACAGAAGCAGGTCCCCACAGATCACAGTGCAAAAGTTGGAGACTTTGAGTTGTTGATGAAGAAGCCACTCCAAAAGTAAGCTTGTGGTTCTTAGCAAGTGCACAATCTGAGCAGAAAAAATCAACAGTCTTCTTGCCATGCAGTGCAAGATGATTGGTAGATATGACTTTTCTAAAAATTGAAGAGGAAGGATGTCCGAGGCGCTTGTGCCATACTGTGACAGGTGCTTGAATGCTGAGAAATGCTGAAGATGAAGTAGGAGAACTGGTGGAACTGTGGAGAGGATAGAAGCCATCCCTAACAGGTCCTTGCAAAAGCATCTTTCCCGAAATGCGATCCTTGACAGTGGATCCATAAGGGTCAAGAGTCAATGAACAGTTATTATCCTTAAGAAACTAATAAGCAGATAAGAGATTATGTTTCATGAAAGGAACATGTAAAACATTTCTCAGCTTAAAAGATGTATAAGGAGTGTGTAGAGATGAGGAACCAGTATGATGGATAGATAATCCATTACCATCTCCAATGTACACTTTGTCCCCTCCAGTGTAAAGAGTAGGAGAAGAGATGTTAGCTACATCATTGGTGATGTGGGAAGTCGCGCCAGAATCAATTATCCAAGGCTGAGAGGGTTTTACAGAATGATGCATACACATAGCAGCAAGTTTGGCTGGGGGAATGGGACCACAAATGTCTGGATTCATACGATCACAGCAGTAAATTGCCTCATGACTGTTAGAACCACAAATCTGACAAGGGGCTTTGAAAGTGGTAGAACCTTGATAATTGCGAGAGCCTTGATAATTGCGATGTCCACGATTGTTGATAAATGAGCCCCGATTATTATGAAAATTGCGATTGCTGCGATTTGAGGAGAAATTACCTCGAGATGGCTTACCACGATTGGAGTTAAATCGAGAAGTAGTGTGAAATGATTGGTTTTGAGCAGCAAAGGCAGATGGAGTAGGAAGCAGGGGAGGCTGAGATTGCACTGAGAAGGCTTGAAAAGGCTCAGTTGCAAGTGATGAAGTAACAGCTTTGCGGCGGGCCATAGACAGCTCTTTGGTGAGTAAGAGACCATGAAGTTCATCAAGAGATGTAGAAGATAGTCGCAGCATGATGGAATCAATAAAGGACTCGAATTCATCGGGCAATCCATGTAGAGTGGCAGCAATTAGGTCACGATCGGACACTGAAGCACCAGCAGCTTGCAAGGAATCAGCAATTGCCTTGATTTGTTGAAGATATTCAGAAATAGACTGAGAACCTTTCTGAATTGATTGAAGTCTCGATCGTAATTGGTGAATGTGAGCCTCTGAAACTCCACCAAAACGTTGTTCAAGCTTTACCCAGAGCTCACGAGAAGAAGAAACCCCAACCGTAAACGGAATGATCTCTTCTGATAGGGTAGAATTGAGCCAGATCAAGAGATTTTGATCCTTTTCATACCAATCCTCGAAGGCAGGGTTCATCGAGCGATCGGGTAAGAATGGCGAAGGACAAATCTCAGTGCCATCAATGATACCAAGAAGCTTGTAACGCCGGAAAATTGGAGCAAATAGTGCTCGCCATGGCAGATAGTTGGAACTTTTCAGCTTGATTGGCACCATACTTCCAATATTGTGAATCGTAAGAGAGGTATACGAATTCAGAGGACTCGGATTAGAAGAGGAATTAGGGTTTTGTACCGAAGGAGAGATGATCAGAGAAGACGATCCAGTAGGTTGCGATGCAGATTGAGCAGCCATATCTTGCAGACAGCAAGATTCAAGAGATCGAAGACGAAAAAAATCGAAGAATCAGAGAGAAGAAAGCAAGAATCGATCAAGAATCAACCAATATGACGAGCGGAAGAGAAGGTCGATGTTGTGAAGCAGAATGGCGTGAGACCATATAGAAAGAGAAAACTTCCTCTGTAAGTTTTCTGATTTTGTATTGAATGAATAATTCAGTTGTACAGATGTGAATATATATAGCCTTAGCTGCCTTAGGCTAATTACAAGAAACCCTCAACTATATTGACTAATTACAGTTACTAACAAAACTAATTACATTTAGCTTTAACAAACTATTTAACAGTAACTATATTGGATGACTTGTCATTCTCCCTAATACTTACGGCACTAGCTACTCCAAAATACGGCCATAATTTACAACGGGCTCGTAGCTTAATTGGTACAATGTATTTATCACTAGACGAGAGATCAGGTGCCTGATTCCCCCTCCACCAATATTGCCTGCATAATAATGATCAATAATCAATGACAATTTATATATATAGAAATAAAGACGAATATGCTAATAAATAATAAATTCAACTTAATAATTGGCAGATTATGAATAAACGAAATTAATATCAAACAAGTAAAAATAGTGATTGAGGCTTGCGTACCACAATACTATTGAAACAGAATTTCGTATCTACTCAGTGCTTGTAGTTCGATGGACGTCTGCTTCACAATGATTCAACGATCAAACCAGGATTCTAGCATTGAAAAACTCGGTTCTTGTTGAATATCTTTGTGGTTCTCTCAGCAAGAAGGTTTTGGTATTTAAGAAGAATATCGTTTTCCTGTGTTCTAAACGCCATGTAGATGGATGTATGTATAATGCACATATGCATGTTCGCAACATGTATGAATATGGAATGCTTCTTTTGGAAGCATCTGCTCAGAGGGGTGCATAGCTCTAGGCGTTCTTTCATCGTCTTCAAACTTAATCCGAAAGGATGAGTCTGTTACATTAAAAATTAAATAATTAAATTCGAAAGTAAAAAAAATGTTAATTATTGAATTAAATTCAGAGCCCGAGCCCCAAATTATATATTAATTATCATAGCCCAAATGCCAAATCCAAGGTTCAAGCTCAGTTTTGCTCTCCAATGTCCACCTCTCCAATCACTTTGTAAGAGGTACAAAATGTTATAAAGTGTGAAACTTTTGATGATGGCCAATATGAGACAATGAGTTAGAATGAGATTTCTACTCAAAACTCCAATAATATGTATGTATGTATGTGTGTGTGTATATATATATATAAATTCAGTCGCAAAACAAATTGGATCATTGATCGTTTGAAATGGTTGCATACAATTATGAAAACGTACTAGTTCATATGGCATAAGTATAAAGTTCGCTCATGCCATAGTATGACATGCGTACGAGACCCTTGGTCTTGTATGCATGCATCATGAAATCCAACTATTTGTACGATATTTCGTAACATAGTGTAGACGAGCTAAAACTTGTAGATCTTTGACGGGGTCCCTGCTCGTTCGACTTATCAAACAGCAGACTTCGATGGTGGGGTTGATCATGTCCCGTTGTTCTGAGCGGGAACCCGGCCGTTCTGATGAGTGCTGCCAGTCTTTTTGGTTTCATCTCTTTCGGAAACCACCTCTGTCAAACAGAATTGTCTGGCTTTCCTTTCTGCCATCAGTCTCTCGGTGTTCTTGTAGTATGTAGCATAGAGAAGCAGTTGAGCTGATCCAAAAAGTAAGCCCAGCCCATTCGGAATCTGAAAATGAACACACCACAGGCCCATTTTAATTTGATCAAAATATGTGCACATGAGAACCATGTGCATCATTTTTGGTTTAGCAAAAAAAAAATATTCCATTATGAAAATAGGAATTCAAACTTGAGTGTAACAAAGTGAAAGTAGTGCTCTAATCAACTGATTTAACCTAAAAACAGCTAAACGTGTTTCTTAATTATTTATGCGTTCAGTTTTTGTTTAACTGACATGATTAATTAACTTAGATGGAGGATTTAGTATAAGTAAAATTTGAGTTTGAGGTCGTTACAGTCAAGTAGATGTCAAAACGGAGCTGAGCATATGTGAACCAGGCAACGCTATTGAGAAAGGTAAACAATGAGAGGAAAAACGGCATGTATTCCACACTTTTTGTCGTAATCACCAATTTCTGTCATATATGCACCAAAACACTATAGATTAGCATATGTTAAAAATCATCTGGTATCATATACTAATTTACCGTATGTAGAACATTGTCGACATATTAGTTTACTGTTATTCAAGTATACATAAACAGTATACCAAGCGCCGTAAATTAGTATTGCTACTGGCCCATATAATAAAATGAGAAAAATAAAAATTGTTTGGTATTTGATACTAGTTTACCTCCAAAATCATTTGGTATTTGATACTACTTTTAACCCATAAAATTTAGGTCATAACCTAAAAACAGTTTTTCTAATCCATCCCTTCTGGGTTAAATTTTTAGCCTGAGATTTCTAAATAATGAATTTAGGATATTTTTTTTTTCTTAAAGTAACTTTAAAAAAAAATATGTAGACTATCATAATTTAATTTTATGAACGTTTTACCTAAAAATATTTAGATTCCAATAAATACTGAAAAATCACTGAATAAACACTATGAAACTCGTGAAACACTATAAAAGAATATGAAACACATGAAAAAAATATCTTTTTTAATTATTTTAACCGTTTGATTTAAATCTGGACCGTTAGATTTTTTTTTTAACCATTGGATTTGATCATATTAAATTTTAATCGTTGAATTCAATGAATTTATAAATATATAGTATGTCAGCCCACTACCCAGGGGAATTCTGGGCTAAATTTACTCTATAAATGAGTTATGGTTTAAAACTCATATTTGGCCAAAGGGTTGGAGCAAGTTGTGGAAGTTTAGAACCTAAGTTTGAGTCTTACTCCAAGAGTTGGAGTAGGTTTTAGAACATTGTCAATCGATATATCTAATGAATTAGTTTATTGATATTTCAACCAAGTATCAATAATATACCAGATACTGAAAATTAGTATTGATACGGGCCAATAATCATGACCTTAAATGAAAAGAAAAATAAATAAATATGGTTAGGAGGGTTGTTACCAACTTAATTACCATGACAGATAGAGGTGAAGCATACATCACGATGTTACCTAGAACGCAAACTAGGCCAACAATTAGTGACCTCTTGCTGTATGTGTGGGCCAATTTGATAACAAGAAATGCCAGAAGAACCATGAAAACGAGCTCCGAAAGCAGCACGAGAAACACTTTGAGCCTCTGCTTCTTGTCAGATGCGTAGATGAGGAAGAGGATGACGAAGGAAAGCTCAATGAAAACTGCAGTGGCATTGATGGTCACCAACAGAACACTGTGCGGGTGCACCATAGGCAATCCGTACAGGGCCCATGCCATGCAGTTAAATAGGGTTGCAAGGTATGGGACTGGTGAGTATTGCTCCACCGACCCTTTTTTCCAGATTCGAACAAAGGTCTCCCTACAAATTAAATGGAAAATATGGAAATTATTATAATGCGTTTTGTGTGAAAACAAAAGAACACTACTTGGCTGCTATAGCAGCAGCTTCTACTTCTACCCAACTATAGATAGACACGTGTCCAAATAATTGAAATTGTTAACAAAGATGAACATGTTCATCTGTGATTGGTTAAAAGTAGGAGCGGTTGCTAAACAAACACTACTTGGCTGCTGCAAATTCAGCGAACAAAGAATGTTGTCACCTTCAAATTGGGAAAAATATGGAAATAAAATATTGGAGGTCCTAAATATAATATATATGTGTCTAGATATAACAAAAATTGATACCTGTAAAATTGTTTATAATAATTTTTTTTTTCAAAAATGTCAATCATTTTGCCGTGAAATTCAAGAAATGGAGAAAAACCGTGCTTACACTGGTGAGAGGAACAGAGTGAGTGCGATGAAGTTTCCTGAAAATAAGCAAAGGTGTTCATATCAAGTTTGGTTCTCAGATGATAAAGCAATCTATATATACACATGCAAAATGAAAGAAAATAACTTTAGAGTTTATTTCTTCTTTCTAACAAGAATCAGCAAGTATACAAATCTCACGTATTTGATTTCAAAGATGCTGATTAAGGCATTAAAATAACGATCATGTGTGATACAACCCAAATTATATCTCTGTAACTCACCCATGATACCGATCACAGTTCGAATAGCATCTGCAGAAACCATGGTTGTCAGTCGTCACTAGTTAATTAAGCTAGATCAAGAAGAAGAAGAAGAAGAAGATGAAGGAATTGCAGAGATAAATACGGCAAAGAAATTAAAGGGCTGGGATATTAATCGTAAGAAGGAAATGAGGAGGAGCAAGGTCGGTGAGGGTTGTCTTGTATAGTTTTGGTGGGTTGGATTGTAACTTGCAAACTGAGAGAGAGAGAGAGAGAGAGAGAGAGAGAGAGAGAGAGAGAGAGAGAGAGAGAGATAGATAGAGAGAGAGAGCTAGCTGTTAGGTCACTTGCATTGCATGGCATGTATTGGGTGGTGCAACTTATAAAGCAACAAGAGTTCACATGAAAAGATGATTAGGAGAATATTGTAATCCATTAAAAGGAGAGATTGTTTAATGTGTCCGAAATAGAGGACAGTACGCCATATGTCATTGTACAAGTGGGGGAAGCTAATTTCTTTTAAGTATTCCTCTATTTGTATAATAACATATAACGGATATGCTCGTGTTTTAGACATAATAAAAAATCTCACCATCCAAATCATGTTTTTTTTTATTCCAGTGTTTTTTCTTTCCCAAGGATTTGTTGCCACATTGATGCCCACTTTCCACTGAATACAACTCTTGTCTAACCAAATCAATTATATTTTCATTGGTGCATTTCATCTATTTTTGTTCGCAGAAAATCATTTAATCTCTTCATTCAGTGCTTGTTACTATGAGAAATCACTTACTTTTTATGTCACATCCCAACCCGGCTCCACCACATTCCGGGTCCAACTTCGCCATAGCACGATATTGTCCGCTTTGGGCTCCGACCATGCCCTCACGGTTTTGTCGCTTTGGGCCCCGACCACGCCCTCACGATTTTGTTTCTGGGAACTCACGCGAGCAGAACTTCCCAGTGGGTCACCCATCCTGGGAATGCTCTGACCCATTCTCGCTTAACTTCGGAGTTCCTACGGAACCCGAAGCCAATGAGCTCCCAAAAGGCCTTGTGCTAGGTAGATATGGGAATATACATATAAGGCTTACAAGATCCACACCCCTGGGCAATGTGGGATCCTACAATACACCCCCCTTAGGGGCCCGACGTTCTCGTCGGCACATTTTCGGTCAGGGATTAGCTCTGATACCAAATTGTCACATCCCGACCCGAGCTCCACCACATCCCGGGCCCCACTCCGCCGTAGCACGATATTATCCGCTTTGGGCCCCGACTACGCCCTCATGGTTTTGTTTCTGGAACTCACGCGAGCAGAACTCCCCAGTGGGTCACCCATCCTAAGAATGCTTTGACCCATTCTCGCTTAACTTCGGAGTTCCTACGGAACCCGAAGCCAATGAACTCCCAAAAGGCCTCGTGCTAATATACATATAAGGCTTACAGGATCCACACCCTTGGGCGATGTGGGATCTTACATTTTACCCCTCTTCAATATTTTTCTAGTCACATATTGAAAAAAATTGAGGTTTCACAATCAACTAGTGGGTCCAACTCCTTATAATGACATGCAAGATTCTTTAATTTTTGGTTGGAATCAACACGTGAATAATAGTTTAACTCCTTATAAGTATATGCATTGTCTTTAATTTATTGATATTCACTCTCAAATATCTTAGTTAGAAACAAGGTTCTAAAAGACGTTAGGTGCTTGTCGAACAAGTGCTAGGGCTTAGCCGCCAGCCTAGGCAAAGTAGACGTATTTAGGTAAATTATTATATATCGTATAAATAAGTGTCTCATTATACTTAAAAATACATATTTGCATTGAGATATATAAATTGCAAAATAAAACGACATATAAATTATAAAGTATAAAACATAATGAAAACATGGAGAACGAACATATAATGTGCGTTCATCTAAGTACAACAAGTCTCTTCACAATTTATTAAAAAATAAAATGCAAAATGAAAGTTGTTTAGTTTATGTTTAAGTGAGAGTCACGACCTAGAGGATGCCTAACTGGCACCTAAGCAAGTCTAATCTGCTATGCACATATAATTATATAACTAGCTAGCCAAGGGCGAAGCCAGGATTTTTTTTCTTGGGTGGGCTAGTTGAAATTAGTACCATAAAATCATATGTTTATTTTTTACTTATATAAAATTATAATCAATATAAAAAAACAACAATAGAATATAAATAATTCTTGAAATCACAACCATAGCCGACAACTTCAAGGACGATATAAATAATTAACCTACTAAATAAATAAAGAATAAGTAAACAAAGCGATTAAGAACGTACCAAGGTTACATTCATTGGAAAACCGCAACGAAAAGTAAGGAATTGCGGAGATAGGGATTTAATTGTGAACTAAAAGAAAATTCTTTTTATTTTCTTAAGTACAAAGTACAGAGGCTAAATCACATAGGGTAAATGATACTTTTCTTTAACGAATAAGATAGAAGGGGGGAGGGGGGATAGAACTAATTTATTATTTTTAGCAAAAAAAAGTATTATTTATTACCTATCCTCAACTAAATATACATGAAATAGTGTCGGATACAACTGACACTAACATTAATGTCGGATACAACCAACACTAAACCTAAGAAATTCTGTCGGATACAAGCGCACATAGCCGACACAAAAGATATTAATAATAAAAAATATATAAAAATGACATTTAAATAAACATAAACAAAACTAATAATTGAATAAATAATACTAAACAAAAACCAATAATTATCCGCATGTTGCAGTCCTATTGGATTAGGAATGTGATTGTGTAAATCCTAGTATATCTTGGAATATCTCTAATATTCCTATTAGGAGTAGATTACCTATTAAATGTTGTAATCCTAGAGGGTAAGGAATTAACCTTCCCTACTAATTTAAATAAAGGCACAATGAGTTGAGATAACACACGCACAATTACACATCTCCCTCTTCTCCTCTCTATGTGCCGCACCCCTTTTCTCTCTATGGCCTCCATAATTGTTCAGTAAATTCCGCCTACAACACCGCCATAATATTATTCATATATATAAAAGTTCGTTAATTATGTTTTTAATATTTTACTAATTATACAATTTGTAAGAAAAGGAAAAAAATATACCTACATTTGACTTCCTTTTCATCTTCCTTAATCAAGCGCCAATCCTTCGTCAAAGGAAAAATATACAATTTGGGATTCCACAGCTCCGAGTTCTCCGTTAAGGCATTGCTCATTGTTAATAACAAAAAAAAAAAATATTTGGGATGCATATTTACAAAAACAAAACCTACATAAAAGCTCTAAAAAAGACCAATTTTCAATTTATGCATAATATTTGATAAGGTATCTCAAGTGAAGATTCAAAATACAAACTCGATTTAATAACATAATCAAAATTTAAAACACAAATTGAACATAATACAAATAATTTAAAACGTACTGGTTTCGAAATGTTGCTCCTCGAATTGTTCATCCATGGTGATTGAAGCGAGAAGGAGAATGGGAGAAGAGAAGGAGAAGGAAAGAAGGATGAGAGGAGAAGGAAATGGGAAGGTAATGGATATACTAAGATGTTGACAATTGTAAAGCTAAGATGATGACACTTGTCAATGTGTAATTGATTGAGTTAGTTGTGATTGTAGTTAGTTAGAGGGAGATTGTTAGAGGGCAATATAGTCATTGTTGTTGTAAGAATGGTTTCTATATAACCATAGTGTAGTAGTCATTTGACTTTAATGTGAAATACACAAAGCTTTACTTTCTCTCTCTATCTCTCAAATCTCTCTCTTCCCATTCATTGCTTTCTTCTCAATTTTATAGTCTAGACAGTATTGCTGAAGTGTTATGATGGTATCATCCCCGGCTATGCCTTCTAGCCATATCTGATCCGGAGGTCTTTTGCTACGATTTCCTGTTCCTAATCTCCAATTTTCTGAGTTCGCAATCTTTGAAATAGAAGTTTTGTCGCAATCTGGATTTGTGAAGAAGTTTTGGGAGTTTTCTACGTTCTTGAAGGTCTTCGAATTCGTCTGATTAGGTGATATTGTTAGTTTCATACTACGCAATTCAGTTTCTTGTTAGTAGTTCATTATATGGTTTGATTGCATCTAATATACTTGGTATCTACAAATTTGTGATTGAATCTGGCAAATTGGGATTTCTACAAATAGTTGAATGATATGATATCTTTATTCAAACTTTAATGTTCTTGAACTTAGAATGAAGTTTTATCAAGAAAGTGTCATTCTTTCTTGAGTATTAAGAAAATATCAGTCTTTCTATATAGTGTATGTAGAGAAAGTGTCATTCTTTATCGTTGAAGTAAAATCTTGCAATGTTGTTTTAAAGATTTGTGAAAATGTCTAATTCAATGGTTAAAGTGGAGAATATGTTGGGTATGCTTACAATAAAGTTGAAAGAAGATAATTTCTCGAAATGGGCTTTTCAATTTACGGCTTTTTCGAAAGGTCACAAGATATTTGGTCATTTTGATGGCACAACTATGTGTCCACCAAAATATGTAATTCATACAGAAATTGGAGTAACAAAGGAGATAACGCAAGCTTTCCTTGATTGGGAGTCAACTGATATGGCTTTACTTAGTCTATTACTAGCAACATTATCTGATGAAGCCATGGAATATGTGCTTGGATGTAAAACTGCAAATGAGGCTTGGTCCAATCTGGTTGACAGATATGCTTCTATGTCAAAATCAAGGGTAAATCATCTAAAGACTAAACTTCATACCATTAAAAAAAGGTCTGATTCTATTAATAAGTACCTGTTGAGGTTGAAAAGTATAAGAGAACAACTAAGTGTTGTAGGGAAATTTGTATTTGATAATGATGTAATGATAGCTGGTATCGCTGGATTACCAAAAGAGTATGCCATTATCAGGACTGTCATTTTAGCAAGAAAATCATCAATCACTCTAAAAGAATTTAGGGCTAAACTTCTTGAGGCTGAGAAATAACTTGGAAGGCAAAATTTCTTTGTTAACACATAAAATGTTTGCACTTTATAGTCAAGGCTCTAATTCTGCAAGTATTTCTTCTGGTACTAATTCTGGGACTTCTGGTTCAACTTCAAATCCACAAGAGCATATTCATATTCCTTCTACAACTGCAGGGTGATTACTCATGGTGCTTACAATTACAATTTTGTGCCAGTTCCAATTCCTCAAGTTCCAATTCCATTTCCTCCTGAAGCCTACATTCTTCCTGGTTTTGTACCAATTCAACCAGCTCCATTCTTTCCTCAAATGCCATACGGCTATGGGTTCATTAGGGGAAATAACAATAATTCTGATATAAGGTTTCCTACACATGGCTCTCATTCTGGATATATATATATATATATATATAACAGTTGCAAAAATAATGGTGGATACAAAGGAAAAGGGTTTAATTGTGGTGGTTTTAGGGGAAGTAATGGTGGTAATTGGTCTGGTAACACTTAGAGTAAAACTAATGTTGTCATTGAGTGTCAGATTTGTAACAAAATAGGTCATGCAACAGGCAATTGCTTTCAAAGGAACAATGGTTCTTCTTCTCAAGGATTTATGATGAAATGTCAAATTTGTGGTAAAAGAGGGCACTCAGATGGTTTGACACTTATCAAGGGCTGCCACCACCTCATTCTCTAAATGCAATGATAGCACATCAAACATCACAATTTCATCCAAATGATTCTTGGATTGTTGACACTGGTGCATCTCACCATATGACTGCAGACATCAATTCCCTGACTCAAGTGCAACATTTTGAAGGTTCTAACAAGATTACTATTAGAAATGGCACTGAGTTGTCAGTCAAAAACACTGGATCTACTTCTCTTAACACAAATTCTCATTCTCTTGTTTTAAAGAATGTGTGACATGTGCCTAAAATTGCTAGAAGTTTGATATCTGTTAAACAGTTATGTGTTGAAATACCAGTTGGTTCATTTATGATGAAACTCAATTCTTTGTGCAGGAAAAGAAGACATGGGAGATACTGTATCAAGGAAGAGTAGGCCATAAGAGTTGTTTCACATACCAGTTGTTCATCAATCTCAGGGGTTGTAGTCAGTTTATCAGAATTTAGGTGTTTTTCTTGGTTAGATAGTTAAATCAAATGTGTAGCATCAAAGATTAGGGCATTCATCTAATGAAATAATGTCTAGAATGCTAAGGCAGTCAAATGTAAATGTGTCTTTAGATAAGAATCATAGTGTCTGTACTTCTTGTTTGAAAGGAAAAATGTCTGGAATTCCATTTCTAACTAGAGTTAATCATTGCTTGATTCTTTTTGGAAAAGTACACTCAGATATTTAGGGTCCATCACCTGTAAAATCTCTAGAAGGGTACATATATTATGTAACATTTGTGGATGAATATACAATATATGTTTGGATCTACCATCTGTGCAATAAATCTGATATGTTTACAATTTTTGTACAATTATATATTATGATAGTTACTTAGTTTGGGACTGTTTTCAGAGTGATGGTGGAGGAGAGTACACAAGCAAATTCTTCGCTACATTTCTGAAAAACTAAAGGAATACAACAGATGAAACACAGACACATAGTTGAGACTACTATCACATTGTTAACAACTGCTGACTTATCTCTTGAGTTCTGGTATCTAGCTTATGCTCAGTCTATGTTTCTCATAAACAGAATGCCTTGTCAATCAGTATCAATGAATTCTCCATACAAGTTGTTATATGATAAGTTTCCAGACTTGACTGATTTAAAGATTTTTGGTACTACAGTTTATCCTTGGCTTATACCATATAATTCCAATAAGTTGCAAGTGAGAACTAAAAGATGTATATTCTTGGGGTATTCCATGGGATATAAAGGTGTGATTTGTTACAATATGAGTACTAATAAGTGTGTTATATCAAGACATGTGATTTTCGATGAAACTGTGTTTCCATTTCTTCAAAGACAGTGTGATTCAATGGTTAGATATTCTATGCCAAGTTCAACAACATTATCCACTATAGTAATTCCAGTTCCAGTATCTAATCATAGAGTGGATTTAGAGTCTCACACTAACTTTGGGACAAGATCAACTCAATTAGTGAATGAGTTTGATAACAGTTCTACATCTCTTGGTAATTCTGGGGATTCCACTATGAGAAGTCAAAGTACGAATGCAGAACACTCTTTATCAAGCCATACTTTTTCCTATGACAATGATACATCTCATTTGCTTCATGTCTTGGATCCATCCCTACTTCAGGTACTACTCCTAATATCTCCATGTTCTTCAACACATAGTCTATATCATGATTCTGAGCATATCAATAAGTCTCTGGACATAACTAAACCTACTGGTATACAAACAAAACTTCAAACAAGTACCATATCAAGGAAAAATTATGCAGCATTTCTTGCCACATACCTGAGTTGAACTCTTTACAATTGATGATACAGAGAATACATGTAATTGCAATGGTTTTTCATTCTTGGCTGATGTACATGAGATTGAGGAACCAAAGAATTATAGAGCTGTTTCAGCTACTACTTAGTGGCAAAATGCTACGCAAGATGAGTTTGGTTCTCTAAAGGCACAAGGAACTTGGAAGCTAGTACCTCCACCATGTAATAAGGCTATAATTGGGAGTAAATAGGTGTACACAGTTAAGAAGAACCTTGATGGTACTGTGTCAAGATACAAAGCAAGACTAGTTGCTCAAGGATTGAGTTAAGAACAATGGTTGGATTTCTTAGAAACCTTTAGTCCAATGCTGAGACATATAACTGTAAGGTTGATTTTGGCACTAGCAACACAATATGATGGGATCTAAGGCCATTGGATGTTAAAAATGCATTCCTACATAGTGATATTGAAGAAGAAGTTTATATGAAGCAGCCATAAGATTTTGTAGATTCAAAGTACCCAGATTATGGCCTTAAACAAGCTCCCAGAGCTTGGAATTCCAAGTTTACTAGTTTTTTACTTGCCAGTGGGTTTACCACATCAATATTTGATTCTAGTTTGTTCATTGAAGTTAACAATGGTGATATTATATTGTTTTTGTTATATGTGGATGATATCATCCTAACTGGGTCAAATTCTGCAAAAGTTCTGTGTGTGATTTCAAGTCTTGTTGAGGTATTTGATCTCAAGGATATGGGGCATCTCACATATTTTTTTGGGATTACAGATGGATCTTTGTTTATCAATCATTCAAAATATATCAAATAACTACTCAAGAAAGCAGGAATGAAGACCTGTAAACCTACTTCTACACCAGCTAAGCCATATACTCAATTACTTGTTAATGAAGACACACCTGTTGCAGACACACCTTACCTTTACTAGACCTGACATAGCACACTCAGTTAATATGGTGTGTTAGTTTATGACTAATCCTACAGAGCTTCATTATCATTTGGTCAAAAGAATTCTGAGATATTTACAGGGTACTTGACATGTGGTTTGAGATATACCAAGTCTTCTGAGTTCAATATTTCAACATATTCAGATTCAGATTCAGATTGGGTTGCAGATATAAACACAAGAAGATGAATGACTGGCTATGTGGTGTTTTTAGGTTCTAATCTGATTTCCTGGCAATCAAAAAGGCAATCCACTGTTTCCAAAAGCTCAACACAAGCATAATACAAAGCTTTTGCCCATTGTGTGACAAATGTGTATTGGATAAGGTCATTACTCAAAGACATTCATAAAACTATATCAGAACCTCCATGTCTAAATTGTGATAACCTTTCTGCACTAGCTTTGACTTCAAATCCTATTTTCCATTCTCGAATAAAGCACCTTAACACTGATTACCATTTTCCATTTTTCCTGAGAAAATGTTCAAAAGGGTGACTTGAAAGTCCAATACATTCCAACTGAAGAACAAGTGACAGACGTTCTTACTAAAGGACTGCATAGTCTAGTCTTCATTCGACATTGTCACAAACTTAGTCTAGGAACTCCTAGCCAAGTTTGAGGGGGAGTAATGGATATACTAAGATGTTGACAATTGTAAAGCTAAGATGATGACACTTGTCAATGTGTAATTGATTGATTGTAGTTAGTTAGAGGGAAATTGTTAGAGCGCAATATAGTCACTGTTGTTGTAAGAATGATTTCTATATAACCATAGTGTAATAGTCATTTACTTTAATGTGAAATACACAAAGCTTTACTTTCTCTCTCTATCTCTCAAATCTCTCTCTTCCCGCTCATTGCTTTCTTCTCAATTCCATAGTCTAGATAGTATTGCTGAATTGTTATGAGAATGGATAAGGAAGGGAGAAGGCAGAGGCACAAGGAAGAGAGGGAGGGGTTTTATTTTGTAGAATTGGTATTACTGTCGGTTAAAACTGACATCAATATGTTTCTATAAAAAAATATAAAAACTTACCGTCGAATATAACCGACAGCACTTAGAATGGCGGGAAATATCCTGCCCAAAATTCCCTCCCAAAAATTTTGTCACGATTTTAAAAAATAAAATAATAATTGTTTGGTTTAATAAATAAATAATACGTATTTAAATAGAATACATTTTTAAAAAATTAATAAATAATTATTTGGTTTAATAGATAATACGTATTTATATAGATAATAACCCAAGTAAAATATGCGACAAAGAAACAAAAAGATAATTGTACAAAGAAAATGTCATCACACAAACTAAATATTATCTAATCAATACTTCAAAAACATAAATAAAAATTTAGCACAAATAACTTTACCCACTTCAAAATTTAGGCACAAATTTAACGGAGATATGCATTCTACGAAAATAGTTTCAACGATCTAACCGTCAAACTTGTTTGTATAGACTACAAGACCGCATACGTAAAAAATCGCAAAACAAAAAAAAAAATTTAGAGATTACGTAACGGAGCAAAAGCTTGTGACAATTACAAATGAAAAATCACAATTTAACGGTTATTTTAGCTCCGATTTTGATAATTTTTTACAGTTACACTCCTGGACCATATAAGATGCAATGAACAAATTCGATCTTCAATTTAAAATATTTACACTAGTGGATACGACAAAATCTTATTTTATACATAATGGAAGTATAACATTAACTTATGTGTTTGTTTAATCTACCGTTTAGATGTGATACGCATTCTACGAAACTTTTTTCAACGATCCAACCATCAAACTTATTTGTGCACACTCTGAGATCGTATGCGTAAAAAATTACAAAAAAAAAAACATTCAGAGATTAGGTAACAGAACAAAAAATTTCGACGGTTATAACAAAAAATCACAATTGAACAGTTATTTAAGTTCCGATTTTAATGTTTTTTTTATAGCTACACTCCTCGACCATGTAAGAATACAATGAATAAATTCGATCTTCAATTTAAAATAATGCACTAATGGATACCACAAAATCTTATTTTATACTTAATGTAAGTATAACATTAATTCTAAGTGTTTGTTTACTCTACCTTTTTGACGCGATACACATTCTACGAAACTAGTTTCAACGATCCAACCGTCAAACATGTTTGTATATACTCCGAGATAGTACGCGTAAAAAATCGCAAAAAAAATAATAATATTTAGAGATTAGGTAACGGGACCTAAAATTTCGACGGTTATAAAAAATAAAATCACGATTTAACGGTAAATTTAGTTTCGATTTTGATGATTTTTTACGACTACACTCCTCGATCCTATAAGAATACAAAGAATAAAGTCAATCTTCAATTTAAAATATTTACACTAGTGGCTACTTAATCAATTAAAATTACGTTGTGTGTGTGTGTGTGGTTTTTTTTTTATTTTTATGGCTTCTAGTTCCTCACAAACACAAATCACATATGACAACAACTAACCATCCTAAAAAATAGGAAAATTACTGTCGACGGCCACTTGTTACCCTCAGGAATAAACAACTACCAGGCCCAGTGCGGGCAGGGCGACCGTCCGGGGCCCAAAAAAATTGGGGGAACCAAAATTACTAGGGTGGTATATTTATATATGTTTTTATAAGAGTATAAATGTATAAAATTTGGTTTAGTGACAAAGAAATTTAACTAGAACTGGTGGTTTTGTTGTTTAAAATGAATGAGGAGGTCTTAGGTTCAAAACACCATGTATGCTTATTTACATTCTAATTTTTACAAATTTCTTTTCATAACAATATAAATTTATAAAATTTGGCTAAATGATCAAGAAGTTTAATTAGAATGAATGGTTTTTGTTGTTTAAAATTAACGAGAGATCCTAAGTTCGGAATGCTATGTGCATATTTATTTTTTTCAATTTTTTCAATTTTTTGTTTGTTTGTTAATTTATTTACTAGCTAGTAGCTATATGGGTTGCTATTATTAAATATTCATTCCAATTCAAATCTAATCTTCAGCAAAGAGTAATGCGTAGACTAAATTTTTAGACCAAATTTGCAAATAATATTACGTGTCATCAAAAGGTTTAATTTAGTGTTCGTTCATTACTTATACATATCCTTAAAGACTCAAAAACATTAATATTTTTTTAGTCTTATATTGACGAGGTTAGTAAATAAGAAAAAATAACTCACGATTTATACAAAAACACTTTAAAAGTTCAGATGGAAAACAAAATAAATTAATTATTCTGTGTTTCTATATTATTAAGTTTGAAGTGTTTTTCTAAATATAATTTTATCGATGTCTTACGTGTGAAAATAAATAATTTTTTATATGAAATGAGGGCACATTTTTTGACGTCGCCCGGGCCTCAAAAATCTTTGGATCGGCTCTGACAACTACTTTCGACCATTTAAACACACCCTTGAAAAAAAATATAACTATAGTAAAAACAAATTAAAAAAAACCAAAGATTATCAAAATTATGCTTATCTAATTGTGATTATTCATTAAATTCAAGTTTTGTACATCTTCATACCAATTATAGCGTTTAACATAAATAAATTTTTAATCGCCCAAAAAAAACATAAATAAATATTTATGTTATATTAAATATTAACTAATTTAACGAATATATTTAATTGACTATTTGTATCGGCTATATGTGACAACACATCCCTAATTTTACGATTTTATTAATTTTTTTAAACAAGTGAATTGACGAAAATGCCCCTACTGGCGAGATTGTTGATTTTCGTTGACCGTCATTTAATGAAGCGTGCAAGTTACTATTTACCGTACTCTCGAAATTCTCGATGGGACGATCGCGTAAGCTTAATCTGAATCGAAACCGAAGTTACGGTAGGGGTTTTACGGAACTACAAATCCGAAAAGTACTTTTGTAAATACTACTATTTATTATTTTATATATCTCTCAGTTATTATATTATTATTTTAATATTAGTTGAGAGAAATGAAGGAAATGAGAAGGATTGACGGAGGAATGAAGGGAGAAAGGAGAGAAATAAGGGTGGATGCCCAATCAAAAAGAGGAGAAAGAGAGAGTGACCAACTAGAGAGGAGAGAAAGGAGGGGAAATGAGGGAGTGGAGGAGCACCGGATCACCCTTGACCCAGTTCCTCCCCGCCAACCCAACCTGATTTCGAAACACCCCAATGCCGATTCCAGCGTTTTCTTGGCGAAATGACCGTCGCCACTACCCAAAACAAACTCCACGACCTTCCTTCTTCAAGTTCCACCCCAAACCTGACTCGTTTTTTTTGGTCTAAGTTTCGTGGGGATAGCATCGACGACACCATGGGGGAGATCGGCATAAATCCGCCATTTTAAAGGTGATTCCTTCGACCACCACCACCATTAGCCTCTTCTTGAACCCAGGAACAAGTCCCAAGGTTGTGTTGGTGCGGCGGAGCAACGGAGGTCACGAATCGAAGCACACCTTTTATAGGGTTTCCAGGGTTCGTGGTAATTTCAGGCCACTTCCTGGCCAAATTAGACTTCGGCCCAGGTATGAAAGTTGTTCTTCTCATTAAGATCTTCATTCTTGTAAAATTTGGGAATTTTTGGAGTTGTTTGATTTTTCGGCGAATCGGAACGGTCGACCGCCATGTGCGGCGGCGCGTGGCTAGTAGGCCGACGCTGCCTTTTTAAGTTAAATTCGATGTTCTAATTTCAATTTGATAACCGTTTGTTATTTTGTGATTCGACGATCTGACCATTGGATCGTCACCAAACCTTAATACGTTATAAAACATAATATTTGAAGACCATAGGAACTAACGGATTGGGAATCCGATGTATGGATCTTCCCAAATTGAATTTCTAAGTTTGTAACATAAACGTTGATAACAACTTAATTCTAGCAATTGGCAGAGATCCGACCGTTGGATCATAAAGAAGTTTTAGTATGTTGTTTTAGAAGCATAGTGGGGACTTTAGGAAGTTATGGATCAGAAATCCATGGGCGGATGTTCCAGATTGACTAGTATAGGGTTGTGGACCCTCTTAAGCGTATTTCAACGCCCCGATTCCAAATTCGCACTCCGTTTTCTCAAATTTAATTGTTTTAGTGGAGTTTTACTAATGGGTCCTAATATTATGCTTAGGTACGATTATTATCGGTGACTTCGGCTATTCTAGCTCTAACAGGTTCGACTCGACGACATGATCTGTGGGTGGGTCTTTTCTTTTATATATACATATACACATGTTTAGTTTCCATATATACATCTAATAATGAATTTTCTATATGAATGTCGTAGTTAAATTAATATTTATCGAAAATGACGTAACGAAGAGAATTAGGAAATCATTATGAATCTTAGCAAAATTACGGCTATGAATAATATTATGATGACTAAAATTATCGAATCATTATGGCATGACTACATTTATGTTATTTGCTCATCGTTTGCTTCACCGGTGTTAGTACTCGCTCGAGCCAGGGCCAGTATTTCATGTGTATGTGCACATCGCACCTTAGGCTCACTTTGAATCCATTGTAGGTGCTAGTCCTGTCGTACAGGTTGCCACAAGCAACTCCGACTCGTATGTACTGCACATAGCACCAGTCTTCACGTGATTGTAGTACTAGAGCGTATATTATTATTACATCCAGTCTTATTCATGCCCTTATTTACGAGTTATTGTGCCATAATGAATTCTTGAGATTTTGCAGGCTACGATAAGTATTTTATTACTATACGTAGTATGTATATTTTGCAAGGTTCTAAAAAACACTAGGCATTAGTTGGGCGGCGGGCTGGCTCCTAGGCGGATTTAGGTAAATTTCTTGTATATCTTGTAAATAAGTGCATATTGACACTTACAAAAAAAAAATTATACTTGTATGAAATCCATGGATAAGATAATAAAAGAATGATAAAATGCAAAAAGAGTAACCAACAAGTCCAAAATTTAAAAACACACTAAGCATATATGCCATATAACCATAGTGAGAAGTATTGTAGGATGACACATGTACAACAAGTTCACAATTTTAAACCACTTAGACTTAGATAGGATTTTTTTTTAATTTCATTAAAAAAAAAAAAAAAAACCGCCTAGCTCTGCCTAGCCCGCCTAGAGCCCAGCCGATTTTTTCAACCGATTTGCAAGAAAACACCTCGGTTCACCACCGCCCAGCGCCTAGGCGGCCGCCTAGGCCGTTTTTTAGAACACTGATATTTTGGGAACTATATTTGTTTTACGGCGAGGAGTTATTATGTTTTCAAAAAGGTTGTTACAAAGATTTGCTTCTAGGCCTACTCACCCTTGTTTTTTGCCCCTCCAGATTCTAGTAGCAGAGCTTTCGTATCGACAAGGATTATTGGCAAATCTTGGTGTAGACGATTACCTTCAATGGTATAATTCTCACCCAATTTTACTGTATTGTACTTATGCTCTATCATTACGTGTGAAATTGGCTCATTCCAGCTCACAACGCACTCTTATATTTAGGCACTTTTAGGTTTAAATTTATTCACATTTTCTACTACACTACACTTTATGGGTTCGTAACCTTCCAGGTGTCGGCCTGCACAACTCGATTCGGATTTCCAAGTGGACATTCTGGGTCTGGGTGTGTTATATAACCGTCAGATTTAGTATAAAAAAAATTTGAAAATAATGTGATATAATCTGACACATTACTTACTCATCTCGAATATATCCGCCAGAATTGGTTAAAATTATTTAAAAAATAAATCTATTTGAGTTAAGGGTCCGCTTCATTATTCTTGTCGGATATAACCGACAATAATACTTTATTATCCAACACTTTACATGTTGTCGAAAATATTTTATCCGACATTAATAATATAAAACCACCACCATTATCTAACACATAAGCCAATTTTGTAGTCGTACCTTATAAATTTTTTGTCATTGATCTTCATCAATTCATTCGATCTGAAGATCAAAAACTGAAAGGGATATGTGAAAAAAAAAAAAAAAAAAAAAAAGATGTGTAGATTGTTGTAGGCATAATTTACAAAACAATTATGGAGGCCATAAAGAGAGGGGTGCGGCAAGAGTAGAGAAGAAGAGAGTTGTGTAATTGTGGGTGTGTGTTATCTCACGCCATTGTGCCTTTATTTATAGTAGTAGGGAAGGTTAATTCCTTACCCTTTAGGATTACAACATTTAATAGGTAATCTACTCCTAATAGGAATATGAGAGATATTCCAAGATATACTAGGATTTACACAATCACATTCCTAATCTAATAGGACTACAACACTCCTCCTTGAGTGTGTAAATACTCAAGTAAATGGCGTATCAGGTCTTCAGTGATGAAGCAAGTACAGTTGATGAAGTCGTCGGCACAATGAGCAAATGCGAGTCTCAAATCAACGGAAGAATGCATAAAAAGTAAAACTCACAAAACCTCACTATGGTAAAACCTAAGGTGGGATAAAAACCCATAGACTAAGGAGAAAGGTGAGAAGTTGCATTGAGTCAAAATTGTACGTCTTTTGGACGCAATTATAAGAGCTCACAAAGGTATGATCAGCCCAGGATGGGTGCCTCGTTAAAACCTAGTTAGGTAGCAAAAATCCAGTGGGAAAAATGCTCCTAATCGTAGGGAAAAAGAGTACATTAAGATCAAGTGAGTATACTTTTGGATACTCCCCCTGAGTTTGACATAACTTCCAAAATGAGAACTACAACCATTGTATATGATAGTTAGGCATACCAATTCCTCGGACAAGCTTCTGGAAGGTTAACTTCGGCAGTGACATCGTGTAGAGGTCGTAAAGGTTGTCTGGGATCAGCTTGCATAACTTCAATCTCTTGATGCTTTGCTGATGTAGATTTAGACGTAATATGTCTTGGTGTTGACTTTGTTGATGTATCATGGCTTGGTCGGGTTGATACATGCGGCATAATCTTCATGGATAGTTGTTGGGACTCAATGATGGATGAAAACACAACAAGTACTTCGAATATGCTCAACAAGAACTCTTAACCATGTCTCACTTGTTGCGTAGTGAAATTAGGTGAGTCTTGGAACAATTCGAAGATTTCGCAACTAAGGTCATATTATGGACCTCCAAGATATTGCGATATCCCTAATGGTAAAGACATAAATATTTGGGGATTTTGTCTTATGCTGGTTTGATAAGTAACCTGCGTCAGCATAACAACAAGGCAAACATCATTCTGAGGATCAGAGGGGTTGGATCTGCTCGAGATGCGTTGGGATTTGATTTGCCCAAATTCGTAGTACCTTCAGGGTACGTCTTTTAATACCAATTCAGTGGTTGCGTGTAGGCGCGGTGCTGCATCTTTACCAAGATCAACAGCGAAGGAGATGTCCTGTCTAAATACAATGAGCTAAGTACAACGAAGCGCAAAGTTGAACTTAGATATGGAATTTCGGATTCCATAACCTCTTCAAGGGTCTGATTTGCATATAACGTATGGACGATCAAAGGTATACTCAAAGGTGACACATTCGGGGTGCAGTTCAACTGGTAGACCAAAATACCGTCAGAACAATGCTTCAACTTCAGGTTAAGGCATAAACGAGTTTTCCTAAGATCCTTCATCTCAAACTCCATCTTCAGGTGCGAGGCAGTTTTCTCAAGCTCTTCCAGAGTCTTAGTGAGATTCGTGTTAACGACATAAACTGTAACTCTAGCAATTTGGAATAAGACTTCATAGTTTAACACGCAAGGGCATTCATTCATATCCCTGACTGATCAAATAATCACGTAGACAGGTATACCACATCCGTTAGATTTTTCAATCCATAAGTGAACGCCTAAAAAAGAGTTAAGAGGGTGTTCCGTGGTTTGGAACTATTTGAACCAGTCCATGTAATTCTTCGGGAACTTACATGTAAATCTCCGTATCTATATCCCCATGGAGAAAATACTAACCACATTTCATAATGCTGCTATCAATCACATGACGTTTGAGAGAAACCTTGCGTCGTCAGGCGTGCATCATATCGTACTATTTCATTCATCTCATAACGCTTCCTTTCCCACTTGTAACACAATAGGGTTACCTTGGGCAGTGTAGGAACGACAGGTCTAATACACACTTTGGTAAGGAATTTGACCTGGATAGTAATTTCGGTTGTCCAATCAGTTCTACGTTGTCACTTAATCAACGGAACACGGTTCGATATCGTCGCTTTTCATTTATGTCGATAGCTACCATATAAGTGAAAACATCATCGATGGTAATCTCATTTCAATTCCATTTAGCTCGTCCAAACTAGTATACTGGACCAAGAACTTCAAGTCTCGGGAGTAATCCAGATTAATCTCATGAGATGGAAATGATTTGAGATAGCGATCGAGTTTAGATTCATTGTTGTGCCGTCTCTTCCTCTTCTAGGGAAGTGAATCCTACAAACCGAATGATCTGTCGTGCTCCAACCCAAGACATATTGATTGGCTATCCGCTGGTGTACCAGACCGTCCAATAAGGGCGTCCAAACCGTCCAACAGGGGCGGCACACCCTCCAGGGATGTTCACTCGATGTCCGTTAAGTACATCTATCCTTGCTGACATGTTTGCAGCTAGTATATGATCTCGTCACTTTAGCTAGATCAGAGGAATGCGTCTGGAGCAACATTCTGAAATCTAGAATTCATCGCATTTGCTTATCACACTTGTTCGGTATGGGGATCGAGATGAGACATAGTGGGCAACATCCACTCAAATTCGCGCCGTTCTACAGGAACGTTGACGTTCTTATCTCCCCCTAACGGCGGGAAAACTATCTCATTAATGTGACAACCCGTAAATGAGCGGTAAAGAGATCGCGTGCAAGGGCTCGAAGAGAGCTAGTGTGAAGGAGAATCATGATCGACAAAAGATACACATCCTTCTTTGAGGACCCATGGTGGTACGTTGCGGCGATGCAACTTGGCACATGGAATGCGCAACCAAATGCGTAAATACGAAAATCGTCAGGTTCGTACCTAGTAACCAACTGTAACATCATATAGGTTGGGTGGCAATGGGCCTCAAGGTGGACCAACATAACTGCGTACAAGGATTGCATAGCCCTAGGCAGAAACCAAAAACTTGGTACATTTACCAAAATTCGGGCGATCATTTAAATTGTGCTTTATGACCGCTAGGCGAGGCTATTTGGGGTGAACATGGGAATTCGATGTTCAATTATAAACCTAAAACGACATGCAATACTTTATCGAAAACCATCGATATAAACTCTCCTGCATTATCCAGTCTCCCGGACCTTAAGGATAAGTAGGGTGGTGAACCCTTAATCGGTCAAAAGGTTTAGCAGTAATGTGTGTGGACAAACATGTGACCTAGTATTCATCAACCAAAACCATAAGTATTTATATGGTCCGCATTTTGGTTGGATTAGTCCACATATATTCCTTTGAATGCACTGTGAAAAGAGAGTCGTTTCGTATCTTTGCAAGGGATGATTTAGAAAATCAAATTTCACAAACGAGCAGACTTTGGCAAGCGTGCTTGTAGGCACAAGATCCTTACTTCGGGTAAGTATATGCATCGTAGCATCATTGTTCGACCTAAGTGTCCCAAATGGTCATGCCAAAGCAAGTAAACTGCTCAATCACCTAGCTCCAGGCCGGCCACATATGGCGTGTGCCCCAGTTAGGGAACAGCCCATTGGCCCCAAATCAAAGCTTCAGGCTCATTTTTGGAGGTGGTGCAAAGATATTTTACTCTATTTTCTTCAGTGGTTTCATTTATGATCATTGTCATCTCGAATATCCTTAAAAACTCAACGTCAGGGAGAATTTAAGGTCCCTTAAATGATGATGCAGTACCATTCATACAACAAGGAGCGTGCCATTGCTCTTAATCAAGTTGGATAGACCTAAAGTCGTTGTTAGAGATGTGATTTAGGTGTAAAGTTAGTGTGAGTAGTACGCATTCATCCAGACAACTAACTTTCCCACATTCCTACCTAATCACGTGTTTAATTGAATCGGTCACATGTACTAAGAAACATGATTCAATTAACTCATATTCGAGGACAATATCAATAAGATTATCCATAAGTAAAACATACACCAAATTTGAATCCAAGAACATGGAAAAATGTTCACAAAGTAAGTGGTTTACTAAGAGGATTCGGCCAACAAGGCTATTCATGTCAAAGTTATGTTCTTCCAACGATGTTTGGTGGAGCAAATTATTCTCACATATTGACTACTAGAATAGTACTCCTTAACAACATTGGTAGGGGCACGAACATGTTCATAACCAATGATCTATTCCATCGAGACGGAAGTAGATTCTGCAGGGTTAAGGTTTGGGAATACTATCCCTTATTCTTAAAGTTTTAAGTCTTAGGTAACAAGGATCACGCTTCGGGCATGATGCCACACCTTGGCAGGCCCTGATTCTACCATATGTTTGTGGTAGTAATCAGATTCGAGAATTTAGTAAACTTCATCTTTCTACACTATTGCTTTAGGAGCGAGTTAGAAACATGGAAGGACAAGAAAAGTATTCTCTAGTCAAAATCCGATTGGATTTATAAACTTCAAAATCGTACTCATTTATGGACGTAATCATGGTGTGCTTCAGGCAATGTCTTTCATGATTAGATGGTCCGTAGGAGTGAGCCAAAGAGCCATGGAATCCTCGTTCGGGAGGTATTTCCATTAGTAATGCTTCGGGTATAAGTCTTCGAATGAAGATCATGGCGGAGGCTGATTCAGCTCTTCCTTGCCATTGTTGGCTTCAATGGTTTCTCAGCTACTTAATAGTCAAATGGGAGATTCACTTCTTGTACCCCACATTAAGTGGTTTCTAATAGAAACGTCCAAATCAGGAAAATCGAACTTGTGATGGTTCGACAATCCATTGAATTGGAGGGAACAAGATTGTGATTTGGTGCTATGGGAATGAATCATCCATATGCAACATAGTTAGAACATTCGAGTTTTAAGACATGGTTTTCATGAAAAACATCGGGTTTTCATGGGTGTATTGTTTTATGAAAACTTCGGGTTTCAAAGGCACTAAATTTGAAACTACAGGTTCAATTTAGTTTATGAACGTTTAGTTCATAAAAGAGAGGTTCATGCAAGAACACATAATGCAATATACAACTAAGTGTAGTGGATTTGGGTTGCTTCAGGAACTCAAGTGTGAGTGCTTCGGGACTACGAAAGTGAGTCAACGGTTCAAAGTATAAAAATAAATTATTGAATTGTTAATGTCCAAAAGTGATCTTCAGGTCAATAATTTTGGATTCATTATCAGATTAATGGACTACAGATCACTTTTAATTAATTCAATAAATCGGGCCATACAAGGTCGATTGAAGAAGCAAAAAAATAATGACTTCGGGTTATATTCACTTTAGATGGCTTCAGGCCAAATAATTAAGAAAATATAGCCTAATGTGATTTTAACCAAAAACGTCCCAAAAATATTTGGGTATGGTTAAGAAGCGAGGATAGAAAAAACGGGGCATTGGGTTCGAAAAAAAATCACAGCCCAACATGTGTGGGCTTCTTGTGTGAGGCACGACCCTGCAGCCCGCAGCCTAACTTGGCTACAGGTTAGTGGGCTAAGGCATGAAAAAAACTCAGCTTTCGCTGGCTTCTGGTTGACACGGGAGAAGAACCCAAGCAACACATGGCATCTGCCTTTGGGCCGAGAGGAAAATAAAACAAAAGTCTAGATTTCTGCAGATAGGCCATGTCGTGGATGAAACCCAGCAGAGCTGGTGTCGAGTTTTGGGCCAGGAAGCAGAAGCCCAGCAGGGCTAGCTTCTGGTGAAACATGCACAGATGAGGCTGCAGGCCTTAATAGTCAGGTACCTAGGCATGCGGGTCTGGTGATACGTACACAGCAAGTCCATGCTCGAAGCCGCGATTTTCCATATATTTTTTTCGAAATTCTTAGGGTTTGAAAAACCCTAATTGTTTTAATTTTTTTTTTCGATTCTTTGACTCACATATTCCACATAGCATAATTGCGTAATGCATGAAACAAATATATATTGACAAATATATAAACATATACAATATAATATCGTAAGGAAAATATAAACATAGGGGGTTCATGCAACATGGGGAATGTTTTCATGCTTCAAGGTTCTTTCAAATATCTTACTTTATTTTAAGCGTACCTGATTGGCAGAAACAAATAAAAGCCTTTGAATTTGTAGAAAATTGAATTGAATCAATAGCATGTAGATCAATTCAATAAAATAAGAATTAATCATAAAAAGAATGATTAAAACGTAATACTCCCCTAATTGAAGAATAAACTCTCTTTAGCGTAGTGTCAAGAGCGTGCTGATAACGTGTTGTAAGCATAATTTACAAAACAATTATGGAGGCCATAGAGATAGGGGTGCGGCAAGAGTAGAGAAGAAGAGAGTTGTGTAATTGTGGGTGTGTGCTATCTCACCCCATTGTGCCTTTATTTATAGTACTAGGGAAGGTTAATTCCTTACCCTTTAGGATTACAACATTTAATAGGTAATCTACTCCTAATAGGAATATGAGAGATATTTCAAGATATACTAGGATTTACACAATCACATTCCTAATCTAATAAGACTGCAACATAGATAACATCATACTTACAAAAAATATCCCTGAAATATCGTCCACCTTAACCTTATGGGTGGCTCCGCCCCTGTAGCTAGCAAATTTAATTGGTGCAAATTTGATGCTACTACGTTAGATCAGATACTCCATATTTATTTATTTGCTTTTCTTTCTTCTTTTGTTTTATTCTGTATAATTGTGGGTATGTAGGTCATAATTTCTTTGTTTTTATTCAAGGTGGTGGCAAGGGAGTCACACTCTCACTTCGAAATGTGAGTGGATCATGTATTTATGCTTTCTTATTAGACCATCCCAACTCCTGTTGGTCTTCTTAATTAAGGAGATATTCATACATTTTAATTAAGTCGTCGAGTTTAACCCATAAACACTTGTACTAAATTTGTATGCATGGCTTTTTTTTTCTTTTTTCTTTTTTACAAGAAGAAGCGATAGCATTTTCATTAATGAATCAAAACAATTACAAGGATTGTCACAATGATATCTTTTTTTTTCAACGGTCAATTCATTGATATAGAGATAATTTGCACAGACAAGCATAAAGAGTAATCTCCAAAATGGCTACCACAAGCAGCATCGGCACCAACACAAGCACCAACGGGACAACTCGATTGCCAAAACGCAGATGTAATAGACCTAAACTGAGGCACACGCAATGTAATTGCCAAAAGAGATACCATATCAAATCATCGTTGATAAGTGAGGCCACATAACTCGACTTTGATCAGTTCTAATAAGTTAATACCAACAATACTGAAGCAACCGGATTTCAATTGCAATCCAAAGAAAGAAAGAAAAATATCCAAGAGAAATGGAAATGGTAGAAGCATTTCTACCATATGTAGATGCCATCATTGTTGATCATATCTCTTTGACAAATTGAGTTGTATGTGAAAGTGAAACTCGCCTATATAGACAGGTGGAAGGTCGCATTATATTGGTTAGGAGAAAAACATGCATATAATGGGAGGCTACTTCTTTCTCCCACCAAGGTCGCATTATATTGGTGTGGAGAGAAAAAAGCATATAATGGGGAGGTTTACTTCTTTCTCCCACCAGTACAAACATGTTGAGATAGGTCAAATCTCTATTGGAAAAATAATATGCATCTAACTAGTTATATATCTTTAAAAAAAAATTATTTTTACATCTATTTGTATCATCATTTGTATTATCTCTTTAATAGAGATGAAACCTACATGCGTTGGCAAATCCTACGTTTGTTAGAGAGATGGTATAAATAGATGATAAATGTAGCACAACTCTATCTTAAATCTCTATGCATCCTCTCATCTATTATATATATACTAGTATATGCCAACACACAAAGTGTGTGTGAAATAATTTATTTTTGTTTTGAAATTTGAAGGAGAGGGGAAGAGAGTGAGAGAGAATGTGAGAGTGGAGAGAAAGGGAGAGAAGTTTTATTTTTATTTTTATTTTTTTTAATATTAGAGATGTTAAAATCACTTATAAGTGAGACTTAAACAAAAAACAGCAAAATTTTATTTTGTCAAATTATTTTACTGCCCTTAACTTTTTTGTTGTGATAAAAGACTAAATAATTTTTTTTACTCTCTTCTGGTTGACAAAGAAGGCCCATTTAATTGGAAAACACATCATGACAAAAGAACTGCTTTACTACACATTATGACACATCATGACACACGAGCTACACTATTTCTTAAAATGAGTATTGACTATTTTTAAAAACTGAACACTGTACTATTATTATTTTTTAATATGAACACTAATTATTTTTAAATTGACTATATCTAAAACTGGAAACGTGTATTACACTATTTCTTAAATTGACTATTTCAAAAACTGAACACGGATACTATTTCTAAATTGAACACATATTGGATTTATATTCATATTCATTAACCTTTTATGAACGTGTAAAAGAACCACAATGAATTTGGTTTTGAATTCACATATTATATAGAAGTGGATTTCGGTTCATGAAAGCCCTTTTTGAATCTATCTATGGCACCCTTTCTCTTTTTCCTTATTTTATGCATGGTGATTTCATGCCTTTATAGTCGACATATTATGTATTGCTCCTTATTACCAAGTTTCCTGATTAACCTACCAAGTTAATTAGTTGTAAACCAGAAATTGCATGTAATAAGAATCTTACATTATTTTAATTTTTTAGGTAAAGTACGATATTCATTTATAGAAATTTGGAATACATACAAATGATGAGGATACGGTGCAATTACATGGATTTCGATAAAAAAATTGTCAGGGATTTCAACCCGACCGAAGGGATAGCGTGTGGGAACTAATGCACCGCGTTGATTACCGTACCAAAATGAGAATTATCATCATGATCCTTTTGGCCACACGTGCTCCATGTCCCGAACATACGTATAGAAGTTGAACTTGGTTTCCAACTATATATATATTAAGAAAAATATTCGCTCAAGATTTTCAATTATTTTTCTCTCATGCATACAGAAGTTGAGCATAGCGACACACATCCAAAAAACCTCCTACTGATGGAGATTAATGGTTAATTAAGTCACAACACAACCAACTAGCTAGTGGGAGGAGAATTGGGTCTCTGTCCAGAAACAGGCAGTGTTCAAATCAATGGAGAGGCAGATATATCTAGGGTTGTATATTGTGCAAGCATAGTTAGGGAGTGAACATTTCCTTTCCTCTAGGGAATTAATCATGTATACAGATATAGCTATCTGTCGATGAATCAAATTCTGATAACTAAAGTGACATGCATATGGATTCTTCTCATTGGACTGACATATGCATGAAAAGGTTAGAGATTTTACACGACTACATGAACACACAGTGTTGAGCTCAAAATTATTACAAAACCAAATAAACAAAGGGAGAGAAATTGGCAAATCTCCTAACCCTAGATTTATATGCTTCCACTGCCTTATCTATGTAGTGCATGAAAGAACTACATACCTTCTGATCTCCTAATCACAATCTTTTTGTTCCTAGCTAAGCTTATTATCTTTTTAAATTCTAATTAGGGCACACTTCTCTTTACATATCCTCAATTATTTCAAGTAAATAAGTTGATTATATAATACTTACGCATTAATGCTAAGCTCATACGTCAAACTTCACCGAATCTATTTACCAAATGCTATTGGCTCATTTGTCAAAGTGTTGACAGCTAATTCTTATCAATAATGCTAAGGCTCGTCAATTTTATCTACCAAATTTATTTACCAAAATATTATGTTTGTATACGTATTAGAGCCATCTTTGGACAATGTAAAGTTCTACTAATTGCAAGCGTATTTTATTTCTTGTCAACTATAATGAGTGTGAATATGATTCATTAGAAATAATAGAGACCAGATTCTTAAGCAAATTGAGAGACAATATGAGTTGGAATTTCCTGGCAAAATCATGGCCAACAACAAAAAGGAAGTGATATGCTCCCTCCATTAAGGTATTACAGAAGATTAGGGAAGAGAGCAAGAATTTGTACCAAAGTTATGCACACCAAAAGCTAATAGGATTTAGCATTTCATACTTTAAGGGTAAATTACACAAAACTACTTCAAATATGGGTCGAACGACACTTTCATACCTCATCTTTTTAAAATGACAATGTCATACCTCATCTTACGAATTTGTGACAATATAAGACCTCCGTCAGTTTTTTTATTAATTTTTCTATTAAGTGCTAACGTGGTTAGAGACAGGGGCCACTCACTAATCCAGCTGGATTAAAAAATAATTAAATATATTTTTAATAATTAACTATTATAAAATTAAAAAATTAAGAAGAAGAAGAAGGAGGAGGAGAGAGAAGAAGAACAAACAAAAAAAAGATACAAACCCAGTTTCGGCCCAAGAAGAACAAGAACAAGAACAAGAGCAAAAAAAAAAGTTACAAATCCAGTTTCGACCCAGGAGGAGGAGAGAGAAGAAGAAGAAGAAGAAGAAGAAGAAGCAGGAGGAGGAGAGAGAAGAACAAAAAAAAAGTTACAAATCCAGTTTCAGCCCAGGAGGAGGAGAGAGAAGAAAAAAAAAAGAAAAAAAAAAAAAAAAAAAAAAGGGGAGGCCGCAGAATACTTTTTTTTTATTCTTAATTTTTTTAATTTATAATATTTAATTATTAAAAATATATTTAATTATTTTTTAATCCAGCTGGATTAGTGAGTGGCCCCGTCTCTAGCCACGTCAGCACTTAATAGAAAAATTAACAGAAAAACTGACGGAGGCCTGACATTGTCACAAATTCGTAAGATGAGGTATGACATTGTCATTTTAAAAAGATAAGGTATGAAAGTATCGTTCGACTCATAGTTGAGGTAGTTTTGTGTAATTTACCCATACTTTAATTATTCAAGTTGGAAGTTAATCATTCGTGCCTAAGCACATGCTCATTTTTGGTACATTTCAGTTTTGATTGCAAGCTCCATGCGCGTTTGTTGTTAGATCGACGGGTTCACCATTACTTGTCTTCCAATTAGATGAGAACGTCACTGTAGTCGTTAAATCAACGGGTTCGGGCTTATCTATTAGGGTCTAAATTAACCATAATCTCCTGAGTTGTGTCCGATGACATGGAATTCGCAGCGAAGATGGACCCCTGAATCAAGAGGTCTTGGAGTAGAGGATATTTTGCAGAGAGTTACTAAGATGGTAGAACAATGTAAGGACTCAAGAATTCGAGAAGGGGGCAAAACATAACATGTGACTTTTATTCATCAAATGCATATTTTTCTTTTCAGTAACCAGCTTCAAGCTCACAATGCAGCAAATCAATAAAACATCATCGGAGACGAAGAAAAATAATAATGAGAAATTCGAAAACTCGAGAAACAGAAAACATCGCCAAATTACGACTTCAAACCTATACATGCTTTTCTATGTTACAGAATGTGCAAGTGCAGGAGAGCAGAAAGAAATGGATGAAAGTGGAGAGTTTTTCTTCTTCTTTTTTCCTTTTTTTTTTTTTTTTTTTTTTTTCTTTGGGATAAATCTTTTTTTTTTTTTTTTTTTTTTTTTTTGGGATAAATCTTCCCTTGTTTTTTCCTTCAAAGTTTGAAACTTAAGGCACCCCAACTCTTATGGATAAATCTTCCCTTGTTTTTTCCTTCAAAGTTTGAAACTTAAGGCACCCCACCTCTTTGTCCCCTCTTTCCTTGTCGTCTTCGAGGTTGAGTTTGGGTCAATGAGGTTTTCCAGTGACTTTGCCTTTCTGTCTCGGGTCCTACCGGCTTCTTTTAGAAGCTCAGATAGCCTTCTCTTCTCATCTTCAAAATCCGGGTTTGCAATTCCAAGCTTTTCTTCTCGCAATTTAAGGACGTACTCCAGAATTTCAATTGCATCTTCAACTCTGAAATAGAATCCAGAATAGAATTCCTTAAAAACTTCGTATTTGAGTCATAATAATCAAGTTCAACTCTGAAACAGAATCCAGACAGTGTACCAGAACCGGCTACAATTATCAGTACGCATTCTCCGTAAACACTAAACACACATAGTGAATTTTGATTAATATATAAAAGCAAAACAGGAACAAAAAATCTGTTGCCAGACTCCTTGTAGGACATGTGGGGGACCTCACAACTAGTTCCAATTTTAGTGGACATTCAAGTTTGCTGGCTACAAGGGTCGTAAACTTTTCTGATTATTAAGAAGATGGGCCGCAAAGGGCAAAGCCATATAAAAAACAATGGTTTTTGCATAGATAGTTGAAGCAAATGAGAAAGATGGTACTATATTGAGGAAAAAATGTAAGCAGAGGACTCAATATATTACCTCCCCATAGCATCATAGGTTGCTGCGAGATTGCTATATACTCCAAGAGTATCCTGATGACAAGGACCACATTCTTGTTCTAATATCTGTCTCGCTTCTTCAAACAACTCAGCAGCCTCATCTATCTTGAACAATTGAACACAAGCCAAACCCATCTGGTTCAATACAACCCCAAAGAAGGGCGACTTCTTCTCTCCACTAGCTCTAAGTTTTGTTACAGCGCTTTCAAAAGAGTTCCTTGCTTCTTCATATCTCCCGAGCATGCAAAACATCACTCCCATCCGTGCTTCTATTCCAGCAATTGTGCTTTGCTGTCCTGGTTTACCATCTAACAACTTCATCGCCTTCTGCAATAACTTAAGTGCCTCCTCGGGCTCATCCATTGACTCATAAATGGCTGAAATTTCAGTCAATCCACCAGAAATCTCTTCTGCCGTTGTTCCAGGCACAGGTTTCACATAAATCCTCAGGGCATTCTCACAGTATGATTTGGACTCCCGGAGCTTTCCAGTCCTATGATATAGGTCAGCAAGGCGTACAAAGACAGAGGCAACAGAAGGGTGGTTATCGCCCTTTGATGCCTTTAAAACAGTGAGTGCCTTCTGATAGGAGAAGACAGCCTCATCAAAGCGACAAAGAGACATATAAATGTTACCTATGCTGACATCAATAGCAGCAACCTCATTTTCCAGCCCATTTGCAATCATTGCCATGCTGGCGAGGACAAGGTGCTCAAGTGCTGATTCATAATCTCCCTTTGACTCACATATGATAGCCATCAGCCGGCGGTCAGCTGACTCTTCAAGAGATGCTGGTTCACTATGAGCACGGTGAATTTCAAGAGTTTTCTTGCACAATTCTTCTGCTCTTTCAAACTGCATTGCTTGGACATGCGCCTCAGCTAAATATCTGCATATCCAACACCAGTTCACTTAAATATGGATACTCCAACTTTCTTTCAAACGATAACTAAAACAACCTATCATGTGGCAGTTAACGGTTAATCTACGTACTAATGTATCCCAGATGCTTCAACCTAAGTCTTTCAGGAAAAGAAAGACTGTTCTGTCCCGCCAAATTCAGCTCATTTTTACATCAACACCGCACATTACATGCAAATTTATGCAAGGTTCATCAATTTGGACATTGAGTTTCACAAATATTGACACCAATGTCACTTAGGCAACGAACTTGACAATATCCTAACCTCAAGTTACAATCAACCGATGAGTTAAAATGCTCGAATTTTCCCTTTTCGAGTAAGTTTACATATCTTCATTTTCTTTCCGTTTGGTTTGGTCAATTTGATTGTGTTTTACAACTAAAGGGCCAAACTTTCAGCCGGCTTAATAAACTACTCACATTAAACATTAACAAATTCTCCAAATTTAGCTATGCAATTATAGAATCTCAAACAACCATTAAATCTGATCCCAATAAACCATGCACGCCAAAACCACAATATCTGAAAAAATGAAATTAAAAAAGCAGAGTAATCAGACCTGCAAGTCTCGCCAACTCTGAGATCAGTGTCGCCCAAGGCCTCGATCTGGATCTTCAATCCCTCCTCATAGCATTCAATGGACCGGTCCACCTGACCCAGCATTGAATACGTGTCCCCTAGCTGCATGTGCCCAGAGAACGCAGCGAGCGCGTCATCCGCACCTCTTCCGACCTCTGGCACCCGAATCGCCCGGTCCAGAACCGGAACCGCCTCCTCGAACCGGCCCAAGCTACAGTAAATCGCCGCCAGCACGTGCAAGCTCATGGCCAGGTCCAGGCTCGGCTCGCCGTCCACCGCGCACCGCTCGAACGACTTGGACGCCCGGACTGCGTACTCCAATGCCTTGTTCGGACCCTCGCCGGAGGCGATTGTGTCCCGGGCCAGCTTGAGCAGAAACGGGCCGAGATCTGGGTTGTCTAGGGAGGCATCGGCGAGAATAGGATCCGGGGAAGCGCGTTGGGGCTTTTTGGATCGGGCGGGCGAGGGTTTGGATCGGGACGGGGACGGGGACGGCGGTTTTTTGGTGTGGGGGGAAGGGGTTCTGGAAACCGGGGCGGGTTCGGATTGTTGGGGCTGGGGATCCGGGACCGCGATTCGGGGCGGGGCGGAGTCGGGCGGGGTTTTGACGGAGACTAAACCCGGCATCCTCGCTGAAGAAGAAGAAGAAGCGATTGTGAAAAATGCCGAGAGAATTTCGGATTAGTTGGTTAATGAAAACAGGGGAATGTATTTAATTACGTGATTACGTGGGAGGTTATTAAGTTAATCATGGATTAGAACTCGCCACCATGCCCAACAAACTCAGAGACTGCTGACTAATTAATTAAACAGGGACTGATGTGATTAGTGGTTTTAGAGAGAGAGAGAGGCAAAGGATTGGATATTTGCCAGAGAAGCAGATGAGATGTCTCTCTGCTCTCTGCTGGCTAAAGTGTGAAGGTGGTGGTTGGTTTTCAGTTTTCGATTTAGCGCGGGGTGAAGTGGTAATTTGGAATTTGACTTTGACCTGCCGTGGCGATTTCTTATTCCAAGAGACCTGTCAGGGTATCTGAATACCGGGTAATAGCCGGTCACGGAGTCACCATAAGAGCAACTCCAGCCGTGTGGAGTGCTCGGGGGACAAGGGAGAGGAAAGGGCCTGAGGCCCGGTGGACTGTGCTCCAGCCATGTGGAGCCCGAGTGAAGGTGGGAGCCCGAGCGAAGGGGGGTGGGGAATCGACGGGCCTGTGGCCCGAGGGGTGTGACGTCGGCTGACGCCAGAGTAGTAGAGAATGGCTTGGCAGAGCTTTTTCGGGTCGCAGAAAACGGGCGTGGGGAAGTCGAGGGTCAGCGTTCAACAGACGGGGGAGGAGCAGGGACTGGGGAATATGACTTGGATGCGAGTGGGTTGAAAGAAGAGTTGAATTTTGGGGATTTTTGGCAGCGGAGCCAAGAGAGCTCGCTGCCAGTGTCGACGGTGGAGAGAGAGGGACAGGGAAGATGGGTAGAAAGAGAGGACGAAGAAGATGGATTGAAGGGAGAAGAGAGGGAGAGTTTTTTTTTCATTAATTTAATTTTGTTTAGAGAGAGGGGGGACCGGAGCTGGGCTTCCATGGCTGTTCGAGAGAGAGAAAGAGAGAGAGAGAGAGAGAGAGACCGGTTAATTAAAGAAAAATATTAATATTTTATGGATTGGGTGAGAAAAAAATATTAATATTTTATTACCAATTGCCAGGGGGAAGGGCTCCATGGGTGGAGATGATAATGGCAGTTACTGTTCATTAATGGCAGTTACTATTCATTAAAGGCAGTTACTGTTCAATAGGGTGGATTGAATAGTGGATTGCCAGGGGGAGGGCTCCATGGGTGGAGTTGCTCTAAGATGATTGATTGTCTTTGTTCCCAATAATTTAAAAAACCTCATGTATATTTATTGGGCTAATCTCTGTTTACCCTGAAGTTTCGTGGTTTTCAACATTTAGTACATCAATTTTTTTTCGTCCCAGAGTCATACCTAAGGTGTTAATTTTGGGACAGTCTCATACATCCGTTAGTCAAACTGTTAATTCTCCCATTAAGTGATGATGTGGCTCCCATGTGGACAATGACTGGGCGCTACGTGTCATTAAAAATATTAAAATAATTAATTAAGTAAAAGTTTAAAAAAAAAAAACAAAATCTGCAACATTGGAAGAAGAAGGAAGAAGAAGAAGAAGAAGGAAGAATGAAGAAGAAGAAGGGGAAAAAAAAACGAATTTGGGCAACCCAGAAGAAGGAGGAAGAAGAAGAAGGAAGAAAGAAGAAGAAGGAAAAGAAAAAAAAAAGGCGAATCTGGGCAACCCAGAAGGAGGAAGAAGGAAGAAGGAAGAAGGAAGAAGAAGACGAAGAAGGAAGAAGAAGAAGGACGAAGAAGAGAAGAAGAAGAAGGACGAAGAAGAGAAAAAAAAAAAAAGAGGTGAATCTGGGCAACCCAGAAGGAGGAAGAAGGAAGAAAGAAAAAAAACGCGAATCTGGGCAACCCAGATTTAGAAAAAGTAGGAAGGAGGAAGAAGGGAAGAAGGGAAGAAGGAAGAAGAAGAGAAGAAGAAAAAAGAAGAAAAAAGGAGAATCTGGGCAACCCAGAGGAAGAAGGAAGAAGGAAGAAGGAAGAAGAAGAGAAGGAAAAAAAAAAAAAAAAAAAAAAAAAAAAGGGGAATTTGGGCAACCCAGAAGGAACAAGAAGAAGCACAAAAAAAAAAAAATTCTTAACTTTTATTTAATTAATTATTTTGATATTTTTAATGACACATGGCGCCCAGTCATTGTCCACAATGGCGCCACGTCATCACTTAACGAGAGAATTAACAGTTTGACTAACGGATGTATGAGATTGTCCCAAAATTAACACTTTAGGTATGACTCTGGGACGAAAAAAACTTGATGTACTAAATGTTGAAAACCACGAAACTTCAGGGTAGTAAACAGAGATTAACCCATATTTATTTGTATACTGTACTTAACTCTTATAAAGAGCTAAAACAAACTAAATTACAACCTCTTCTTCCTACTTCTTCTCGTTTCTTCTATCATATTTATCTTATTTTTCTCTCTTCTTGTATGAAATACCTTAGTTGAAAAGCCTTGGCAATCTTCAACATTACTCCGCAGTATCATGCATTCACAGGGATGGCAATTTTAACCGTTAAACCCGATAATTGTGGATAACCGCCCAAATGGAACGGATTTGGGTATGGAAGTTTGGGTATATTTTGGATATGAGGAAAAACTGTTTATATTATTTGGTTATGGTTTTGGATATGGTTATAGAGGTCTCTGAACCGTATCCATAACCGAATCCGACCCGATTAGTAAATAATATAATTTATAATATATATATATATATATATATATATATATTTGTATATCCATTATTCACCGAACTATTACCTTGAGAATACAAAAGTTGCATTTTGTAGGAAAGTAAAGTTTTGAATCAAAATCAATGTGAACTCAATGGTGCTTATGTGAGATATCAAAGACAAGTCAACACCATCAATGTTTTAATTTTTATACCCAACAAGATCCATTCATTGGATCATTTTATACATCAAATGTTTAATGACGAAATTAATATCTATTAACTTATTATGTCTTAACTGAACGAATATATTTTTTGTATTGACGAAGATGGATATACCCGTAAACCGATGGGGAATCCATTACCCGGTGGATATGGTTATGGATAATACCCGATGGTTAATTTGCGGTAATGGATATGGTTAATTTTCGTGGTTATGGGGATGGATATAGCATTTCCGTCCCCAAACCGAACCGTTGCCATCCCTACCCTTGATAAGCCTTTACAAGTAATAGTAGTTGTGATATTTGTTGGCATAAACTTTTGGCATATGTTGACAGTAATTAACAGTTGCCTACTAGGTGCTCAATGAAATGGCACAATGAAGCTTTTTGGTCGATATTATGACCTATTATTTGAAAATACTGGTTACGCCACTGGTAGCCACATGGTTTTAATACAAGTGTAGAAAAGTTTTTTTTCATGTGTCTTGTAACTTGTATAATGATATATGACATATATAATGTATTCCGGGCATAACAAAAAATCTCTCGTTATTAGATGCAAGTCAGTCCAATGATTGTACTATTGTAGGTGGCATGTGTCCTCGCGTTAGTGGTGTAAACTATAAACCCATTTCCTTTTGTTTGTCAATAAATCTAAACCCTATGAAACTTAGGGCTCCGTATGGTTCTGTTCGATTTGGTTTGATAAAGATGAAATCAAAATCGACAAAAAAGTTTGATATGATTTGGTTTGCTTTTAAAGTGTATACTGAACTGATTTCAAACTGTATGATTTTGGTTCGATTCGGTATGAAATAGGGTTGATTCAATTTTGTGCTTCAATTATAGGCCCATTTTTTCTCTCTTTTTAATTAAAAAGGTTTACATTTTCAATTTCTTGTATGTAGCCTATCTGAATTGGATGGAGCTGGCTTTTTTTCTTCTTGTATTTTTTCCACATGCAATTATGTTACCAACTTACTTCTTCCTATAAAGAAATTTGTATTGAGATTTCCTCAATTAACCCTTCAAAATCCCAAATCCAAGTATAACCAAACGAATAAGTACACAAAATCCGAGCAAAATACAAATACATATACCATTTAATTATATTAGTAATTATAAACTTCACCAAAACAACCAAAACCACATAAAATGATAAAATTCAAACAATAATAACAACTAAGAAGCGAAATTAGAAACCTACCCAGATTCAATACTTTCGTAGAACTCTAGATGGTCCATTGAAAGTGTATCATCGTCCAAAGTAATTATATTATCACCCCTCAACCAGTTTTGCATGCAAATTAATGTCTCCGCCAATTTGGGAGTTAAGGAACTTCTAAAATCGAAAATTACTCTCCTCCGGTGCTAAAAGCATTGTTTGATGCCACAGTAGGGACTTGAATAGCAAATATGTCTTGCATTTCCTACCAATATAGGACACTTGCTACCATCAGTCTTCCACCATGAAAAAATGACAAAATTACCCTTGGTTTCCTTTTTGACCTTCTCCAAGGATCCAACAAATGAGTTCACCTCAACTTTCACCACTTTCACCACTTGCTCCTCATTCTCTTCCACAATCAATTTAATCATGTAATCAATCATCTTTGACTGAGGCAACAATTGATGATGTAGAAGAAGGCCTTAGAGGAGGTGTGGGGGTGTTTGTGTGCTTGCCCCCATCAACTATTGGAGCTTACTCCTCAAAAAGGGCGTGCATGACATCTATTATTTGCTTGGTTTTTATCTAGGCCTCAATTTTCAATACTTGTTTTTTAAAGAGATGAGTGACATGCCTTAACTTGAATTGTTGACCTAAAACAAGAGCAATCACTAGTAATAGGTTCAATTCAAGGTAGAAACCAAAATATTGCTCTCATGTCGTTGCCAATTGCGTCAATAGTATATTCGTTGGTGAACCGGTTTACATGTTGGGTGGAGGAACCAAATTCTCGCATTTGTGATCTCTATTTTAGTGACATCATGAAGGGCAGTATGAGACATGGGGACCAAAGAATAACTGACCCACAACGTCACCTCATAGAAAACCTGTAAAAACCTCATAAACACCTCTGCATTTTCCCAATCTTCTCTGGTTAGTGGTCCAACCCTTTTCTTCCCCTAGTAAGACAAGCAATTACCACTTCATCTTCATTATTTTCTTCCTCAACTTTATTGAAGTATGGCATAAATAGACAATCATCATCAACCTATTGGGTTCCCAGTCATATTAAGGTTGGTTACAATCAATACAATGACAAATAAAAATGGTGAACAGACTAACTTAAGAGAATCCTTAGCCACGCATGTGCCACTAGATTGGATTATTCTTGTGCTCCCGATCTTCCTTTTCATGATTGATCATGTAAAGCTGCCAAAATGTTCAGTCTCTAAGAATATCCATACTGATAAACTAGCAACGAATAATAGAGTGATTGACTTAAATGTGCTAGCAATGTCTCTCACTTAGTTCAAAATGGTTTGGATGGTGTTGTAGGCTTGAGATTTTTCTCTTTTTTCTGTGGGAGAGAAAACTGATTGCACTCGCATTAGGGACATATGACAGAACACATGGGTATTCATAATACGCCACCAACAGGGTTTTTACGTCATGGGCTTTCTTTAGTTGGGTGAGCTTCCCCGCGAGGCATTAGTTGATTCGGCTATGCGGATCTAGTACGATCATGGTTTCGCGGATTGAGAGTAGTGCAGCTCGTTGGAATTGCTACGTTGACTCGGACTGGGCTCTTAGTGGGTTCTGAAGTATCGAATCCGATTAGCTACTGGTGTCCGGATTTGGTTTGATATTGTGATCTGGAGTATCGAAGTGGAGTCGGCCCGAATTTCGTGATCGATAGCAGACTAAGGTGCTGCTGCAAATCTAATTCATTCTGCGAATCCCATAGCTTATCATGGGTATGGGTCACAATTTCAATATTTGAAATAAATGAAGTTTGGATTTTGAACAATGTTAGGGAGATTAAATTTGCAAACTAAAAGATGTGTCAAGTAAACATATTAATCAACAATTAAGTAATAATCTCATCATCAACAGCTACATCATTTAGTTTACAAAATTTAGTAAAAAAAAATTAGTCTCCCTAAAATTACCCTTGGATTTTTACAGAAATTGAATGAAAAAAAAAATTTCCAGAAATTAATAAAATTTTAAAAGAAATGGGAAATAGTAATGCCAATTTTGTTCTCGTGTTGAATTTGTGCCTCAATGTTCGTGGGTTGGAGATTTGCCATTATATGGCTTGGAAAATGGTTGGAGAAGGACGGAGAAGGACGGAGAAGAGATTAAGGCCATACAGGGAGGGAACAGGGACAGTGAACAAGAAAAAGAAAAAAAAATAATTGAAATTAGTTTGCGGCTGCAAGATATAAATGAATGGCCACATTAAGGGCCAGTTTGGGATTGCTGTGCTTATTTTTAAAACTGCTTCTGCTGTGCTTTAAGAATAATCAGCTGTAAAATACAGCAGCTGAGCGTTTGGCAAACTGTATTTTTAAAACTGGTGTGAGTATGAAAAGTAGTATAAAACCGTTTGGTAAATACTAATATAAAATTTTGGTAATTCTTTATAATGACAAAAATAGACATAATGTGAAAAAATACTTTCCTATTAACTTTTTTGTTAAAAAGATGGCTCACAAGTATATCTTGTTGCAGTCATATTTAGAATAGGAATGTGATTGTGTAAATCCTAGAGAATATGAGAATGTATCTTATATTTCTATTAGGAGTAGATTACCTATTAAATGTTGTAATCCTAAAGGGAAAGGTATTTACCCTTTCTACTACTATAAATAAATGCACAATGGGGTGAATCAAACACATCTCACAATTAACTCAATCACTCTTCCCTCTAAATTGTGGTCGGCCTCTCTCTCCCTCTCTCTTTAGATCGTTCAATCAAATAGGCCTACAACACGTTATCAACACGCTTTTGCCAGAAGCTGAGGAATTGACGCATTGTAGGAGGAGGCTATCATCCACCAAATTCAAAGGCTTATTCGTTTTCTGCTAATCAGGTACGCTTAAAATAAAGGAAGATATTTGAAACGACTCTGAAGCATGAAAACATTCCCCATGATGCATGAACCCCCTATGTTTGTATTTTCCTTCCGATATATATATATATATATATATATATATATATATATATTGTATATGTTTATATATTTGTCAATATATATATTTGTTTCATGCATCGCACAATTAAATTGTTATGTGGAATTTGTGAGTCAAAGTACAAAAATAAATTAGAAGCAAATTAGGGTTTTCCTAAACCCTAAGGGATTTGAAAAAAAAAAAGAAAAAAAAAAGGGAAATTGGGATATGGTGCGGCATACCACCGCACCATCACCATGGACACAGCACCAGGCCACGGCCTGGGCTCAAACTCGGTAAGGCCTGCAGCCCCTAGCCCAAACCTCCACGCCAGCCCAGATTGGCTGGGCCTTGCCCCTGCGGCCCGCAACCTTCCCACGCACACACGCACAGCCAGCCCTTGCGACTGGGCTCCCTGCGCCACAAACCACTACCCCAGTTTTCTGGGCTACCCGTGTGCTAACCCTCAAGGCCAGCTTGCTGTTGGACCTTCCCATGCCCTCCCCTTGGCCTAAAAACCGAACCCAGTTGCGGCTGGGGCTTCGTCCCTCACCCGTGTGGCCTGCAGCCCACCCCGTGACTCCCTTGGGCCGTGATTTTTTTTACTCAAGGCACCCTGCCTTCCTTATCCCACGACACAAAGCCCAAAACATTTTTGGGGCTATACTTTCGATCCAATAATATTATGTTAATATTATTTTGCTTCTACAATCGACCCTGTATGGCCGGATTTATTAAATTAATTAAAAGTGACATGCAGTCCATTAATCTGATAATGAATCCAAAATTATTGACCTGAAGATCACTTTTAGACATTAACGATTCAATAATTTATCTTTATACTTTAAACCGTCACATACTTTCGTAGTAACAAAACTCTCACACTTGAGTTCCCGAAGAACCCCAAATCCACTACACTTAGTTAGTATATTGCATTCTGTGTTTCTTGCAGGAACCTCTCATTATGAACTAATTGTTCATAAAAACCTAAATTGAACTTGTAGTTTCAAATTTAGTGCCTTTGAAACCCGAAGTTTTCATTCAAAACATACCACATGAAACCTGTAGTTTTCATGCATAAATTAAACCAATACGTCTATAGAACCTGTATGTTCTACGATATATGTCTATGGCTTACCATATGACTACTCACGTTTTTCACTCCATTTTAGGGATATGTAAACTTGAACAAGCTCGATTTCTCCGCTCTAGAAGTCTCTGGAAGAAACTATCTGAAGTAGGTTCAAGACATGAAGCTTCATCTCACTGCAAAGGATATTAGAGCCACCATCGAGACACCTATCGCCGGCAAACTTGTTGATGAAGCTCAGAAGGCTACTGCAATGATCTTCATTCGAAGACACATCCATGATGCACTGCAGACCGAGTATCTCGCTGAGGATGACCCACACACCCTCTGACTTGCTTTGGCTGACCGTTTCGATCGCCAGAAAGACATATACTTGCCTGAAGCAAGACACGACTGGCAACATCTTCGCTTCCAAGACTTTAAGTATGTGAATGAATACAACTCTGAAGTTTGTAGAATCTGTTCTTTGTTGAAATTCTGCAAAGTGGAACTAACCGAATCAGATCTCCTGGAAAAGACCTATTCGACCTTCCATGCCGTCAATATTGTCCTGCAGCAACAATATAGGGCACAAAAATTTACCAAATTTTCAGATTTGATCTCTGTTTTACTTATCGCTGAAAAGCAGGACCAGCTTTTGATGAGAAACCATCAAGCTCGACCCACTGGCTCGAAGGCCCCGCCTGAAGCGCATACGATTAATTCTCGCAGCTAGAAACGACGACAGAATTGTCGTGGCCGTGGCAATGGGGGACAAGCCCAACCACGGGCCCAAGGTCAACAGAGTGCCACACCTAAGGGAATAATTGCGACCCAGCAGCATCCACCACTCGCCCCTAAGGTCCCAAACTTCAAGAACAAGGGCAAAGCTCCCATTCAGGCTGCTTCTACTGAATTGGACATGTGCTATCGTTGTGGATCAAACGATCATTGGTTACGCGTATGCCGAGCTTCCCGTGAGGCTATTGCCAAGTATCATTCCCGTCGTGAGTCTACCTTTGCACATGTGGATTATCCGGAAGATGCAACTACATCAATGGAGATATCGGGTTTTCAGGAGGCGTCAGCGCCTATGGACAAATAAATTAGACATGTTTTTAGGGTGTTTACCCGTAGTGGCCGAACCTACTAGGAGTGGCCGGCCCCTACCCCCTATTTTCTAGGTTTATGGTTTAATTTTGAACAATTTTTCTAAGTATTTGGAATAATTTGTTTGGTTTTGGTTTGTTTTGAATTATGGATTGTTATTTGAATGGATATTATTTTCTCGAATTGCTTAATTGACTGAATGGACTTATATTTATAAATGTGACCAATTCAATCAATTTATTTCTAGGTATGTCCAGTGGGAAAGTTAGTTGTCTGGCAGATAGTGCAACCACGCATACCATCTTGCGTGAACGACACTATTTTACTAACTTAATACCCAAGAAAGCTCATTTGACAACTCTCTCAGGCCCATCCAACCTGATTGAAGGATACAGAAAGACACGTATCCTGTTGTCTAATGGTACAATCTTGACCATTAAGGAGGCACTCTATTCTCCACGTTCTGGAAGAACGTTGCTAAGTTTTAGAGATATTCGAGATAATAAATATAATCTTGAAACCACTGAAGACCATGGTTCTGAATTTCTTTGTATCACTTCGTACGAATATGGCTAGAAGCATATTCATGAGAAGTTGGAACGTCTGCCGAGTGGGTTGTACATCACAACCATTCGAGGCATAGAAGCCTACACTGTGGCCGGCCCTATGCCTGAGTTCCAGGACACTTTGTTGCTTTGGCATGATCGTTTAGGATACCCTGGACGTGACATGATGCGCCGTATCCTCAAATCTTCTCACGGGCATAAGTTACATCCTTATGTTAGGGTTCCGACATGCCAAGCGTGTTCCTTAGAGAAGTTGAATACTCAACCCTCCCACACAAAGATTATTCACGACCCCCCTAAATTTCTTCAGATGATTCAAGGGGACATTTGTGGACCTATCCAACAAACCTGCAGACCATTTAAATATTTTATGGTGTTGGTTGATGCATCAACAAGATGATCATATGTTTGCTTGTTGTCCGCACGCAACGCCGCTTTTGCTAAACTCCTAGCTCAAATCATTAAGCTAAGGGCTCACCACCCTGATTATCAGATTAAGTCGATTCAACTGGATAACGCTGGAGAGTTTACATCACAGACTTTTGACGATTATTGCATGTCAGTGGGGATTAATGTGGAACATCCTGTGCCTCATGTTCACACCCAAAATGGCCTAGCAGAAGCTTTCATAAAGAGCCTTCAGATGATTGCTCGGACTTTGGTTATGAGAACCAAATTGCCGGTATCTGCCTGAGGTTATGTAATATTGCACGCAGCTATGTTGGTCCGCCTGAGGCCCATCGCTACCCAACCACATTCACCGTTACAGTTAGTTACTGGATACAAGCCTGACGTCTCGCATTTACGGGTGTTTGGGTACGCCATTTATGTGCCAATAGCGCCAACTACGTACCAAAATGGGTCCTCAGAGAAAAATGGGAATCTATGTCGATTATGATTCGCCATCAATTGTTCGCTACTTAGTGATATGAGCATATTTATGCGAATTAGTTGGCTTGTTCTCGTGCATTTATGTTAGTTATTTGTATTTAATTTAGTATTTTAAGCTATTTTCGTATGTTTGTAGGTCCCAAGGGGTAAAGTATCAAGAAAGTGCATTTTGGAGCCTTTTGGAGCTGTTTTGGGCATGGAATGGATAGCTTATGAATGGAGCAAGGTGGATGGACGAAATTGAAGATCAAAAGAGCCTAGAAGGATGTTAGAAGTCAGTTTGGAAGCATAAAAGACACAAAATCAGCATCTCCTACAAAAGTGGCGTTTTGTCCCCTTTGTGTTCCCTCCTTGTCTCCTTTGGTGCAACAATTCCCCTTGCCATGTTTCCCTATCCTTAAACCAAGTAAAACACTTCCCTTATCCCTTTAGGATCCAGCCACACATCCCACACCACCTTTCCTTCCTTGCTTCACAAGAAAGACACAATCCCTTGCCTTCTAGGACAAAGCCGCACCTTTCCCTTTTTCTTTCCTCTTTGCCGCAAGTCCCTTACCTTTTCCCCTTAGGTTCTGATTTTAATTCTTCTTTTCCCCTAAGGTTTTGGAGTAAATAAGTTTCCTAAATAAATCCCAAACCGTGCCTTACCTATTCCCTATATATATGGACCTTTGCAGCACCCTAAACACACCATTCCACCATCCATTCACTTACCTATCCATCATTCACACAACCATTCACTCATTCACACACTTTCAGCCCAAAATCTCTCTTTGCCGCAGCCTTTCACTCCCAAAAACTCACATCCCTTCATCCAAACACATCCATACCCATCTTAGACCCTTTGTGCTGCAGCAAGGTGGAGAGGAAGAAGCCTTGGACGTTTCAAGCTTGCAGATTGGAGCATTCTAGGTGTACTTCGTTCTTAATTTCAATGTTTACTTTATTATTCTCTAATCTTGTTGTGACTATGAGTGCCTAAACCCCTACTTAGCTAGGGGGGAATTCAAAGCCATGAACATGCTTGAGATATGAATTGATTTCTTCCAATTGTGACTTGATGAATCGTGAATGCAATTCAATTAACTGTTTTATTCATAACTTGTTCTTGTATGTTGATTGAGGATGCATACTTAGTTTTCATGCAGGAATTTGATGCTAGAATGTAAGGGAGTTTCACCTAATCGTTATGAACTTACATTCACAAGTAGTGAAGGTTGCTTGTCACAATCGCGTTAATTGAGTTCCTGGCAAACGTATCATGCATCATAGTTACGAATGCCTTATCAACACTTATGATTTTCATGGAACTTAATGATCTCTAATTGTATCTCTTCTATGCATCATGTAGGGAACCGTTGGAGAATAATTTGGGTTGTCGTATGCATCATCCAATTCAATGACATAAGGAAAATCTGAGGGTTAATTAGTGCATCACGGTTAATCTGGGGTGTTGAGGTTCATGGTTCATTGAAAAGCAATTGGAAATCGATTCGTATACAAGTGTGTCATGTGTGGAGAAGGACCCTCTAGCTAGCCCATCAATCATCAAAGTTTTCAAAATCGTTTTCAAACTTGTTTACTTTACAAAGTCTTTGTTTTACTTTCAAATTCGTCCAACTCAAAACCCCCCATTTACTTACTTGTTTTTAAGTGTCTAAAACCTGTTTTCTTTGTGTTTTCAAGAGTTTTGAGTCAACCTAAACTTAATTTTCGTCCAAAATCTTTCTTAGTATTTTAAACCTGTCCATAAAGTGTTTTTAAGCCGTTTAAAGTGTTTTTAACTTATTTTGAGTCTTGTAAACCTTTCCAAACGTTTTTAACTTTGTTTTTGTGTCGATTAGCAATCCCTCCTAATCCCCGGTCCAGAACGATCCCTACTTGCATACTTACTACAATTGACAACAAGAGGGTTTAATTTGAGTGCTTAACTTTTATCACATCACTTAGAACCCTTGACAGGAGATCTCTTTACCGCACATTTTGCAGATTGTCACTTTGATGAGACAGTCTTCCCGTCATTAGGGGAGATAAGCATGCTAACGTTCCCGTAGAACGTCGCGAATTGTCATGGTATGTTCCCACCATGTCTCATTTAGATCCCTGCACTGCCCAGTCTGAAATTGAGGTGCGATGAATTATAGATCTTCAGAGCATTGCTCAAAGCATACTGGATGCTTTTAATGATCTAGCAAAGGTGACAAGATCACATATACTTGATGCAAATACACCTGCAAGGATAGGTGTACCCCGCGTATGTCAACAACCCGTCTGGGAAGGCTGGATCGTCCTCGAAGGTGGGGAGGCCGCACCCTTCACACGGCAAGGTACATTGGTGGCTAGCCAATCATCTACTCAGACTCTGAAGCGTGGCAGACCCCTTGGTTCAAAGGATTCACAACCCCGGAAGAGGAAAACGGCACCAACTAATGACCCTAGTTTGAATCCGACCATCGCTCACTCGTCTGTTCCAATGCTTGAGGTTATTCTAGATTACGGTGATGCTTCAGATGAAACATGCTGGCCTCCCGAGAATCGTGAGATTTTGGTCCACTATACAGTATTGGATGAGGTTTGGAATAGGAATGAGATAATCGTCGACAATGCATTCGCGTACTCAGTAGCTACTGACATCATGCTTAGCGATGACATTGAACCACGTTCGATGTAGAACCGATTGGTCAAACTGGAAACAAGCAATCCAGGTCAAACTCGATTCGCTCGCGAAACGTAAGGTATTTGGACCTATCGTTCCTACACCACCACGCTTGAAGCCTGTTGGCTACAAGTGGGTTTTCGTGAGGAAGCGTAATGAGAAGAATGAAATAGTGTGATACAAAGCACGCCTCGTAGCGCAAGGCTTCTCTCAGCGCCCTGGAATTGATTACGAGGAGACGTATTCCCCTATAACGGACGTTATAATGTTCCGCTATCTAATCAGTTTGGTAGTTTCCGAAAAACTGAATATGCAGCTTATGGACGTGGTAACTGCGTATCTCTATGGGGATCTAGATACGAAAATTTACATGAAAGTTTCAGAAGGACTTCCATTGACTGGTTCAAATAGTTCTAGACCACTTAACACTCTCTCAATTAGGTTGAGGAGGTCACTCTACAGATTGAAACAATCCAAGCGGATGTGGTATAACCGTCTGAGTGAATATTTGACGAGTCAAGGTTATGTGAACAACGAACTATGCCCATGTGTGTTCATAAAGAAGTCACATTCCGGATTTGCAATCGTTGCAGTTTATGTCGATGACATGAACCTCATCGGGACTCTCGCAGAGCTTGAGGAAATTGCTGCACACTTGAAATCGGAATTTGAGATGAAGGATCTTGGGAAAACTCGATACTGGCTCGGCCTGGAGATCGAGCATTGTTCGGATGGAATCCTAGTACATCAATCGAACTACACCCAAAAGGTGTTGCCACGTTTTAATGAGGTTAAAGTGAAGCCTTCGAGCACACCCATGGTCGTTCGGACTCTAGATGTGATAGGAGCATATTTATGCGACTTAGTTAGCTTGTTTTCTTGCATTTAATTAGCTAAACTATGTTAATTATAGTGTTTAAAGTTATTTTCATCCAATTTCAGGTTCTAAGTGTCAAAGTGGCAAAAAGAAGCAATTTGGAGCATTCTAGAGCATTTTTGGGCCAAGATTGGATAGTGCAAACATGGAGGCTTGAGGATGGACGAATTTGAAGATTGGAAGGCTTGGAATCAGCCAAGAAAGATGGAGAATTAAATTTCAAGTTCTAGAAGATAAGATAAAAGCAAGAAATAAGGAACATTATCTCCAACATTATCACCTTATCTTATCTTATCCTTACCTTATCTTATCTTTCCATATTTTCAGCCAAATAAGGGGGTCCATATCTGATTTTATCACCTAAATTTGGGGGTTCTAGAAGCCTAAAAACATGCTAATATGGTCCCAATCAGAATCCCTAAACCTTAGCCGCACACCCCATTCTAGAAGCCTAAAAATCTGGCGCCTAGACCTTATTCTAGAAGGCCTTCAATCTGCCGCAGGTTTTATCCCCTTTTCTCTTAGGATTCTATCAGATTTTAGTCCATTTTCCTGGTGGGATTGAAGTCATTTTTTCACTCCTAATTCAGCTCTGGCCGTGACCTAGCCCTCCCCTATATATACATATTTCTTGCCGCACACATGGGACAGACCTCACACATCCCACATCACAATTCACTCTTATAAGTTCCTGCCGCAAGCCTTCCCCAACTCCAGCCATTCCATACACTTCCATACCCCTTTGCCGCACCTACCACCCATCCACACCACCTTCATACATCCATCCACACCACCAGCCACTTGTGCCGCAGCCTAGCAAGGAGGAAGAAGAGGAGGAGGAGCCTTGGAGCGTGCTTGCACCCAATTTGATTGCTGGGCGTTCTTAGGTGTTTTCTACCTTATGTTTTTAATGTTTAATTTAATTTTCCTTTGTCTTGCTGTAATTATGAGAGGCTAAACTCGTTTTTAGCTAGAGGATACTTTGAAACCATGATTTTATGTGCGTTATGAGTTGATAAATTTCAGTTACAGATTCTTGAATTATGAATGCAATTGGCTTAACTGTTTGAATTAGAACTTATTTGTGTTTGTTGGTTAAGGGTCGACACTTAATTTGCATGCATAAATTTGATGCTAGGATATAAGTGAGTTTCACATAATCGTTACAAACTTATGTTTAAAAGTAGTAAAGGTTGTTGGGTCAATCGTGTTAAGTTCAATTCTTGGTGTGAGTAACATGATGTCATAGTTATGAATGCCTCGTCAATGCTTATGATTCTCAATGAACTTAATGATCTCTGATTGTGTCTCTATTATGATGCCATGTAGGGAAATTGATGAGAATAATTTGGTTGTAGATGAGTTGTCCGTCCAATTCAATGAAATTACGAGAATCTGAGGGTTAATTAGTGACTGACACGGTTAATCTGGGGCATTGTCATTCGTAAATCAATGAAAACGTAACTGGAAGTTGATTCATATGCATATAATTCATGTGTGGATAAGGAAACCTCTAGCTAGTCCACCATCCATCCCAAAAACCTATTTTCGTGCAAATCTGCCTAGTTTAAAGTTTCTGTCTGTTTTAGCTTAGTTTCACTCTAAAACCAATCCCCCTTTACTTATTTGAGTCAATTAGGTTAGAATCTGTCCTAGTTTGTGTTTTTGTGTGTTTTGAGTCAAGTTCAATTCAATTTTCGTCCAAAGTTGTGTCTAGTGTCCAGAATCTGTCCAATTTGTGTTTTTAAGCATTTTTGAGTATTTTTAGCTTGTTTTGAGTCTTGTGAACCTGTTTTGAGTCCCTTGAGTCTATTTGAACGTTTTTAAGTTTGTTTTTGTCTATTTGAGTCAGTTTACATTAGATTAGCAAGCCCTCCTAATCCCCGGCCAAGAACGATCCCTACTTGCATTAAATACTACAATCGATAAAAAGAGGGTTTAATTTGTGTGCTTAACTATAATCACATCAAATTTTTGGCGCCATTGCCGGGGATTAGTAACTTTGCTAATCCCTTTGTGTTTCTTTTCGTGTCTTTTGTTTTTGGTTTCGGAGTTCGTTTTGTTTGTTTTCTTTGTTTACTTTTTGATTTAGTTTGCTTTCTTTGATTTCAGGTACTATAGAAGTAAGACATGACAATTGCCAACCTTCAAGCTCAAATGACGAATCTTACTTCTCAATTGTCACAATATGCCGAAAGGACCACAATGCAAGAATATCAAGCGAATCAACATCAACAAAGAGGTTGGGAGAGTGACAATACCTGGAGTTATCAAGGCCAAAATCAAGCAAGGAACAACTCAGATTGGAGTGATCATTCACGTTCTATGTGGTGGGAACCTCAACAAGTTCCACAAGAAGGATATTGGCAACCATATGAGGAGTTCTATCAATATGCCCAACCAAACTCAGGTTCGTCAATAGATTGTAATCAAATTCTTGATGAACTAATTTCTTTGACGCAGGGCTCACAAACTCAAGCCAAGGAGGCTCAACACGAAGGATATTGGCAGCCATATGAGGAGTTTTATGCAACGCCTATGCAGCCACCACAGCCTCCCCCACAAGAAGCCCAAACAAATTCAGGTTCGTCGATGGATTATGATCAAATTCTTGATTTACTAACCTCTATGGCGCAGGGATTACAAAATCAAGCTAAGAAGATTGGCGAAATGAAAAACCAACTTGGAGAGATGGTAGAATTCATGGGGCAAATGCAAGAACAAAGTGAACTCTCCAACTCCAATTCCACTGGATATTTTGAAATCAACGAACCTATCACCTTGGAAAGTGGCGTGGAGGTTGGAAATGAACCCAAGACATCCCAAACAAGCCTAAACATGGATGAACAGTTGTTACTCGAGGAAGAGGAGAATGACAAGGCCACGACAAGCTTGGAAGAAGCCTTGCCGCAGCCTATCCTTGATCCACCACCCTTGCCGCAACCTTCTAAGGCTCCTACACCATCCAACTCAGGTAAGGTAGTTCCAAATTCAATTCTTTCTGACCCCATACCACCAAATGTCCCTATTCCTTGCAGGTTCATGCAATCCAAGGAAGAAAAGGGTGAGAAAGGCATCTTCGAAACCTTTCCAAATATTCAAGAAAAAGAAGTGGCTGGGGAATGTCTCAAATTCGTCAAAAAAGGAATTGGAGTGGATCACAAGGGATACGCCACTGCCCTAAAAATATTCGATCTGGCCGAATGTGCAATTCCTAGAACTTTTGAAGTGGTGTTTGTCCTTGAGTTCTTGTCGAATCACACAGGTAAGCCACCTCTCCGAATTTCAAATTCGTTTTATGCTAACATGTTGTTAATGATTCAGGCACCCATGTTAGAATTTAAACCATTACCTAAAACGTTCTTTGGAGAGTTCTTAAAACTGTGCTTTATTGTTTTCTAAAGTCGTTGCATGATCTCATTATTCTTTGCTTGGTTGCTACTTAGAAGGCGTTTCATCATTTAGTTCCAAATACTAGAACACATACCCGATTCATTCAAAGCATGACATTGAATTGCATAACACATAAACAAGATGAAGTTGTGTAGTGAACCAATGCCAAAAAGCCTTACCCTTGTGCATTATGTTTTGTAGGATTAACCCCGTTGAGCCTTGTTTAGCCTATGTTCTTTGTTTACCCACATGTTCCCTACCTAGCCTAGATTAGGACCATCCTTACCCTTGTTCTTAAGGCGTAGTGAAGCATGACCTAGAGTGAATTCCCTTTGTTCGTTATTAAGCAGCAAATAAGTGTGGGGGAAGGGTTTCAAGGTATGTGAGTGTGCCTAGCAAAACAAAGGGCACGGGTTGTTTGAAAAAAAAAAAAAAAAAAAAAAAAAAAAGAAGAAAATTCGTGTGAAAAAGAAAAGGAAAAGAAAAGTATGTGAAAAAGTGTGAAAAGTGTTCAAAATAAGTGAGAATAAGCTCACAAGTTGTTGGTTGTTGAAGAAAGGGTCCAAAAAGTTGTATTCGGCCCTAAGTATGTATGATTCTTCCCCTTGTGTGTCAAAGTTTGTGGCTGCATTCAAAAGGGAGTTCTAAGTGTCATATTCATTGCTTTGCTTGCTATTGCTTTAAGAACATTTGTTTTCCTTACCTTTCTTTGTTAGCCAATTACCTTAGCCCCGTTACAACCCTTTAACTTCAATCTTGGGTGTTGTGTGATCAATAATGTGGAGTTTGGGATTGGTATGAGCATATGGTATCCCTGGTTCTCGCGTCTAAGTAGTGGCATTCCATTCATGAGATCATATCTATACATGCTTAATAACTCCAGAAATTGCTTTCTTTGCTATAAACATATGTGAGTGTTCGTTTTCATGTTTACATCAATCTTCTCACATATACCTAGTATAGGGTGTGTAGTTAGAAAATCTGAGTGGAAATAAGAGCGAAACCGGTGAGGAATTGAGTGAATTCTCTAAGGCATGTTGCTACATTCAAAACATTGTTTTAAATGGTTAGATGCGAGCTAATGAGTGGTGACTGTAATTAAGTATGTGCTCGAGGGTGGGGATGACTAAAATCTATGATTGTGATGATCTTTAATATGTCATGTGTGTTGGAAATCCCTGAGGCGAACGTTGGAAGGTTTAGATTGTGTTTTGTTTACTTTGTTTTGTTTTGTTGTTTCGTTTTGCTCGAGGACTAGCAAAAGCTAAGTGTGGGGGAATTTGATAGGAGCATATTTATGCAACTAGTTAGCTTGTTTTCTTGCATTTAATTAGCTAAACTATGTTAATTATAGTGTTTAAAGTTATTTTCGTCCAATTTCAGGTACTAAGTGTCGAAGTGGCAAAAAGAAGCAATTTGGAGCATTCTAGAGCATTTTTGGGCCAAGATTGGATAGTGCAAACATGGAGCAACCTAATTGGTGCTTTTAAAATCTGGTCTTTTTAGGCCCAAACTTAAAAAATAAGCAGGCCTCTAAATACTTACCAAACAGGTTTTGGGCGCTTCACTTTAAAGTGAAGTTGTTTTTTGGTAAAAAAAAAAAAAACAATCCCAAACGAGGCCTCAGTGGTCCACTGGCTTCAGCGAGAAAGACGCAGAGGTTGTGGGCCTTTTTTACCTTGTTTTAAGATATTTTGATATTTTTCATTTAGTACTATAGTCTAGTGGTATTTCTTTCACTTGAAATTAGTTTGTGGCGACACAGGAAGGGAACATGGACGACAGTAAACAAGAAAAAGAAAAAAAAAACACTTGAAATTAGTTTGTGGCTGCAAGATATAAATGAATGGCCACATTAAGTGGCCCGCTGGTTCCGACGAGAAAGACCCAGAGAGGATCTGGTGAAGAAGGTTGTGGGCCTTTCTTTTTACCTTGTTTTAAGTTATTTTGATATTTGTCACTTAGTACTATGGTCTAGTAGTATTCTTTTTCACTTGAAAGTGAGATGTCTTAGGTTCGATTCATGTCAAAGGCGAATTTGAACCATATTATTGCTAGTCCATTGTGAGGCTAAGCTCACCTCCTCTTCTTTAGTGTAGTTAATATCGTTTGTTAAAAAAAATTATTTTGATATTTATATTGATTTGGTTTGATAATTAAGTTTTTATTTGCCACATCGTTAAAAATATAGGTCTTATATTTGTCACGTCATCACCTAATGGTAAGTTTAAATTGAGAAGGATGTATGACATTGGTACGAACTGTGAGCTGTTGTATGAAATTGTAAAAATTAAAAAACGTTGTATGAATTTGAATTAGACGAAAACATGATGGGGCAAAATGTAATTATCATTTACAAAAATAAAAATTTACACTTTTAGTATTCTTGATAAAAAAAAAATTTAAAAGTGTCAATAATACTTTTATGTTTTTGTATAATTAATCGCGCATTCGTTGATTTTTTTTCTAGTTGTGAGTACATTGATGTGTTATGTAATATCATGAGTAGCCAAATCACACAACAAAATAGTTACAAGGTTGCAGTTTTGATTAATGATGCGATAATGGCAGATCTAAATTGTAATATATGCAGTAATTGCAACCATATTAAGTTTCTAACATTTTATTCCATTTTGATCATGGTTTTTAAATGGGATACTTTGGATGCGGTCCCTAATCCTTAACATTCTTTGATTAAAACCCTAATAGTATTCAAAGTTTGATCAAGGTCCCTTGACTTTGTACACCTCATTATATTACTATTAATATTTATATTTTTATAGTTTTGACATTAATTGTTGGATATTTTATGAGATTTATAATCCTATAAATTTAAAATCTCTCATTATAATACTATTAGAAACGGTTACAATAAAAAAATTCAAACATTCTGATTGAATAAATGGATAAAAACTATGTAAAAATAAGAAATAGTAAATGGCAAAAGAATAATGTATCCATAGTGTTAAAAAAAATTGGTACATTTTACAAAAAAATTGGTACATTTCACATATAACAAAATGGTACATTAATAAAGAAGAATGCGTACATTATAAATAAATTAGGGTACAGATAAAAGATTAAAAATTATGAGTACAAATGAATTTTTAAAAATATAGGCGTTAAAAGAAATTAATACATGGGTACAAAATAAAACTAAAAAGAAAATACTACAAATTTAAAAAAAAATGTTGCAAATTAAAAGTGGGTACAAACTAAAAATATAAATATATGATACAAAGTTTAGGCATAAAACATAAATATACCATACGTAATTTTTCTATCATTCATTAAATATACAATGTCACGTGACGGTATACACAAGGGTACAAACATAAATAAAACTTTAAAAAATATGGGCACAAAAAGAAACTAATATATGGGTACAAATTAAAAATGAAAAGAAAATTGGTACAAATTAAAAAATATTTGCAAATTAAAAATAGGTACAAACTAAAAATAAAAATATATGATAAAAAATTTAGCCATAAATATAAATATACTAATTGTAACATTTTTAACACTAAAGGAATATATTTAAAAATAAAAATATTTTATTATTCAAATAATTAATGATGTTATTAATACCCAAGGACCTTGATCAAAAATTGAAAATGAATAGGATTTTAATCAATGGAGTAACAAAAAAAAAGATGTAAACCTAATTTTCCCGTTTTTAAACCTAAGAACATAAAACTCTCTCTCACTCGTATGAAACACATTAGGTCATCACTCTCTCTATATGCCCAGGGATTTTACAAGAACTCATAACCCTAAGCTGAAGGAGGTGGAGGTGGGGTATGACGTGGATTCGGCCTTGGCTGCGGGTAATCCAACAGTTCATCTGGTGAAACGAGAAGCTTTCTCCCAACTTTCAGCATCTGATTAACCTCCTAAACATGTTTATGAACATATTTAATTAATTCATTAAACTAAAATCACAAAATCAAATAGTTTTGTTTGCATGGAGGGTGAGAAATGAAATATGTTGAAATGTCCCACATCGACCGTATCAATGAGAAAAGAAGAGTTTAAATATCCTAACCCCACTCCAACTAATACCGAGGCCTTTTGTGATAAAACCCCACACCTGACGGATTGTGCAGGTGGTAATTACCAAGTTGGGGACAATATCGGTGTTGTTGGAAGTGGGCTGTATGGCCCGTCTCTCTGATAATTATACATGGTATCAGAGCCAGGGAGCGGGCTCGTACTGTACTGCCACGTGATGGGTGGGTCCCCTTGACCCAGCGCGATGATGGTGGGTCCCTTGGCCCCGCGTGTAGGGTGAGTCCCCTTGGCTCCACGTGGTTGTGGTTGTCGATGTGTGGATCTCCCACGTGTGACCCACTAATTGGGTCCCACGTGAGGGGGCGTGTTGAAATGTCCCACATCGACCGTATCAATGAGAAAAGAAGAGTTTAAATATCCTAACCCCACTCCAACTAATGCTGAGGCCTTTTGTGATAAAACCTCACACCTGACGGATTGTGCATGTGGTAATTACCAAGTTGGGGACAATATCGGTGTTGTTGGAAGTGGGCCGTATGGCCCGTCTCTCTGATAATTCTACAAAATATATATGATATATATATATGATATATGATATATATATATATATATATATATATCACATCCATCAATCTACCATTCAACCTATTGATCATGTCATTCAATTTGCTGATAAATTTCCTGATCAGATTACTGATAAAACTCAACTCCAGAGATTTTTAGGTTCTTTGAACTATGTATCTGAATTTTATCCTCATCTGCGTCAACAATGTAAACCTTTGTTTAAGTGTCATAAAGATAATCCTCCAGCATGGTCTACCATCCATACTTCAGTTGTCAAACAGATTAAATCTCATGTCAAGACATTGCCTTGCCTTGGCATTCCAACTCCCAACTCATTCAAAATTGTTGAAGCCGATGCATCTGATATTGGTTATGGAGGTACCCTCAAGCAGTAAACTTCTTCCGGATCTCCTGAACAAATTGTTCGTTTCCATTCAGGAGTATGGACATCTGCACAATGTAATTATAGTACTATTAAGAAAGAGATATTATCTATTGTATTATGCATTAGCAAATTTCAAGATGATTTATTAAATCAAAAAATTTTAGTCAGAGTCGACTGCAAATCTGCAAAACATGTTTTACAAAAAGATGTTCAAAACATTGCATCAAATTTTTTTTTTACACGATGGCAAGCCATATTAAGTATTTTCGATTTTGACATTGAATACATTAAAGGCAGCCAGAATTGCATCCCAGATTTCTTAACACGTGAATTCTTGCAGGGGAAGAATGACAGGAAGCAATAGCCAGAGGAGGATTCCAGCCACTCTACCTCCACCACCACCAGTAAAACAGGAATCTATTCCCGATTCCTCATCGGCCCTAGCCATTACCAACCGATTTACTCCTCTAGGATCCACAATAGGAAATATCCGACCAAATTACCAAACGGCATTAGCCAATCCCTATGATCCATACTCATCTATTGATTATGGTTATGAGGACAACAGTCAAGATGACATTCATGATAGTCATTGGGTTTACAGATGTCAAACCAAATGCTATAGATACAAAGAAAGAACTGGACAAAGTTTGGATCAGTATTTACCTTGGAGATGAGATACTCAATGAATTCTCTGGAAATAAAACTTGGTACGAAAATATTTCTCATAATGAAATTAATGAATTAAAAATAATGATGCAAATATATTTGAAAATAGTTTTATTAAACTTGGATTGTAACTTACAAATTTGCCTACTGGCAGTTGATGAGGAAAAAGATGGAGCTCGTAGGCATCCTTGATTGAAAATTAAAATACAAATGTTTGAATTTTTTTGGATACAGAATGAACTCCTATTCTTTCGAATGCGCAGAAGTGTTGCTAAAAATTAGCCTTCTTTGGAATGAGCTTGAGGTCTGAAGATATAGGCCGAATGGCTATGATGATTGATCTGAGCTGTCTGATTGAAGCGGGAATCCCGGTTGCATGTGCTAAAGCTGTAAAGGCTAGGGCCGAATGATGAAGAATCTTCCTGTTTGATCACGCATCTGTCTTTGAAATAATGGATGAATAGTAAAAAGTGATTTTTGCTATTCATGAATAGTACCTTGTCGGAATGATTTCTGCTACTGCAGGTGCTGCTTTCGGTGCTGGGATCACATGATTACTACTGTATTTTTACATAAGTGAAAATGTGAAATGATTACATGTTATTACAATTCAAATTTCAAATTTCAAAAGGATCTTGGGAATCTTGGTAGAAATCTGTCTGGCTGGAAGTATTGGCGGGGTGCTGAGAATCAGCATCTAATGCTTCAGAATCTGAGTCTTCATTGTGGAGCAATGCTGCTTCTGCCATAAGCTGTTGGGCTAAGTCTTTAAGCTGGAAAGACTTTTCTTTCTTCTTCGAACTTGAGGACCTAGATGACTTGGACTTTCCTTTGAGAGAAGAACTTGGACTAATGTCTGATAATGACTGAGTATTTTCTGGGATTTCTGGCAATGCCTTTGCTGTTGGTGAAGGAACTGGTGCTGGAACAGGGATGATTGGAAACTCTGATTGAACCAAGTTGATGATTTTTTGGTGGTCGAATTTGTCCCACCATTTTACCCACCGGGCTCGAAAGACTGGACCTGTTTCAACTTCAAAATTCCATTTGAATATCCATGGGATTTTATACTTTGCCATAAACAATGAAAGGAGGGTGAGTCTGCTGTCGAAAAGACTTCTGTCAAATTTGTGCTGGAAACCAGAAGTGATGACCTTTTTAAGATCTTCTGGGAGTAATGCGGCTGCCGAGCCATGAGTAGACCACCATTCTGAAAACCAGGCTGGGAAATTTAATCTGAAAGTTTTATCAAAGGTTATGAACCATGAATGACTGAAGTCAGATGTTTGATGCAAAAATATGTTGGTCCATGCTTGGATGTAATCATAATAATTATAATGGTTATTGGGGATGAGAACTTGTTGGGAATGAAGTGGTTTATACTGATAAAGGGGGATTCCCCATTCTAATTCTAAAAGGAATTTCTTAATATATAGAGAATGATAAAGAAGTTTATTTTCATGAGTATTACTATAAATGGGCTTAATAGAAATGCTTGATGTCTCATTGAGAATGGCTTGATAATACTTCAATGTTTTGAAAGATTCACTTGGTAAATGATAAGAGTTTGGCGAGAGAAGTGTTTTGGCTATCTTCTCTGGCGTTTAGTTTCTATTGATGTTGGAAGGTATATTGAATAGGTATTCCGTTTGTTCTTTTTTGATATAAGGTGATGTTTTAGCATAGCTAGATGTTTTTTGGGTTGATGGTGATGGCATGGATGAGTATGGATCATAGGGATTGGCTAATGCCGTTTGGTAATTTGGTCGGATATTTCCTATTGTGGATCCTAGAGGAGTAAATCGGTTGGTAATGGCTAGGGCCGATAAGGAATCAGGAATAAATTCATGTTTTACTGGTAGCAGCAAACTTCTTCCGGATCTCCTGAACAAATTGTTCGTTTCCATTCAGGAGTATGGAATTCTGCACAATGTAATTATAGTACTATTAAGAAAGAGATATTATCTATTGTATTATGCATTAGCAAATTTCAAGATGATTTATTAAATCAAAATTTTTTAGTCAGAGTCGACTGCAAATCTGCAAAACATGTTTTACAAAAATATGTTCAAAACATTGCATCAAAACAGATTTTTGCACGATGGCAAGCCATATTAAGTATTTTCGATTTTGACATTGAATACATTAAAGGCAGCCAGAATTGCATCCCAGATTTCTTAACACGTGAATTCTTGCAGGGGAAGAATGACAGGAAGCAATAGCCAGAGGAGGCTTCCAGCCACTCTACCTCCACCACCACCAGTAAAACAAGAATCTATTCCCGATTCCTCATCGGCCCTAGCCATTACCAACCGATTTACTCCTCTAGGATCCACAATAGGAACATTTCACAGTAAGGCGTGTTCCAAACAATAAGTCCCAGGTAGAGGCATGAGCGGGGAAGAGGTATAGCGAATACGCGAGGAAAGTGACGCTTTTAAGTTTTCTGTATTTTGCTTGTCTGTTTTTGAACTTTACGAGTAGATTATTTAGATCTAATTCAATGGCCAGCACTAGCTCTAGATCAAATATAGGAACTATACCAGATATTGTAAATGAAGAACAAAAACTTGATTTTCAAACTAATGATAGTATTGACTTTGGAGATTGGAATATCCCCAAGGTTTCTAGTAAAAATATTTATAAAAAGAAATGGTCTATGACCTCATTTAGAAGTGAACATCACGTTAAGACAGTTGAAAAAACTTAAATCTTAGTAAAGAACATGAAACTTGTCAATTGCTTTCACCCGAACAGATCAAATCCCATAGGAAAGATGGTCATAACTACATCCACATTGGCTTAGTCCAGATAGTCGTAAAACCTTTAACACGTAGATGCCTTAATACCTCTATTTTGTTATGTCTCCGAGATGCTAGATTCACTAACTTTAGTGATAGTATACTTAGAATGATTGAGTCTAGTCTATACAATGGACCTATCCATTTTGATTGTTTCCCAGATGTCACCATAACTCTTTCAGATCCTCATATGCTGAAAGCACTCACATTAAATATCAAAACTTCAAGATACCAAGTCCTTAAAGGAACACAGCCCTTGGCACTAATTTACCGAGTCTACTATAAAGTCACTGGCACAAATATGAATTTACAGGCTCTAACTAAGAGTCCTCAAGATCATACACTCCTAATCCAAACTAATCAAGAAAATACCAACATCAAAGTCCCCAGGACCATTAGGTGGTCAGATATCAGTCTACCTTCAGATTGGTGTCTAATAAATGAAAGCAAGCCAGTAGCTATCCAGAACAGTCTAGTCAACCTAGACAATATAGAACAATATTTTGACGGAATGGTTAAGATCAAATTTGACTGCCCTGGCAGAAGATCTTGTGAGTCTACCCAATCTCATAGGTCATTTGCTCCTAGCAGAATTTTTTTTCTGGATCCATACCAACCGATAGGATGGGTCAAGATCAAGAGTTAATTAATTCATTAGTAGATAAAATTAAAAGCTGCAGTTGCAGAAACTAGTTCTTTTGTTACCCAGCAAGAATTAATTAATGATTTGATTAATTTCAAATTAAAATCAGTAGAAACAAACTCCCAAGTTACACATCCGGTCTACCAGCCCCAATCCCAAGACCAAGGAGAACAAACTTCTCTGACAGCATCTGATTTCGCAGCAGATCAGATTAATCATCAACTTTTAGTTTTAAATAAACCTTTTAAATGGAATAAGAAAAGGATAAATGCAGACATTGAATCTGAGGAGAACATCCCCAAACGAAATGCCTTCAGAAGTAAACATACACAAGAACAAAAATCAGAAATTTACAAAGAATGGACTAATTATATGGAAACCCATCGGACTGAAATACTTTTCTTCGATTATGTTGAGAAGTATTATGAGTCTCAAAAGAAATTAAAGGTAATAACCAAAGAAAATTGGCTTAAAGAAGACAAGACAATTGTCTCTTCTAGTCATCCTCCACAAGAGACTATTCTCATCACCACAGCCAATACTCAAATCCCAGCCACTCCTTTTAAACTTCCTAAGGAAGATTCAAGAATTAAACCAGTCATTGAACAAAATAATTTTACCAATCAGAGTCTTCATACTATTGGTAAACAACTAGATAAAATTGAAACTAAAATCGATAATTTATCACAGCACAAATCTACTAGAGAAAAACCCCTGGTTAGCTTCTCAGAATTTGCAGTAGCCTTAAAAACCACTTCCACTTCTCAAAAAATTAAAAGGAAAAGACAGTCCATGTCTTAAGTCATCTTGAAAAATCCCAATCGGAATTATCTTTATCATCTTCTAAGTCAGATCATGATTCAGATTCCATCCGAAAAGTTGAACAAGCTTTTCAAAATCTTGAACTTAAAAGAATTTCCAATAGAAGAGTCAACCCAACATCCCTCACTAAAAACTGGTATCCCAGACCAACTCCTCTAGATATTCAATTTGAAGAAAGGAATATTCAAAATCAATTCTCAGTCTCTTCTGATAAACTCTATGAATGGAATATAGATGGTTTGTCAAAACAAGAAATTCTTAACAAACTTCAACATATTTCTATGATTGCTAATAGCTATATTACTAATCATAATCTCAACCAATCACAAATCGTTGACCTCTTGGTCACTGGATTTACAGGAATGCTCCATTCCTGGTGGGAGAAGCATCTCACTGAACAATCCAGAAATGAAATAAAAAATGTTGTTAAAAAAGATGAAGAAGGAATACCAATCTTTGATGAGCAAATTGGACAAGGTGTCCCAGATGCCATCAATACATTGTTATACATAATCATAGAACATTTCATAGGAATACCTAGTAATCTTTGATGAGCAAATTGGACAAGGTGTCCCAGATTCCTATATATATATATATATAGGAATCCTTTATAAGAGGGATCCCCATTTTTCTAAAAAAATGGGGACACCCTCTTGACCGTTGGATTTGACTTTAGAAAAATAGGAATCCCTCTTGGTAAAGGGCCTGTGTATATATATATATATATATATATATATATATATATATATATATATATATATATATATATATATATATATATAGGAATCCTTTCACAAGAGGGATCCCCATTTTTCTAAAAAAATAGGAACACCTTCTTGACCGTTGGATTTGATTTTAATGAAATTGTGTGGTTGAGATTGTGTGGCCTGTGTTTTAATCTCAACCACACAATTTCATTAAAGTCAATCCAACGGTCAAGAGGGTGTCCCCATTTTTTTAGGATCCCTCTTGGTAAAGGGCCTATATATATATATATATTTATTTTATTTATTTATTTATTTTTTAATTTTTTTTTATTTTTATTACGTACCGCATGACCACCTGAGTAGGTGAGCTCCATTCCATCCTTGAAGCTGTCAGCTCTGCCTACAAATTAACGAAAGAAGATGGTTTGGCTTATTTTCTAAGTCAAATTCAGAACTTGAAACCTATGAGATTTGCAACCTTAAAAATCTTACGTACTTGAAACCGAAAAGTTAAAGAGCAAGAGGAGCATGATGAAAATCTTGACTTGAGGAACCATCTTGGGTTTCTTATGTTCTTCTTGCTAGTTCAATTTTTGGAGGAAATGTGGGTGGAAATGGAGCCCGAAGAGGCATATATTGGAGAGATTAATCAGTTAGCATTTTGGTTTATATTTATGTTACGTTATTTTTGATCATTTATGTATTATATTTCGTAGTAAAAAAGATTTATGATTCATTACCTTTTTTTTCTAAAAGAATTAGGATTGCTTTCCTAATCTTCTATTATAGTGTTTAGGATTATTTTCCTATTTGTTTTTATTGCAGTCATAATGCAATGTGATTATGTTGATGTTAGTATATTTTTAAGATTCTATAATATTTTTTACATAGTTTTATATTTTTAGGATTCTATAATATCTCTTTAGATAGTTTCCTAGTTGTCACACCATAGTATATTTGTAGGATTCTATAATATCTCTTAGATAATAGGGTAAGTAATCACACTACATAATTCACCAAATTTTGTCTTCTCTTTGCTCCTGCTGAGAAAAACTTGTGTGGGGCTTGGCTTGCCACTGGATTTTGTTGAGTGACACTACAATCCACTCAAAACTCGCCACATGACAAGTTTAAATATAGTCTTTTATCATTTTTTTTATATTTCACATTCTCATAATTAATTTTATACTAATTAATATCCATCATAAAATCTATCCAATTTCTTCTTATCCTTGTTTTTTTCTTCCCATATGTTCCCTCTAATTTATATTTTTCTGTAGGACGGACTCTTCATTTTATTCTCTCCCTATTTCTTGCTTTTCTAAAAATAAAAAAAATAAAAATATCAGCATCCAGTGGTAATTGGGGGTTTTTTGTTCTTTAAACAAAACTCTCTCTTTTTCTTTGTACAATAGTTTGTTTGATCACGTATTAGGGTTAATTCTTTCTTTCTTATAATTGAGGGTTTTCGGGTTCGGGTGAGGATATTCGGTTTCTTTATATTGATAATATGAATTAAGTTATTTGGCTATTTTGACACAACATCTACTTTTCTTTATTATGCGTATTTTAAGAATATGTTAGTCTAATTTTGATTTTTTCAATTGATAGGAGACTACAAAGACAACGAAGTTTGAAGAAGATCTAAATTTTTTGAGAAGAAAAATGAGAGCAAGGAAAAAAAGAAAAAAAAAATCATTAGATTGATCTCATGGTGTATATTTTATATTAATTAATATAAAAAATAACTATGAGAATGTTAAATATAAAATAATGATAAAAAATTATATTTAAGACTTGCCACGTGGCGAGTTTTGAGTGGTTTGTAGTGCTACTCAGCAAAATCAAGTGGCAAGTCAAACCCTACACAAGTTTTTCTCTTCTCTGCTTGCCGCCCATTTCCCTCTCTCTGTAATTCTTCAGTTAAATAGGCCGAAAACACGTTATCAACACACTTTTGACGCTGTGCTAAAGATAGCTTCTCCATCTTTAATCAGGAGAGTATTATGTTTCAATCATTCTTATTATGATTAATTTTTTATTTTATTGAATTAATATACCTGCTATTGATTCAATTTCTTCTTTTTATGTTGAAAGTGATACAATGCATTAAAATGAAATTCGGGTATTGGAGAAGGTTCTTCTACAGCTAGCATTCAAAGGCATCCTTTTGTTTCCAGCAAATCAGGTCCTTCTAAAACACATAATTGAGATTTTATAAGCCCTTAGTTAGCATGAAAACATTTACCTTGATGTATGAACCCCCATTTTACTATTGTATATATTGTATATCGCCTATATTGTTCAATATTTATAAACACTAAAATATTCAAATTATGTTATATTATGCTACATTGCTATGTTGAATTATGTGAGTCAAAGACAAATAAGAAAATGGACGCAAGAACTTGGGTTTTGAAAACCCTAACCGAGAAGAAAAAAAAAAAAGAAAAAAAAAACGCAGCTTATCCGCAGATTGAAGCCGCGATGCTGTGCCGCTAAGCAAAATCAAGCTTAGCTGTATAGGAGTCAGCCATTCTTATCCCATAATCCATAAGTGACGCCCTTTTGTGTCGTCTCAGTCACCAAGCATTGTGTTATCCTTAAGTCGAATTTCTACCATCGTTTTTTTACTTCCAAACTCGAGATTCCAATCGAAATCTTGATGATTTCTTTTAGATTCCCCATGACTCTCATCGAATTTTGGACCCTAGCGTGGAGTAAAAAATAATTAAGAAAATTATGAAGGCGACACGTGTACTTTTAGGTGAAAAATGACAATATTAACCTCGAGGCACACCAGAACTTCTACTCGCAAGCAGCTGACAATCATGACATAATCAAGGTCAAAAGTGATTTAATAGGTATTTATTCAAAACATATTTCATCCATCTTTATCAAATCCTCCCCACAAGGTAACCTTCAATTATTCATTCAAATAGGATTAATTACCTAAATTAATTGATTAATTTCCTAATTGATTGCAAGATATTATTTTGACATAATATCTTGCAATTACACCCAAAAACCACCATATGTGGCCGGTTCCCATCTCTCCAAAGAGGGTCGGCCACACTCCTATAAATACTACCTCATTTCTCCAAAAACCTAAGTCCATTCTTCTCCTAAAATTCCCTAAATGTTGCAGTCTTATTAGATTAGGAATGTGATTGTGTAAATCCTAGTATAACTTGGAAAATCTCTTATATTCCTATTAAGAGTTGATTACCTATTGAGAGTTAGATCTTCAATCAGAAGAGTATTACGTTTTAATCATTCTCTTTATGATTAATTTATTATTTTATTGAATTGATCTACATGCTATTGATTCAATTTAATTTTTCTGTGTTCAACGTGATACAACGTATTGGAGATGAAATTCCGGCTTTCCGAGATGGGTCTTCTAAAAATTCAAAGGCTTTTATTGTTTTCTGCAAATCAGGTATTCTTAAAATAAAGTAAGATATTTGAAACGACAGTGAAGCATGAAAACATTGCCCATGATGCATGAACCCCTACATTTATATATACAATGTTCATATATTTTAGGGTAAATTACACAGAACCCCCTCAACTATTGGGTCATTAACAGTTTCATACCTCGTCTTTAAAAAGTTTCAATGTCATACCTTATCTTCGAATTTGTTTCAATTTCATACCTCCCGTCACTTGTCTGTCAAATTTTCTGTTAAATGCTGACGTGGCATGTGACGTGGCACATTTTATATTAAAAAATTATTAAAATATTATAAAAACTTAAAAAAATATTTTAAATATTAATTTAATATTTTTTTTCTCTCTCCCCTCATCTTCTTCTTCTTCTTCTTGCATGCCGAACTGGTTCGGTTTTTTTTTTTTTTTTTTTCTCTCTCTCTCTCTCTCTCTCTCTCTCTCTCTCTCTCTGTGTCTTTGTCTCTGTTCTTCTTCTTCTTACCCCCAATCTGCCCAGAAGAAGAACAAGAAAGAGGAGGAGAGACAAGGAAAAAAAAAATTTGTTACCCCACTCCAGGTGTTCGGCCCTGCCCAGAAGAAGGAGAAGGAGAAGGAGAAAGAGAAGGAGAAGAGAAGAAGAAGAAGAGGAGAAGAAGAAGAAGAAGAAGAAGAAAAAAAAAAAAAAAAGGTGTTCGGTCTGGGCAGAGAAGAAGAAGAAGAAGAAGAAGAAAGAGAGAGAAGAGAGAGAAGAGAAGAAGAAGAAGAAGAAAGAGAGAAGAAAAAAAAAAAAAAAAAAAAAAAAAGAAAAAAAAAAAAAGAAAAAAAAGAAGGTGTTCGGTCTGGGCAGAGAAGAGGAGAAGGAGAAGGAGAAGAAGAAGAAGAAAGAGAGAGAAGAGAAGAAGAAGAAAAAAAAAAAAAAGAAAAAAAAAACGAAGGTGTTCGGTCTGGGAGAGAAGAGAAGAGAAGAAGTAGAAGAAGAAGAAGTAGAAGAAGAAAGAAGAAAGAGAGAGAAGAGAGAGAAGAGGAGAAGAAGAAAAAAAAAAAAAAAAAAAAAAAAGGGTTCTCGGTCTGGGCAGAGAAGAAGAAGAAGAAGAAGAAGAAGAAAGAGAGAGAAAAGAGAGGAGAGAAGAAGAAGAAAAAAATTAATTTTTTATTAATTTTTTAATTTTTTAATATAAAATGGGTCCCGTCACTTGCCACGTCAGCATTTTAACGGAGGAATTGACGGAAGGCTGACGGAAGGTATGAAATTGAAACAAATTCGAAGATAAGGTATGACATTGAAAATTTTTAAAGACGAGGTATGAAAATGTTCACGACTAATAGTGGAGGTGGTTCTGTGTAATTTACCCTATATTTTATCAATATATATATATTTGTTTCATGCATTACACAATTAAATTGCTATGTGGAATTTGTGAGTCAAAGAATCGAACAAAATTAGAAGCAATTAGGGTTTTTAACCCTAGAAAATTCGACAAAAATTTGGGCGTTGGAACCGTGAGGCAGCAGCCTTTTTTTGGGTTTGCTGCATGTGGGTGAGAACCAGGCATGCACCTAGGTTCCTTACTAAAGGCCCGCAACTTTTGGCCCATGAACCAGCAATTTTTTTTAGCTGGGTCCATCACACTCCGGCCTACGCCAGACTAAGCCAGTGCTGCTGGGCTTGACTTGCGCCTTGGCCCACACCTAGCTAAGGCTGAGGTGCATTTCCCTCACTGCCCTATTGGGCTTGTTTTCCTGTCCTGCAAGCTTGTGTGCCTTTATGGGCTGCTGTGTAGCCGTGTTATGTAGCCCAAGGCCTGCAGTTTGTTGCAGGGCCGTGCCTCCCACAACCAGCCCACACGTGTTGGGCTGTGATTTTTTTCGAACCCAATGCCCTTTTTGGGATGTTTTTTGGTTAATCCTAATTAAGCTATAATTCACTTGTCACTTGGCCCGCTGCCAATTGAAGCTAATAAGACCCGAATGTCATTATTTTGCTTCTACAATCGACCCCGTTTGGTCCCGATTTATCGAATTAATTAAAAGTGACCTGCAGTCCATTAATCTAATAATTAATCCAAAATTATTGGCCTGAAGCCCACTTTTGGACATTAACGATTCAATAATTTATTTCTTTTCTTTGAACCGTTAACTTACTTTCGTAGTCCTGAAGCACTCACACTTGAGTTCCCGAAGAACCTCAAATCCACTACACTTAGTTGTATATTGCATTTTGGTGTTCTTGCAGGAACCTCTCTTTTGTGAAGTAAACGTTCATAAACTAAATTGAACCTGTAGTTTCAAATTTAGTGTCTTTGAAACCCGAAGTTTTCATAAAACAATACACCCATGAAAACCCGACGTTTTTCATGAAAACCATGTCTTACAACTCGAATGTTCTAACTTTGATGCTTATGGATGATTCATTCCCATAACACTAATCATAATTTTGTTCTCTCTAATTTAGTGGATTGTCGAACCGTCACAAGTTCAATTTTCCTAGTTTGGACGTTTCTAATAGAAACCACTTTATGTGGGGGTACAAGATGTGAATCTCCACTTGACTAGCAAGAAGCTGAGAAACCATTGAAGCCAACAATGACAAGGAAGAGCTGAATAAGCCTCCGCCATGATCTTCATTCGAAGACTTATACCCAAAGCATTACAAACGGAAGTACATCCTGAACGAGGATTCCATGGCTGTTTGACTCGCTCATACGGACTGTCTAATCATGAAAGACATTGCCGAAAGCACACCATGATTATGTCAATGAATGAGTACAATTCTGAAGTTTATAAATCCGATCGAATTTTGACTAAAGAATATTTTTCTCGTCCTTCCATGTTTTTAACTCGCTCTTGAAGCAGTGGTGTAGAAAGTATAAGTTTACCATATTCTTGGATCTGATTACTACCACAAACATGAGAGAACGATATAGACCCAGTTCGGCTGGAGTCTACTGAATGGCTTAATCGAGTTCAATCATAGCCTACTGAATGGTGATGCCCTACTTCGACAGGGATGCACCGAATGGTACTACTCTGCTTCAGTAGAGGCCTACTGAACAGACCCATCCAGCTTCAATTGGAGCCTACCGAATTGAATTCGGAGTCTGTCTCTCTCAAGATCCAATTTCGAGTTTGTTTTTACAACATATGGTAGAATCAGGGCCTACCAAGGTGTGGCATCATGCCCAAAGCATAATCATTGGCACTTAAGACCTAAAACTTTAAGAATAAGGGATAATATTGCCGAACCGCACTTGTTCGTGCCCCTACCAATGTCATTGAGGAGTACCATTCTAGTAGTCAATATGTGAGACTAGTTTTGCTCCACCATACATCTTTGGAAAAGCAGAATTTTGACATAGATGGCCTTGTTGGCTGAATCCCTTTAGTAAACCATTTACTTTGTGAACATTTTTCCATATTCTTGGATTAAAGTTTGGTGTATGTTTTACTTATAGATAATCTTATTGATATTGTCCTCGAATATGAGTTAATTGAATCATGTTTCTTATTAATACATGTGACTGATTCAATTAAACAAGTGATTAGGTAGGAATGTGGGAAAGTTAGTTGTCTAGATGAATGCGTACTTTGCACACTAACTTTACACTTAAATCACATCTCTAACAACGACTTCAGGTCTATCCGACCTGATTAAGAGCATTGGCACGCTCCTTGTTGTATGCATGGTACTGCATCACCATTTAAGGGACCTTAAATTCTCCCTATTGTTGAGTTTTTAAGGATATTCGAGATGACAATGATCATAAATGAACCACTGAAGAAAATAGAGTGAAATATCTTTGCATTACCTCCAAAAATGAGCCTGAAGCTTCGATCTGGGGCCAATGGGCTGTCTCCCAACTAGGAACTCACCACATGTGGCTGGCCTGGAGCCTGGTGATTGATCAATTTACATGCTTAGATCGAACAATAATGCTACAACGCATCTCCTTACCTGAAGTAAGGATCTTGTGCCTACAAGCACACTTTGCCAAGCCTGCTTATTAGGGAAATTGATTTTCTAAATCATCCCTTGCAAAGATACGAAACGACTCTCTTTTCACAATGGATTCAAAGGAATATATGTGAACTAATCCAACCAAAATGTAGACTATATAAATACTTATGGTTTTGGTTGATGAATCGATAAACTGGTCACATGTTTGTCCACACACATTGCTGCTAAACCTCATGGCCGATTAAGAGCTCACAACCCTACTTATCCCATAAAGTCCTGGAGACTGGATAATGCTGGAGAGTTTATATCAACAGTTTTCGATAAAGTATTGCATGTATTTTGGGTTTATAATTGAACATCGAATTCCCATGTTCACCCCAAATAGCCTCGCCTAGCGATCATAAAGAGCAATTTAAATGATCGCCCGGATTTTGGTAAACGTACCAAGTTTTCAGTTTCTGCCTAGGGCTATACAATCTTGTACGCAATTATGTTGGTCTTCCTTGAGGCCCACTGCCACCCAACTTATATGACCTTACAGTTGGTTACTGGGTACGAACCTGACGTTTTTCGTATTTACGCATTTGGGTGCACATTCCATGTGCCAAGTTGCGCTGCCGCAACGTGCCAACATGGGTCCTCAAAGAAAGATGTGAATCTTTGTCGATCATGATTCTCCTCCACACTAGCTCTCTTCGAGCCCTTACATGCGATCTCTTTACCGCTCATTTACGGTTGTCACTTTAATGAGACAATCTTCTCGCCGTTAGGGGGAGATCAGAAAGTCAACGTTCCAAGAAACGACGCGAATTTATGTGGACGTTGCCCACTATGTCTTATCTCGATCCCCGTACCACCATGTATGATAAGTAAGTGCGATAAATTGTAGCTTTCAGAATGTTGCCCCAAACGCATTCCTCTGATCTAGCTGAAGTGATGATATCTTATACCAGTTGCAAACATGCCTGGAAGGATAGACGTACTTAACAGACGTCGAGTCAACATCCTTGGAGGGTGTGCCGCCCCTGTTAGACAGTCCGGTACACTGACGGATAACCAATCAATCTGTCTTGGCCTAGAGCACGACAGATCATTCGGTTCGTCGGATTCACTTCCCTAGAAGAGGAAGACACGTCACAACAATGAATTTATGCTCGATCGCTGTCTCAAATCATTTCAATCTCATGAGATTAATCCGAATTACTCCCAAGACTTGAAGTTCTTGGTCCAGTATACTAGTTTGGGTGAGCCAAATGGAATTAAAATGAGATTACCATCGATGATGTTTTCACTTATATGGTAGTTACCGACATAAATGAAAAACGACGATATCAAACCGTGTTCCGTTGATTAAGTGACAACGTAGAACTGATTGGACAACTAAAGTTACAATCCAGGTCAAATTCCTTACCAAAGTATGTATTGGACATGTCGTTTCTACATTGCCCAACGTAACCCTGGGAAAGGAAGCGTATTAAGATGAATGAAATAGTGCGATATGATGCATGCCTTACGGCGTAAGGTTTCTCTCAAAACGTCCTGTGATTGATAGCAGCATGATGAACTATGGTTAGTTTTTTCTCCATAGGGATATAGATACGGAGGTTTACATGAAAGTTCCCGAAGAATTACATGGATTGGTTCAAATAGTTCCAAAACCACAGAACACCCTCTTAACTTGTTTGAGATGTTCACTTACAATCCAACATATGTGGTATACCCTTCTAAGTGATTATTTGATCAGTCAGGATGAATTATGCCCTTGCGTGTTAAACTATGAAGTCTTATTCCGAATTGCCAGAGTTACAGTTTATGTTGTTGACACGAATCTCACTAAGACTCTGGAAGAGCTTGAGAAAACTGTTTCGCACCTGAAGATGGAATTTGAGATGAAGGATCTTAGGAAAACTCGTTTATGCCTTGACTTGAAGTTGAAACATTATTCTGAAGGTATTTTGGTCTACTAGTCGAACTACACCCCGAATGTGTTACCTTTGAGTATACCTATGATCGTCCATACGTTATATGCAAATGAAACCCTTGAAGAGGTTATGGAATCCGAAATTCCATATCTACGTTCAACTTTGCGCTTCGTTGTGCTTAGCTCATTGTATTTAGACAGGACATCTCATTCGCTGTTGATCTATTGGTAAAGATGCAACACCGTACCTACACGCAACCACTTAATTGGTATTAAAGATGTACCCTGAAGGTACTACGAATTTGGGCAAATCAAATCCCGACGCATCTCAAGCGGATCAAACCCTTTGATCCTCGAAATGATGCTTGCCTTGTTGTTATGCTGACGCTGGTTACTTATCAAACCCGCACAAGGAAAAATCACCAAAATGGTTATATCTTTACCGTTAGGGACATCGCAATATCTTTGAGATCCACGATATGACCTTAGTTGTGAAATCTTTGAACTGTTCCAAGAATCACCTCACTTCACTACGCCACAAGTGAGACATGGTTAGGAGTTCTTGTTGGGTATATTCAAAGTACTTGCTATGTTTTGATCCATTGTTGAAGTCCCAACGACGATCCATGAAGACTATGCCATATGTATCAACCCAACCAAGACATGATACATCAACGAAGTCAACGCCATGACATATTACGTCCACATCTACATCAGGAAATTGAAGTCATGCAAGTTGATCGCAGACAACCTTGCTGACCTCTACACGACATCACTGATGAAGTCAACCTTCCAGAAGCTTGTCTGAGGAATTGGTATGCCTAACTATCATATGCAATGCTTATAGTTCTCATTTGGAAGTTATGTCAAACTCATGGAGAGTATCTAGAAGTATACTCACTTGATCTTAATGTACTCTTTTTCCCTACGATTAGGAGCATTTTTCCCACTGGGTTTTTGCTACCTAACTAGGTTTTAATAAGGCACCCATCCTGGGCTGATCATACACTTGTGAGCTCTTCTACTTGCGTCCAAAAGACGTATAGCTTTGACTTAATGCAACTTCTCACTTTTCTCCTTAGTTTATGGATTTTCTCCCCCTTGCATTCTTCCGTTGATTTGAGACTCGCATTTGCTCATTGTGCTGACGACTTCATCAACTGTACTTGCTTTATCACTGAAGACCTCATGCGCCATTTACTTGAGTATTTACACACTCAACGGGGAGTGTTGCAGTCCTATTAGATTAGGAATGTGATTGTGTAAATCCTAGTATATCTTGGAATATCTCTTATATTCCTATTAGGAGTTAATTATCTATTAAGAGTTGTAATCCTAAAAGGGTAAGGAATTAACCTTCCATACTACTATAAATAAAGACACAATGGGGTGGAACAGAACACACCCACAATTACACATCTTTCTCTTCTCTCTACTATTGCCGCACCTTTCTCTCTCTCTATGGCCTCTATAATCTTTCAATAAATTATACCTACAACACTAAACTTTTTCTCTCTCAAATTCTAACTTTGGCATCAAAGGTTCTTTGGCCAAACACTCCCCCTCATGGGGTCGTGAGGCTCTTGGCCTTGACCTTAGGTGTTAATTATTTTGCAGGTGCATTTTCGTCCAAGAAGGAGAAGGCGGAAATTTGCATCCACAAATTGGTGCTTTCATTGAGAGTTTGATTCACACGCTCGAAGAAGACTTTCGCATTCAAGGTTTTTCATTTTCTTGTTCATTTGTAGATTTTTTCTACGTTCTTATTCTTGGAATTTTTTTTTGTAAAAATTCTTTGATAAAACGTAAACGAAACGTACAATGACAAGAGATTCAGAAACCTCGACGAACGGAAATTTCAACGTTTAAGAATTTGGACCACGGCGATCCATGAGGCTAAATGTGACAACAAGTGGAACGGCACCATCCCCACGGGGTACCACCGTGGCAGCCACCACAACAGCAACCACCATTGTAACCCTTGGCGAGTTTTCTACCTACGGTGAACAGGCAGCTATGCAGCAGCAAGCCCAGGCCCGCACCACCTCGCAGCAACAGACCGGGGCCCGCGCCATTCCAGGCCACATGGGCCCATGCCCAAGGCGAGCCAGCCAGAGCCGCGCGAGAAGCAGCCAGAGCCGCAACTCAGTGTGAGCCTAGCGTGCTCCAAGCCCAGCACAAGCCCAACGCCAATAGACCAGACCGCACCGCGCCCACACGTGGGGTAGCCCATGCACATGGCCAAACCCACTCCCGTGACCCTCCACGTAACCCAAACTTGTCAAAGACTAGTTCAACCATCCCAGCTTCAAATTTATGGGCCGACGATCGAACCAGGGGCATTTTCACCATATGTCTCAGTGAATTTGACATTTTCCAACTCAAATCTTGTGCCCGGAGTCTACCACACTTCCACTACCTAAGGAGACACATTCCATCCAAGCTCTTCCAACCCAAATGGAGAACAACACTTGTCTCGACAAGTCATAGAGTTGACGAGTGCCCTTGCACAACAGACGACCTTGGTGAATCAGCTCTTGTAGTGGCCGAGGTGCAACATGCCCCAAACGAGGTGTCCCGAAGTAGGACGAAGGCAGACAAAAAACCTCTCCAGCTGCATCCCGACAAGCAGCCACTCGACTAGCCATGAACCGAGCATTTCGGCAGTGTACAGTCCCGACTGGACCCTCGATGCGCGGATGAACATGTATTCTCGGTTAGGCCCACGGATGAACATACATTCATAGTTGGGGCTACACTCCGATAATTAACATGAGCAACCTTTCAGGCAAAGTGTTCATTCGCAGCTAGGCCAGGGGTAGCTGGAAGCTCTGCTGCCTCACTAGAGGAAAATTTAGGAAGAAGTTGAGAAGCTCCTGACCGAACGATGCACGATTTTCAACGCAACGAAGCTACTGACGAGGTGTTCCGAAGAGATATGGCCAACATTAGTGAGTCACCTTTCATTGATAAGATCAACTAGATGGGGCTATCCCACATAGATTGTCAAATACAAAGATTACTCATGTTCCGACAAACGCAACAACTCAGCCTAATCGCATGTTGGGGACAAACGAGTACCAGAAGGACACATCAACCCAACTACCAAGAACCGAGGGTTGGCTTTGTTCTCAACACTCTAGACGATTCAATACTGAAGCAGCACATTGTCAGTAACCGAGCATCATGGACCTAGTGGTCCAATTACTGCGCACAAACTGGCCCAAGCCAGCCCCAGCTCTGCACTCACAGTCGTGCCTATCTGTTCCATGGCTCCTAACTGTGCCTACCTGGTCCACGGCTCCCAGCAGCCCTTGATTTATCACCATGGCTCTTAACCGTGTCGATCTAGCACCACGAATCCCAACCCTGCCGATCTCGCCCTGTGGTTCCTAATCGTGCCGACTAAGCCCATGACACTCCAAACTTCAAAGAATCCAGCGACGGAGAAGAAAACAAGGCTTTATTAACAACCCCTATTAGTGAAATACTTAGTGGTGAAGAAGCTTGCAATCCATTCTGATTCTAAGCTGATCACCAACCAAGCCTTAAAATGGCACACAACGAAACATCTAACGATGGCGCAATACTTGAAGAAAGTCTAAAGCATCTTGCTGCGTTTCCCACTTACACCCTTACACGGGTTTCACAAGCAGTTCGAAGTCTCAAGCAGATCACCGAACAAGACCTCACATGCTGAGGATTATTTCAATCGTCTAGCAATTTAGTTTTCCCCAGCTACACTCACGACAACGACTTTCATTCTCTCCAGTGCAATAAGGTAAACTAATTCCCCGACACCCATCTAGGTTTACTCTCTAGTGCGAGAGGGTAAACCAATTCCCCGACACCCATATGGGTCTGCTCTCCAGTGCGAGGGGATAAACTAATTGCTCTTCAGTGCGAGTGGGTAAACCAATTCCCCGACACCCATATGGGTCTGCTATCTAGTGCGAGAGGATAAACTAATTGTTCTCCAGTGCAAGAGGGTAAACTAATTGTTCTCTAGTGCGAGATGATAAACTAATTGCCCAGTGCGAGAGGGTAAACCAATTGTTCTCCAGTGTGAGAGGGTAAACTAATTGCTCTCCAGTGCGAGAGGGTAAACTAATTCCCCGACACCTATCTAGCTTTCCAGTACAAGAATGCCACATAGCTCAAAAGATCGAATGCTTGAAGACTAATTAGGCATCGAATGGTCAGGAGGCAGCAGCCACTTTGCACTCAACAGTTCGCTCATTTGACACTTCATCTTCAACAGCTCCGATCTTGGTTGCTCCATCATTGATTGCTCCATATACGGCAGCTGAGAAATCAAACTCAAGCAGTTTCCTCATTTTTGGCAAGCAGCCCAAACCGTGGCCTATGCCACGCCACTTCCTCGACCCATGCCGAGCCAATCCTTGGCTTCAGTCAAGCTGAGCAGCACAAGCAATGGCCCCTGCCACACCACCTCTTTGGCCCATGCCAAGCTGATTCCTGGCCCCTACCAACCGACGTGTCGCACCACCTCGACAATTGCCCCGCCGCAGCACCACCCAAGAAAAAGATAAATAAGACAAGGAGAATTAAGTTTTTCTTACATCGGTACGGCGCATAGAAGACAAAGAAATCAACGGAAGATATTTCTTTGCAAGGGCAAGCAAAGAAGAGTGCTAGGAGAGAGGGACCAAATATCCTCTAGTTTTCTCTCGTTCTTGTAGGGACAAATAATTACCCTCCGAAGTTGATTTAATCCTTTACTTAAGGTAGGCTTAAATAGGCTTTGGAGATTATTTATTTCCATTTCCTATAAGAATATAATTCCAAGTCCAAGTGAGAATCTACATCAAAGCTGGAGATCTCTACACCTACTACCCTTTCCTGCGAGCAGCGCAGGTGTGGGGGCATTTGTGGAGTAAAAAATAATCAAGAAAATTATGGAGGCGACACGTGTACTTTTGGGTGAAAAATGACAATATTACCCTCGAGGCACACCAGAACTTCTACGCGCAAGCAGCGGACAATCATGGCACAATCAAGGTCAAAAGTGATCAAAATAGGTATTTATTCAAAACTTATTTCATCCATCGTCATCAAATCCTCCCCACAAGGTAGCCTTCAATTATTCATTCAAAATAGGATTAATTACCTAAATTAATTGATTAATTTCCTCATTGATTGCAAGATATTATTTTGACATAATATCTTGCAATTACACTAAAAAACCACCATATGTGGCCGGTTCCCATCTCTTCAAATGGGACCGGCCACACCCCTATAAATACCACCCTATTTCTCCAAAAACCTAAGTTCATTCTTCTCCTAAAATTCCCTAAACATTTTCTCTCTCAAATTCTAACTTTGGCATCGGAGGTTCTTCGGCCAAAGTCTCTCATTCATCATGGGCGTGTAAGGCTCTTGGCCTTAACCTTAGATGTTAATTTTTTTGCATGTGTATTTTCGTCCAAGAAGGTGAAGGCGAAAATTTTCATCCATACCCAACACCACCTTATTCACGATTCCAACATGGAGTGACCCTATTCGTCGTGAAATCAAGGGTTCAGTAACTCGGCCTTGCTTAAGAACACCGCCATTCGTGGCGGTGCCAATTAGAATATCCAACGAGAACAAATCTAGAAAGCTCTGTAATTTGTCAGACTGCGACCGAATATCATGAAGATAATCCATTGAGCAGACCAGTGAAACAATTTTTTTATACTTGACCCGTGTAGTCCAGCCTATTTTGGGCCCAACCCAGCTGGGCTCTTCCTGCTGCAGCTTGCAACTGCTCTTTCTATGCTGCCTTTCTTGGCTCAAAGACAAAACTCAACTTTTTCTTGCTTCCAGCCCCCACCAAGCCATGCAGGGGCACTCACAAATAAGCCTAATTTTGGCCTATTTCCACTTGTTTGGATCATAGCCATCCAAAACCAATATGGCCCGAATGTCTATATTTTCTTGCTTTCACAACCGACCCCTGTTTGATCCCAGACTACTAAATTAATTTAGTGACCTGCATTCCATTAATTCAGCAAAAAAAAAAAAAAATATTGGCCAGCAACCCACTTTTGTAAATTAATGATACAATTTTGATTACTTTTATTTGAACTTTGGCACCTTTCGTTGTCTTCAAGCTACTCACACTTCTGTTCCTGAAGCAACCTCATATTCACCACATTTGGACTGTATATTGTATTCTGCATTATTGTAGGTATCTCCTTTTATGAACAAGAAGTTCATCAAAACTGAAACCTGTACTTTCGAATTTAGTGCCTTTGAAACCCAAAGTTTTCATTAAAAAAATATACCCATGGAAAATCTGAAATTTTTCATGAAAACTAAACCAGTTAGAACCCGAATGTTTTAACTTTGATGCTTTAAGAGGTTTTATTTCTCATAGCACCAACGTACTCTTTATTTCAAATACTTACAAACGAAAGTACCTCGCTAAAGAGGATTTCATGACTCTTTGACTTACTTCACGGACTATTCATCAAAGATTATTTTGCCTGAAGCAAAACATGATCGAAACCTTTATGTCCTTGAATACGTACAATTCTGAAGTTTATATAATCCGATTAAATTTTCACCAGAGAAGATTTTTCTCATTCTTCTAAGTCTCTAACTTGCTCATGCAGTAACAGTGTAGAATGCTGAATGTTGGAACCGCTACAAGAAAACATGGATTAGGTGACGAAATTTTTTGTGGCACACAAAAATTTATCACATTTGGGTAAAATAAGTGACGCTTTTTTAGAAATCGTCACATAATAATTTTCACATGACACCAAAATACTTTGCGTCACATAAACTTTTGAATTCGCCACAAACTATTAGGTGGGAAATTTTACCGCCGAATGAAATGTTAGTATGTGACGAATCTATATAATTCATCACATAACAAAAGAGAAGGCCACGTTATGCCATTCGTCACATATAGTATTAAAATAAAAAATAAAAAATAAAAATATACCAAAGGAATAATATCAAAACCCCAAATTGTAAAACCTATTTCACTCGGTTCTCTGTTCTCACCCATTCCGGCCACTTCAACTCCCCTTTGCTACCCCGACTCCGACGACCAACCACTCTCCTTCGTCTTCCTTTCTCGGCCATTCTCTCAATATCCTCTGATGCTCGTTCTCTAACTCTCTCCTCTCTCTGACATAACAGGACCCAAATTGGGAAAAGAGAGATTCGGTTTTCTATCGAGTTCTGTAGGCAACAACAAGGTACTTATTTGTTTCCCTACATTTCTTTAATTGTCTTTTGGATTTTCTCCTTCAATCGATTATTTGGTTGCCAAGCTTAGACACCTAGTTCTCAATTTCCTTTCTCTTTCGAAAATCAATGAATAATGGGTGAAATTGTACAGTTTTAACCACATCCACAGAATGTGAAACTTTAATTTTAATTTGCACCAATTTCTTTTCCTTCAATTTTTGTCACTGCTAGTGGCGACCAAAAAAAGCAATGAGCGGATGGACATGGGAAGTACAGAACTTTCTGGATGAATGATAAGAGTGTACGATCACCTTCATACGCTCAGCCCAATCTGATAGGATTAAAGTTTCTTTTCAAATTTTTTCTATCATTTTTTTTCTTTCTAAATTTGGTTTTGAATTTGCAAGTACTTGCCTCCAGCAGCCCTTTGCCTGCACATCCGCACTCTACAACCTCTAATTTGGGTAAATTTTGGTTTTGATTTTTCGAGGTCTGTATGTATTTGTGCCTGGCTGCTTAATTCTATGATTGACGATTTTTAACTAGATTTATTATTATATATGGAGGATTTTTAATCAATTTTTCTATTTGCTTTTTACTCTTCGTATTTTTCTTTTTACTGTGAATTGTAGGATGAAATTATTTTTCTGGAATGCTTCTATTTTTCTTGCAGGATGAATTTATTTTCTAGAATGCTTCTGTTTTTCATGCAGGATGGAAACATACATAATTGTTTAAGTTACCACTTTATACTCTGCACTCAGTTGCTAGAGCTATCATTTATGTTTTCTGGAGAAGTGATTTTATTATGTGAGGTTCTATTGGAATCCAAAGCAGTAAGTGCTATGTCCTTGAGTTGTATTAGCTTAAGAACATCTGACAAAATTAGAAATTTAAAACATAATCAACTATTGATTAAGATTGGGACTATTGTGGAATTATTAGCTATTAGGATATAAATGCTCCCAACTGTAATGTTTATCTTTATGTTGTTCTACCTTGTTATACTACGAATCGTTGATGCTTATCTCCTCATGTAGCTTGTGTAATACTTGTATCACTCATACGAGAGTCAAGAATTGATCGGTATCTACTAATGATGGAACTTGTGCTTTATATTTGGTTTTTTTGGATCACTATTTAATCCATGGTTTGTAATATACTTCAATATTTTTCTTTCTTGTGTTTTTTGGGAATCTACATTTGGATCATTTCGGATGTTTGGTTAACTCATTTTTTTATATTAGTTTTCAATTACAGGTTGGTACTTGGTTGCTTGACTTCTAACCCTTTTGTTAGCTCATATGATAATTGTGTGTGTGTTGTGTCTCTTTTGTTGTGATGGATTTTTGGTTGGGATTCTTGTTTCTCACTAAGTCTACTTGCTTTGCTTTATATATAAATTAGTCGTCATTTGGGATTTGAATATTTGGGTCTCACTGCTTTTCAGGAATGGTCTCTTTGTGTTCGGTTAGGTCCACTAATATGGAAAAAAAAAATCCAACTAGCTTGGCCAGCAAATAACTTGTGTGAATTGATCTATTTCTGTCGTTTGCAGGTCAATCATGGTATTCGTTATATCATCACCTATATTTCCAGGTGTTGTTACAAATATATATGGGTAAAGTGGTTTAATAACTTAAATAGGTGTTAATATGTATACCTTTTGGTCAAGTGTACTGTAGAAGGGATATATCTTGTGTATCAACACTTTTTTTCTTGCTATAATGTTTTCTGTAAGTTATGCATTTGAACAACATTTGGGTTACCAAACCGTTTTGTTTGAGTGTGACAGTTCTTGATATGTCTACTGGAATGGATTAGAAAATGAAAAGTGGTGATGCAGCTGGAGCTTTAAAGATTGAACCTATTCAAAGGGCTAGTTTCTTCTATGTTGCCTATTATTGATGCAACAGATTTTGTAGTAGACAACTCCAATTCAATATTTTTAGTTATGATATTATCTTTTTCAAGCTACAATTGGGATGTATTGTAGGTTACTTTGGACACGTTAATGTAAAAACTACCCATATTTGAATTATAAGAATTTTTTTTTCATTGAGTTTCATAGTATGTACTTGCCATTTACAAGAATTACATTAAGCTGAAATGCTAGTTTAATTACTAAAATGATAAAATGTAAAAGAATAAATGGATAAAAATATAATATAAACAATTTAAGGGAGTAGGTGACGATATACCTATTCATCACATACTTTTAGGATTTGTGATGCTTATAACGTCACAAATTGAGTCAAGATTGGCATTTGGGCTCAAAAATATGTGAGGAATCGGGCGCCATGTATACTAAGAACAAGTGACAAATCACAAATTTGTCACATATACTATCGGTGACGCCACATAGGTGACGAGCCTTGTGACGATTGAAATTCGTCACATATACGATTATGTGACGAATTTGTAGTATTCTGTGACGCTTTGCCATCATCACTGAATCCCTGTTTTCTTGTAGTGAACCAAATTTACGCACCATCGTGAGAGTGTTAGTTGGGCACAAACTCGAGCAGCCTACAAAACAGTAAACACCCGTGAGCGTGCCTAAGACCGGGGGTGTGTGCCAACCAAAGGCTCTCGACGGTCAAGTTAGTGAATAGTTTTAGACTCAAGCAATGGGGTAAGAGAATTGAAGTGTTTAGATTGCGTTACTAAAGATAAACACTAAATGAGTGTATTTATACTGTGGGAAGAGAGACATTTTTAGGATAGAATCCTTGTTCTAAGCCAGGTGAATCTTAGAGGATATCTAGAAGCAAATATTGCACTTCTTAGGAGTTGTGATTAATTGCAGCGCACACCAATTCCTAGATTGTATGAACTCCAAGACTTATGAAAATCTGATTGGGTCCATATCTGGATTAGATTGCGTGTATAAACAAGCATGGTCATTCAACAAAGTCGCTGAGACTTTGCCTATAGCCTTGAAACAAGGTGATGGTGATACCCTTACTATGTCTGATCCAGCTCCGCTTGGAGCTGGTAAGTCCATGACCGGACTTTTGATATAATTGTATTTGGATCAACTTTACTTCAGCTCTGAAAAATATATGGTCCGACAATTACCCCTAATAATGCATCTGAGAGGCAACTCGTTCCCTCTGAGAATGGATTGTTATCCAAATATCATGCAAAACTTTGTACTTGGGCTTCAATGCGCAGCAAGCCCAAAGACTCTCCTCTTGGCGCATGTTGGCTTCAGGGTAGGCCAGGCATGGCTTAGCGCGCAGCGAATTTTTTATTTTTTATTTTTTTCTTTCGATTTTTAGAGCTTTCAAAAACCTAGTTCATGCTTTTATTTTATTGTTTTGCTTTCGGTTTTTATACTTTTTTTTTCTATTTTCCCTCACAAGGGCATGGTTGATAACTCCTTTCAATTTTTCGTTTGAAAAAACTAAAAACTTTGTTTTCTATTTTCAGTTTTTTAAGAAATGAAAATTTAAAAATAAAAAATTGGAAACTTCGTCAAATAATTTTTGAAACTCACAAAAATAGTATCTAAATTTCGTTTATTTATTTTAATTGAAAGATGAGAATCGATACCAAACAAATTTTCAATTTAAAAAAAAAATAAAAAACGAAATGGTTATGCCCATAAGATAACAATAACTCTTGCATTTATGGTAAAGGTCTGCAATATTCTTTTTTTTTTTTTATGCAACTTGAATATATATACAGTATAATCAAAATATTTCTTATGAATTCACCCACTTTGGGATTTGGCTAAAAACTTGCATATAAATTGCAATATCTTAGATCCTATATGCCATCAAAGATTAATTTCCTTGGGAGGGGGAGTTTTCTCTCCCCTCTCTATAATTATAACCCCAAGGTATACATATATTTTGATTACATGTCATTCTAGCTAGATTTAGATTTTAATCAAGATATGTATATACAGTACTTGCAAGCATATACTATTTCTGACATTTTATTCCAATAATACATACATTCATCATGATATTCACAGTTTCACAGCCAAATATATAAAACTATCTCACTCAATATCACTCAAGAAACACGTGCATCATCACTCTATCTCTCTCTCTCTCTCTCTCTCTCTCTCTCTCTCTCTCTCTCTCTCTAGGGCTTTCACAAGAGATCATACCGCTTCTAAAAGTAGGTGATCATCTAGTTATTCAGGGATTCCCACCTCTACCACCAGCATCCCCTCCTTTATGTGGTTCGTGACCTGGATTTGGCCCTGGCTTCTGGTAATCCAAAATTGCATCAAGTGAAATGAGCAGTTTTCTCCCACCTTTTATCATCTGCTGATAAACCACAAAATCATACAGTTTGTTTGCATGGACGTTGACGAAATATACAATACGTAGTTTTAAATACCTCATGACCACTTGAAGAAGTGAGCTCTAGTTCATCCTTGAAGCTATCAGCTCTTCCTACAAAGAGAAAAGGTTTCATTTATTTTCTAAACTCAGCGTCAGAAAACTTGGAGCCAATGAAATTTGCAACCTTAAAAATATTACCTGAAACCGAAAAGTTAAAGAGCAAGAGGAGGATGAAAATCTTGACTAGAGGAAGCATCTTAGGGTTTATTTTTTTCTTTCCCTGGCTTATTGCTGTTGTAGCTAGTTCAGTGTTTGGAGGAGAAGTGCAGAAGGCTTGGTTTTTATAATCGTGAGTGCGAGGAAATGGAGCCAACAGGGATGTAGAGTCAATGATCCTTACACAAAGCTTCTCGCGTAGCAATTTTTCAGTGTACCTTGTCATCCACCTTTATGATAACATGTGATGAAGTATACCACGTAATTTATGTTTTCAGTACTCATAAAGTTTTACTTTTATGATATGATTTTGAAAATTACTTGCTAAACACAAAAGATATGATTCTGGAAATATACAATACACCTTATCCCCCACCTCAAAGTCAACTCCACTCAAATTCCTTAACATCAAAGGCTTTGCTTCTCCTTTTATGTGTCGCACAATGCATTAGGTGGAATGTGTGGGAGTGGGACAATACAACATAGCTTGTGGGTTTTTTCAACCTTTTGGAATTCACTTCCCCTTTTTCTCTATCTAACTATTCTATAAGCTTTTAGCTTTCATTTGTGGGTCACTTTCAGATGTTAGGTCTCATTCCATACATATATCTAGTTTACCTTGTGGCAATTAGTTTATTTCACGAGCAAACTATTTGATATATATTAATTTGTGTCTTTTGACTCAAAAGCACATGTTTACATGTCATATATAATGATAAAGATGCAACGATTAGCATAAGTTGTATGCAACTAAAGACACCATTATTATTGATCATAGAGCATAAATTGAAGTTCCGTGTTAAAAGTATTTAGCTACAACAGCAACTATAAGTGCAATGTTGAAATTAGGGTTTATCCCTTGCTTGTTTCTTCGGACTCATTTCCCCCCCCCCCCCCCCCCCCCCCCCCCCCCCCACTTTTTGCAGCGTAGGACTGACACCTATTGCACTTTTGCTCAACTTAATTATTCACATTTTATGAGCATGAGTCCCCAATGGGTGGCCGAAAAAATTCCCATAACAATTTTAATAATGGGATTAATAATCTAATGAGTTAAGCTGGCTCATCTTGCTATGATATAAATCACTACCAAATAATCTAATGGTTAATCTTGTTCCCTTTGTTAAGGGGATTGCCGAACCGTTGTACAAGTTCGATTTCACTAACACAGAAATTTCTAATAGAGACAACTTTATGTGTGTACAAGATGTGAAGCTCCACTTGACTATCAAGAAGCTGAGAATTCATCGAGGTCAACAATAGCGTGGAAGAGCTAAATAAGCTATTGACGTACTCTTCATTTCGATACTTACAAATGATAGTACCTCGCAAAAGAGGGTTTCATGACTCTTTGGCTTGCTCCACGGACTATTCATGAAAGATTATTTTGCCCGAAGCAAAACATGATTGAAACCTTTATGTCTTTGAATACGTACAATTCTAAAGTTTATATAATCCAATTGAATTTTCACTAGAGAATATTTTTCTCGTTCTTCAATGTCTCTAACTTGCTCATACAGCGGCAATGTAGAAAGCGGAATGTTGGAACCAAATTCATGCACCACCGTGAGTGTTAGTTGTGCACAAACTCGAGCAACCTACAAAACGATAAACACACGTGAGCAAGCCTAAGACCAGGGGGAGGGGTGTGTGCCGGCCAAATGCTCTCGACAGTCAAGTTAGTGAATAGTTTTTTAGACTCAAACAGTGGGCAAGAGAATTGAAGTGTTTAGATTGCGTTACCAATGATGAACCCTAGATGAGTGTATTTATATCGTGGGAAGAGACATTTTTAGGATAGAATCCTCGTTCTAAGCCTGGTGAATCCTAGAGGATGTGTAGAAGTAGACATTGTACCATCTTAGTAGTTGTGATTACTTGTGGTGCATGTCACTTCCTATATTGTAGAAACTCCAAGACTTATAAGGATTTGACTGGGTCTATATCCAGATCAGATCGCATGTCCTGCGGAATAAGCATGGTCATCTAGCAAAGTCACTAGGGCTTTGCATATTGCACCGGAATAAGGTGATAGTAGTACCGCTGCTCCGTTTGATCCAGCTTCGACCGAAACTAGTGAGTCCATGACCAAACTTCTGAAATAATTGTATTCAGATCAGCCTTACTCCAGCCTTGAAAAATATATGGTCTGACAATTACCCCGAATAATGCATCAAAGAGGCAACCCGCTCCCCTTGAGGATGGATTGTTATCCAAATATCATGCAAATATTGTCCCTTATTTTGGAATTTATGTCTTAGGTGCCAAGGATCACGCTTCTGGCCTTGATTTTACCATATTTTATAAAACAAACCCTAAAGTGAGTAAGAGCGAGATAGAGACAGACCTAGACTTTGGGTTCGAAAGGCTCCAACCGAAACTGGAGGGGTCTGTTTGATACTCTTTAGCCAAAGTTGGATGATTAGATTCGACAAGTGTATGTCGAAGCAAAGCCTTTTGTTCGACACACCTCTGTTGAAGTAGAGAATGTCTTTTGGTACATCCTTGTCGAAGCAGGGCATGTCGTTCAGTAGGCTTCAACCGAAACTGGGTTAAACCATTTGGTAGACTATAAATTGGGTCTATACCATTTGGTACCTCCCAGCCGAATCACTAAGGTGCATTTCTCTCATAGTTGTGGTAATAATCAAATCTGATAATTTGGTAAACTTCTGCTCTCTACACTGCTACTCAGGAAAAAGTTAAAGACATGGATGGACGAGAAAAATCTTCTCCAACCAAAATTCAATTGTATCTTATAAACTTCATAATTGTACCTATTCATGGACATAAAGGTTTGAATCATGTTTTGCTTCAAGCGAGATCATCTTTCATGATTAAATTGTTCGTAAAGTGAGCCAAAGAGCCATGAAATCCTAGTAAGGTACTTTCGTTGTAATGCTTCAGCCATAAGTCTTCGAATAAAGGTCATGGCAAAGGCTTTTCAGCTTTATTCATGCCATTGTTGGCTTCAATGGTTTATCAGCTTCTCGATAGTTAAGTGGAGCTTTACGTCTGGCACCCACATAAAGTAGTTTACATCAGAAACATCCAAGTCAGTGAAATCAAATTTGTGACTGTTTGGCAATCCATTGAATGGACAGAACAAGATTGTCGTTGGTGATACGAGAAATAAAATCTCCATAAGCATCAAAGTTAGAACATTTGGGTTCTAAGACATGGTTTGATTTAATTTGCATGAAAAAACTTCGAGTTTTCCATGGGTGTATTGTTTTATGAAAACTTCGGGTTTCAAACACACTAATTCAAAATTTTATGTTCGATTTAGATACACTTCTAGTTCATAAAATGAGTACGCATAAGAATACATAATACAATAGATAATTCAAGTGTAGTGAATTTGAGGTTACTTCAGGAACCCAAGTGTGAGTAGTTTTAGGACTACGAAAGCATGTTAACTGTTCAAAGAAAAAAATAAAATATTGAATCGTTTATTCAAAAAAGTGTGTTTGCCGTTAATTTGTTTTTTGTCGAGTTAATAGACAGTGGGGCACTAAATAATTCAATAAACCAAGACCAAACAGGGATCAATCGTGGAAGCAAGAAAATATTGACATTCTTGTCATATTGGTATTGGAAGGCTTCAGACCAAGCAATTAAGAAAATTGAGCCTAGTTTTGGGCTAAGCAGCTAGCACCCTAACATATTTGGGTGCGGCTAGAAGAAAAATAAGCCAAAAGTGGATTTTAGGCCAAGAACAAGGGTAGCCCAGCAACATAAGGCTGCTGGTTGTGCAGGAAAATGAGACCCTGCAACATCAGGCACCAGGCTTGGGCTCAGGGCAGGCTAGAAAAGGGTGGCCAAGTAGAGCTGCATTCAGGTTGCTACATCATATTTGAGCAGGCTAAGGAAAAAAAAACAAGCCCATCAAGTTGCAAACTTTACTAAAAAAAAGTCCAAAAATTTGGACTTGGACTTAGGTGCTTAGCAAGCCCAAAGATGTGGGTCGCAAAACCCAGACACCAAATTGTGTCCTTCTGCGGCAAAAGCCAGAGCTGCATGCTCGGCTCTAGGCGCAGGTTGGCTTCAGACCAGGCCAGGTGTAGTTTGGCGCGTGACCAATTTCTTTTTTTTTTCTTTCGGTTTTTAGTAGGGGTGGTTTGGTTCGGGATCCCGAACCGAAACCCAAAGCCCGAATCCCAAACCGACTCTCTTCGGGATATGATTCTAAAACTGGAAACCTTATCTGAATTTTGGTATTCCTGAATTTCAGGAATCCAGAAATTGTTTCAGTTTTTTAGTTCGGGATCGGGAATGGATGCAGTCAGAATATATCAACCTAATTTAGGAAGATCGAATTAATGCAGTCCCCAAATAACAAATTTCCAGTCCCATAATCCCAAATTTGCAGACAACCCATCAAAAATTAGACAGTCAATGATCGAAGAAGCCGTCGATCAAAATTCAAAAGCAGAAAAATACAAAGCAATCAAGCATGTAGTAACTGAAATTAGGGGATTTTCAAAACAAAAATTCTACTTTTAATTCTAAATCCCCAAATTGAAAGTTCAAAGCCCTAATCCTCAATTTCAGAATCCAAATCCAAATCAAGGTACAATAATTTCATGAAGTTTGGCACCTTCATATTAGAGAAGCTTCGATTTGGAGGTCGTTGGAGGTGGAACCATGGAAGTTTGGATTTGGAATATGGTGTAGTGGTCGATGACTCGACGGTCGAGGTGTTGAGTTTGTGATAAAGGGAGGAGAAGGAGGAGAGCAAAGAGTGCAGAGACGATTTGAGGGATTAGAGAGAGTGTTGAGTCCGAGGATGTTGACTTAAGTGAGGAGAAGATGATAGAGTGTAGAGAGATCCGAGAGGTTAGAGAGAGTCTGAGTATGAGAGAAAGAGAGGCACAAAGATTCATTTGAGAGATAGGAGAGAGAGTTGGCTCCGTGGTGAAGTTCCATGATTCCCAAGAGATAAGGGGTTCGAATCCTTGCGACCTCATTTTTAAGGTAATAATCTAAAATCGGTTTGGTTCAGGAAAAACCGAAATTCACAAATGCTAGACCGAATACCAAACCGAACTGGGCGGTTCAGGATAATAACTGAACCGAAAAATTTTAAAAACCGAAAATTTAGGGATAATTTCGGTTCGGTCGGGATCGGGATTGAGATTTTCGGGATATTTTTCCAGCCCTAGTTCGTGCTTTTATTTTCTTGTTTTGCTTTCGGTTTTTATACTTTTTTTTTCTATTTTTCCTCACAAGGGCATGTTTGATAACCCCTTTCAATTTTTTGTTTGAAAACTGAAAACTTATTTGTTAATTGTTTTCGATTTTCAGTTTTTTAAGAAATGAACATTCAAAAAACCAAAAATTGAAAACTTAAAGTCAAATAATTTTTAAAATTCACAAAAATAGTATCCAAATTTTGTTTATTTATTTTAATTGAAAGATGAGAACCGATACCAAACAAGTTTTCAATTTAAAAAAAATGAAAAAATAAAAAACGAAATGGTTATGCCCATAAGATAACAGTAACTCTTGCATTTATGGTAGTCTGCAATATTCATTTATTTTGGATGCAACTATAGTATAATAAAAATATTTTTTATGAATTCACCCACTTTGGGATTTAACTAAAAACTTGCAAATATATTGCAATATCTTAATTCCTATATGCCGAATCAAAGATTAATTTCCTTGGCAGTGTGAGTTTTGTCTCGCCTCTTTATAATTATTAGACCTGGCAGTTTCTGACACGACACGATGACACGACATGAAAATAACGGGTTTCGGGTCAACACGATAACTTATCGGGTCATTATCAGGTGACCCGTTAATAACGAGTTCTTAACAGGTATACACGTGGGTGACCCGTTTCGACCCGTTAGGAAAAAAATTATTTTGATAATTTTAAAGTTTAATTACTAAAAAAATTATTATAAAATACAATAGCCATATTAATATATACAATATATTCTATATTAAATATATAGTTTTGTATTATTATTCTATATAAGTTAAAAAAATAAAAATTTAGTCATTATTTATTTTTATTGTGAGAGTTCTTTATTATCATTACTAGGATAATAAATTTTACTTAGCATATTCTTGTCCAAAATTAAAATAAACTAGTATAGTATTTGTATAGGCAAGAACTAAGAAGACATACATACAAGTATGAAAAATGTGAAAGAATATATAAACACTTGTAATTCATCATTATTCCTCTACAAGTAGATAATGGTTACACTTACATTATTGTTTAGATTTTTAAAATCCTCCAAACCCTCATAAATAATGTTTTTTATTTGAGGGCAAAATTAATAAAATTAATAATAATTATTATAGAAGTGTAAAAAATGTAAAAAAAAAATATCTAATCACTCATAATGACAAGTTTTACAATTTTCATGAAGGGGACAGCTTCGAATTCCAACACTATAATCCATAAACCTTAAATTTATATTTAACCGTCGATTGTCATTTACGCTTTATTCTTGTTACTGAATTTCATTTTTAAAATTTTCTTTTTTGAAAACTTGATCATCTGGTGGATGTAAGAAGATGAACAGTTCAGATCTTTGATATCACGTTTCGATATTTACGATTAACTGAAATATGAGTTGATGTCATATAGTTTGTAGAAACTTTATAAACATCAAGCAATATTTTCACTAATCGTAAAACTCTGAACATAATATCAACGATCTAAACCGTTCATCTTCTTGCATCCTCTAATAGATCATGTTTTCAAAAAACAAAATCTGAAAAAACAAAATTTGATGAGAAAAATGAAGCGTAAATGTAAACAATAATAAACGGTTAAATTTTGATCTATGATTTATATGATTATAGTGACGAATTTCGAAGTTAAGCTCTTCACGAAAGTTGTAAGGCTTGTTAGTACGAGCGTTTATATATTTTTTCTATATTTTTTATACTTCTACATTGAAGGGTTTGATTGGAAGAAAATGTGCAAGATGTTCTAATGTTCCAATGTCCTTAATTTTGCAAATCTTTTGAACATTTGATATTTTGTAATGTTCTAATGTTTTTTTATTATGCTCTTATTTTGGATATGTAAATATACACTTAAAAGAAAAATGCGTTTTTATGTTTTGAATGTGACAATACTTAAAAGAAAAATGTGTTTTCACTCAAAAAAAGTATTATGTTTTTTATTTAATTATTTATTGGTTTAAAATATATTTTCCTTAATGGGTAACAGGTCAGGTCATATTACCCGTTTATATTATTGGGACGATTTCGGGTCGGGTCATTTTACCCGTTTATTTTAACGGGTGTTACACGACACGACCCGTTAAGATATCGGGTATGACACGAACACGGGAAACACGACACGAACATGGGAAACACTACCCGTTAATAATTATAATCCCAAGATGTACATATATTTTGATTGCATGTCATTCTAGCAAGATTTAGATCTTAATCAAGATATGTATATACAGTCCTTGAAAGCAGATGCTGAATTTCTAACATTTTATTCCAGTAATACATACATTCATCATGGTCTTCAGAGCTTCACAGCCAAATATATAAAACTCACTCAATATCACTCAAGAAACACGTGCATCATCACTCTCTCTCTCTCTCTCTCTCTCTCTCTCTCTCTCTCTCTCTCTCTATATATATATATATAGCGTTTTCACAAGAGATCATGCGGCTTCTAAAAGGATGTGATCATCTAGTTATTCAGGGATTCCCACCTCTACCACCAGCATTCCCTCCTTTAATTATGTGGATCGTGACCTTTATTTGGCCCTGGCTCCTTGTAATCTGAAATTGCATCAAGTGAAATGAGCAGTTTTCTCCCACCTTTTGTCATCTGCTGATTAACCACCTTATAAACATGATTAAGAACAAGATCAAACTAAATCACAAAATCATACAGTTTGTTTGCATGGACGTTGACGAAATATACAATATATATTTTATTTACCTCATGACCACTTGAAGAAGTGAGCTCCAGTTCATCCTTGAAGCTGTCAGCTCTTCCTACAAATTAATGAAGAGAAAAGGGTTTAAAGTATTTTCTAAACTCAGCTTCAGAAAACTTGGAGCCAACGGAATTTGCAACCTTAAAAATATTACCTGAAACCGAAAAGTTAAAGAGCAAGAGGAGGAGGATGAAAATCGTGACTTGAGGAAGCATCTAAGGGTTTATATTTTCTTTCCCTAGCTTATTGCTGTTGTAGCTAGTTCAGTGTTTGGAGGAGAAGTGCAGAAGTCTTGGTTTTTATAATTGTGAGTGCGAGTAAATGGAGCCAACAGAGATGTAGAGTCATAATGACCCTTAGCAATTTTTCAGTGTATCATGTCGTCCATCTTTATTATAACATGTGATAAAATAAACCACGTAATTTATGTTTTCAGTACCCATTAAATTTTACTTTTGTGATGATTTTCAAAATTACTTACCAAACACAAAAGATATGATTCTGGAAATATACAATACACCTTATCCCCCAAATCAAAGTCAACTCCACTCAAATTCCTTAGCATCAAAAGCTTTGCTTCTCCTTTCATGTGTCGCACATTGCTTTAGGTGGAATGTGTGGGAGTGGGACAATACAACATAACTTGTGGGTTTTGTTCACCTTTTGGAATTCACTTGCCCTTTTGATCTATCTAACCATTCTATAAGCTTTTAGCTTTAATTTGTTGGTCACTTTCAGATGTTAGGTCTCATTTCATACATATATCTAGTTTACCTTGTGGCAATTAGTTTATTTCACGAGCACTATTTGATATATATATATATATATATATATAGAGAGAGAGAGAGAGAGAGAGAGAGAGAGAGAGATTAAATTCACATCCTTCTTTTTGACACTCCATTGATTAAAATCCTATTCATTTTCAATTTTTGATCAAGGTCCTTAGGTATTAATAACATCATTAATTATTTGAATAATAAAATATTTTATTTTTAAATATATTCCTTTAGTGTTAAAAATGTTACAATTAGTATATTTATATTTATGGCTAAATTTTTTATCATATATTTTTATTTTTAGTTTGTACCTATTTTTAATTTGCAAATATTTTTTAATTTGTACCAATTTTCTTTTCATTTTTAATTTGTACCCATATATTAATTAGTTTCTTTTTGTGCCCATATTTTTTAAAGTTTTATTTGTGTTTGTACTCATATGTATACCGTCACATGACATTGTATATTTAATCAATGATAGAAAAATTACATATGGTATATTTATATTTAATGCCTAAACTTTGTATCATATATTTATATTTTTAGTTTGTACCCACTTTTAATTTGCAACATTTTTTTTTAAAAAAATTGTAGCATTTTCTTTTTAGTTTTATTTTGTACCCATGTATTAATTTCTTTTAGCGCCTATTTTTTTTTTTAAATTCATTTGTACTCATAATTTTTTAATCTTTTATGTGTACCCTAATTTATTTATAATGTACCCATTCTTCTTTATTAATGTACCACTTTGTTATATGTGAAATGTACCAATTTTTTTGTAAAATGTACCAATTTTTTTAACACTATGGATACATTCTTTTGCCATTTATTATTTCTTATTTTTACATAGTTTTTATCCATTTTATTCAATCAAAATGTTTGAATTTTTTTTACTATAACTGTTTCTATTAGTATTATAATGAGAGATTTTAAATTTGTAGGATTATAAATCTCATAAAATATCAAACAATTAATGTCAAAACTATAAAAATATAAATATTAATAGTAATATAATGAGGTGTACAAAGTCAAGAGACTTTGATCAAACTTTGAATACTATTAACATTTTAATCAAAGAATGTTAAGGATTAGGGACCGTATCCTATATATATATATATATATATATTAATTTGTGTCTTTTGACTCAAAAGCACACGCATACATGTCATATATCAATGACAAAGATGCAACGATTAACATAAGTTGTATGCACCTTAAAACATCGCTATTGTTGATCATAGAGCATAAATTGGAGTTCCGTCTTAAAGTATTTAGCTACAACAGAAATTATAAGTACAATGTTGAAATTAGGGTTTATCCCTTGCTTGCTTCTTCGGACTCTTTTTCCCGCCCTCTTTTTGCAGTGTAGGACTGACACCTATTGCACTTTGCTCAACTTAAGTATTCACATCTTATGAGCATGAGTCCTCAATGGGTGGCACAAAAAATTCCCATAACAATTTTAATAATGGGATTCATAATCTAATGAGCTAAGCTGGCTCCTGTTGCTATTAAATAAATCACTTCCAATTAATTTAATGAGGGTTTTATTTTGATTATGCTGGCCCTTGCAGGGTTTTTCTTAAATGGTTAAAATGATGAAGATTCCAATTTAATCCCATATTGGTTTTGTACAACTTGAAGTTTTGTCGGCTAACATCATAACAATGGACTACTTCCTAAACGCAAAAAGCTTACCTGGAAATTTAACAATTCAATGTGCTCATCCCAGGAAACTGATCAGAAACAGAGAATTAGAAGTCCTTTTCTGCCTTCTGTGTTTTAATTTTAATGTTTTTGTATGCATAAACCACACGATTGCGTGACGTGGTCATTAATCGCCATGTAAGTTGCTCCCTTGTTCTAGAGGTGACTTGGTAAACCCATGTTTCTATTATTGTCAGTATTCTTCTACTCTTAGGTTATTTCTTTGTCAAATAATGGGTTTGGCATGGGATTCTTTGAAAAACTCGTTGGAAATGTCATAAATTTACTTCATATCATGCCTTTAGAGAGGGATCTGTGATGCATTTCAATGGTGGTTATCAATTCATTGTATCCCACAAACACGTTCTGAAGAGTTGACTCGTGAACTTTGACAGCTCCATCGATCCAAGAAGGAATTTAGGCACATTACTTGGCTCTCAGTGCCATCCTAGCACATAATATCTGCTATTGCTTAATTATTTATTAGAAATTAATTATCCACCTCCACTCTGCCTTAAGTTTTACTCTACCACCTTTTATATCAGCGGTTTATAGTTATATATCATGAGTCAGCTGATAATCAGACAGCATTCCTACCTGTTTAATTATTTATATTTTCTTTCAACTTCCTTCCTTCTAGTCAAACTAAGGGTGTATCAATTGAGATTTTGAGAAATTTTAATTCTTTTTATAAATTTAGGAGTATTTATTCAAAAGTTTAAGTGATTTTCTGAAAGTCCAGGTGTATTAACTTAAAATTTTAAAAAAGCTTATAGCTTTAATTTCAGATGTATTTAATTAGAAATTGATTTTAAAAGATCTTGAAAAGTTGGGGAATTCGAAGGAATTTCAGAGATTTCGTAGTGTATTTTATGCATTAATAAATCCCATCTCTTCCCTTAAGAATTTGAGGGAATTCACCCAAAATTTATATAAAATCTCCAGAAATCAATTAACCTTCTTTCAAATCCATAAATTTATAAATTTATTAAAATCCCTCAAAATTCCAATCGAATATGCCCCCTAAATTCTGATTTTCTTCATGTATTGGATTACAGATGTTAATGAGAGACTCACAAATCTTTTAATTTGGTATGTGTTAGCCACAGTTTGGGGTTGAGGTGATTTTTAAAAAAGTTGGTATGAAAAAAAGCTGGAAGTGTTTTTGGTGTTTGGTAAACATCCCAAAACAGCTTTATTTCAAATTTTCACATGAAAAAAAGCTAAAATCCTGAAACTGCAAAAAGCAGCTTCAAAAAACCAGCTTATTTTGAGAAACACGGGTGAACAGTAATTCATTAATGAATTTTTCAATTTGCCAACATTGCCCTCCTTTCTCTTGCCTTCCCTTCTTCTGCGTTCCTCACACTATCAGACTCTCGCCCTCTCGCAAAACCCTAGCAGAACCATCGCGAACCAGATCTGAAAAGGGCGTCTCCTCCCACCAATCTCTCTCGTTCTCCAGGTCGTGTTATTCCGGCTCGGCGTCATACGAGAGTGGAGCGCATACTGTGAAAACGCAGAGAGCAACTTCTTTCCACAAAACGCTTTCTTTCCAGTTTCCACAGGTAAAAGCTCTTTTCGTTTAAAGCTCGCAAATTTTGATCAATTATTTATTTGGGTGTGCTTGTTTTTGTGTGCAAGAACTAATTTTCTTGTTTGAGCTTTTTTAATTTGGTGAAATTTGCATCTGGGTTTCGATTTGATTTGTGGGTTTGTGGTTTTTTATTCAATTGGGTTTCTTGTTTGCTATTTTCTGTTAATTTTTGGGGGTTTTACTGTTTTGTTTTGAGTGATTTTTCAGTTTTTGTTCAATTGGGGTTTTTGTTTGATTGCAGAGTAGAAAAGCATTGGGAGAGTTGAATGAGTATTTGGAATTGAAGAGGGTCTCACAGGCTCTCTGTTTCTATTCTTCCTTTTAGGAGATGTTTAGATTAATTTTTCTTAGGACAATTGGTGTGATGTTACCATTTGAGATCTGCCAGTTTGCTTAGAGGCTAATGCTTTTGACTTGCTCTTTAATTTGGATAGAAAGAAGCAATTTTTAACATCTGGGTGTTGTTTAATTTTGATTTGAAAGATAACCCAGTTGCTAGTTGGACAATTGCTGTGAATTTTCCTTTTGGATAAAAATAAGCAATGGCATATGGGCTTTCTTCTATTTTTGATTTGGAAGTTACCCACTTCCTAGTTAACTGGATAATTGTTATAAATTTTCATCTTTGATTGCTTAAATTTTATTGACATTTAGCGGAAAACTTCTATTCTGCCATGGAAAGTCATTGTTTAGCTTGATTAACTGATTTTCTTTCCTTTTTTGCTCCCCTAGAATTTATTCGATAATCAATTTGATCAATAAAAATGCTGATTTTGTTATGGTTGTGCCTCATTGTACAATTTCTGATAATATTAGAATTAGATGCAGGGTGGTTGTTGTATGGTTGAGCTTGAAAATTCTTGGAGGCTGCTGATGACGGATTCACTTTCGTGGGATTCGCCGGAAGGGGGCGGCTTGTCCATGGTTGAGAAGTTGCGTATGAGGTGTTCTAGAGAGAAAAGGTTGATAAAAATATGGGGGTTGGTGGTCAATGTTCAGTGGTGTTCATGTAAGATACGATACAGAGGAACATTTGATACAAATATGATTATGTATGTATAGTTTTCTGATAAGAAATGATGATTGTACATACTAATACAAGTCGCAATGATGTGTCATTCTTCTAAAATATTGCACCTTGTTTACTTATCTACTGCAATCTACTTTCCTTTCGATTTCCTTTCTACAAATCTTCATACAAATTGGTGCATAAACATACATGATTAAATGATGACTTGTTTGAAATTCCAAACGTCCTGTTAAAGAATTAAGGTTGGGTCGAAAACCAAAAGAACAAAATATATTAAGTAATTGACCTGTATTGGTCAAACAATTAAATTAATAGCATATTTAGTATTATGCTATTTTTGGTCATTTTACAGAGTCACAGCTGTTTTACATAAAAGTTTACCAAACACTATAACACTGCTTTTTTTTTCAAAAACACTTTTACAAAAAAGTTTACTAAACACTTTGCTGTTTTATTTCACAGCTGCTTATTCTCACAGCACAGTTGAAGCAGCTTTTTTTCAAAGCATAGCAATACCAAATTAGCCCTTAGTAAACCCATAAAAAGTCAAAAACCATAATAACTTCAATACCTATTCTAGGTATAAGTACAGGACGGGCCTCAGGGTAGCCATAAGAGACGGCAGCCTAGGACCACCAAGTGCGAGGGGCCCTGAAATTGTTTTTGTCTTATGTGGTATGCGAATAAAAAGTCAAGAACTTTAACAAAATGGAATGGCTACCATGTTGGAAAATAGAGACTAGTTTACTTCCTGTGTGGGAATTCGATCCCAGCTAATTCAATTCTCTCTCCTTATTTTCTGTTACTTTTCATCCGTTTTTTAGTCCGTCCATTCTATTCCTTTCATCATTTAACAAAACAAAAATTACACATTAAAAAAAGAAATTGAGAAATTAAGCTATTTTATTGGAGGGTTTTTTTTTTTTGTTCTTCAAAATTTCTATTGAAGCCTAGGGCCTAGGGTTTCGTACTTCTTTGAGCCTTCCCCTACAACTCCATCTCCCTATCACTATTTCACTATATTTGCAAATTAATTATCCCATAGATTCAGTGACAGTTATGTTATCCATTGAAAGAGGTAGGAAGAAAACTTGATTGTTGATGTTTGGATGCAGTCATAAGTTTCGGTGTTGATTATGCATTTTGTTTGGTGTTTTATTTTTTTGTTACAACCAAGTTGTGCTCATCAAACTGTTTAATTTAACTCAAGACTCCTTGTGTGCTCTGTTTAGAGGCTTCTTCTCTTTATTGTGTTTGTTTAAAAAAAAAAAAAAAAAAAAACTATATGAATGTGTGTGACACATCGAAGGACTTGGAAACTTTGGGGCCTCCTCTTAGAAGCTCGCCTAGGACCCTCAAGATCTCAGGGCCGGTATAAGTAAACATGCCACTCATATTAATGAATGGATGAAAATGGGTAATACCATCGAATTGCTAAAACTGCATCAAGTAATCGGAATTTGGCAATATATTTTCACGTAGGTTGACACCTTAAAATTTGATTATTGGTATTATTATTGCAGAAAGTCATTTCATTAATGGAAGACATGATTTGTAATACACCTTGTTGCATTTCTACAAAAATATTTCACCTTCGTTATTTATGGCATAAAGAGATGAACATACTCTATATAGTAAAAACAGATTAATTACTAAGGATATATAATGATGTGATCTTCCCCTTGTTATAGTCATGCACAGCTGCAGTAATTTATTGATTAATTGGAATGTTCTGGCATCATATTTTGGGAAGGAGCTTCTTGACTAATTACCACCACCTGACTTCCCTTTGTCATGCCTGGGATTTGGCATTGGCTTATCTTAGTCCAACATTGCATCGACTGCCACCAGCTCTCTTATCTCCATCGCACCATTTACCTTCAAGACAAACATGGTACAAATTAGTTATAAAATTAACCAAAAAATTTGAAAAATAATTGTATCCATAAAAACATTTTTTTCATGGGGAGACGTATAATTCTCCCCTACACACCGTTCTCTATTTTTAGTCGTCTGTCTGTTGAATAAATAAATAAAAAAATCAAGGGACAAAATTAAAACAAGAGTGGATTTCATTTCCCGTCTTCATGCATGAAAATTAGTTACCTTGCTTGACGAAGGGTTTGCAGGACTTATACCATGCCTGAAGCCTTTGACTCTGCTGCCTGCATGAATTAAGTAATTAAATAAATGGATACTTTGGATGCGGTCCCTAGTCCGTAGCACTTTTTGACTAAAACCTTAATGGTATTCAAAGTTTGATCAAACTCCCTTGACTTTGTACACCTCATTATATTACTATTAATATTTATATTTTTATAGTTTTGACATTAATTGTTTGATATTTTATGAGATTTATAATCCTATAAATTTAAAGTCTCTCATTATAAATTTAAATTCAAACATTTTGATTGAATAAATGGATAGAAACTATGTAACAATAAGAAATCATAAATGGCAAAAGAATGTATTCATAGTGTTAAAAAAATTGGTACATTAATAAAGAAGAATGGATGTATAAATAAATTAGGGTACAAATAAAAGATTAAAAAATTATGAGTACAAATGAAATTTTAAAAAATATGGGCGCAAAAAGAAATTAATACATGGGTACAAATTAAAACTAAAAATAAAATACTACAAATTAAAAATAAAAAAATAAAAAAAAGGTTGCAAATTAAAAGTGGATACAAACTAAAAATATAAATATATGATACAAAGTTTAGCCATAAAACATAAATATACCATATGTAATTTTTCTATCATTGATTAATTATACAATGTCACGTAACGGTAAACACATAGGCACAAATACAAATAAAACTTTAAAAAATATGGGCACAAAAAGAAATTAATATATGGGTACAAATTAAAACTAAAAAGAAAATTGGTACAAATTTAAAAAGGTTTGCAAATTTAAAATAGGTACAAACTAAAAATAAAAATATATGATAAAAAATTTAGCCATAAATATAAATATACTAATTGTAACATTTTTAACACTAAATGAATATTTTTAGAAATAAAAAATATTTTATTATTGAAATAATTAATGTTGTTATTAATATCCAAAGACCCTGATCAAAAATTGAAAAAAAAAAAAAATTTAAACAATGGAGTAGCAAAAGGAGGGATGGAAACCTCATTTCTCTTTAAATAAATAAATATATACACACACATGTAATAAATTCATCGTAAACCTAATTAATTGACACTATGATAACACTTTATATATTATATTAACATGCTCGGACCTGAAGAAATGTCGAAAAGGAGTAAGAGAATGACAACAAGGGTTTTGATATATGGAATTTAACGAAACACTTCCGGTACTATTCACTTTTAATGAAAATGACATTTTTACTCTAAAAAGTCACTCATGATACTATTCACTTACAACACCTTTTTATCCTTTTGATTAAAATTTAAAGTTTTCAAACTATTTTCATTAATTTTCCTTTTGATATAACGATTGATGCTGAATGTGATATCTAAGGAGCAGAGGCGGAGCCACAGTGGGGTCAATGGGGTCGCACGACCTCTTGGAAGCCTGGAAATAACCTTAGAGGTCCCTTGGAGCTACTGGTGCGACCTCTTGGAGCTGCACACCACGTGGTCGACGAAATGTCTGAAAGAAGAAGAAGGAGGAGTTCGGCAGGATGAAGAAGAAGGAGGCGCGCACGCGCTAGGTTTTTTTTTTTAAACAACCTGGGCAAAACGACGTCGTTTTGGCCTAGGGAATTTTTTTAAATAACCTGGCCAAAACGACGTCGTTTTGGGCCAGGTCTGAAGAAAAAAAAATCACCAGCGTGTCCTCTCCAGCCTCTCCTTCACAGATCTGATTCCTCCATTCCAAAACCCCCAATTTTCTTTTGTTTTCTCCTCCTCCAACCCTAAGTTCCAAACTCAATCCCCCCCAAACCCTCAACTCCATCTCTTCCCTTGCTGCCGCCATTGAGGTGCCTTTGTGCTGCCGTCATCGTCGCTATGGTGGTGGTGCCGCCAGCTACTCTCTTTGTATTTGCTCATTGTTATTGTGAAATTTCACAATTCAAGTAAGTTCTAAACCCTATGTATGATATATTTAATTTAATTGAAACCTAATTCATATTTATTTTGATTATATTGGTGGTTTGATTATATTGTGAGTTTTTATTTTCATTATTTTGTATATGTAGAATATATTTAATTTAATTGAAATTCAATTCATATTTATTTTGATTATATTGATGGTTTGTTTATATTGTGAGTTTTTATTTTCATTATTTTGTATATGTAGAATATATAATATATTTAATTTAATTGAAATCCAATTCATATTTATTTTGATTATGTTGATGGTTTGTTTATATTGTGAGTATTTATTTTGAATATTTTGTATATGTAGAATTATTATGGAACGGTTTTGTAAGAGAAAGTCATCATTGGGTTCGGGTAGTTCGAATAATGTTGATAGTTCAAATACTGTTGGTAGTTCAAGAACTCCAAGTTCAAGACAAAGTCAGTTAGATGGTGTTTTGGGTAATCTTCAAGCGGATCCTAGATTAAGAACTCGAATGATAGATTATGATGCTAATATGAGAGATGAGGTCCGAAGATCATATCTACAAAAAGGACCTTGTCAACCTAGAGGTCATAATTTCCCAATAACTAACATGTCGGGAATTAATCGACGCTTCATTCCCCAATGGTTTGATGAGTTTGATTGGTTGGAGTATAGTATATCTAAAGATGCGGCATTTTGTCTCTATTGCTATCTCTTTAAAAACAATTTTGAACAAGTGGGTAGTGAAGCTTTCACTGGAGATGGATTTAAGAATTGGAAGAAAGGGAGAGAAAGATTTAAGATGCATGTTGGACCGGTTGGGAGTGTTCATAATAAGGCTAGAGAAACTGCTACAAATTAGATGAATCAAGCTACACATATTGAAACGGCAGTGAGCAAACACTCCGACCAAGCTCGTAAGGCTTATCGCACATGCTTGAATGCATCAATCAAGTGCACTAAGTTTTTATTGCGACAAGGTCTTCCTTTTCATGGCCATGATGAAAGTGCCACTTCAAGCAATAGGGGAAATTACTTGGAGCTATTGCAATTCCTTACAGATAATTATGATAAAGTTAAAGAAGTTGTGATGGAAAATGCTCCGGGGAATCTCAAATTACTATCTCCTTAAATTCAAAAAGAAATTGTGAATTCATGTGCCCTTGAAACACTTGATGCTATCATGGATGGTCTAAAAGATAGATTCTTTTCAATATTGGTGGATGAAGCACGTGATGTGTCGGTGAAAGAGCAAATGGCTATGGTGTTGCGTTATATGGATGACAACGGGCATGTAATTGAAAGATTTGTCGGTATCCAACATGTTACCAACACTACTTCAAGTTCACTAAAGGATGCTATTGACACATTCTTTTCTCGCAACGGTTTGAGCATTTCCAAGCTACGAGGACAAGGTTATGATGGTGCTAGCAATATGAGAGGTGAGTTGAATGGCCTTAAAATAAAGATATTGAGAGAACAACCTTGTGCATATTATGTTCATTGCTTTGCTCATCAACTTCAACTAGCTCTTGTTGCCGTAGCAAAGAAGAATATAGACATTGCCTCTTTTTTTGCAACGGCTAATAGTGTGGTTAATCATGTTGAAGCATCTTGTAAGCGGCGTAATTTACTTAGAGGGCAACTTCAAGAAGAGCTTGTGATAGCTTTTGAAAATGATTGTCTTATAACGGGGAAAGGCTTAAATCAAGAAACAAGTCTCAAACGTGCCGGTGACACACGATGGAACTCACACTATGGTACCTTGATTAGCATCATTTCCATGTTTTCATCCGTGGTTCATGTGCTTCAAATGGTTATTGATGATAATCCCAATGAAAGTGCGGGTGAAGCAAATAAGTTAATGAGAGAAATACGTACTTTTGAGTTTGTGTTTCACCTTTTCTTGATGAAAGTCATATTGGGACTCACAAATGATTTGTCACAAGCATTGCAAAGGAAAAATCAAGAAATTGTGAATACAATGGCTTTAGTGAAATCATGCAAGGAAAAGCAACATTGGATGAGGAATAATGGGTTCGATGCATTGGTTGATGAAGTATCTTCTTTTTGTGAAAAAACATCATATTGATGTTCCTAACATGGAAGAGGCATTTATACTTCCAGGGAGGTCAAGGCGTAATGCTCCAATAAAGACAAATCGTCATCATTATCGTGTGGAGCTCTTTATTTACGTCATTGATGAGCAAATTACGGAGTTAGAGGATCGCTTTAATGAGGTAAATACCGAGTTGGTTATTTGTTTGGCATGTTTGAGTCCGAAAGATTCATTTGTAGCTTTTGATAAACCAAAGTTACTTCGTCTTGCTCAATTTTATCCTCAAGACTTTTCGGATGAGGATCGTTTGGCACTTGAAGATCAACTTGAGATTTATATTCATTATGTGCGTTCCAGTAGTGATTTCTCTCAATTGGAAGGGATTGGTGATCTTGCAAAAAAATTGGTGGAGACAAGGATGCATCAAGTATTCAATTATGTATATTTGCTCATTACATTGTCTTTAGTTTTACTAGTTGCAACTGCTTCAGTGGAGAGAGCATTTTTTGTCATGAATATTGTTAAGGGTCCACTTAGGAACAAAATGGGAGATCAATGGTTGAGTGATAGCTTGCTTGTTTATATTGAGAGAGATATTTTTGCTTGTATTGAAAATGAAGCTATAATGCTTCGTTTTCAAAATATGAAACCTCGTCGTGGACAATTATAGCTTGTAATATTGTTTCCGTTATGAATTATGAATGAAAGTACTATGATTTCATTTTCAATATGTTTTTCCATCCTGAATTTTTATTTGGACTTTTACACTAAGACCCCTTGTGGTAAGATTACTGGCTCCGCCACTGCTAAGGAGGAAGAGGGTTGTCCAAGCTAGCCTTTATATTGTTGGTAAAGGAGATGCATATATCGATCCATGACTACTTTTCATGGTGCAACTGCAACTTACTCGTTAGTGTTGATCAATTTCTTTCCCAACCATTACAAAGTCAACCATACTAACTTCTGTTCTGTAATTATGCTCTCAACTTTTAACTAAGATACCAAATCCGAGATGGACTTATGGACATAAACGAAGGTGATTCTTGCATGCATGGCTTAACCTCCATATTTTCTCTTGTGGCTTCTACTAGTAGGATATATTGCGTCACTCAATTAATCTATATTTTTGGTATTTATTTAAACCTTTACTTCTTTTTACTTTTCCTTTTCACCAAGCTCCATGCAATGGGGAGGTTCCACTTGGGTTGTAAAAACTTCTGTTATTACCATGCAAATTATAATATTTGGAAAAGGACTACAACATTGTAAATGTAAATAACCATTTCACTACCAGAAATTATCAATTGTCTGATGAAAAGAACGATTTTTCATCGGGCAAAGAAACTTTATGCGACCAGAAATTATCAATTGTCTGATGAAAAGAATGATTTTTCATCGGGCAAAGAAACTTTATGCGACGGAATGAAAAAACTTTGTTGGGACAAAACTGGTCAACGTTTTGGTTATTTTAGAGACTTTTGGCCGACAAAAACAATTTTGACGGGCAAAGTAATCTTCGTCGGGTAAATTTTTGCTCCAAGGAAAAAAAATGGCGCGTAATATGACATCTTTTGCCTGACGAACCCTTCATGTTTCATCGCGCAAACGTATATTTAATGATTTAGGATTTCGGTTTACAGTCCGTCAGGCAAAATAAAATATTTCATCGGCAAAAGGTCAGGGACATTTTGGCATATTCAATTCCTTTGAGATTTTCGCAGTCTACAAAATTAATTTCAACAGTCCAACTGTCAATGTAGTTGGTATATACTCTGAGAGGGCATATGCTGAAAATCACTCCAAATGAAAATTTAACGAGACGAAATCATTCAACAATTAGAAACGTATCATTATGATTTAACGGTTATTTTAGCTTCAATTCTGATGACTGAACCTAATCATCAATTTAAAATATTTACACTAGTGGTTACCACAAAACCTTACGTTCTACTTAGTGGAAGTATAGAATAAACTCTAAGGAAAACTAATGAAAATGGCTTGAAAACTTTGAGTTTTAACGATAAGGACAAAATAAAGGGTAAAATAAATAGTACCAGGTTTGACCTTTTAGTGTAAAAATGTGGTTTTTCGTTAAAGTGAACAGTACCGTGGGCTTTTCGTTAAAACTCCCTAAACTCTAACTGTTTGCAATGTTCTAAAAATCGGCCTAGCTAGCCCGCCTAGGCGCTGGGCAGTGGCCAACCATCGGGATTAATGCATAATCAGGAGCAAAATCGGGACATGGATTAGGCAGGCGCCAAGGAGGCCTGAGCGGCCCTTGGACGGCCTAGGCGATCTGGAAATTTCAATTTTTTCTATTTTCGAACTTGAGAAATGATGAATGCAGATCAATTGTGTTCTGGTTTTTCTTGACTTGCTGAGGTCTGTGTTCTTGCGAAGAGGAAGAAGATGAGAGAAAATTAGTTTCTCTTTCTTCCTTCCACACATATGTGACCACTCTCAAACTATTTAATTTTTTTTTTTTGTTTATGTCCACTCAAGTTTGGACAGCTAGCATAAGTTGCTTGACTTTTCTGAAAGAAAAAGAGGTTATCAGTCCATATCATCAAGTGCTATTGATTTTTTCTCATTAAAAAAAACATAGATTGTCAGGCTGATGTTGCCCATCTTTATGCGTCCCAATGTTTCAATTTTCTTTTCATACCCACATAAATTTTCTTTAGGTTTAGGTGCAGGTTGGGTTGTGGGGCAGATGGGTGAGTGGATGGTGGGTGCAGGGGTGGGGTGGGATGGGATGGGGTGTGGGTGAAGGGATAGGGAAAAGGCTCGAAGAAGGGGACAGTGGGGTGGTGGGTTGCGAGGTGGGTGGGTGGTGGGTGCGGGGATGTTGGGGGAGGGACAAGGTGGATGGGGGACAGGGGGATTTTGTTAAATTTGTGAAATTTGTGAAATTTCAAATTATTTAATGTTTAAGAATGTGCGACATTTACGAAAATTATAGGGATATTGTGAAGTTTGTAGGAATTTGTGAAAATTGTAGGAATATGTGAAATTTGTAGGAAACTAGGGAAATTTGTAGGAAAATAGGAAGGTTTGTGAAATTTGTAGGAAAATAGGGACATTTGTGAAATTTGTAGGAAATTTCAGAAATATGCAAAATTTGTTGAAAATAAGGAAATTTGTAGGACAATTGAGAAATATGTGAAATTTGGTGGAATTTTAGATTTTTTTTTAGCAATATTAGAAATTTGTAGGAATTTTAGAAATTATTGTGTATTTTCCCACAAATGTCATCGTGGTTGATCACCAGTGGCTGCTGCTTTGCCTTTGGTTCGGGTTAGAGTGACCTGGTGCTAGAGTTACTCAGTGGCACTAAGCCAACCCATACCGAGTCGACGGCTAACCCCACTACAACTTCTTCATCAAGTCGGGTGCCCTGATCTACTAGGCGTGTTAACAGCCGAAGACCGCACGAGGCTGTGCCAGACTCCTGCTGATGTCGCTAAGGCCATTGACGATTCGGCCACTGGGCGTCTGGAGGGAGACAGAGAACTCCTAGCCAAGAAGAAGGTCATGGTGCAAGGGATCTGTAGAGGTTTGTTCTTGAACCGGATCACTCGCATAACGCAAAACAATATCGTGGTCAACTACAACCCATTCCATCAACGAGCAAGCCTGAAAGGCCACAACTTGTTAACTCACGACATAGGTCCCATCATCCTCACTAAGTGCCCCATGCTCGCCCCTTCATTACAAAAGCTATCCCTCAATGTGTAAGAGAAGATGATAAGACAGATCTCAGTAAGTATGAATTTTTTTTAATTTATTAGTTTATTACTTTTATTTAATGTATTTTTTAAACTAATACACTTGTTTTTTTTTGTCTATTTTATGTTAACTTCTCCATCAACATGGAGCGCCCGGGTATGTCCGAGTATATAAACTGAGTATGGACTAAATGATATAAGGAGTGGAAGTATGAGCTACCTATGTACTCCCAAAATTTTGCATCTTCTGCTAAAGCTCTTAGTGATCCACCATTCCCCCCGAGTTTGTGGAGAGGACGGCCGAATGAGAGTGGTTGTGCAGTCATTTTCAGAGCCCTGAATATCAGGTAATTAAGTTTCTTTTAAAATTTAAATCCAATTTTATGGTTTTTCAATTTTAATTTTTTTAATTTCAAAATTTAGTACACTTAAAAATAATATTAATTGGTTTCTCTTTTTTTTTGTTGGTTTCTATGTCGCAAAAAGAATGACGAGTACCTCACCAACCTCTCCTAGCAGCAACTGGACACGCCAATGGAGGACCTGATACCCAATCAAAATGTGTCTCTACAATTGCTCATGAACGGGGTTGGGTCACAGAAACGCAAAGAGATACGCGACTTAGGAGCAAGTCGGGTTTGAGACTTCGGTGGATCTTCTACATCTAGCTCTCAAACTTCAAACGGGACGTATTCCAAACTCCAACAGCTGGAGTTGGAGTTAGTGGCCTTCCCCTACTGAGAAGAAGAAACTCGGAAAGAAGAGCGCCATCAAGAAGTTGCGTACCTGTGAGAAGAAGCGCAGTGCTAAGGAGATAAGCTGAAGCAGTACATTGCTGGGATGGTCCAGGCAATAGCAGCTCTTAACATTAGCCTCCCCAATCCTCCGAGCGATCTTCAGCCGCCACCTCACTAACCACCCAGGAGTAGTTGATTTATGATACTTTACATTAGGGGTGGGCACGGGCCGGGCCGGGCCCAAAATTGAAGGAATCGGACCGGACCCGCTTATAAATAAAACGGGGCGGGGCGGGGCGGGTTTTGGATTTTTCAAAATGGGATCCGGACCTAACCCGGACCGTTGAAACGGGCCGGTTCCTACGGGTCCCCACGGGTCCAAATCTTCACTCGCGCCTATCTGGTCTTCGTCATGCTCTTCGTTCCCCTCCCCAGCGTCTCCGCCGACGCCTTGAGCAAATCCTCCAGACTGTAACCCATATGCTGATCCCCTGCTCCGCAGAACACCCAACTCCCCAACCCCTCACCTTCCCACGAAAACCCACCCTGTTTCCCACCATTATTATTACAACCCCGCCTTTGCTCCTCCTCGCCTCCCCGCCACTGTCGCAATTCCTCCGACACACCATCCACATCAGAACCGACCAGATTACAACCAGATGTGCAGCCCTTTTCCCACCATGTCCATCATACACCACAAAAAATGCATACATATTTGCACCAAAAACAAAATCAATTAAAACATAAAAATAAAGTAATTCAAAAAAATAAAATTACAGCAAAACCCTTGGAGGCGGAGACCCCAACTCTAATCCCGCCGAAGCAGACGACTCTGTTTTGCCGAGTGAAATCCCGGAGCTTCTCCGTTTTAATTTCTTGCAAGACGTTCGGGATCTCAATCATCTGGGATGTCGTCGAGGACTCGAGGTTGCTGGGCCGTCGTGGTGGTCGCCAGGGCCCAAACTCACGACGGCGATGATGTCGAGGTGGTGGAGGAGGTGACTGATGGAGAGTGGCAGAGTGTTGGTGGAAGAACCATGGAGGGGACGACGCACGCGAGAGAGAATCGAGTGACAGACAGATAGGAGACCAAGGGTGAAACTAAAGTCCGCGACGGTGATGGGGTGGTGATAGTCGCGACGGTGATGGGGTGGTGATAGTCGCGACGGCAGTGATGGGTGACGATGGTGGTGAATCGGTGGTGGTCTGCGAGGAGGGATAGGAGTGTGAGTAGAAAGAGGCGGCTAGGTCACTCGGAGAAGAGAAACAAATCTCATCCAATTGCAGATTCCATTCATTCCCTTATAGAAACGGGCCGGGCCGGGGGCCCGTGCTTCTATAGATTTGGACTCGCCCCGCCCCGTTTCTTCTTTAAAAAAATTAGACCCGCCCCGTACCCGCCCCGAACCGCGATTACCCGCCTCGACCCGCGGTTCCTAGACCCGTTTGCCCACCCCTACTTTACATATTATTGTACGAATATTTCAGCTTTATACGAATATTTCAGTTTCAATATAGTTAAATATATATATATATATATATATATATATATTTTTTTTTCATATTGTGATTGTTTTCAAAATTTTATTTTACTATAATTAAAACTAAATAATCTATTTAAATTTAGATTTGTTTTTTTAAATTAAAAAGTTTGCCCGACAAGTAATTTTGTTGAGCATTTATTTTGTGTTTTTTTTTTAATTTTTTTTCTATAAATTAATTGCCTCATGAATTTTTTGGGGATTTTTTTTTTTTTTTTTTTTTTTTGTAGTGTTTGAAACTGTTATTGGCACGATCAAAAAGTCATTATGCACTCCGCCTTAGTGTTCAAATCTCCTGTGAGCACTTATCGCGCCCTCTCTTTCTCCCTCAAGTAATGTTTGAACTCTCCTCGAATGGTTAAAATTCCCAAATTATATTTTAAAGAAAGCTATTCTCTAACATGTCCAAAATTTAACAATTGTCATGATCATCGACAAAAGTTTCCAACATCTGAACTCATTACCAAAGCATTTGAAGGGCTAGATTAAGTGCACCTTAATTTGGTATTAGCACTTAAAACAGAGAAAACACCATGGTTACAGTAAATGTACATTGAATCAAATAGCTTCGAGTAAATGTGCATTCAATCAATCATTCTATAGGTGGACTATAAATTCAAAGATTTGACTGAGTGACCCCTTGCACTGTGCAGAATGCACAATCACAAAAACGGCTGAAACGGTTTACCTTGACTTTTATTATCATTCTACTTCAAACTATAAAACGTAGATTTTTGTTGTATTAAACATGTTTTTCGTCGTTGTTATATTATGTAAAATAGCACACCAACATGATTTCTATTCGCAATAACTATTAAAATCCCTCATACACTTGCACCAATCACCACACTGTTCTCTGTCGGCAGCACAATATTTGAATCAAATTCTCCATGTGTTGATGATGTATTTGAAACAGAAGAGCCAACTTTTTTCATAGCTGACTTTGTTCGGTTAATCCAATTTGGATGAGTCACGTCTCTACAAAAGTGGGTAACCACACCACTGTTCTATATATATAAATATATTCAGAATGCATTAGTAGCAGATTTAAGAAATAATATTAAGAGGTTAGTAAGAATAGCACGCAGCACGTAAATTTTTTTTACTATAAATAGCATGCATATCGTCATTTCATTGAGCTTTGGTAGGCTTAAAGTCATTTGGAAATGCATATTGCACACCTCTTAATATATGCAAGGGACAACACTCAAGGTATCCATGAACATTTATCAAAGTTCGAAGAGTCAGTGCCTAAGGTATCTATGAACGTTCACAAAAGTTTAGAAGATTAGCTGATTCCCCTGCCCCTCAATGCATCCGCCACTGCTTCTGCTGTCTGCCATAATAAAGGGCGACAAAGAGATTCACGAGTTCCCCTGCTTTTTTCATCAGAATTCAGATGGCCAACACTTGTCCTAAACATATCTCCTGATACGGGGCAGTGGGTCTGGAGAATACAAACAGTTAAGTCAATTGCGCACGTGCACGTGCAGGCGGTACTTATGATGAAGCGATTGTTCCTGTTTTATGAGTAATTTATGTATAAAAAAATTAGATCTACGATGGATTCTAGCTTTTTTTAGTAGGATTTTCTCTTCTCTTTTTTTCCTCCTCCTTCTCTCTCCTCCTAATTGAACGGTCATGGTTAAGTCACGTCATCTTATATTAATTTTTTATAACAAGAGAAAGACAAAATAAGATGAGAGAATAGAACTCTAGTTTTTTTTTTCTTGATTATTACTATCAACTGTTGTGACACGTTTTCACAAAATAAGGCACGTATAATTACAGATTACAACCTCATCGTAAACATCTGAAATTATTTGAAAATGACAGGCATAAAATGTGAATAACATGTTCTTAAAAATTGTGAATAAAAATGTTATAAACTCCTTTGGAGCTTATGGGGGAAACATAAACATTTTGCACACCATTACAACTCCTCGGACATCTAAAATCTTAAAGATATGAGAAAAGTATATAGAGAAAATGAAGGATTATGAAAGGTGGTGGGAGAGAGGAGAGAATTTTTAATATTTGATTTCAATTTTCGCTTTTCTTTCCTCGCATATTTCTTCAACATCTCTCCCACTATCATTCGTTCATTCATCCAATCAACGGCCCAACAAAAAAATAAATAAATAAAAAAAGCACCTTCCAACTCGGAAATTTCACAATGGGAATTAAAAATAACAAATATATCACTGAATATGAGCATTAAATAGGAACTAGATTTTTGTTTTTTGAATTACAATAGAGCTAACGATAAGCCGACCATTCTAAAAATATGAGGAAGGCAATCATGTATTACAAATTTACAACACAATGCAACAACTCTCCGCAGAAGAACTACGCTTAACAGAATCATCGACAGGAAAACTGACGCATTACTACACATCTTACAACAATCGATCTGAGCTAATCATGTTATGTATGTATGCACATCAAATGCGGAACGAGGGGTGTAAGAATATAACACTTGTTATGAATGCTGTAAGTGGTGGATGATCGGTCCCTAGCAATATGCAGAAGCCATTCCAAATTTCGTAACATCTGAAAGGGAAGTGGGAGACCGACGTGTATCAGGCATTGCATCAACTTCAAGCTTGGCCCGAAAGGCATTGGCATCAGACATTTGTCTCACAAAACGAGTAAAATGAACCCAATTATGAAATTCGAACATGTTCTTGTCCATCCTCACAAAGTTGAACGAAAACGAGGGCTTTTCTAGACCATATGAGTAGTACTTTGACATCCTTACGACCTGTTGCAAAGATTCATTGTCCAAACTGGCAGCACAAGTTTCACCTTCCAGTGGTATATCACACACCCTAGCAGCTGAAAGCAACTGTCTGAGAAGGCCTTCCGGGCTGCTGACAGGGTTCATCTTCCTCTCTTCCTGATCTTGCAAGTCAAAACCTGAGCAGCACAAAGTAAAGCCGTACTTTGCCAACATGCGAGCAATTGGCAAGTATCCATCTCTTGTTGAAATATTGTAATAGCCAGCTGTTAACTCTGACGGATGAGACTTAGTGCGGTAATGCCAGTGCATCCCAGCTAACTTTACTGACGTACTAGCCTCAGTACCCCGGAAAATGGTCTCAGCTTCCCTGCATATCCTTTCACCATGCAGAAGCAGCATTCCTGAGTACCATTCAAGAAAAAACGTACCATATGATGTATTCCAGGATCCATCATCACTTCTGAAGAACTCTGTCAGTTCAGGATCCTGCATTAAATTGGCAGCACCAATAGGGCCTCCATTTCCCCATTCAGGCATCCCAATATCTCTTGCACATGCATTGAGAGACGCAAGCATATACTGGCAAGGGAATTAAAGACAAAAAGAAATCAATACAGGGGCAAATAATATGATTATCAGGAAAAATGAGTAGCAAAGACGGTCACTAGTTCATCCTCATTCAGGCACAGGCAGAAATTCATGTATTAGCTAGTAAACGAATTCCCTCCTACCTTGTCATAGCACTGAAACTCTCCAAGCTCACGAGATCGCCAAGCCCATGTTAGCTTCTGGGTAGGGCAAGAAGGGTATCTTAATTCACCAGCAGGCCCCATCCCAACTTGAATTCCCTGCAAGAATTAAGCACTTAATTTAACTGTTGAGGATTATACCAATATGACCACAGCCTTGATGTGCTCAACTATTCACTTCACATTATCTTACTGTTATGACAACACCAAGAAAAGGTCTGAAAGTGTCTCTGAAGTTCCTCATAAAATCCGCATATGCTTGAAGTGGTGAATGTCCCCGCAGAACAGGAAGCATATCACACCCGAGAGAAAGGTACTCGACATTTCTTCTTCCAAATCTGTCAGAATATACTAAATCTGGATCTTTATCGATCTCCTCAAGTACCCACAGAGGAAGAGGAATCCTTCAATGAACAAAAGGACAAGATTCAGCATCAGTGGGTTTTAAACTAGCTAACAGAATATTCTTGAAAAATACAGCTAAACAGTACTAATGGGGAAAGGGCGACAGGCAATCTGAAATCTTAATGGAACAGCTAAATCTCTAAAACATAACTCACTTCATAAGTTGTAAATGATATTCCTTGGGTACAGTACAAGGACGAAAGTAGAACATGTAAGAAGCAAATAAAGTTCAGCGAAACAGTTCAACAAAATGCCGGAAAAAGGTAAATCAGCCAACTGGTCTTACCTGCTACCTTTAAGCCTTGAGTTATATCTCAAAGTGACATGAGCTTAAATGCATCGGTGCCCAAGAAGTAAATATGTGATCCCAATTACAAGGACACTCGAGGCATCTCAGAAGATCCGAAAATGAACATCACCAGGGGAATTGTTTACAATAATATAACCCTTACGTAAGTTCTTGTAACTTTCTACCTTAGATAATATATTATGCAGAAGACACAATCTATGAAGATCAAACGAAAATCGCTGTAGTTTTCCCGGAACCAATGAATCCTTGTAGAGTGGCAAACCATTCATTTCATATTTCAATTTCAGAATTTGCAGTATATTCCAATCCTCAAAAACACATTTGTCAAAAGAAACAACACAATACAAAATTAATACTGTTTAATTACTGGAATTAATAAAATGGAAAATTCTAGCTTTCGATTGCAGGTCCTTATTTAAGATTCTAAACAGCATGCAACTTAATCCCATTAAAAAGTAATACAAATCCAATCCAAATAAAGAAAGCGCAGTACATAAAACCAATTCAACAAAGACCAATTAGTCATATAATTACAGAATAAATTAAATTAATTGAAACCTGAGAAAACAAATATAAAACTGACCAATGAGTGTCCTCCGGCCCAGCGCCGCACTGATGAAACGCCAAGACGGCCCGAACCTTCAATCCGCAGCGTCGAGCCAGAGAGACGATCTCCAAGTAGCCTTCCCAATTGTAAAGCATGGGTCGATCCCTCTCCACCAGACCCCACCACACCTCCATGACCACGCCTTCCACTCCGGCCACGGCCAGGGCCTTAAAGGACTGGACCATGGCCTTGGGCCTCCGAACCGCGCCCAGTGACCCAACGGAGTCCACAGGCAGCGTGACGAACACCGGATATCCTCTCCGGCAGCGCTGCGGAGAGAATCCGTGGAAGAGCTCGTACTGGAGGTCGCCGTTGTCCGGCGAGACCGAGCCGCCGGCATCGGAAGACTTGGACGAGTTGAGACGAGCGGAGAGGGCGAGCGGGCGAGTTAGGGGGTGAGGTTTGGCTCGGTGAGCGCGGGAGAAAATGGAAGGGATGCGATTAAAGGTGGAGGGAAACTCGGTGCGGGTGCGGGTGCGGCAGAAGGAGGCGAAGGTCAGAACTGGTGGAGATGCGATCGCCATTGATGGAGGCTCGCAATTGTGGTTAGGGTTTCGGGAACCGGAAAAAGGTGGTGGGTGTGGTGGTTTTGTTGGGAGAAATGAATGAGCGAGCGAGAGAGAGCGACGGAAATTGCGTTTGCGGGGGTGAACGCGGGTGTATGCACACACACTCCCACAGTCCACTGTCCACAGCCACAGGGCGCGACAGGAGAGAGAGAGAGAGAGAGAGAGAGAGAGAGAGAGAGATACTACCAAATTATCGCATTTTCGGGGAATATGGGCTTTTTTGTTATTAGGCCCCTTTTTTCTCTTTCTTTTTTGTTTATCGGCCATGCTGACGTTTCAAGTTTCTCGCTTGTTGACTACCGACTGTAATTTTATCCGACTATGTATATTTTCGCATGTTACACCAAATCCATAATTTAAAACCCTCTTTTTCTAAAATGCTAATTTAACATAAAATTACTCACAGCAGTTGAATTCTATAAACTTTCATCGGATTATGTACAGGCAGCTGCTCAATGTTCAATCACTATGGACACGATATTACCGAATACGACATAATAAGAAAATAATAAGGCAGCAGAAGACGAAGATACGAATAAAATGCATGAGATTTAACATTTGACTTGACAAATATTCCTGTGAGTACAACAATACGATTGCAATTTGACTAAAATGTATGCATGAATTTTGCCCAAAATAATATGCGGACGTCGCCGATCCTACGTAACAAGCAAGTATACAGGACAGGACTACAAAACCCTATCACAATTTGGCATGCGATGTAACAATGCAAATACTTTAGAACACCAAATTCAGCTGAGGAAAGAAAAAAGATATGGGGGGAGAAAATGCAGACACTTTACAGAACTGCTCAAGGGCCCTGATTTCGGCGACTTCTGAACCAAAAACTTTTACCACCATCAACTTCAGACACATGAAACAGCCATTCTCTCGTCCCACAAAAGACAGCAGCGGCGCGGGCATGATGGGGTACCTTTTCTCCTCGGACACCATTGAACCAGTTTCTCTTTTCTATTCATCTTTTTCTGCCAAGATAGCAGAGAAGTCATCACCGCCAACTTCGTCCAATGCAATGCAAGTGAAAAATATTTAAAATATAAGACGAAAAACCGACTCCCCGATGCTGACTTGGTATACCGACTGACGTTGACGCAAACGTATCAGCCCAAATATGGTGATGACCTGACTCTCGTGATATGCAATCCCAGACCCCAACTCAAGACACCCAAATGCATGTACGGATGAGAATATGCTATGCAGCAGTCGCCTCAAAAGTTAGTTGCCCGACTGATAGCAATCTTGACCCATTCTGCAGATTCCTTGATCGAAGGATCATCTGACATGAGACATTCATTTAGGAACTCTTTGGCTGACATAGATTGCATAATTAGCGGACCAACAGCACTACCCAGCGTATCAGCAAGATCTCCAAGTAGCCCAATGGCAGTCTTTATCACCAGATCATCCCTGAAAAAGCAAACAAAAAACACATAAATAAATACCAGAAACTAATACGATAAAAAAAACAAACAAACAATTGTAAACGAAAGTTATAGTATAGGTTCCAGATGATCTTACATGTCCTTCTCTATGTATAAACTATCCAAGAACTGAAGAACATGCGGTGCATATGGCATCAACAACTGGGTCTTTGGGGAGCCCTTAAATCCTTGCAAGATACCAGAGTACGCCTCCATAATTCCATTTCTCAATGTATTTGTGTACTCTACCATATCATCATCGGCACCTGATGTATGGGCAGATAGCTCTGCGGCACTCTGAAGCATGGGCATAGCATACATCAAATACTTCTCAAAATTCTCCCCAATTGCCAAAGCTAGGTCACCAAAGCATGAAAAAATTGGGGGCTTCACAGATCGGTGCAACTGGTTGCTGGACAAATCCTTGAGGAGCTGGGTCATTATCCCATCACAATAAGGCAATACCTTATCCTCCAAAGCCCTGCATATATCCCCCACCACACCAACGGTGATAGCGCAAACCTGATAGTCCTCAAAATTCTGGAGACCCATTTCCAAATATTTATAAAACTCGGTCATGTACTTGGCAAAATCTGAGCCTGTTGAATAGACAAGAGCTCCAATGGCAAGCATGGCCTCCTCATGAGCTGTGGCACTTTTACTCGCAAACACTCTCAAAAACAAACCCATCATCTGGTCAGCATACTGCATGAAGACATATTTTGTCGGTTCAGATGACCCAAGCTTCTGTATGATGACCTGCAAGCAACCGCAAAGAAGGCCTTGTAATTCGTTCTGCTTCTCCCTCTCATCAGCTGAAAGCTTTTGCGCCTCAAGTGTCTGGTGGAGTTCCATCATTATGACAGGAATTAACTGCATCACCAATGGAGCAGTCTCATCAGTGGAACATCTTACAACTTCATTCAGAGCCTCATAAGCTGCAGTTCGCAAGCGGGATTCTCCAGCATCTTCTCGGTGAGTGACATCTAGAAGGGCCCGGGCGATATCCTGGAAAAAGGGAGTCAGAGGAGAGGAAGAAGGTCCTGCATCCTCAAAACCCTGGGCAAGAAAATAGAGTGCACCACAAGCTTTCTCAGCTACATTTGGAACATCTTTCATGCTCTGAAGAAGAACTGTGATAATCTGTTGGCAATTCGCTTGGGTTATTATGGGTGTCTCCAAAGTTGACCCATGAAGAAATTCAAAGATTCTTCCGAGAGTCCAACCAGTAGTGTCCTTCACATGGTTATTTGGATCATTCGTCAAAGCATTTAGCATGAAAGTCAGAGCAACATTAACTAGAGGCATGAGCTTTTCAGGGGATGGGCCTTCCAAAATAGAACCAAATGCGTATGTGGCTGCCTCCCTCTGCCTCCAATTTGGCTTTGTAATATTCTCCTCAATAAATGGCATTACAAGTGGAACAATATCGTCTCCAACTGTTCGTGCTACCAAGCCCAAGCAAGTTCCACCAGCCATTGCAACATTCCAGGCCACTTCATCCTGATCTTGATCCTCTTCTTGCTTAAGAAGAGTCTCCAATAGTAAAGGAATTAGAGCAGGAAGTGCTTGCTTGATAAAGTAAAAGCATGGAATAGAAGAATCCCCGGTAAAATCACCCCCATATTCTTCTAATATGTCAATCTCCTCGTCACAGATTGAACTCCAAAACTCAATGGCTTGAAGTGCAACAGGTTCCTCATCTTCCTTCACAGCCTTAGCAGTGATGCTAAATATATCTTGTATATACGGAGCCAACTTCTCGTAATATGTTGAAGATATAGAAACCAAACACTCAAAGGCTGCCTGTCGAATCTTCACTTCAGGGGAAAGAGTAGCCTCACATACAACTCTCATTATATAGTCACGCTCCATATCATTTGAGAAATTTGCCTGAGCAAAACCTAAAGCATTATGCAAAGCTCTTGTGGCTGCAAGCCTGACATCATTGTTAGTCTCAGTAGAGTTCATGCCCTGAACTACAGCAGTAAGCATTTTATTCACTTGATCTTGCTCTACAGCATCTGGGGATACTTCCTCACATATGTACCCAAGAGTTTCAAGAGTTGCCTGTCTGGTATGAGCTGGAAGTTGATTATTATTCGATAATAGAGCTTCTATCAGTTCAGGCCACTGTTTAAGTGGCAACTCAATCCCGGCAAGCTTTGCAACAACTTGAGATGCAGTTGACCGAGCATCATGGGCAGAAGAAGAAAGGGTCTTCAACAAACAGGCTTTGATCTGGGCCTTCACAGATGGGTCTAAGGACAACCATCTTTGTCCGAGCTCAAACTTCCTATGTTGTTCTTTGGCATCCAAAGCATTCTTGAGGATCAAGCCTGCTAGTTTACGACTCTCAACAGGCTTCTCATCATTGGACAATTCTCCAGCAAGAGAGAGCAAGAAACTTGGAAGATTTTGTTCTTGAAACTGTCTGAGGCTATCTTCGGCATGCTTGCGTACATTCCCATCAACTGCTTGTGCATTTATAAGAATTTGGGTAACCTCCATCGCCATTTGAATCTGAAACCAATAATCCAATTAAATTATTAATGATACCAAAACAAATTGTAATCACACATGCATTAACATATGCACTAAGTAGAACTGAACTTCGTAAAGTTCTATAAATACATCTTATAAATCACAATTTAGGGAGGAGGCATATGCACTAACCAAGTAGCACTGAGCATTATGGAACTCTTTACATAAACCATTTTTGTTATATAAAGGCGAAAAGGCATTTAAGGCCAATGAAATAAATCTTGAATCAACCAACAAACAATCTCGTCTACGATTCAACTAGCAGTTCAAATCATACAAATACAAATATCAGACACATAGAGGTATCAAGACAACTCATAGGAACAGAGGTTGAAGAGGGAGGGTATCAGGAAATTGGGAACACAGAAACTCTGTGATAGAAAAGGGAACTTTAATGAAAAGCTCCCGGTACTGTTCACTTTAACGAAAAACCATATTTTTACACTAAAAAGTCAATCCTGATACTATTCACTTTACCCTTTATTTTGTCCTTATCGTTAAAACTCAAAGTTTTCAAGCCCTTTTCATTAGTTTTCCTTAGAAAATAATCCTAATAATTACTAAGTGACAGATAATATATGGGACGATAATCATCATTACCCAATTAACTTATGCATCTATTAATCACCTCTACTCACAACAATTAGAAAGAACAACTCCCTTCATTAATTCCCCATAAAACCCAAGTTTTGCCAAGAGAAAAAATAAACACAACTAACAACTTATCAAGCATAACATTTCTCCTTGTTACCTATTCCGAAAATGTTTCCAACTTAGCAGAAATGAAACTAGAAATAACAGTATAAAGTGCAAACTGAGTCAAGAGAACTATCAAAACACTAGAAGCAATTAGATATCCAAAATTATGGGTGCGTTCACTTTCCCAAACATAATTTAAATTGATCAGTCACAAAACAGTTACAAAAATACTAATTCCAAGATCAAAATTAACAGAATAAGCAGAAAACAGTTCCAAATCTCGGATTAAACATATCATATCCGAGCGAGAAAATTGGAATCAGAAAACACAAAAGTGCCAGTAAACATACACAAAAGAGAGGATCAAAATTCGAACACACTAACCCCCTCCACTAATCCTCATAACCCCCTAGTTTCGCTAACCGAAACGAAAACACAACGAACAATTTATCAAGCATATCATTTCTCCTTGCTAACATTCCGAAATCGCTTTCCAACTAAGCGGAATCGAAACTACTAATAGCAGCATACAGTGGACACTGAGTACGAATACTACCAAAACCCTACAAACAATCGGAAATTCAAAATTATCGGCTCCTCCACTTTCCCAAACAAAATTTGAATTTCAAACACAAAACAGTTACAAAATTACTGGTCCTAACCCAAAAAATTAACATAATAAGCAGAAAACTAATCCAAATCTCGGATCAAAGATTTCAGATCAGAGCGAGAAAACTGGAATCGGAAAACGAAGAACTGCCAGTAAATGTTACACAAAATGAAGGATCGAAATCCGAACTTACTCCGAGTTGGTGGGTGGACTCGGTGAGAGAGGGAGCGAGTGATCAATCCCAGTCGAAGACCGAGTTGACGGAAGAAGAAGAAGAAGAAGAAGAGCAGAAGCGGCGACTCTGAAAACCCTAGCAGAGTGTGGGAACGAAAGCTAATATGACAATACTGCAAAAGCTGGGATTTGCGAAAAAACCAACGATATCTTAATTTTTATATTTTCTCCAAGGTGTCCACGCGGAGTCTGCGGCGAGTGGGAGCGTGTGGTTAACGGTGGAAGGAGGATTGGAGGTGGTTTGGTGGGCCCACTGGGTTTTGGCGAGGAATGGCTTGGGCTGGCGGTGGTTTGATTGGGCGTGGTTCGTACTGTATTGTAGTACGTGTGGGATTGGGTGTCGCTTTATTATTTAGCACCGTTATTATTACAGTTGTTTATTTAATTTTGTATGGGACTGATCCGCTGGAAGGCGCTAACGAGTGTTTGCTTTTTTATTTATCTATATTTTTGTGCTTCGTTTTATATGTTGAAAATTTCTACAGAAACAAATATCATCTGAACTCCTAGGTGTGCGTGCATTTTGCCACTTAAATTAAAAGTTTCCTACAATTACCATATACCATCTTTAAATCTAGTTTAAATGATTCAGATGTAGTTAATGAAGAACAAAAATTAGAATTTCAGTCAAATAAAAGTGTCGATTTTGGTGACTGGAATATCCCAAAGTGTCTAGTAAAGAAATTTATAAGGAAAAATGATCAATTTCTACATTAAAAGTGAACGTCATGTTAAGATAGTGGAGCAAGCTTGTGCTCTTAGCAAAGACCAATAAACCATAACTTGAAAGTGATGCATAAAAAATACGAGTAAATTAAAGTAAGAGTATAAACAAAAGAATAAAAGAGTAGAGTGCGCAGTGAGTATGATGAACCATAAATAAATGTATGTAAAGGAAACTAAAATATCTAAATATCTACGATGTAAGTATACAATGCAACACATCCAAATATGTTAATACAAATATACTAAGAATAATCCCTACATTGATGAGGGAAGATATGCCACCTAGCCTCGATGTTAAGAGGGCGCAAAACAAAATGTTTGAGTTGGCAATAATAAAGATTTCCAAAAATCATTTCTCTTTCGAACACTAACCCCTCGCTATAAACTCACATAATAAACAAAATCAAATTACATATAAGTATGAAAAACCAAACATTAATGTAGAAACAGTATTACGAGAAATAGGGCAAGTCACTTACATCCTCAGTATAAAATCAACAAGAGAGGTCCGACAGGTAGAAATCACAATACCATGACACCAATGAAAATCTATTGTTTCAGGAAAGCAAATAAACCACAAATCATCAGTAAAACAAATATGATATGCTCATTAGAGAATGCAAACACACTAGATCATACAGAAATATTAGTAAAACAAATATACGAATCCTAGTTGTCTAATGTAAACTAGTATAGGTTGGCACCTATAATGGTTTCAATGTGAACGTAACAGTGCATGTGAACATACATGTGAAGCTGATCTTAACCTCGTACACTACTATAAACACCATGTAAGTATACATAATGAGCGGGTAAATTATATGAAAACATGTCATAGATAACTCTCAAATCACAAGTGTCACAAATCATAATATTGCATAAAGTATTAACCAATAGAAAAACATTCCAAAGTGGGGCTCACAAGGTTATAATTTAAGATTTTGCCATGTGTGTGAGTTTGCCACATCATTTTATCTGTATTATATTAAATAAGAAATAGAATTATACATGTATTAGGAGATAAATAATATAATTATTTATATCAAAATTGATTGGGAATAGAACTCTGAGGGAGTGGTTTAAGCCACTCACATTATGGGATGACAATTTTCCTTAATAGGAGGAAATTGTCAACAGTTTGATATATATATATATATGGATTTGGTCTCTCCTCTCACAATCACATTCATTAAGAAGTTTTCCCTATTGAAACTGAACACCAATTGCCAGATAGGAGAATGCTAATTCAAGAACCATTTACTATGAATTCATCAAGTAAGTTTTACAGATTGTTTCTATAGAGTCAATCTTGTATTTGATTGTGATGTTAATTGTAGTTCCTTGTATTTAATTGGTTTAGATTCTTGATTGAAAACTCTAACATGTGGTTTCAAAGTCACCAGTTAAATCATGAACTCAATTATTTTGACTTAAAGAATATAAAGTCAAAACTTAGGTGACTCCGACTCGTGTGCTAGCCTAGATTGATGAGCTATAGATCCAACCGTACAGGTCATGTTAGGTGACTCCGACTAGCATATTATTTTATATTGGTTTCACACCTGGCTTACACTTAATACTCTTGAGATATTATGACATGGCATACTTCGGATTTCACTGGTCTTATGCATTGGTTTCCATACCTATGTAGTACTATTTTTCTGGAAACTATACGAGTTTTACAATGAGGGGTTATTATTTTCAGAAAAGAGAAATGCGTTTTCGAAAGTTTTGTTTTTGCCTACTCACCCTTCTGTTTCGTACCCCTCCAGGTTCTAGGTAGCTGATCATCTTTGGTGGCTCATGAGGACTTCCTGGCGGTTCTGACATCTCCATAAATAAGTAGGAATATTCTCCCTGTTGATATAATTAGTACTTAGTTGGTTCGATTGCACTTTCGTTTACCTACACTCTGATATTTGTATAACTTATACTTGGTCACCTTCACACACTTATGTATTGTATCGATTTAAATAAGTTTAGTTTTAGATTTCTATTTACTTGCATTTTCCTATTAGTATCACTTCTGTTGCGCACTTGGCTACGTCACCTCACGTGACGGCCAACATGCCTCGACTCCGCTCGGGGTGTGTCAGTCTTCCATTTTTTTTTTAACAAACAAAAAAAAGTCTTCCATTTTAAATTGCTAGATTTGATTCGTAGAAATAAAAATTCTTATTTTTAAGGCCTAATTGATGATTAAGTTAGGTATTTTAGAAAGAAAATTTGAAAATAATAAAAGTGGGCAGGGGTATTTAATATGATTGATAATGAGTTTAAAAGTTAGGGACTAAAACTAGATTTGTAAAAACATCCTGGTTATAATGAAAAAATAATCTTCTTTAGGTCCTTAAGTCAAAATGCCCCAAAACTAAATACCTGTAATTTGCCAATACTATATATTTTTAAGAGCGACTATATTCAAGCATTGTGCAATAAATTAAATTATATTCATATCACATAAACTAGCTATATAATTTATTTTTGAACATCAAATTGTTACAATGATTTTAAGAATCTAGTCTTTCTTTTTCACACATTGTTACTGTTTATATGTTGATTCCAATTTTGATCTATAAATGAAAAAGAAAAATTCACATGCAAAGCATGTGTGAAAGTTCCGAGTATCTTTAATAATAACATTCACTCTTCAACTTTTAAACAAAGTGATTCATCAAACCAAACGTAAATCCTGCTTTTACGGACAATGGCGTAGTCAGAAATTATTCGGTGGGTGGGCTAAATTAAAATTATTACTACGAAATCAAATTTTTAATCCTATGTTGCCTACATAAAGTTATATAATAGGAAAAACTTGAATGTAGTAATTTGAAGCAAGAATTTTACGCTATGTTTTCTAGGTTTTAGCCTTCAAAACTTTTAAGTGAATAAAATAAGGAACCATTTGTTATGGAAGTTTTAATTTATTACTATTAAATATAATATTGGTTAATATTAGAAAGCCAAAATGAGAGTTTGGTGTCTAAAGGCTTCACCAAAAATAATTGGACTATAAAACCCCTCAAACAAAAAAATCCACAACTAGCTGAAAATAATACAAACAAAATAGCAGGGATAATTTTGTCATAAAAACAAAAAAAAATAACAAAATAGTAGAAGCAGTTTTCTTCCCACTACCTTGCAAGAAGAACATGCGTAATGGAAAGAAACTGCAGTCTCACTCAGATCCAACCGCACCAACAACTTTCATGCAAGCTCCGATCTTCCTCTCACTCTATCTCTGTTACCAATTTGTTGTTCATCTGGATCTTACTTCGATTAAGCTATTTGTGACTGAAACCGTCTCCTTCATTGCCATCTTCTCCAGGTACCCAACTTCCCAATTTAAAAAACTAGGGTTCATTTTTGGGTTTTTTTTTTCCTGTAATTAATTTGGGAATGGTGACTATCTTACACAATGGGTGAGATTGTGTGTGTTAAAAGAGATTGGGCCATGGAAAATCTCCAAGTCCAGTTCTGATTTTTCACTATTTTCATTTTCTTTGTTCCTTGCAGATTCGTGAAAAGGATTGGCACTACAGAGTCGAAGCTTTGAAAAATTCCGTGGATCACAAAAAGGGAGCAACAAAGTAATTGATCATGGTCTTTTTCCTTCTTCATTTACATGGTTGCACTGCTCGAAAATTTTCTCAATTGTTGCTTGGACTTTTGATCAGCATATATTTTTTTATACATATTTTGTAATGGGTAGTTGATGGAGGGACGTTGGTCTCTCTTTTGTTTATCTGAGTATTACATTGGATTGGATTGTATTGCACTTGGTTTGATGTTGTTTAGGTCGGCAATGCAGGGATAGAAGAAACAAAGAGGTCTAGATACACAGAAGGAAGAAACCACCGTCTTTCTTCAAATTTGGATCACAAGAAGTGAGTAGCAGAGTAACTGATCATGGTCTTTTATCTTCTTCATTTACATGGTTGTTATTCAATTTTCTCATTTCATTTTTTAATATTTTTCAATTCTCACTCTTCCCGGAGATTACATCTACTTCAAGTCCCAGGTCCCTCTTCACAAGATCCCAGTATGTTTCTTTTCACCTCCTCTTCTCCATTAACCTTTCGAATTTCTCCATTATTTTTGTGATTTTGTTCCTGGATTTGATTCTTTAGTTTGATTTTACTGCTGGATTTTTTGTTCTTTTGGGTTTAGTCTCACCTTTTTATAAAACCCAAATGTAAGATAGTTCCTATATTTGTGCATAGTTTTGTATTTTCAACTGTATTATGACATGGGTTTGTATCAAGTTTGTGAATTTTGATGTGGGGTTTTTTCTAATTTGCTCAATTGTGAGTTGAGGTTCTGCATGTGGAGCTTCTTATGTATGTACCCTTTTTGAGCTGTAAAACTACATGATTAATCAATTTTAGGTGTGTTGATAAGCAAGTTTCTGCTTATTTCTATTTTCTTATTGATAATTGGGTTTACTTTTGAAATACTGTGTATGTAGATTCGCACGAAGCAGTGGCGATACTATGATTTTGGCCCGAAAGCAGTACCTCCTCTGATTTGTCTTCCTGGAACAGCAGGGACAACTGATGTCTGCTACAAGCAGATCATGTCATTGTCCATGAAGGTAGTTGGTTGGCCTTCATGTAATCTTCATTGTACGTATCACATAAGTCTTTGCATTACTAATATCAATTCCTTGTCTACATTCTGCTCATTTCTTTTTCGTTAAATAGGCTTTGGTGCAGTGAATTAGTGGAGCATTCAAACAGAAATACTGCATTACTAAGGTATTTCCCTCATTTCATTACTAAGGTGTTTATATTTGTCATTCTTAATTTTGTTAGATGGTAGACAATCGCACAACATGTTTAATATTTACTTTCAATGCCATCAAAGGCATCACCTTTTTATGCCTACTGTCTTAATTTTGGTTATGGTGGTATATGTTTGGCTCCCTCCTATTAGTTTGTGTTTTTTAAGCTGTAAAGCTACATGCCTAATCAATTTTAGGTGTGTTGATAAGCAGGTTTCTGCTTATTTCTGTTTTCTTATTGATAATTGGGTTTACTTTTGAAATACTGTGTATGCAGATTGGCACGAAGCAGTGTCGATATTATGATTTTGGCCCGAAAACAGTACCTCCTCCTATGATTTTGGATTAATTATTTTTACTTGATTAATTGTTGCAGTGGTTGGTTTTTGATATGGGAAGGTGTTGAGTGGAATGAGGAGGAGCATAAGCTGTTCTTGGTGGATTAACTTCATACTTAATCATTTGATCATATGAAAACATAGGATCTTCACAAGTCATAGCATAAGCTGTCCTTTCATATATAAACGGTGCAATCTGGTAAATAAGTCAATCTTTTCATTTTCTTTGTTTCTTTGAATGTGCAGAAGGATAAAGATTTGAATGGAAGCAAAGGCACAGATAAAGATTGGAACGTGGAGAAGGATAAGGATAAGAAGAGTCAGTTCACTTTTCTCCCAGGACGCTTCACTCTTTCCTCCTACAAACCTAGGTCGCTATCTCCTCATCATTTTCAGAATGTAAAACCGTTCGTGCGACTCTAGAAATCAAGAGGAGGAAGAAGACGACATGCACTTTAGGGGGGAAAAACCGATGCTACTCTAGAGAAAGATTAATCCGATAAAGATTCCACGCATTAGAGAGTTGCTTGGGTCGTTTCAGTTACACATGGCCAGAAAAATAAAATAAGGAAGAGATGGGCTTCCATTTCAGAAAATATTTGAATTGGTGGGTACATTTAAATAATTTTGCAGGCCGCATGCCACAATGGATAAGATGTGATCAGTTATCCACCCAACTACTTTTGAGAAGAATGTTTCAGCCAAGAGAAGAGTTTCCATCTTCTTCGACAACACAACCAATGCAGATGTGAGTGGTAAGATGTCGTACAAAGACATGATTTTTCTCCTTACTCTATGCATTGAGTAAACATACAAACATCACAGCCAAAAACATTCTTAATCTTCAATTAATTTCACAATCCCCATTTTGCCCAAAGCACTTATGGCTTAGGTAATCATTTTTGTCCTCTATTCAATATTTGTTCTTACATGATTATTATAATTTTGTGTATTTTGGGTTGTGAATGTTCATATTATAAATCTCAATTATAAGAAGGTTGACTTCATTTTTACGTTTGTAATCGGTTACATTTTCTCCCCAGTTGCGTGAGACTTCATCGTATAATTTATGTTGCTTAGATCTATATATTGAAAATTCGGATAGACGCCTAAGGCTTCATATATGTTTCCTGCCAATTGGATCCCATCAAACCAAACTCTGATCATGGTCTTTGCACATAACATGGAAGTTTAGTTTGTTTCCCACAATCCACAACACAACTCCACTGAAAAATCAACTACAACATCAGTTACCACTAAATCCGAATTTGCATTAAAAAAAAACATAAAATAAAATTCATCCCCGACCCCAAGTACAAAAAGCACCACAAACATCATATTTTACTGCTCTCCCACATTTTATTTCACCTTTGTTCTACATTTTGGTAAAAAAATATTTTCCCTTATTAACGTGTAGTCCTTCAGCAAACAAAGACAATAACTCATGAGCATGTGTGTTTAGACTAATATTTGAACTTTGGGCTTCAGGAAAGAAAGGCCCAAAATTGAAGAGTGTCGCCCGAAGCCCAGTGGCAGGCCCGAGCCAGGTTCTCGAGACAAATTGACGGCCCTATTAATGCATAGACCACAGGCCTATAGTCAGACAAGACAAATGACAAAGACCCACCAGCTGCCAGCCCAAAAAAGTACTTTACAGTGGCAGTGTTGGTAAATTACTAACAGCTTAGTAAACCGCAGTGACTTTCGGGCAGAGATCAAACCACCAGCAGCCAAGCCAGTTTTCCTATAAAAGGAAGAAGAAGACCCAGAGATAAAGACACTCAACCAATCAAACAAACATACAACTTGTCTCTCTCAGTCAAACGAAATCTCTCAGAAAAGCTACGCCTTTCCCAGACTTTGCTACCTTCGAAGCTTTAAGATTCCAAGATTAGGATAACCTTTTTTTTCATGTAAAAGCTCTGCTACCTTTCCTCAAATGTTGTAGTATTGATTCCCTCATAGAGATCAATTCACTTTCTTTCCCTTTAAGCCTTAGAAACCTTCGCAACCATATAAGAAGAGGAGCTGTTTGAGATTCAACCTTGCCCGACAAGGTTAAATCTTGCCCGACTCTCTTTATTTTGTCTTTCCATCAATAGATTTAGCATTATAATATACTCTTCAGCATATATGCAAGTCATTTTCGGCCATTCATTTGTTCAAAGCATTACAAAGTCTCAGATCTAAAAGTTGTTGTTATAACAAGAGGGACCAAGCGGGCTATAAATTATGATTTGAACAGATCTGGTTGTTCTCCTTTGAATATACAAGATAGATGAAAGTCCTTGATCTCACGGCATAAAAAAGAACTTAACGTAGACTTAACCCATCTACTTCAATCCTTTGATAAACAAGAAGTCAAGATAACTTGGGGCGTAAGAAATCTCTTTAAATCTGTTTGTTTCACGTATGTCATATAAGAGATGGCAGTGGCACGCCTTTGCATATAGTTAGTATTGATTGTGAGCCTCAAGGTCTATACCTAATGCCCCATAAAGGCACCTTTCAGAACTAACTATCAACTTCTGTGGAAGCCATTTTTACGTATGAGCCTGACAAAGAACCAAAGTGCAAACTTCACGGGGAGCTATGTGCTCGAGCCAAGAACCTCCGCCGCCCGGAATTTATTGCCCGAACATAGTTTTGGCACGCCCGGTGGGATCTACTATCTTGTGTACCAACAAGCATTCAGCCAGGGGGCAAAAACAAACAAATCCCAGGCTATTCAAAATGGTGAATCTCCCAGAAGAATTGCAAGGATCTGTGTTAACAGAAATTTCAAACTCTTCCATGAAGCCAGAAAAGAAGGTCACCAAAGAAGATCTACAAGCCACCATGATGGCTGTTTTGAAGAACATAGAGCAAAGCCTTTGGAATGTAGAACAAAGTACAAGAAGGATGTGCTCCTTGTCAGGAAATCAGGGAGAAATAGGTCTAGAAAACCTTAATCCAGGGGATGATCGGGTCAAGAGAGCAGTAAATGAAGGCAACTCGATGGAGAAATCAATCATGCCTTTAAATAGAGATAAGGAGAATATAGAAGAGGCAAGAATTTGTCAATGGCTGTTAAAAGAACCAGAGTTGCCCGACCACTTAGCAACCAACAATGGGGGGCAATATAAACCAGAAATGTTGCTGAGAAATTCACAGACTAGTGCTCCCTTTTCCCTTCAAGTCCCGTTGAATATGATCAACTTAACGTGGGCAGAAAAAGGGAAAGAGAAAGCTACGTGGGAGGTAAAAGCTGAAAGAATGCCAACTGACAGACCTACAGACGACACTCTCAGGATACCTGATAAGCCCAAAGCTACCGTAGTTAAAAAGGTAGTGTTGTGCAGCAAATGCCATTCTGAATGAGAGTTAGAGATACCAGCAGAATGAGCGATCATGGATCAGGAGCTGATCAAAAGGAGAGAGAAAGAAGAGCAAGAAAAACACATAAGCACTATACGGGCTAGAGAGTTAGAAACATCTCGAAACGTCTTCCAGAGGCTAGGGAGGAGATTCCTAGCCCAAAAACTTGTCAGAAATCTTCAGGAATTATGAAGCCTCCGAAGAGGTGGAAGACAAAGAGGCCAAAGTACCAAGATGGAATGAGGTAAGACCACCCCAACCAGGCTATACCAGAGGAGATGTCCGAATGAAGGGGAGAATGGTGGACCCAGCTATAAAAAAGAATCTCACTAGACTTGGGCGAAGGTGGTTTGTAGTTGGGAAATATGGAAAACCCATCGAAGAAATGGGGGCATTCATGATTAGGAGAGTTCAGAGGCAGCATAAGACATATATGAACTCGTTAAAAACCTCGACCATCTCGGAAACCTCAGGAAACCTAAGAAATGAGAGATCCCTTCATGGAGGAGAAAACCAACCTCACTGGAAGAGCAAGAGAGAGATAACAAAAGCAAATAGCAAGAATGAAGGGAGATGAGATCATGTGCCACCAAGTCCTCACCCTGGAAAGTATAGGATCCTGAGGAGGGCTCAAGAAGATGTGGTGATGATACCAACGCCAAGGTAGAGTCCGGAGCCAATCTACTTCAGAACTATCTTACCAGAAAGAGGACCACCCGAGCCATTATTGATAGATGTTGTATACGAGATACCAAAATTTGAAGTCGCCAAAGAGGAGGAACTCCCTGAGATGATGTTGCCCGAAGAGGCACAAGCATGGATAGAGAAATTCATGAATAATATCGGGAACAAAGAAAGAGGCTTACCTGGACCGAGCAATTTTCATGTAAACATGACGTACGTCTTATCGGCCATATTTCATGCGGAACATGGTCAACCCTCTACTATGGAGGGTGATTACCTAGCAGCAGAACCTATAATGGTACATGTCAATATAGAGAAGAACGGGCAAAAGGGGTCCAGTCAAGCGGAATTACCTGGGCAACTGGAGAAGATGCCTGAAAGGATATACTCGGATAAAATGGTGTTCATTCGCCCAAATCCAACCCTGGGCAATCATCTGAAGCGATATATGTGACTGCTCACCTAGAGGGAGTGCCCTTTAGGAGAGTTTTGATAGATGGAGGGGCTGCAGTGAACGTGCTCCCTTACAAGCAAATGAAAAAGATGTGCTGAGGGGAATAAGACCTCATCCCCACAGATCTTACAGTATCAAGTTTCCTAGGAGCTATTACCAGAACCCATGGAATATTACCATTGGAAGTTGACTTAGGGTCTAACCAAATCATGCTAGCTTTCTTCGTGGTGGATAATATCTCTACTTATGGAGCACTATTGGGTAGAGACTGTATTTACCAAAGTCTTTCTGTGCCATCCACCTTACACCAACAGGTAGCTGTCTACCATGAGGAAAGGGAAACAGGACCTGGGTTCTGGGAGATGGTTGAGGCCGAATCACGGCCATTCTTACCGATGGCTAATATTGCAGAAGCCGATTTCTACAACCCCAATATTGGGATTCTCCAGTGTACTGAGCTGACAAGAACGGTCGCCCGACTAAGGTGACGGCCCAAAAGCTTTTGGAACAAGGATTGTCTCTCACTAAGGAAGAGTGTGATCGACCCTATCTCATTCCAAAACCCCAGCAGTATTAATGTCAGAACAGAAGAAAATGGACCAAGTGATAGCAGTCAGGTCTTTAATAAAGAGACTGTTAGTATATGGGAAAGAGAAGAGACATAAGAAGGAAAACTCAGCTAAAGAGGGAGGAATTTTGAGCATGAGAACTACGATCAAACAAGATGAGTCTTTTAAGGAGAAGCTGGAAGCAGCCATTCGAATGAAGGAGTGTGTATACGATCTAGACGGGCCAGAAGATCTGCCCGACAATCCAGAGCTGGTAGAGTTTTTGTGTGCAGAACCAGATAAACCAACCTTTGAGGTACAAGATCTTTCGGAAACCATTGAGCTGGGAACCAAGGAAGACCCAAGACCAATACAGATTAGTGGTCTGTTACAAACTGAAGATCGGGCAGAAATTGTTACTCTTTTGCGTGAATTCAAAGACTGTTTTGCTTGGCACTACACTGAGATGCCAGGTTTAGACCCAACTTTAGTAGAACACATGATGCCTATTAAGGAGAGGTTTAAACCTGTCAAGCAAGCGCCACGAAGGATGTCAAAAGAAATAGAGGAGAAAGTTAAAGAGGAAATTGAAAGGCTGGTAAAGGTTGGATTTATTAGGCCTGCCAAATATGTTGAGTGGTTGGCCAACATTGTACCAATTTTAAAAGCTGTAACTAAAGCAGTTAAATGTTGTGTTGACTATCGAAACATTAATGGAGCCACGCCTAAAGATGAGTATCCATGCCTATGGCAGATCTATCAATTGACGCGGTGGCCAAACATAAAGTTTTATCTTTCATGCATGGGAATGCGGGGTATAATCAGATAAAAATGGCTAAAGAAGATGTACATAAGACAACTTTTAGGTGTCCCGGCCATGTTGGAGCATTTGAGTATGTAGTGATGTCATTCGGGCTCAAGAATGCTGGGGCAACTTACCAAAGAGCAATGAACGCCATTTTTCATAATTTGATTGGCCACAACATGGAGGTATATATTGACATCGTGGTAAAATCTAAAACTGAAAAGCAGCATTTGATCGACCTTAGGCAAGCCTTGACAAGAATGAGGATCCATAAGCTAAAAATGAATCCAAAGAAATGTGCATTTGGAGTAAGATCAGGCAATTTTTTGGGATTCCTCGTCCATCAAAGAGGAGTGGAAGTTGATAAGAACAAAGCTCGGGCAATAATGGAATCACCTGCCCCCACCAACAAAGTACAACTTCAAAGTTTGCTAGGGAGAATCAACTTCTTGAGAAGATTCATTGCCAATCTGGCGGGCAAAATTCAACCACTGACTCCCTTACTAAGGCTGAAGGATAAAGATGATTTTGAATGGGGACCTCCACATCAAGAAGCTTTTGACAAAATAAAAGCTTACTTAGCTTCTCCGCCAGTACTTATGCCACCCAAAAGAGGGAAACCATTAAAACTCTACATTTCTGCTTCGGAAAAGTCAATCGGGAGCCTGCTGGCGCAGAATAATGAAGGCGGGAAGGAACAAGCTATATACTACCTCAGTAGAATTCTCACTGAGGTATAGACAAGATATACCCTGGTGGAGAAATTGTGTTTGGCTTTGTATTTTACTGCTTGCAAGCTAAGACATTACATGTTGCCTTGCCACATCCATATCATTGCCCAAACTGATGTAGTCAAATACATGCTATCAAAACCAATGCTAACTGGAAGGATTGGGAAGTGGATCTTAGCATTATCAGAGTATAACTTTCAATATGTTCCCCAGATGGCAGTTAAAGGACAAGCAATTGCAGACTTTTTAGTAGAATATCAAGAAGGAGATATCAACATTCCGGGAACTCTGGAAGTAGCCAATCTATGGATCCCTCCAAGAAAAAGTCTCTCGGGCAGAGAAGAGTGGATTCAACAAGAGATAAGAAGAGTATCCAGCCTATGGGTAACTCCTTGGAAACTGTATTTTAATGGATCCTGTACACACAATGTTGCTGGGGCTGGAATTGCCATCATTGATCCTAGTGGTAACCACCATTGCTATTCTTTCCTCTTAGATTATCAAGAAACTACTAACAATCGGGCAGAATATGAGGCATTGATAATCAGCCTAGAAATCTTGATAGAGTTGGGGGCAACTGAAGTCGAAGTGTTTAGTGATTCAGAATTAGTAATCAATCAGTTGAATGGAGAGTATAGATGCAGACACATCGCCATGGCCGGTTATTACCTAGCGGCTACTCAGTTACTAAGTTATTGGGGCACTGAGATATCGGCCAGTCATATCCCTAGAGAGGCGAATGCGATCACCAATGAAATGGGGCAATTAGCTTTAGGGGTGAGGATTCAGGAAAAAAAATTCAAAGAAGACATAGAAGTTCAAAGAAGGAATCTACCCTCTATCTTGGAGCGAGAATTCAGCTTGGATGTAATGGCTGAAGAAGTGGAGATTGAGGATTGGAGAACATCTATTTTGAGATACTTAGAAGATCCTTCATTCCCCACAAAGAAAGATGATAGACGACGGTCAATAAAATATGTTTTGTGAGGAAAGAATTTGTTAAGGAAGACTCCAGATGGATTAATGCTTAAATGCCTAGGCGAAGAAGAATCAATAAGGGTAATGGCTGAGGTACATGAAGGGATCTGTGGGGCACACCAGGCATGAACTAAGATGAGATGGCTTCTCAGGAGATACGGTTATTTCTGGCCCAAGATGGAAAAAGACTGCAAAGCTTATGCCCGAGGATGTGAAGAGTGCTAAAGGCATGGACCACTCCAGCATTCACCCTCGGTACCTTTGAACCCCGTAGTTAAACCTTGGCCTTTCAGGGGATGAACCATGGACTTCATCGGGCAAGTTTACCCAGCTTCGAGCAAAGGCCATACTTTCATAATTGTGGCTACGGATTACTTCACCAAATGGGTGGAAGCTTCAGCTGTTAAAACTATTGATGTGAAAATTACTTAACACGCAAATTAAACCCTATTGTTGACAATTGTAGTATAGATGTAAATAGGGATCGTTCTAGGCCGGGGATTAACTAGGGATGCTAATCAACACAAACAAGACTCAAAAATACTAGTTTAGACTCTATAAACTCAAAACTGACTTAAAACCCTTAAAACATCAACAAACAATCAAAAAGACTCAATTTAAGACCCAAGAAGTGATTTTGACGAAAATAAACTCAAACTTGACTCAAAAGACTAAAAGAAAACAAAATTTGACTCAATTAACAAGATTAAATGAAAAGGGGATTGGTTTGGACGAAATTAAATTAAAACAAACAGATTCTAAAAGCAAAATAGATTGAATACGAATTTGGGTGTTTTGGATGGATGATGGACTAGCTAGAGGACCCTTCTCCACACATGAAACATATGCAGCACAAATCAACTTCCAGTTATTATCTTTCTAAATCATGAATGACAATGCCCCAGATTAACCGTGAATTGGACTGATTAACCGTGAATTGGACTAATTAACCTTCAGATTTTCCTAAGTTCATTGAATTGAATGGAATACGCATCCAACCAAATTATCCTTATCGATGACAGCACGCTCAAAGGTCATTAAGTTCGTTGAAAACCATAAGCATTGACGAGGAAAACATGACATCATATACGTTTGCCTAGAATTTTACTTAACACGATTGTGACTAGCAACCTTTACTACTCATGAATACAAGTTCATTATATGTAATTCCCTTATATTCTAGCATCAAATTCATGCATGCAAACTAAGTTGGCCACCTTAACCCACATACAAGAATAAGTTTTGAATCAAACAGTTAAGCAAATTACATTCATAACTTATGAAATAATAATTGGATAATCAATTCATGTCACATATATAATCATGGCTTTGAAATCGCCCCTAGCTAAAATAAACTTAGTTCCACATAATTGAAAACCAAATTAAAATAAACATTAAACTAAGGATAGAATACACCTAGAAACGCTTCAAGTATCTTCTTTTCCTTCCTTCCTATCTGCTGCAGATGGTGTTTGGGGGTGGTGGATGGATGTAGGTGAATTATGGTGAAGGGTGGATGATTTTAAGTGCACAGCAGGTATGTGTATTTATAGGGAGAGAAAGGTACGGTTTCAAGGTGTTTTGGAGAAGGATTTGGCATCCCAAACCACAAAGGAAAGGGTGAAATTCGAGCAGATTCCATGTAGGAAAAAGATTGGTCTTCAAATCAGGAGATATGGTTTCTAGAACAAGGAGATAAGGCACCATATTTTTAGGGTTCTAGAACCATGAATTTAGGTGATAAAATCTGATAAGAATCCCCTTTTGTAGCTGGAAATAAGGTAGGATAGGATTAGGATAAGATAAGGTTGTTTGGATGAGATAAGATAAGGTTTTGGATAATGTTTGAGATAATGTTCCATATTTCTTGCTAACTTCTTAACTTCTTATCTTGACTTTATTTTCTCCATCTCTTTAGCTGATTCCTAGCCTCTTTTGATCTTCAAATTCGTCCATCCAACTTGCTTGAATCATAAGCTATCCATTCTTGGCCCAAAATTGCTCTAGAATGCTCCAAATTGCCTCTTTTTGCATACTTTGTCATTAGGACCTGAAATTGCACGAAAATGACTTTAAACACTATAATAAGTAATAACTAACTACGAAAATGCAAGAAAACAAGCTAACTAAGTCGCTTAAATATGCTCCTCTCAACTATCAGTTCAGCTGTGGTCACAAAGTTTATTGAGAGAAAGATCTTGCATAGATATGGGGTACCCGAAACCATTGTCACAGACCGAGGACCATCTTTCATCTCCAAAGAAGTAGAAGAGTTTGCCAACAAATTCAACATAAAAATGATTCAGTCTAGCCCTTATTATCCCCAGTCAAATGGGCAAGCAAAAGCTAGCAACAAAATCTTGGTAAACATTATCAAAAGAACGGTGGCAGAGAATCCAGAGAAGTGGCACGAAAAGTTAAGAGATACTTTGTGGGCATATAGAACTTCTAAGAGAACAGCCACTGGAACAACCCCCTTCGCTTTGACTTTCGGGCAAGATGTTGTACTCCCCATGGAGATTAATGTGAGTTCAGTTAGGATTCAAAACCAATTTGGGTTACACAGTGAAGAATACATTTAAGCCATGTGTCAAGGGATAGAAGATCTTGATGTATCCCGAATCGAAGCCTTGGGCAGGATCCAGAAAGGGAAAAGAGCTGTGGCACGAACATACAATAAGAAAGTAAAGACAATAACCTTCGGGGAAGGAGAGTAGTGTGGAAAATGATCTTGCCCTTAGGAACCCAGGTAAGAGGTTTTGGGAAGTGGAGCCCCACGTGGGAAGGTTCTTTTATCATTAAGCGAGTTCTGAATAAAGGAAGGTTCTATTTAGCAGACTTGGAAGGAAGATTGCAGAAAAATCCGATCAATGCTAAATTTCTGAAGAAGTATCATCCGACCTTATGGGACACCAGAGATTGTTATATTGAGGATAATTAAAGTATTATAAAGCAATATGAAGTTGGCATGCACAAAGTCGAGAAAAAGAAGAATATTTCAGATCTAAAAGTTGTTGTTATAACAAGAGGGACCAAGCGACTATAAATTATGATTTGAATCCTTTGATAAACAAGAAGTCAAGATAACTTGGGGCGCAAGTAATCTCTTTAAATCTGTTTGTTTCACGTCTGTCATATAAGAGATGACAGTGGCACGCCTTTGCATATAGTTAGTATTGATTGTGAGCCTCAAGGCCTATACCTAATGCCCCATAAAGGCACCTTTCAGAACTAACTATCAACTCCTGTGGAAGCCCTTTTTATGCAGGAGCCCGACAACGAACCAAAGTGCCAACTTCACGGGGAGCTGTGTGCTCGAGCCAAGAACCTCCGCCGCCCGGAATTTATTGCCCGAACAATGTGCTTTGTCCTCTACAACAATACATTGAGGTCACATCATCATGATGCTTTGCCGAAGACGAGCCTTAGTGAAGTGACCAATGAAAACATTATGAGCTTTCCCAAGTAATAAATTCCCAAGTTAATTGACTTTAAAATACAGGGAAAAGGAAAATAAGTTATATTGTTCATGCTTCATGCTTGCGAAGGTAATGTTAGAGAATACCGTAATAGGCACTGTTGTGTGTAATAGAGTATCCACATCAACAACTTCAAATTTATTGCTTCCAGTTATGTACAGCCATCTTCCTGATTTCATCCCTCACCTCCATATTTGGTATCATACTTTCTGAAACTTATACATTGACAATTACAATGGAAAAAAACTAACACAATACACATTTAGGGGCGCGTAGTGCCCGTGATGCAAAAATACCTCTTGCACGCACGTTAGTGCTTGTAGAGAGGCTAGTATTGGTTAAAGTGATGAGTTTATATAACATCTATTAGCTCTTATTATTCTTAAAAACAACCTTACTAAAAAAAAATTATTTATTAAGTGAAATATGACAATTAAAAATCATAAACTAACCCAAAAATTAATATTTTTAAGCTTGAAGAACCAAACTCTCTCTATGCTATAGCCTAAGAGAGCCTTGTACTTGGCTACGTCCTTGTTTACCGAGTAAATGAATCGATCTTAAAAGCTGATTAGTCCCGTTATCGCAAAATGACATTTAAATTTAATGCACAAGGTCTACTATAGTCTATAGTATAAGAAAACATATTCCAAACATGAGATTAAATATAACTAAGTTCTCTAAAGAAAACCTATAACTTTTCAATAAATTTGTAAGAATAGCAATCAATACCCTTTATACGGCGCGTTTTATATAGCCCCCAGAGCGATACTTGTTTCTTAAGCTACAGGCACTTCTCGCTGTTCACCATACACGTAAACCCTTTCACGAGATCCAACGGACCAGACGATCACACATGAGAGTCGAATATGATTGGCCAAGCTCCGAGGCCTCGCAATCTGATTGGCCCACGTCATCAGAAATGACATGTTTCCACGAATCGCCATCATCCGGTTACGCACAGAGTCGCAGATGCGGACAGCATACGTTTATCTCCCTCTATAAAAGCTCCAGTCCCACGCGCTGTTTAAGACTCAGAAGCACCAAGGACTCCTCCAAAATCGCCTGAGAGGCCACCAGAAGCCATCCCTCTTTGCACTTCGATCTCCGACGCAGAGAGAAAACGCACAGAGCTTTGGTAGTTGCGCAGACGCCATGGCTGGCTCTTGGAGAGCTCGCGGATCTCTGATCGTGCTCGCGATCGTCACATTCGGTAAGTGTTTCGGTTTCTGAGTGCTGAATCTGGTTTTTTTCATATTTTGTTTGAGGTTTTGTAGATTTTTTTTTTTGATCGGGATAATGCGGCGGATCTGACTGTGATTTGATGTTTTTGAGCTCGGAAACGATGAGATTTATGGATTGAGCTTAAATTTTTTGTGCTTTTTTGTTAGTGGATGTTGAGTTTTGGTGTGTGTAAGAAATGGTGGATGATAGGTTTATTCATGATTACGTTGAGGTGTTGGAGTAGATCTAGATGGTTTGAGAAAGTTGTAAAATTGTTTGTTATTGATTTAATTGTGTAATGATTGAGATCTGTGAGTGATTAGATTGATATGTGTGGTTGTGTAAATATATCGTTTTGTATATGTGTGTATGAAATTTATTTGCTTGATTTCGTATACGTCAGGTGAAATTGAAACATAAGATGAGAAGAATCAGAATGTTTAGTATTGCTAACAGATATTAGGGTTTAGTAGCTGGTAATTTGATGAATTTTGTTGAGAAATGGAAGTTTCCGAACGTCGAGGAGATTTCGATCTTGCAACCGTCGTGGTACCATTTCTTTTGGGCAATGTCATAAAAAGTGTTGGTTGTGTTGCTAAGAAAGTAGGCTTAATAAATGATATGATAATAATCTCTGCACAGCTTGCTGCTAGTTTCTGTTAATTGTTGTGTCATTTGCTAATTGCATGATGCGTGACGTGACAATGGCCCAATACCTTGTTTGAAAGGAAATATATTGGTATGGTAGTGGAACATTATCACGTGATATAACTAATCCACGTGTTATGATTTTGGAGGAGCGGGTTTATACATGAGGTTTTGTGATTAATAACCAATTCACGTGCGTGGATTGATTATACCACGTGACGAGTTACTACACAATAATTGATTGTTTGAAAGCGATACGTTATTATCATTTACCATATGTGCTTCATATGTGTACTAACATGGAAAAATTTGCATTACAGGGTGCCTTTTTGCATTTTCCATCGCCAAAGAAGAAGCGACCAAGTTGGGAACTGTCATTGGAATTGATCTTGGGACCACTTATTCCTGTGTTGGTGTTTACAAGAATGGTCATGTGGAAATTATAGCCAATGACCAGGGTAACCGTATCACCCCATCATGGGTGGCTTTCAGCGACAGTGAGAGACTGATCGGTGAGGCTGCTAAGAACCAGGCAGCTGTGAACCCTGAAAGGACCGTCTTTGATGTCAAGAGACTTATCGGAAGAAAGTATGTGTTTTCTTTGTATGTTGATGATTTAAAATCATTTAAGCTGGCTGGAAGTTAATACTGACTGGTGCTTATTCTTTGGCAGGTTTGAAGACAAAGAGGTTCAGAGGGACATGAAGCTTGTTCCTTACAAGATTGTTAATAGAGATGGAAAGCCTTATATCCAAGTGAGGATCAAGGATGGTGAGACCAAGGTTTTCAGCCCCGAGGAGGTCAGCGCCATGATTTTGACTAAGATGAAGGAAACGGCTGAAGCATTCCTTGGGAAGAAAATCAAGGATGCCGTCGTTACTGTTCCTGGTGAGTAAAGCTTATATAACCTAATATCTTTCCAAGTATATATGATTGTATTGGTCATAAACTTGACATTGTTTTCCTTTTCAAAACGCAGCATACTTCAATGATGCCCAAAGACAGGCAACCAAGGATGCCGGTGTGATTGCTGGGCTGAATGTTGCTAGGATTATCAATGAACCAACTGCAGCCGCCATCGCATATGGTTTGGACAAGAAGGGTGGCGAAAAGAACATCCTTGTGTTTGACCTTGGTGGTGGAACTTTCGATGTCAGTATTTTGACAATTGATAATGGTGTTTTTGAGGTTCTTTCCACAAATGGAGACACCCATTTGGGAGGTGAGAAGTCTTGTCTCTTGTTTAACTACTTGCTCATACATTATCATTGTGGTATGTTGCTGACGTCTGTGTGCTTTTCTGCAGGTGAGGATTTTGACCACAGGATCATGGAGTACTTCATCAAGTTGATTAAGAAGAAGCACGGAAAGGACATCAGCAAGGACAACAGAGCCCTTGGAAAACTCAGGAGGGAAGCCGAGCGTGCCAAGAGAGCACTCAGCAGCCAGCACCAGGTCCGTGTGGAGATTGAATCCCTTTTTGATGGAGTGGACTTCTCTGAACCCCTCACCAGAGCTAGATTCGAAGAGTTGAACAACGACTTGTTCAGAAAGACCATGGGACCTGTGAAGAAGGCTATGGATGATGCTGGCTTGGAGAAGCGACAGATCGACGAGATTGTGCTTGTTGGTGGAAGTACCAGGATTCCCAAGGTCCAACAGCTTCTTAAGGACTACTTTGATGGCAAGGAGCCAAACAAGGGTGTGAACCCTGATGAGGCTGTTGCTTATGGTGCCGCTGTACAAGGAAGCATCTTGAGTGGAGAGGGTGGTGAAGAAACCAAAGGTAATACTCATTTCTCTTCTTGCGCAGATAATTTTGATATATTTGATAAAGCGGTTATTAGCTGAACTGCTGTAGCAACTACTGACAAATGTTTACTATGGTATTCAGATATCCTTCTCCTTGATGTCGCTCCTCTCACCCTCGGTATTGAAACTGTTGGAGGAGTGATGACCAAGCTTATCCCAAGAAACACTGTTATTCCAACCAAGAAATCCCAGGTTTTCACCACTTACCAGGATCAGCAGACAACAGTCTCCATTCAGGTATTGTTCCTTGTCAATTTGATGACGATAAAATGCTTAGTTTAGTTAAGTCTTTGTACAAATGCATATCGGTTTCTTAATGGATTCTATTTAATTTCTCAGGTCTTCGAGGGTGAAAGGAGTCTCACAAAAGATTGCAGGAACCTCGGTAAATTTGATCTTACCGGAATTCCTCCAGCTCCAAGGTCTGTATATGCTGGCATATAATCTTCCCTTATGATTTGCCACCCATTTGTTTCCAAGGATTCTAACAGTATTTCGTTCTTCTTTACTGAACAGGGGAACTCCTCAAATCGAAGTCACATTTGAAGTTGATGCTAACGGTATCCTTAACGTGAGGGCAGAAGACAAGGGCACGGGTAAAGCTGAAAAGATCACCATCACAAACGACAAGGGTCGTCTCAGCCAGGAGGAGATTGAGCGCATGGTTAAGGAGGCAGAGGAGTTTGCCGAGGAAGACAAGAAGGTGAAGGAGAGGATCGATGCTCGCAACAGCCTGGAGACCTACGTCTACAACATGAAGAACCAGATCAACGACAAAGACAAGCTTGCTGACAAGCTCGAGTCCGATGAGAAGGAAAAGATTGAAACCGCCACAAAGGAAGCCCTCGAATGGTTGGACGACAACCAGACCGCCGAGAAGGAAGACTACGACGAGAAGCTCAAGGAGGTTGAAGCCGTGTGCAACCCCATCATCTCAGCCGTATACCAGAGGTCAGGAGGTGCCCCAGGTGGTGCTGGAGCCTCGGAGGAGGACGATGAGTCGCATGACGAGCTTTAAAAGAGTTGGTTTATTTTATTTTCATCGACCACAGTCGGAAGCAGTGATTTGGAAGCAGTGAGGGGAGAGAGGGGTTATAGGTTTTAGAGGAAGGAGACTTTTACTGTAATTTTTCCGATGGGGATAGAAGGAGCCGAGGGAGACGAATTTCGGACTCTCTCGGCTTATCTTGTTTTTTGAAGTGGAGATACATTTCAGGTCTTTTTGTTAGAACTGTAATTTCTTTATTTTGATAAAGAAAACAGAGTTCCTAAATTTGGTTGGTCGTCGGTCTTTATTGCTGGTTAATATCATATGTAGTATATTATGATATGCATTAATTAATTATTAGTAGGGCTTAAAAAGTGATTAAATGCATGCGTAATCTGCCTTGACATCACATCTGATGAGCCAAGTACGAGTCACATTGCCGTTGTTTCCAAGTAAATAATGCATTTACTAGTTTTAGACCGGCGTAAATTTTTCATTAATAAATCTACGTAGGTTTCTGTTTTTTTTAGAGGTACTAAAAAGAAAAGACTTGGATTGATGATATTAAGAATATAGATAAATGTTATCAATCACTTCAGTTACAAGTGTTGGATTTTTTTTTTTTTTTTTTTTAAACAAACGGTAATCATAATAATGTGGTTCAACTTCGCATTTAACGAAAATCGGACCTAAGAGCTCATTTACGAGTGTTGAATTAGATTTCATAGATTTGGAGAAAAGAAGTGGGAGGGGAAATCAAAAGAAGGCCGTGATGAGAGCAAAGGAAAACTCCCACTTGTCCTTGAGAAAAAAGGAATATGCTGACCGTTTATGGGAGCCAAGGAAAACTGAGAGGCACGACCTTGCTAACATTAGCTCTTAAGGCTCTTGTTGTTGACAGGTTCAAACTCTCGAGTAACGATTTCTGATTTCTTGAGCAATAATTCCCATCATTTGCAAAATTAACCGTGAATAACGTGAATCGTTTATTAGACTCGATGAAATAATGTACAGAAACCCTGCACGAGCACGTCGAGCAGTGAAGGTTTCATACAGAGCTGTAAGAAATATAGAATGTACGTCTTTTTCGCTTGTTAGTTTATCATTTTTTTTCTTTTCTTCTCTTTAGAAGAAACAAAAGGAAGAAGAAGATGAACCCTAGAGTCCAACATTTGGATTGCCTGAGCCTGCTGCCACAACTCCCATCCCACCTGCACCATGTGAGATATCAACCAACTTGTCTTGGTCACTTGAATCTCCCAAATGAACCCTGTCACCGTCCAACTCACGTACGAGATCATCAATCTTCCGGAATTGAAATGGCCATCTCGCGTTGTATAGAAATTGGCGAAGGTCAAACCGGTTATCCTCGGGTGAATAACTCTGCATGAAGCGAAATATAATGAGATACTCCATTTGATGCTTCACAACAGGGACAACATTTTAGACTTAGACTGAACTTAGTTTCATAAAGTCTTCATATCTATACCTCAGCGTGATATGAAGGTGTTAGCACGGTCATTTTGTGTCGATTGATGGAGTAGTACTTGAAAAAGTGCTTCACTTTCTCGGCCACCTCTCGTGGAGTCAATTTTGCACCCCATCTGTAGCAGAGATTCTGTAACAAGGAATCATATAACATGAAGGTCGTTGTTAGAGAACAGCAAAAGATTTCACCATTTTAAAGAGTTGACAATGCAACGAGAAATCATGTCCTCTGAGAATTCCATGTAGGAAAATAACCATACGACCACAGAAATGGGCACAGACCAGCCCATACTTCTTAAGTGGTCTCCATAAAGCATTGGACTAACCTTGAACATGGATACGGGACCACAGCGGAAAATTTTGCGCATCCTTCCATAGACCGAGAGTTCCTGATATGTCATTCCCATGTCTACTTCATCCAGCTGTTTTACACACAACACATTATTAGATTCACCTGTCTCGTATGGGTAGGACAGGGGTCAGGACTCAGGAGCATAAAACATTTGCCGCAGGTACTCCCCTATTATATTTAACATGTTTCCAGGAGCAAATGTCACAGTCTGAGGAAAAATTACTGATAATGCAATTGGATAGGTAAAGACGAGCTATTACCTGACTGTAATTGGAACGTATAGGTTCCAGTTCAGCAGTGGGTGGAGCTGCTTCAATATCTGCCAAGGACGCATAACTAAGATGCGTGGCAGCCCATCGCAAAAATGCTCGAAGGTCCTGCTTGCTAATGCTTCCGATAGGATTTATATCTGCTGCGCTGCAGTCATACTATGCAGGAAAAATAAGAGTACTCAGATATAAACTAGTAGGCAGATTAAGATTAGGGTATTAAGATACGACAAAATGGCGACAAGTACTAGAATTTATTAACATACACCACAAGAAAAAAATATACAATACCTTGGTGAGATAACCACGCAATGCTTCATCCACATTGGAGCTACCCAAAACAAGATAAAACCCAGGTTTATTATGAACCCAAGGTAGGAGAGATGCAAACATAAAAGCCAGCACCATCCTTATTCTAGCTTGAATGTTTTGCAAACCTAAGTTCTCAACGTTAGATCCACCATCTACCTATCAAAATAAAACGAGGTTGAGGAATCAATTTAAAGCACAATTATTTACAGTTTTAATGCAACTATGGTGATCCCAATTACCATAATATAGACATGAAAACATAACAAATGGAGGAATTTGAAGCCAGACAATTTTTACCTTGTATTTTGGTCGCTTTCCCGTTACTGTTTGAAATAATGACAGAAGCGCGGAAACAACACCATCTATAGGAACGTCAAGATGCCACGAGCCGATTTCATCAGCTAGAACTTTCGCCCGTGACTTTGTTGCTTCAGAGCTGCAAGGAACAAGCTACTTTAGTGTCATAAACGAGCACATATTTGCAAGATATTGGGATATTGAGAAAACTACTGCAAGTCTATAATGGAAACTTTACTAAAGGCTCGTTTGGATGTGCTTTTAAAATGATTGAAAGCGCTTTTAGAGAAAATGTTTTTAGGTTCCAAAAGCACTTTTAAGTGCTTTCGACAAGAAGCACCAATTATGTGCTTCTTCCAGGAAGCACTTTAAGTGCTTTTCCAGGATTTACTAAAACTTTACTAAGGATTGTTTCCAAAAATATTTTCACCAAAAGCGCTTTCAGTCATTTTAAAAGCACATCTAAACGAGCTATAATTAAACTACTTTCACGTTCGGTTCAGGAATCTCAAGCGTTACTAAAATTCAAAGAAAGAAAAAATTACGATGCCTTCCCCAATTTATTGTATTTCATTTTTCATATCAACTGATGACACTCGATATGCAATGGAGACCACAAAACATTAAATGTTAATCTTGGTGTAGCATCCAATAGAAGATTTTGACGCTCCTACCTGTAAACTAGCTAATGCACTGGGATCTGCAACATAAGGAAATTAGCCGCACACAGAATAGCACATGGCTCACACAAGGAAATAGTGTATGCGTAAACTGAACCCACCTGTTTTCAGATCCCATGAAAACAGTATAAAATATGCGTTTTGCGAATTCTTTGCTGTCAGTAGGATACTGTCCATCCTTGTATTGTCCAATCCGTGTCGCGTCAGCCTTGACTTGTTCATCCCCATTTGCAATTTCTGCATACAGGTGCATCAGGATTCAGAAATGAATGATATACATTCAGAGGACAACATTTTCCCAGTAGGATAAGATGCCTTTCCCACCTCTGCGCTCAGACTACTAGTATAAGTTCAAAGGAGAGACCGCCTGATATCTCTATGTTCATCTTAACCTAAGATACTGGTTTTACGACTAAGTAGTAAGCTAAGACTACTCAAATTTAGTTGAAAATATTATGGTTCAAAATGTGGCATATGTTATTTCTACGACAGTAGTATTTGCAAGGCAAAGGATCGATGCATGTACTGTTTATCATATGCCTGTAAGAAATGGTTACAGACCCCATCCACCCATCGAGTATCCTTCTACATTAAAATGCAGTGTGTTGCCCAAAAGTTGACGGCAGAAAAAAAAATGAATTTATTGTACACAAATATTGGATTGAAAAACTAACCTTTTACAACAAGCTGGCACATGCAACCAACTATAGCAGCTACAGAGGAGCTATCTGCTCCACCAGAAAGAGGAAGCAAAAACCCAGAAGCTCCACTTCTTCTTAAATAGTCCCATAACCAGCAACCAGGACCAAAGGCTATTTCCTCCTCAGGAGAGTGATACTTAATCTGCAAATCATAAATTATATTCAATTGTTTTAAAGAAAACCACATTTAATAAATTCTGTCGAAGTATCACAGCTTATCCACATAACTAAATTTTCAAGTGAATTTAAATGTTAAATTGAAGTCTTACAAAGTAGTCATGTTAATTTTTGTTACGTTGTAACATACGGTCAGAAATACACAAGGATGTAAACTATAAATATTTTAAGGCAAATTCTTGATAAACCAACACTTAGAAACCAAAGCCTACTTGGCCAGCAGGCCCAAGCAGCCCTGGAATCTTCTGAATGCTTCTACATCAACTCCACCGGCTTGGAAAGAACTCATCCTCGAGTCCAAAACTGGATTCTCCCATGCCTAACAAAGAGCTATTTTGAATAACGGACCATTCTGGAACATTTTATGTTTATTCTCAAGCTTTAGATCCACCGGGTTGGAAATAATTCGTTCTCGAATCTTTTGGTGATAACTGCTGAAACAAAATAAATTATCCGCATAACTTTTGCCTTGGCGCTGAATCTTCCCACTCCTAAAATATTTAGACTATCTCAAACTGCTCGACCAATTCCACTCATCTCCTACAGTCAATCTCTCAACCAACAACGTTTTAATCCAAATTTCAGTTGATTGGCAGGATCAATGAAATTTTGTACAACAGACAAATGAAAAGCATCGAATCCAAGAAAATCAACATGCTCAGAATTAACACCGTCTAAAGACTCTAAACCATTCCTCCAGTTTTGAAAATCAACATGCTCATCTTCAACAAAGTCTACAAGAATTTCTGGAACCACCTTATATGCAGATTCTTGTCTCAACAACTCCATAGTATTATCTGCACTACCCCTCTGACAAAATACATAAATAAATAGATAAATAAATCACTACCCCAACTACTTGAGTTGGTCATTGCTAGAACTGGATCTCACCTTCAGAGGACTAGAAAGGCACATTTTTAGATTAAAAGACTGACAAAGGCTGTATCGTGCCTCCACAAAAGGAACCCTGGTTTTGCAGCTCGCTTGCTCTTGGAAGCTACTTATAGATCCTCTAAGACTAGCAACCTGCCATTAACGAAAAAGAAAAGTAAGGTATAGTCATCGTAGGAAATTCCAGGAATCTGTATTAGTAGAAGAAATCCAAATACAACAAAATGAGCAACCATGTATTCGTTATTTCGAGGAATAAAAGACACTGGAATTCAATGTAGCTTTTAAATGGAAAATTCGGACACTCCCGCTCATACAATCGGTGAAAAGAATAACATACCGCATCTAAATCAATTTGGGCAATCACAACCTCAACATCCTTCAAAGAAAATTGTGAGCCTTGAGCAACTAGATCTCCATTTACGACAACACTAGCACATCCATCTGCCACAAATTAACCATAGCTCAACAACCAGACACCGTTCATTTACAAGTTTTTTTCCTTGAGCACATTCAGTGCTGATACAAATATTTTCTAAGCAAAATGCATAGCCGCACTGAAGAAAAATATCCACCAATTAATGTATTCTCACGTACCATAGTAAAGGCGACCACCATCACAACCCAGGTGATTGCTGTACATGTATACCCCTCCACGAGTGTGAGTAGCACCTATAAAAGCACGAAGACGAATATCAAGCTTTCTAAGTTGGTGATGACTTCCACTTGCATTCATAAAAACTTCAACCCCATTCAATGCAAGCTCGGCATGAGGAGGTATAGGAGTAAAAAGTTCTTCACAAACTTCAGCAGCAACAGCTCTAATAAGGGAACAATGCTTAAGTTTTAGAATTTCCACAATTAGATTATGACTGAAAGAGAATACTATGCTGAAATAAAATTACAACTCCTGCAACACTAAGGCTAGCCTCGGAGCCATCTGAATTGGGGCACATTTTAGATAAAGCAGTGATAGGATCGACCAACAACAACTTCCCGCACAAGACACACCTTACAATGTGTTACGAACTTATGAATTGTGATAACATGAATACTAAAACACGGGCAACTGCAAAGTTCTAAAAGAACTTAATAATCATGAAGTTGTGTAGTTTACTCATTATGTCTTATGAAATATCATGAAGGCAATTTTCAAGGGAGTTGCTGCACTCACTCTTTATATTTGCGGCACTAACAGTTACAAAACTGACGCGGGGAAACTCTAATAATTTATTCTCACCTAATCAATCCTACGTTTCATTAGATTTGCTACAAAAGCAACATATTTGCACACAGTCACAATATAACTGACCAACTGAAAATAAAGCAAGTAATATTGGCACCTACGTGTCTAGAAACTGTATGTACCCATAACCGAAAGGCGCAGATTCCTGCGACAAAGTTTCAGCAATTTCATTTGGCAACTGAAAGTCCACAAGTTGGTCTCTTTGTTTCCATGCCGTAAACCAACGAAGTTCCCTGTAATTTCCATCATTCGCAAGCCACATCTTTGGGCGTATCATGATAATCCTTCTGTTCATACAAATAATCTGACAATTGTAACGCTCCGACCCTTTGATCACAGGCATACCAAAGCTGCACAATATGCCATCGGTCCAATCCCCAACTAACAGCTCTTTCAAGCATTCCCATCTGCCAAAAAACACATTTCTTAATCACCACAAAATATTACCATTTACAACAACTTAAAAAGTTAAAAGCTTCACTATAAATTTATCTTCAAATAAACATTTACCACTTAATTCATCCACAAATAAGACCAAAAATTCTGATTTTTATATCATTTAAGCTTAATTCTTACGCAAAATGCAAAACCCAATTTCAAACTAAGTTAACTAAACTAAATACGGGCTAATTTTATTCTAACTTATCACCTATTCCTTCGAAAACAGAGATTTAACCAATGATTTGAAACGTAGATAGTGAGAACTTACGCATGATTAACAGTGTCGAGCTCGAGGAAATGGTCTTCGCAGCCATAGCCAGTGATCTCAAGCTCGGGACCGAGCCGAATCACGGCGCCGGCATCCTTAGCCCGAGTTATGGACTCCTTGATGTTCTTCAAATTGCAGTCGAAGTCCATTGCCCATTGGTTCAGATTACAGGTTGCGACCTTCAGCAGCCTCATCTCGAATGCCTTCAATTTCCGGCGAATTGAATTCTAGGGTTGCTGAATGGCGTTGTTGGATGAGAGAATCGGAGAGCGCGGAATGGATAGTAAGCTTCGCCGATGGGAGCAGTGAGCAGAGACGGAGAATTCGTGGCCTTGTGTTTCCTGGATCCTTGGACGGGTCAACCCGGTCTTGTTATTCCGGTTTTGACACGTTTGAAATTTCACGTTTGAAAATCACTTTAATTGTTTTTTGCATAAAACATATATCTAGTTTATGTGATTTCTTCCAAAAAACACTTACACTCCGTTTGGATACGGTAAAATAAAACAGAATTTCACTCAAACGAGGGAATTTAGGATGGGAAAGCAGTTTTCCCTCGTTTGGAAATTTCTATGGGAAAAAAGGTGGAAATTGGGGATGAAGAATTTCGAGTTTAATTTCCGTCTAAAGAGGTGTAATTTTACCATTCCAACAACGATGAGAATCCCGAATTCATCTGCATGGAAATTTTGCGTGAGCTAAATTTCAGGATTAGGGCGCCAAACTGGGATGTATACTGTCAAATTTCGCACTAAAAGGGTTGCATCTTCACTCTGTTTACTCTCCAATCTTCAAGGGGATTTTCGCTCGTGCAATCATCATCTTCCTTTTTTTTGGTCAGCGTCTCTACTCTCTTCTTTCTTGAATTATTTTTAGCTTTTTGGGTATACTCATTATAAAATTGTGAATTTTGTTGATATTTTTATGTTTGGTGTGCTTATTCTTTTTCTTTTTTTTTTTTTCCTCCGATTGAATTGTCTTTTGGGTTTGTAATTAACCTTATCTGGGAAAGGTGGAAGGTTTTTGGTGATCGTGGTTGTTTTTTGGGGGGGGGGGGAGGTGGGGGTGGGGGAGGGAGTACACTCTTTCTAAACTACTTAAAAACACGCTATGGATTCTTCCCTTGAATTGTTTCCTTCACTTCAATGGAAGAAAAGAAAACATAGTCTAGCAGTCCTCCATTTTTAGTTTTTGATCCTTTGGTGTTAGTTCCTTGTTACAGATATTGTGCTTTTGAAGGTTAACTGTAAAAAACTAAAATACAGATGCTGGTATGATTGAAGCCGTGACTTTCATTGCTGCATTTAGCAGTATAAATAAGTGTTGGATTACAATAGTCATACTGGGATTTAGAGATCCCATCTATATCAAATACATGAGTTTACGATGATCACATTAACAATAGCCAAGATTGATCAGATGTTGTGCCTTTGGTGTTAGTTCATTTGTTTTTTGGTTGCATCGTCTCCTTCTTGCCTCAAAAACCTTGTGTGTTTACATTTATATATACAACTTTTGGTTAAACAAAAAGTCGCATATCCCATAAATATTTGTTGCACATCACAATATATCTTTGTTCATACATTCAAACAGGTATGGAAAATACTCATATTGTAGACATGCAAACGAGGTTAAAGCGAAAGCGTGCTATAAATGAAGAGGAAAATAGGAAAAAAGAAAAAGAAAATTATTGTCAGTACAATTATATATGTTATTGTCATGGTCATGCATTGGTATAGTACAAGTGTTCTTCTCAAAGAACCTTCAAATGATTAGGATCAAGAAAGACAATCTTTCCTCGGCCAATTGTTCAATGGAAAAGATTCAATGCATTGAACAATTACGAGTTAGGAAGAGTGCATTTAAGCAGTTATGTGAAAGTTTACAAGGAATTGGTGGTTTAGTTCGCACGAGAAATGTGTCCATTGAAGAATCTGTTGCAATATTTTTTAATATACTTGCCCATAAGTTGAAGTTTAGAGTCGTCGGTTTTCATTATTATCGTTCCAAGGAAACAATTAGTCAGCAATTTCACAATGTGTTGCATGCAGTGATGAAAATAAGTCAAGAATATGTGAAATATCAGCCATGTGTTATTGGCAATTCTGAAAGAGAGAAGTGGCAGTGGTTTACGATAATCGATCAACAACTATACCTAAAAAATATATCTTCGTTTGATATCTTCATTAGCTTTTTAGACTTATCTTTTTTTTCATTTATATGACATTTTTATTTAGAATTGTCTTGGAGTACTTGATGGAACTCTCATACCAGTAACAATAATGGCTGAGGAAAGACCAGGATATCGAGATAGAAATAGAGCATATTACGCCACCATCATTTTTCGACATTAAAACACAAGTTAGGATTATAAATGCGTGTTGTGTCTTACATAACTTTATTAGAACATAGCAAGCTACTGATCCAGTTTTAGAAGCTCAAGATTTACAATTTTTAGCATCTGTCGACTCATAGTTGTTAAATGGTTCAACAAGAGAAGAAAATGAAAATAACTCTGATGGGATTACATCTGTTCAAGCTACTGTCGAATGGACAGCGTTTCGTGATACATTGGCATTGCAGATGTTCCACGATTATCAAGCTCAGAGAGCTGCCAAAAATTCCTAATGAAAATTAGTTGCTTTTAGTTTGTATTGTCATAATGAATGTGGATTTCATATGAATACTATGGCTTTACGTGTTTCTTGAACATGTTCTGTTTGATTTATAGTGCTATTTTTTTAAAAGATAATGTGCGTGCAGCTATGTCCATTATGTATGTCTAGTTCAAGCAACTATACTCAAGTTTTTGTAGCTTAGTTCCATATAATTATGAATGTATAAATATGAACTGATACTCAGATTGTTACTATGAATGTGTCTATGGGTGATGTGTCTATGGGTGACTTAACGCCTCAATAATATATTTTTTATGTTAGGAGCAATGAAAGGATCTGATAGAAAACCAGTATGCAAACAAAAACCAATGAGAAAGAAAAAGAACCAAGAAATTGAAAATGAAGGAGAGGAAAATAATTATTTTAGATGAAATGTAGATATGGTATGGAATGTGCTTTGGCTGACATTCTTCGCGAAGAACGAAGATTGGAAAACAAAGGAGATGGTGGTTGGAAGACAGCTGCTTATAATTCTGTTGCAACCATATTATCTGCTCAATTTGATATTCATATAATTGTTGATAACATTCGAATTCGTGTGAAGTCTTGGAAAAAGTTTTATACAATAGTGAGTGATATATTAAGTCAAAGTGGATTTAATTGGGATGCAACCAAAGAGATGATAAGTGTAGATGAAGACCCTGCTCGACAAGAGTATGTGAAGGTAACAAATTCATTATCTTTCTTTTATGTGTGTGAAATTCTTTTAATTGTTCTTATACTTATGGTTTGTTTTTTGATCTTTTATGTTTTGATTGGTAGTCACATGGTGGTGCTAAAAAATTTCGTTGGAAAGTCATTCCAAACTAGGGTGATATAGATATAGTGGATTTATGTGGCAAAGATAGAGCCACGATGAGGGTGCTGAAACAAGTGTAGAAGCCGTTGAGATTATGACTCCTCCGCATAATGAACCTGATCATATAGATTTGATTGGTGATGCACAAGGTTTAAAAGATATTGAAATTATTAATGAGATTTCATCTAGTTCAACCAATGGTCAAAAGACTCAAAGCAAGAGAAAGCCAACAAGTTTTGTTGATGTGCCTCATACAAAAAGAAAATCAACCACCCCTAAAGATGTGATTACAGATTCACTTGCCAAGATGGCTTCATGCTTTCAAGACTATATTTCTGTAGACACAAAGAAACTTGATCCAATAGAGATATATGATGAAGTAAATGCAATACCAGATCTCAGCGAAGAAGAACAAATCAAAGCATGTTCTTGGTTGATCGAAAATGACAAGCAATTTCTCATGTTGAAGACACTCCCAATTAATAAGAAAAAGAATATGGTATTATTGCTTACTTCATGAGGCGCATAAGAGTGTTTTCATTATGTTTCTCATTCATTATGTTTCTCAATTTAGTGTTTTTCAGGAAGACATTAGTTAGAATAAAGTTCATGCGTGTCACGAATGTTCGTTGACATTTGCAAGTGTGTTTTACAGGAATTTTCCTACTTCAATCAACTCTTATCATATTATTGCAGACCTTTTTTTCCAATGAAATATTATTGCAGACCTTTGAGAAGTTCTTAATTGTTGGAAAATTGAGACTAGTGCGGGTTTGGCAGCCCCAATTTTTGGTTTGATGACCTTTATCATTGATGACTTTGTTACCAGTTTAACATTTTTTTTTTTAAAAAAAAAAAATTGTATTCTTCTATGGAATACAAATTCTAGGGAATATCCAAACAATGAAATTTGTAATTCCCTTCATTTTGCAATTTCCATGTATCCAACATCCAAACAATGAAATTTCAATTGATGAGGTTTCAATGACTGGGAATTGTAATTCCTGTCATTTAGAATTCTTTGAAAATTTAGAAATTCTTCATCCAAACATAGTGTTAGAGTACTTTTGGAACCCCGAACCAATTTCACCAAAAACACTTTCAGTCTTTTAAAAATAGTTCCAACCGAGCTCTAAAACTTTATTATGTCTTTTAAGTCTTCACATTAATTTGAGTAACTATGGTATATATAAATATTAGACGGTTTGAATTTGATATCTATAACACTACTACTATAACAGTGTGTGAGTTTAATATATTAGTATCACACTCATGAGTTTAATATATTTAGTATCACACTCAAATTTTTTGGCCTATTATAGGAGAGTGATTCCTATATATATTCAATATATTAGTATCACACTCATTTTTTCCGACTCACTGTTAGAGTTTGAGTCCTATATGAGTTAAATAGAAATATGATGTAATGAACGAAAATGACGAAGAGGAGAAAAATGAAACAGGTCATGTTGATCTTTACAATGGATGTTTTTCGATCAATCGAACATGATGGTTCAGAAGGCGAGCTTCACGGAGTGGTTGTCACAAAGAGTAAACCCTACATTATATTTGCTGGCCCAAAAGTTTGTATGGGGAGACTTATGGCGTTTTTTAAGATAAATGTACGTAATTTTTCACGTTGTAACCGCAAAGTATATAGAACTATAATGTTACGTTGCATGTTTATTATTTGATTATGTGTACCTTACTTACAATAATGGGAACACTACATGAGTTGTCTAAGGTTTGTGTGGGTGAGTGTTCGAGGCCATAGCTTATTTGACACACCCCGACCCAGAATGTCCACTAGGACTCTGAATCGAGGTGTGCTGGCCGACTCCTGGAAGGTGACGAAGCCAAAAAGTATAGTGATGTGGAAAATGTGAATAAATTTAAACCTAAAAGTGCCTAAAGACAAGAGTGCGTTGTGAGCGGAAATGAACCTATTTTACACGTGACATCAGAGCATAAGTAAAGTACAATAGTGTGGGTAAGGATCATACCCTTAGACTTAGCCACTTATACTGAGATTCGCCAAGAATCCTCATCGATATGAACTTTCAGCAGCCAAAACCTACAGGGGAAAAAAACAAGGGTGAGTGGGCCTGAAAATAAAGTTTTAATAAAAACATTTTGAAAACATTATAACCCCTTATTGTAAAACATGTATAGTTTCAAATCACTACAGATCAGCAACATCATAATAAAATCATGTGCTTATCAATCTATGCTGACACATGAGTCGGAGTTGCCTAATGCAACCTGTACGACTCATAAATCAATCTATACTAACACGAGTCAGAGTTGCCTAATGCAACCTGTACGACTCATAGACAACCTGTATGACAAGGTCGGAGTTGCATAAAACATAAATATAGTCATGCCATAACTCAATCATTTCAAATAACACCATAAACTCACCCGAACTAACCTGCGCATCCCGCATTCACCTTAACACTTCAAAGCATTCACAACAATTATATGCAGGTAATATGCATATGGATATGCCATGATGCAATCTAAAACTCAACCACCTCATAGTATTTAAAAAAAAAAAAAATATATATATATATATAGGACATGGCATAAAAAGCATAAATCAATTTAAAAGCATTTGTGGAAAGTATCAATCATATACATACTATAAAAAGGAAAACACCCACTCACCTGGAGTCCGCGCTACAACTCCCTAGCATAAACATCGAGGTGTCACAAACGATCGGCGCCTGGAACAATTATCAAATCATATATGAGAATCCTTATCAATAGAACACGTAACTTACATAAAACACATCCCCAAGGACGTTCTAGAATGATTTGAGACCCATTAACCAAAAATCAACCGTCGGTCCAAGATCGACGGTAGGGTCTACAACCATACGTAACTCGATTTGGAAGATCCGCACCTCGGATTTCCAATCCTTAACTTCCAAATATCCACATTATACTTATAAATCATCATACTAAAGTTTCATTACAATCCAACGGTTGGATCTCCGCTAATTATAAATTAAAGTGACGATCAACGTTTTATTTTATGAACTTACAAATCCAATTTGAGAAGATCCGTACGTCAGATTCCCAATCTGTAAGTTCCTATGGTCCTTAAATATTACGTACCATAATGTATTAAAGCTTAGTGATGATCCAACGGATCATCGATTGCTATACTATTCAAGTGGCGAACCTTAATGGAACTAGGTTTAAACGACGGAAATTCGTCAATCGGACTTCACAAATGGAATCAGGGTATTCAAATTTAGCCTCGGAAGGTCAGGAGACGTCTCGTCCTATGCGCCGTCGCAAGTGGCAGTTGGCCACCCCGACTCGCAGGAAAAATCAACTATTTTCAAAAATTACCAAATTTTACAGACAAGTAGATCTCAGTGAGAGGAAATTTTCATATCTGGGCTGAAGCCTAGTTTGACCGGGAAGTGGCTTGAAATCACCAAGAACAGCCAGAAAACCTTAAAAGGGTGCACATCGATTCATCCATTTTGTCGCTCTGCCGCCCCCAATGTTTATTGTGCTTTATTCCTGGACTCCACAGACACTTGGGGGTCGTGATGGTTGATTGAAATTCCTTCCGAAATGGGCAGATTGCCGCCGAGGCTTCGGAACACCCATCGTTGGTTCATCACCAAATTACCCCCAAATTCTTTCGAATTTTGGGTGGCCCATTTCTCTCTCAGCCACTGCCACACACGTGGCACCTCACAATTTTCTGGAGAAATCCAAATTATGGTCAAACGACCATTTCACCCCTAACTTCGCTCGTTTATAACTTCTTCATTATAACTCCGTTTCACGAACGGTTTACGCCTATGCGTCCGTATACTCGAGTACTACGAGCATATGCCAAGAAAACGAGTCTTACGTGACACGACACGACAGTCAACAAAAGTCAACACTTTGCCCCGAAGGGCATTTTAGTAAATTCACTTATTAAAATTATAAAAACCGTAAAATTGGGAACGAGTCGCTACAATCTATCCCCCTTAAGAAAAATTTCGTCCTCCAAATTTAAAATAACTTGTTAAATGTAAAATACGCAAAAATAAGGAGAAAATATGTATATAAATACATATACAAGGATAAATCAAGTTAGAGCGGCTGCATAAAAGAGAATGTCATTCCGTCGCGATCGGATTGCAATTATTCCTCTTTCATGTCTCCAAGCTCATACTTTCCTTCTCCATTAGCACAATACTAAAATCTAACACTTTTATAAAGACATAGGGTCAAAAGTAGACATATAAAAGCATAATGTCCAAATACGTATATGTAATACCGTAGAAATAGTTGTACTGAAAGCAAAACCGAGCATAGAAAAAATTTTACCTACGCACTCGTAGCGTATTGTATTCCGAAAGTATGTATGTAGTATCTTTGGATTGAGCCCAAATAATAAATAAGTAACTAGACGTATAAATAACTAAAATACTAACGTAAATGGATTTAAATGTCCACTTACTCAACGAGTTCAACAAATAAGTTATCAATATTACGGTCTGCAGCCCGCAATACCAACAACTCACTGTTGTCCCGATAAGTAAGTAACAAAATCCCGAGGGTGCAATATTACCATCATGCCCCCCATTGAGAAATACATATAAATCGTCTTGTTAAAGCCTAGATCGTGCTCGCAAACTACCCTCTCGGGCAATATCATCAATAATATAAAATTTTCTATATCACAATCTCAAACATTCAAATACCTATTCACAATACTCACCTGCCAATTATGCATTGTGCATAAAGTCTCCATACAATGTCTTAAACTGTGTCATACCCAAAAATCAAAAGTGTAACCACAGTTACACACAACCCTAATAAAATAAAGGGTAAATTACAAAAAACTACCTCAACTATTAGGTCATTAACAGTTTCATACCTTGTCTTTAAAAAGTTTCAATGTCATACCTTATCTTCGAATTTGTTGCAATGTCATACCTTCCGTCAGTTGAATGTTAGTTCCTCTGTTAAATGCTGACGTGGCATGAGGCGGGGTCCACTTTTTATTAAAAAATTCAAAAAAAATTATTAAAAACTTAAAAAAAATATTAAAAATATTAATTAAATATTAACTAAATTTTAAAAATTTTAAATAAATTAAAAAAAAAACCGAACCCCCAAAAGAAAAAGAAGAATAAGAAGAAAGAGGAAGAGGAAGAAGGAGGAGGAGGAGCGAAAAAAAAACAAAAAAAATAAAACAAAGAGGAGAAGGAAGAAGAAGAAGAAGAAGAAGAAGAAGAAGAAGGAAAAAAAAAACAGTTCGTACCCAACCCCCTGCAACCCAGGAAGAAGAAGGAGGCCGCAACCCAAAAAGAAAGAAAGAAGAAGAAGAAGAAGGAAAAAAAAATAAAAATAAAGAACCCCAGTTCGGTCCCCCCCCCCCCCCCCCCCCCCAAAGAAAGAAGAAGAAGAAGAAGAATGAAGAAAAAAAAAAGAAAGAACAAGAAGAGAGAGAAAAATAATAATATTAAATGATTTTTTTTTAGTTTTTTAATATAAAGTGTGCCACGTCAGCATTTAACAAAGAAATTGACAGACAACTGACGGAATGTATGACATTGCAACAAATTCGAAGATACGGTATGACATTGAAACTTTTTAAAGACGAGGTATGAAATTGTTAATGACCCAATAATTGAGGTAGTTATGTGTAATTTACCCTAAAATAAATGTTTGTTACAAACTTACCAGGTATGCAAAATGAATAAAACGCAACACATACACGAAGGTCTGTGTAGTTTGTTGAGACTAACCATCAATCTAAGAAAAAAGTGCCAACACCGGGAAACAACTTCGTACTCATAGCTTTCAAGAAGACTTCTCAATGCTTGGAAGTGAACCACACATCATAAGATACAAAGTGACAGACGTACCATGTAGTCTACAATGTAGTCCATAAAGCCTTAGCGAGCATCTTCATATTAAATTCCTCTCGAATTTAGCGAAAAATATGTCGAGAGGCTAAAAGAACACTCAGGAGTTTGAGAGTCAAAACAAGTCCCACAAGTCTCGAATATAAGGTAACTGAAATTAATGTATGATATCTCGCTACAACGATAGCTTCAGGAATATTCAATCACCAACGGTAAAGATTCGTTTAGTAGAGTATTTGTTAGGTGATTGAAGAATTACTGATCACAACTACATTTCAATATCCGAGCAATTCTTTTAGACAATTTCTCTGTTTCAAGAATAATATAAAGTGTAGTAAGGTAGACACGGACCCAAGATTGACTAGAGTACCTTCCAGCACAAAGAGGTGAATATGGAATCCCCATCAGAATAGACGCTGGTCTAAACGCCCGAGAAATCTGATAATTTCAAGAATGAGGAATTTTCCAAGTGGTCTAAAATGTAGTTCCTCTGGACCAACAGAAAGTGGCTAACTTGTCGCGTCGGTCGATGGTCACTGAAACATCATCATAACTTCACATGTACAAGATACCTCGTATCGGAAGCTTATGGTGATATTTCCCATCATTATACAGGTACAAGAAATGATTATAACCATCCAAACAATTTATTGATATCTCACGAGTAACGTCAAAACAATACTTTTGAATTCCAATTGAGGTGAGATAGGACAAGCTAAAGGTGTTCAGTAACTACGTTTGCACCACCCGGGTAATAAACGATAGTGTAATCGTAGGCGTTGATTTGGTCCTTCCAACGTCGCTATCAGAAATTTTAGCTTATTTCAAATGAAAAAGTATTTGAGAAATCTAAGGTTGGTAAAGGTTTTAGACACGTTTCTCACTGAGAAGTGTCATCCAATATTTCAAATGAAGATAACAACAATTGACTCCAAGTCATGAATAGGATGGTTCATTTCGAACAGTTTTAACCGTTGGGAAATATAAATGATACTCCATCATGCTGCATCTACAGAGTCAAAACATCCAAAGAACACGTCATCGTGGATTTCCAAAATGATCAATGTCATCGAAAGGTGTAACACAAAGATAGATTGAGACAACAATTTGGTTGTCATAACTTTATTCATACTAACATCACAACTAAATTAACTTTCCTCGGTTGTGAGTGAGGAAAAACACTATAGCAAAAAATCTCTAACCAATTGTCGATAAAATCGACAAGACTAAAGATATCTCGAAATTCGCAGTACTATGTGAGATTTCCCATTTTCTTTCGCTACAACCTTGGGAAAAAGAAAAGAATCTCGTCCACTGAGATCACGTATCCCAAGAAGAACATCAATTTAATCAAAGTTTACAGTCGAGGAATCTGGTATAATGCTGACTAACAAAGCTTAAAGAATTTGGTCTCATTGCCGAGGTAGGTAAGAAGGTAGTCGATAAGACCACTACGAATTCGTCAGACCATGGAGGCAAACTCGGGTTACAAAGGTTGGTCGACTAGACCATTAATTCGAAGTAGGATTTAATGGGTTTTTTATCGTCACCTGATCAAGTTGTTAAAGTCTAGGTACAAACCTAGGGTTCAGTCTTTCGCCTTCACAAATAGGTTTAAAATTCCCTAGATAAAGTGTTTGGTTGGGTAATTCCCTAATCGGTAAGCTTTAGTGACTAAGTTCTCTCAATAAAGTAGAACTTATTCGAAAAGTCACAAAGAAAACTGGTATAGGAGTTGTTCGATAAGAAATAAAGAGAATAAATGCGGTGTTAACAAGGTGAATCACTGGTGTATTCCACTTCTCGTATTCAGTGGCATCCCAAGTAGAATTTTGAGAAATGATGCCAAAGGTATACCTCATCGAACCGTGCTAAACTACTAACCAACTCTACGACACGAACTAAAAGGTCTTCACAGTTTTCTCGACACTCCAAACATTCTAACAGAGAGATGTCATTTCGTATTTCGATCCTACTGTCTACCTGTGGAAGTGATTGAGAAGTGGCTAGTCAAAGAGGTTTTGATTACCTAAATAGGTAATATGGTTAACATAACCGTGAGTTTACTATCTTAATACAAGATCCACTCCTAAGTTTCCACAATTTAGTTTCTGCGGCTCAAGTAGTCACTGTTAATCAGTCTACCAATCGCGCCGCTAATTGACGCATATACGATATTTTGATATTGTTCGCTACCCTGAAACTGTAAACTGGCGTCCTGGCATAAGGGTATAACTCCCAGATACTAGTTTGTGCCCAGTATCAGAAGTTATACTACCGGAATACTGGTTGACAGTTTCTGGATATCGGACAGTATCGTCAATTAATAGCGCCACCATAGGCTGATTATAGGCTAGAGCTCACTCGGATAATTGGTTTTGGATGATTGGTAAGGAATTGGCCCGATGAGGTGGTTTCATTAATTCTAAAGAAAATACTTACTACTTCAGGGATTTGTACTAACTGTAGATATAACAACTCGTATACCGGTGCCCATGCTTGTCGAAATGACGAGTACGTCACCAAAAGAAAACTCAGGAACTAGCGTTGGCTGGAATGTCCTAAGGCCGAAAAAGAATTTTCTAATAATCTACTTTAGTACAGACTTAGACGGAAGTCGATCTTCCCCCTAAAGGTCCGGAATAATCACTAGTGCATTTGGAAAGATTAGTGCTATCAGGGACCAAAAGTGATTGTCCCCCTTATGTTCTTACGTCAAGTGCTACCCTTTTAGCACCCCAATGTCACTCAAGACAATTATGGAAATTTCGTCGAAAAAAGATTCTAATAGGTGATACACTAGCGGGTACTACTAAGGAATCAAGACTATTTATGGTTTCCTAACTCAATAGCTTGGAAGAAATGACTAGTTAATAGTGGAACTGGTAGGTAATTCTCTCGTGATGCACAACTGTCGATATAGTAGCCCTGCTTCAGGGCTATTAACTTATCTCAAATCTACATCTTTCCTTGGCAGGGGAATTCTTCACTTATAATTTAAAGGCGTTTGCCAAAATAATTTTCTAAAAGGTCGATAAGTCAACTAAGTCACTCAAGACTTATAAAAAAAAAAAAACTAATACATTTTTTCGTATTCTACGAGGTGGCAAGATTCGACATTTAGGTTCAAGAACCAAGAATACTTACATCACGTGTGTGATGAAAGCAATACTGCCCAACTTATGCTCTGATACCAAACTGACACATCCCGACCCGGAATGTCCATTTGGACTCCCAATCGAGGTGTGCTGGCCGACTCCTGGAAGGTGATGAAGCCATAAAGTATAGTGATGTGGAAAATGTGAATAAATTTAAAACTAAAAGTGCCTAAAGACAAGAGTGCGCTGTGAGCGAGAATGAACCCATTTTACATGTGACATCAGAGCATAAGTAAAGTACAATAGTGTGGGTAAGGATCATACCCTCAGAGGTAGCCACCTATACTGAGATTTGCCAAGAATCCTCGTCGATACGAACTTTCAGCAGCCAAAACTTGGAGGGGCGAAAAACAAAGGTGAGTGGGCCTGAAAATAAAGTTTTAATAAAAACCTTTTGAAAATGTTATAACCCCTTGCTGTAAAACCTGTATAGTTTCCAGAAAATCATACTACATATAAGTATGAAATCAAATGCAAAACAACAGTAAATCCAGAAATATTCCAAATCACTACATATCAGCAGCAACATAATAAAATCAGGTGCTCATCAATCTATGTTGACACATGAGTCGGAGTTGCCTAATGCAACCTGTACGACTCATAAATCAATCTATGCTAACACACGAGTCCGAGTTGCCTAATGCAACCTGTACGACTTATAGACAACATGTATGACAATGTCGGAGTTGCATAAAACATAAATATAGTCATGCCATAACTCAATCATTTCAAATAGCACCATAAACTCACCTGAACGTACCTGCGCGTCCCACGTTCACCTTAGCACTTCAAAGCATTCACAATAATTATATGCAGGTAATAAACATATGAATATACCATGATGCAATCTAAAACTCAACCACCTCATAGTATTTTTAAAAAAAAAATTATATATATATATATATATAAGACATGGCATAAAATAGATAAATCAATTTAAAAGCATTTATGGAAACTATCAATCATATACTTACTATAAAAAGGAAAACACCCACTCACCTGGAGTCCGCGCTACAACTCCCTAGCACAAACATCGAGGCGTCATAAACGATCGGTACCTGGAACAATTATCAAACCATATCTGAGAATTCTTATCAATAGAACACGTAACTTACATAAAACACATCCCCAAGGACGTTCTAGAATAATTTGAGACCCATTAACCAAAAGTCAATCAAGATCGACTGTAGGGTCTACAACCTTACGTAACTCGATCTGGAAGATCCGCACATCGGATTTCCAATCCTTAACTTCCAAATATACACATTATGCTTCTAAATCATCATACTTAAGTTTCATTACAATCCAACGGTTGGATCTTCGCCAATTATAAATTAAAGTGACGGTCAACGTTTTATTTTACGAACTTACAAATCCAATTCGGGAAGATCTGTACATTAGATTCCCAATCCGTAAGTTCCTATGGTCACCAAATATAACGCACTATAATATATTAAAGTTTAGTGATAATCAAACGGTCGGATCATCGATTGTTATACTATTCAAGTGGCGGACCTTAATGGAACTAGGTTTAAACGACGGAAATTCGTCGATCAGACTTCACAAATGGAATTAAGGTATTCAAATTTAGCCTAGGAAGGTCAGGGGACATCTCGGCCCATGCGCCGCCGCAGTTGGCGGTTGGCCGCCCAGACTCGCCAGAAAAATCAACTAGTTCCAAAAATTACCAAATTTTACAGACAAGTAGATCTCAGTGAGAGGAAAAATTTTCATACCAAGGCCGAAGCCTAGTTCGGCAGGGAAGTGGCCTGAAATCACCAAGAACCGCGGGAAAACCTTAAAAGGGTCCATATCGATTCATCCATTTCGTCGCTCCGCCGCCCCCAATGTTGGTTGGCTTTATTCCTGAACTTCATAGACACCTGAGGGTGGTGATGGTTGACAGAAATTCCTTCCGAAATGGGTGGATTGCCGTCGAGGCTTCGGAACACCCATCGTCGGTTCATCACCAAATTACCCCCAAATTCCTTCGAATTTTGGGTGAAAATGGAAGAGAGTAGGTTGAGGAAGGGGTTGTAGGTGATGGATGGTGATGACTCGACCGAAAGAATGGCGGAAACCGCGGGGGTTGGTGCACTGGTGCATTGGTGCATGGCAACGGGAAGGCTGGGCTTCCCTTTCTTTTTTTTCTTTCCTTTCTTTTTTAATTGAGCAGTGCCCATTTCTCTCCCAGCCAGTATCACACACGTGGCACCTCACAATTTTATGAAGAAATTCAGATTATGGTCAAATGACCATTTCACCCTTAACTCCGCTTGTTTATAACTACTTCATTATAACTCCGTTTCACGAACGGTTTGCGCCTACGCATCCGTATCCCCGAGTACTACAAGAATATGCCAAGAAAACGAGTCTTACATCACACGACACGGTAGTCAACAAAAGTCAACACTTTGCCCGAAGGGCATTTTCGTAAATTCACTTATTAAAATTATAAAAACCGTAAAATTGGGAACGAGTCGCTACATTATTAGTTGTTCTTATGATACGTTTACTTGCATCTAGTTTAATATTCTAGTAGATAGGTGCTGGGTTTCTTCTACTCATGCATTCTGGGTTCGAAACTCCCCATCTCCGAAATTATTTTAATAGTTTCAAATCTTCCCCTCTCCTTAATAATAATAAATTAAAATAAAACATAAAAAAGATATATACTTGGAATGAATATTTATTAGAAATTTAGAATTATTTCATTTCCTAAATTCATATGTGTTAGTAAAACACATGAATGTTGGAATATTCTAATTTCGACTTTACATGTGTTTGCTAATGCACAAAATAAAGAAAATTTCGTTCTTACATTATAATAAGTAATTTAATACTTGAAAATATCATTCTCACATTATAATCGGTAATTAGTACTTGAAAATTGACTTGCTCTTTCCTGTATGAATGTTATAAAAAACAAAGTTATGTGTTTAGATGAAATTTTGAAAAATCACATACCTCACTTTGATGCAGGATGTCTCATTGCTCATTTGCATGCACTGCTCCTTTTTTGCTTTTTCTTACTGGTTTTGAAACCCTTACGTCTCATTCTTCATTTTCTCGCTCGTAGATCATTGGCAACCTCCGTTTGTGAAACATTGAAAAAACAACCAAATGTCTAAAATCTGAGATTTGATGAGTTTGAACGGATGTAGATGATTGGTGTGAGCAGATGATGTAGTTTGAAGGCTTTTTATGGAGAATTCAGATGATATTAGAAGATTAGATAAGGACATGTGACACAAGGGAAGTTGTGGACAATCTTATTAAAAATCTAAGGAAAGATGTTTAATAGCTAATGACACGTGGCCCGACAAGAGTGATTGATTGATAACCGAAACTAATAATGATACGTAAAGGATCAACAAAGCACGTTGGGTCATACAAATATAAATTTTTAATTTTTAAACCCAACAGTCAAGAAGGGCAACTAACTTTAGTGTACAAATTTTTTCTACTAGCTCTTTAGTGAAGGATTAGACCTTCAAATTTACGGAGTGAATAAATTGATTCAATTTCAACAGTATATATGCAATATGAAAAAATTAAGATCTCGTTTTAAAACGAATCTTAAACTTGCAAAGTGTGAAATATAATTTGCCTTAAATTATACTAAAAATTGATGTTCTTCAAACTATTCTAGATACAAGAAGAGAATCGAGGCTCTAGCTTTAATATACAAATGATATTCTATATTAAACAGAGGAGAAATGTTGACACTGAATTAAAGAGTAAAACCTTACCACCATGAATCTTACAAAAAATACATTGCTCAAAAAGCATCACGGGAAATAAAAAACTAAGAAAGAAGTGGGCCTCAATAAAAAAACCTCATAGGATAAAACTTCAGACAGAAAACAAAAACACCACTAATGACAAACTAAAAATCGTATAAAACTCTGACGGTTTTTCTATCTGTAGTTCACATCGCTGCTTTTTATCTAAACTAACTATTAACAGAATCCTCACTGTTAACCAAAATATGATGAAAAGACTATTTAATCTTTTATTGCAGAAAAAAATAATGTAATTTACAAAACCAAATTTGGTTGTTTTTTATTGAAACCTCCTCTACCGGCTACATGTGATTTTAGCATATATCTAATATTAAAAAAATAAAAATAAAATAAAAACCTCTCTTCTCACTCCCACTCCCACGCTCTCTCTGTCTATCCCCCTCACTCCTTCCCATTTTAAAACCAAAATTAAAAAATATTCACTCACACAAAGTGTGTAGGCATATACTAGTGAAAGAAGAGAAGAACACAAAATTAAAAAATATTCACTCATACAAAGTGTGTAGGCATATGCTAGTGAAAGTAGAGGAGAATAATACCCAATGTTGCAAACGGGCCAATCCAATCTAATCCCATTTGTTAGCCCTTCATCTCCTGGCCCGAATATATTGGGCCGAGCCGACACCCGCCAATTTTAACATACCTATTCTCGGCCACAACGCCGTCGTATCAAGTACTCTCCATTCTCCTCTCTGCAAAGATAGTAAAGGCTTGCCGAGCTTCTCAATCGTTTCTTCTTCATCTCCCAAAAACTCGCGCAGGGAACCGAACGGGTTTTCATTCTTCTGGATTTGAAGAGCAATGACGGTGGCGAGCTCAGTGGTCCACGAAGTGCTGGGCCGGCGGGCCGAGGACGTCGACGAGCCCATAATCGAGTACATCGTTAACGTCCTCGCCGACGAGGACTTCGATTTCGGCGACGACGGTGAAGGCGCCTTCGACGCTCTCGGCGAGCTCCTCGTCGGAGCCGGCTGTGTTAGCGACTTCGCTGAGTGCCGCTCGGTGAGTTTTTTTTTTTTTCCTTTAATTTGATTTGGTCTGTTTGGCTGCTCAGAAAATGCTGGAAAGTGGAAAGGAAAGAAACACTGGTAGCTGTAAAACGTTTATTTGAATCTGTTTGATCATAAAAGAATGATTTTGTTTTTCGGAATTGTTGGCTTTATGTTGTTAGCTCAGAGAAAAGACTTATGATTGGGTTGCTTGTGGAAGTTAACAATGCTAGTTATGGTGATTCCGGTATATGTGGTTTTGCAAGCTTGATTTTTGTATTGTTCTTGAAATTTTTGGAGGTTTGATGTAGGTTTGTGGAATGATATCCAAAAAGTTTGCATTTATTCGATTAATTTGATATGGTCCATTTGGCCGCTCAGAAATGCTTGGAAGGAAAGTTTTTTAAACTGGTTTTGTAGGAGTAGAGTACTGGATTATTTGCTATCGGAGCTTTATAGCGTTTGTTTTGAATCTGTGGATCGTAAAAAAAAAGTTTTTTATTTTATTTTATGGAATTATAGGCCTTTTGTTCTTATTTAAGTGAAAATTTGTTGTTACGCATTGTGGAGGCGAGGCTTGCTTGTGGAAGTTAACAATGCTAGTTATGTTGGTTCTTGGAAACGTGGTTTTGCAATCTTTTGTTTTGTATTGTTCTTGACACTTGTGAAGGTTGACGTAGGTTTGTAGTATAATATCCGAGAAGTTCGGGAAACATGGGTTGGTTAAAGATAAACCGACTGTGCGGAGCCTATCAGCACCAGTAAGAATGGATGATGGGATGGATGAGAAGGTAGCTCCAAAGAAGAAGGTTGAGGTGATTGATGGCCCTCTGTTAACTGAACGTGACCGAGCTAAGATAGAGAGGAAAAAGAGGAAGGATGATCGCCAAAGAGAGGTAATGTTTCTGGTAGATATCTAGTATGTGAGTTGTACTATTATATCCTAAAATGTTTATGTGAGATTTTTTTTTTGTGATATTGAGGAACAAGATTACTGGTCCATGTTGAGTTTGGATATGCTTAGATTGAGATAATATCCGAGCTAGGTTGTTGTCCGTGCTGAGGATTTAAATATTTGAAAAATTGGTTTAGTTTTTTGTAATTTTCATATATTCTCCTTTTCAATGAACAGCAACAATATCAAATACATTTAGCAGAAATGGAAGCAGTCAGGGCAGGAATGCCTGTTGTATCCGTAAATCATGAAAGTGCTGGTGGCCCAAACGTCAGGGATATTCGTCTGGAAAACTTCAGTGTTTCTGTGGGTGGCCGTGATCTAATTGTGGATGGTTCAGTAACACTTTCTTTTGGAAGGCATTATGGTGAGTTTGCTTTTCAATGTTTTATGATTCTCTTTGGTTTCCAAAATGATTTTATGGTACTTGTAGCTTCTTATATCTAAGGCCGTTGAACAATGCTGTAGTTGTGAACTTTTAATGATAACTTTTATTGATCTTTCCACAATTTATGCAGGCCTTGTTGGAAGAAATGGTACGGGGAAAACAACGTTTCTTAGGCACTTGGCTATGCATGCCATTGACGGCATTCCTAGGAACTTCCAAATATTGCATGTGGAGCAAGAAGTGGTAGGTGATGATACAACGGCCTTGCAGTGTGTTCTTAACACTGATGTTGAAAGAACAAAGCTTTTGGAAGAAGAAGCTCGTCTTCTCGCCCAACAGGTTGGATGCAGAATTGTTCTTAATTAGAAGGGAGCTGCTGATGTGGAAAAATTTAGCTTTTCTGTTTATGTTTTCTTATGGGTATGCTCTTTCGCTGTGCTTAATAAATTATTTTAGAGAGCACTGGAGTTTGAGGACTCAACAGAAAAGAGTAACGGGGAAGTTGAGAAAGATGCCATTGGGCAGAGGCTTCAGGAGATATACAAAAGGCTCGAGTTCATTGATGCTGATTCGGCAGAGTCACGGGCAGCTTCCATTCTTGCGGTCAGTTCTCCATTTATTGCTGCATCAGTCGCGTGCAATTGTCTTCTTGACTTAAGCCTAATTTTAAACATCTTAGGGCCGACTTCAACTCTCCAAAACTAGAATAAATAGTGACAGAAAGAAGTGGGAAAAGAAGTTGTAAATGCTATCTCATTCTAGGTTGAATTTGTTTGCTGGTATGCTGAACTTATTATTAATGGTATAAATCACCAAGCCACTAATACTAAGTAATAAACGAAACAAAAAATCCTGCCTGCTGGTAGTGATTGGTGCCATTTGTTGAAAAAACCGCACACTAGACCTTGTTCTTTAATGTAACCAATGGCAATAGACTAAACTAGCAAATATAGAAAACTTAGAAACACACAAGAATTATACTGGTTCGGCAGAACTTTTGACTACGTCCAATTTTGATTTCTCTATGTAGAGAAATGACCGCTCCTTTGATTAATAATAGAGATTACAGAACTTTTGCAAACCCTAGAACTAATCTCTCTCTTGTCTTGGCGCTGTCACAGTTTTTCTCTCTTAAAAAATAAGCCTTGCCGCACCCTATTTATAGGCATAGGGTTGGCTTACGTTTCCCAAGACTGATTGAATTCCTATTTCTAAGTGGATTAGGAAATTACACTTATCCAAATCCAAATAGACTTCTAGAAATCCAAACCTAAATTGAATAAGTAAACTGAAATTCTTTCCTAATCCCTCTAGGACAAGAATCGGTATACCTCTAGGTTTCCTAAAACAATCCTAAACCAACTAGGACATATTTGACGAGCCAAAATCCTAACACCATTCAGGTACATTTGGATGGAGAAATGCTTGTCCTCTTGTTATTTTATCTGAATTGCCATCATACTGACAAGGAATTTTACAGGGTCTTAGTTTCTCTCCGGAGATGCAGCGAAAACCAACTAAAGCATTTTCAGGAGGATGGCGGATGCGAATAGCTCTTGCTCGTGCCCTGTTTATAGAGCCTGATTTGTTACTGCTTGATGAACCCACGGTCTGTTGTTCGTACCCTTTAGGCTCTTCATATTATTCTGTCAATTTGGTGCATATTTTTAATTTTTCCCCACTCATGTTTATTTTCTTTTCTATTTTCAGAACCATCTTGATCTTCATGCTGTCCTCTGGCTAGAGGCTTACTTGGTGAAGTGGCCAAAAACATGCATAGTTGTTTCTCATGCTAGAGAATTCTTGAACACGGTAAGTTTTGTGGTTTATTTTCACATTTGGTCATGTCAACTGCATAATTAGTATGGTTTCTTTAACACATTACACATTCTATGTTCTGTTTTTCTCAGGTAGTCACTGATATACTACATCTTCATGGGCAAAAATTGAATGCTTACAAGGGAGACTATGATACATATGAGAGGACGCGAATAGAGCTAGTCAAGAACCAACAGAAGGCTTTTGAGGCCAATGAGCGTTCAAGAACGCATATGCAGGTCTTTCATCGTACCATAATGACAAAATGATGCTATTATGCCTTGTCTTGTTATTGTGATATCTACAGCGGTTTGACAACTTTATTAACATGTTGCCCATATTACTTTGTTTTGTTCCCTCATTCTTATTGCGTTGGAATAGGTATTTAGGGTAGTCATCCTTTGTTTATTTCGACCAGTGATTACTAATTTGATCTTCATGGTCAACATCTTTTTTTCGACTTGTACTTTTCTTTTCCGGAATTTTCTTCATGCAGCATTCTGTTTAAAACATATGGATGAAATTATGTCTTTCAGATGTTCAATCACTCTCTTCTTTTGTTTTCCTTTCTGCTCTTTTTAACATGTGTTCTGAATTATAGTAACATTTGTTTGACATTCAATTTTTTTTCGTATGATCTACAGTCGTTTATTGATAAGTTCCGCTACAATGCCAAGAGAGCCGCGCTTGTTCAGTCAAGAATTAAGGTGATTTTATTGTTTTCTTGCATTCTAACGTTTCTGGAAACTGTTATCTCTATATTGTTTATTTATCACATTCTTCGTGTTCAAACTGGGTTGCTGTATTGATCTTAATGTGTTACAAATAACTGGTCTATCTTCTTTTACTTTGTTTTAGGCTTTGGACCGGTTGGGACATGTGGATGAGATTGTAAATGACCCTGAGTATGCACTGATTTGTCTTCGTGGTTTATAGGGATAAGAGCATATAGAAACAGTATTTCTACTTTTCTTTCTAGTTTTTTGTAATGCCTCTGGCTTTTTCATGTGCAGCTATAAGTTTGAGTTCCCAACTCCAGATGACAGACCTGGTCCTCCAATAATAAGTTTCAGGTTTGTCAGCTCATGGAGCGCAATTTTGTCACCCTCATTGGGTTCAGCAAGTCACTTCAGATCCGTTTCTTATATTATTTTTTACTTTCAGCTGTTTTCATTCCTATATCAAGAGCTTATTGTATATTTCTGGTGGTATGTCGTTGCAGTGATGCATCATTTGGTTATCCTGGGGGACCCGTCTTGTTTAGGAATTTAAATTTTGGAATTGACCTTGACAGCCGCATCGCAAGTAAGGATGCTAATTAAATCTTGTCTATCATTGAAAATGATCCATATCTTGCTTGAGTGGCTTACATATTTTGTGTTCTACGGTTGAGAGTATTTTTCGTTATTTTGTTTCTAGTGGAAAATGACTGTTCATTCAATAATTCAATTTTGAGGCCTCATTTTCTTGGGAAATATAGATTCTTCTTTTTTGTATGATCACTAACAAAATACCGCATCTAGAAGCCCATTTAATCTGCAATTTAGACAAAAATGGAATTGTGAGGCTGGGATCTTGGGTAAAGACAGGAATAAGCTGGAATTTATCTGGTATATTGGTTGTTAGGATTTGGCTCCTCATTTGTCATAGTCTTATTTTGTTTGGGATTGTATTAGGAAAGCTAAAGGTGCACACATATTCTGGTCCTACAAGGATTAGGAAAGAATAAGTTTTCTTGTACAATTAGATTAGGAATTCTTGAAGCAGAAACGGAGTAGGAATGCAAGTGTACTTCCTATCCCAAATAGAATAGGAGTCCTAATCAGTAAATACTAAATAGGTGTGTAAGCTGCAACCTATACTTATAAATAGGGTGTGGCAAGGGGCGAAAACACAAGAGAGAACAAAGAGACAGCCGAGAGAAGTTAGAGGGATTAGTTCTAGGGTTTACAAAAGCAATATACACTCCAAAGAAGCTGTAGAAAATCATAACTGGACGTAGGCAAAACTTCTGCTGAACCAGTATAAATCTTGTGTGTTTTTAGCTATTCTCTATTTGCTAAGTTTAGTCCATTGCCGGATACATAAACTGGACGTAGGCAAAAGTTCTGCCGAACCAGTATAAATCTTGTGTGTTTCTAGCTATTCTCTATTTGCTAAGTTTAGTCTATTACCGGATACACCAAAGAACAAGTTCCACAAGGGAGTCGAAATTCTTACATTGCTTTACTTATTGTGCTTGTCATGATTCTTATGCAGTGGTCGGGCCAAATGGTATTGGTAAATCAACGATACTCAAACTAATTGCAGGGGAGCTACAACCAATCTCTGGGACAGTTTTCCGTTCGGCTAAGGTCTCTTGCATGTTTCTCGGGATTACTTTTACTGGATAACAAATTTGAATTGATTGTATTAATTTCAGATTTCAACTAACATGTCACTAGGCTGTCCTCCAATTTATCTAAGTTATAGATATTATTGTTTATATATGCAAATATTGGTATTGTGTTCCTTACCTTCATTATGTGTCTACTCTTTGACCATTGCATCTCTTTCACTGCTCACAGGTTCGGATCGCTGTATTCAGTCAGCACCATGTTGACGGACTAGATTTATCTTCTAATCCCCTATTGTATATGATGCGCTGCTTCCCGGTGAGTTATTGATAGTACCATTTTTCTTCCTTTTTTTATGTATATGGAAAAACTTTTCATTTTTCTATTCATGTTTCTAAGGGTTTATTAGTGAGTTGTTGAACTAATGTATACACAAGTGTCCATGATAGGATCCCGCAATTGAACCCCTCTGAATCCATTTACATATCCGGATGTATAATTTTCTTTAAAATCTAGGATATAGTCAGGGAGCCTGATCTATTTTATTTGCAACCTAAACAGGATATTTTGGCGCTTTCCCTCTCCAATTTTATGTCATTGAAAAAGACATGGAATTGATACCAAAATTGTTACAATGGAAACAAGTTTCCATTCAATTTCGTAACTTCACTACTGGGAACAGATTTAATTTTGGGTGGGTTGAGATCTCTTAGGAATCAATCATTCACAGTGGATTAATCTCATTGGGCAAACAATCTTGTTAGTCAGATTTGGCATGCTTTTTCTATTTTTTGTTAAAATTGATCACATGAAGTAATGAAGAATATTTTTTGCAGGGAGTGCCTGAACAAAAGCTCCGATCTCACTTAGGTTCTTTTGGTGTCAGTGGAAATCTTGCACTTCAGCCTATGTACACATTGTCTGGTATTTTCTCAATTCCATATTGCGAATAGTTTAAAGAGATCAATTGATTTCTAGAACTATTATTTTACTTGAACCTCTTAAAGATTGGCCTTGGCATCGTTTGCCAAGTCGAATGACTAGCCGGCATACTTTAGCAGCCAATGCTAGCTGCGAGTTTTACTCAGAGTCAATTCCAGTGTTGCTCTATGGCTTCAAACATTATTCTCTAAATATTTAAAATGGGGGTATATTAGGTGGTCAGAAGAGCAGAGTTGCATTCGCCAAGATAACTTTCAAGAAACCGCACATAATACTGCTTGATGAGCCCTCCAATCATCTGGTAAGTCACAATCCTTCTCATTATTTTATTGCTTGAAAGAAGTAACAATATTTTGGATTACGAAATTGCTTGTATAAAATGAACCGAAGAACACTACCTTGGCTGGTTGCGCGTTTGTTCACATTGCAATGGTTGTTGACATGTAGGACTTGGATGCTGTGGAGGCACTAATTCAAGGTCTTGTTCTCTTCCAAGGAGGCATTCTCATGGTATTTCATCCCTAATATCTTCATAATTTCCATTTGCTGCGAGAGCTTATGTACGAGAATTATCTGATGAACTAGTATGACTCATAAGCATGTTTTCTTTCTTACAGGTTAGTCACGACGAGCATCTGATCTCTGGAAGTGTGGACGAGCTCTGGGTGGTATCAGAAGGTAGGATACAACCATTCGATGGCAGTTTTGAGGACTACAAGAAGATACTGCAGTCCTCGTAGATAAAAGTTAAGAGCATTTCATCCATCTCATGGCCGATGACTACAGTAGACTGCCGGAAGAACACGGAATCTGGAGCGATTAGTATTTTTCCCACCAATCAAATGGTTGAGCAATATAATCGGATTGATATGCACTTGCCGGCCTTTTCTTTATAAATTTAAAACTAGTCTTTTTGTGACGATTTTGCATTGATACGGTTAAGGTTTATAATGAAGTGAATGAACAAGGCGGAGTATCTATTGGAATGAGCACCAAGATTCATATGTGCTATAACTCTTGAATTACATTGTTTGCCTTTTTGATCGGACAAAGCTACTTTAATCTACGGCTAAGGGAGATATGAACTCGATTACAGCGAAATGGGCAGGATAGCCCACTAACCAATTGGGGCAACGAACGTATGCAAATCTTACACAAGGTTTAGCCCATTGAATTGATATTAGTGTGAAAGTTCCAGTGGCCCGAGCTATTTTTTTTGTTTTGTTTTGTTTTGTTTTAGTATATTAATATTTTTATACTAGGGATGTACATTAAGATGGAAGAGGTTGGCTTAGCCCCACAATAGAATGCTATAATGTGGTTCGAATTCACCTTTAGTAAGAACCAACCTAAGACCTCTCACTTACAAATGAAGAGGAATACTAGTAGATCGTAGTACTAAGTGGCAAAAAAAAGTGTGACTTAATAAAGTAAAACACTTGGCTATTAAAAAATTGGTGGTTTACAAAATAAGCGAAAATAAATGCGCATCCAGGGAATCGAACCCTGGTCAGTACCGTGGGAGGGTACTATGATACCACTACACCAGATGCGCACGTTGACAATTTGGCGAAACTATATTTTATACAAAGAAAAAATTGGGTACAATTTCCATGACTTGGGGAGAGAACAAAAAAAAAAAAAAAAAAAAAAAAAAGAAATTTGTAATCGTTCAAAAGAGCCATCTAGAATCAGAAATCATACTCATAAAATTTTAGAGTAAATTTTTTAAGGAAAGTGTTATTAGGCCTTCCATAGTAGACCAGAAAGGAGAGTGTCATATAAAAATCACTCTCGTGTAGTGGCTCGAAAAATTTGAGTATGATATCAATATATTGAACTCATGAGATTAATATATTAAACTCATAAGTTCAATATATTAAACTTATGAGCGTGATACTTAGAAACTAGTAGGTTCTAACGTATGACCGACAATTATTGAACTCGCACTAGTGTTACATTAGTTTTATCAGTATCAAACTCAGGCTGCCTTATTCATATATATAAGTATTACACTCACTTACACTACTGTTAAAGAAATTTTGTGCCAAAACCACCCTCATTTTTTTCTTATTCTAAAATAACTCTTATAACTTCACCTTCCCAACCCAAACGGACACACTCATGCAGACTACAACCCCATCTCTTTCTCCTCCTCAATCCAACCAATTTCCACATAAAGACCTTCGACTTGGGCAACATCCACAACCCATTCTATTTGTAATCATGTGATTATTGGATTCGATTGACGACAATTAAAAACTACTCACTCACATGTGGTGTGAACGACTGTTTATAGAAACTCAATTTAATTATGTGTTTTATCAGGATATGGGAACAATTAAATTTCAGATTACATTGGGCCTTACACTCCTTATAGCCCATTTCAAATTAAACCGCGTCCCAACTATATATAAAGTCAAACCTGTCAATCCCAACTTTCCAATTTTTGAGAAAAAAAGGTGAAAAAAGCAATGGAAAACGAGAGCAGTATCATATCCCGGGAGAAGCTTGATCAGGTGGCGAGCTGGCTCAGCGCCACCGTGTGCACCGCCTTCTTCTCCTCCCTCGAGCGCTTCTCTTGCGTCAACCTCTCCACTACCGACCCCGATGACGAGGACGAGGACGAGGCCAAGGACCGCCCTCTCACCCTCACCAATTACAACAACAACGAACCTTCAAACGACGTCGCTAATCTCCCCGTCTGATCTCTCCCTCTCTCCCTCTCTCTTTCTATCTGCGGTATTCTCACGCTAGATCCTCGTTTGTATTGTAATTAGGGTTGATCGAAAACAGCTTGTGGTTCTGAATTTCATGCGGGCGTCTCAATGTGTAATGAATGTGAATGGGGAATGTATGAGCTATATAATGCGGATTGCAGCCGATCATATTGTTGATTAATAAATTTGTTTTTCTTTAATCCAGTATCTTGAGATGATTAATTGATGCTTTGTTTCATTGGCATTGTTATTCCGTTGGTTGAATCATGCATAAAGTTGTAGGAACTGAAAGATTGAATCTCTGGCATTAGGTAGCAAATTAGGGATTTATGTCCGACCCTAATCGTCAATTTTTCGGATTCGACGTTTTAATCAAGTTGATTTACAATTATGGTTTTATTGCTTTGATTATCTCCTTGTTGGATACAAATTTTTCAGAATGTGCTTGATAAGTAATGCATTCAGGGAAGTATGTTCAGTATTTAGGGTTGCATCCTCAGTATTTTACACGTTAAGGAAGGTATGCTTAATAAACTACACATATTTATATAGAAATTGGAGCTTAAGACCCTGGATTTTATGTTGCCTTTCTGATCTCAAGTCTCAACCTTTAAGTTCCTATTGGGGTAGTGTTAGATAACTTAGATGGTACAAGTAACTTGGAAATACTTGAGAATTGATTGCTTCTAATAGTCGTTGGGAGTGTGTTTCCATATCTAGCTTCAAATTTCATCTATCACTCCCCTATCACACCTTGTAATGAAACTTCTCGGGATCTTTTATCTGCGATGTTGACGTATATGTTTTCATGTCTGTGTCTTGAATGTGCAGGATGGTGCATATTATAGCCTCAGTGTTCCTCTACAAAGATACTGCTGTCTCAAAATTTGGAGAAACTAGTTATAGTCACTTGAAACAATCAATAGTACAGGCATTACAACTTTATCTTTACAATTTGATGTTTCATCTCTCTCTCTCTCACACACACACGCACACGCGCACACACACACACACACGCACAAAACAAACATTTCTAATCAACTACTGCGAACACTAGAACAAAAATACCAAGTAAACAATGGATGGTGAAACTTTTAGTCTGCATGTTCCTTCCAACATACTAGCATCAACACACACCTTTTGATAATGTACAACCTTGCTCTCTTCTCCTTCAACGTTCTCTTGGGCGCCTGAGCTTTGGTTTGCTTTTCCGGGGAAGAAGCAGACTTCTCCATGAACCCTACTCCTCTCACTCCTGCCTTTGTGCCGTGTGCACTCAGGTTATAAGGAAGGGGGAAAAAGGAGAGGAATCTTTTCTCTTGTGTGAGTTACTATTGGCTGACGTTTCAGTTTCAGTCCTCCAGTCAACCTAGGGAGGTGCTGCTTTTCTGCTCCGGAAGCCTGGTCTTCTGCTGCCGCCTGGTCCAAAATCCAGATTTCCAGGTTGGTTGTCTGCTAAACCTTCCATTATTTTTACTGCTCTCTCTGCTTCCAGGATTTATTGCTTGCAAAAAAAAAAGGACCATGGACCACCCCCTTTTGGGAAATTTTTTGGAAGCGGGGTTTAGTTTCGTGAAGTTAATTATTTTTGGGACTGCTAGATAATTGGCTTGGTGAGGTGTCCTTATGACATCTTTCAGTCTCATAAGTGAAGATTGTACCTCCTTTTGACCAACCATAGATCCTTTCAAAGTTGAAACCACTTTTTCGATCAGGGTGGGGGGTTAGATCGTGTGTCATGACTCAGCGTTACCAATCTTCAGTAAATGCACTGCGGTTATAGTGAGGCCTAGAGAACCAACTAGTGTTAGTGGTCTTACATGGACGTGGATGCATTATGGTGGTGAATCTATTACAGGTAGATCCTCTTTTTTTATGCGATTGAAAAATTATTTTTTCAACATGATTTAGTGGTCTTGTGAAGGAGGTTATGAATTGATCGATATTTTTCACAACCATAATCAGTTCGAGTTTGAAGTTTACTTTGTAAACCATTGATTTTTTTTTCTCATCAATCTGCTTTTGGACTGGGTTAATTTTTCAAGGAAACCTTCCAAACCAAACCTAGTTTGGTCGGTTTCGGTTTTAATGTTTTAAAGTAAGAAAACCAACCAAACCGGTCCTGAACCGATTGAGAACTCCGTAAATAGGCTCATTGTCGATTTCGACTGGGCTGAGCGGACCGTGCCATATCCTGCTCTCTGTATGCCTCATTTCAAAGGGACATGCGAGGGAGGTGCTTAACCAGTAGCCACCCACACACCCTTTCCTTTTGTCTTTTTCTTTCCCCTAAATTTTCTCTTTTTCTTCTTCTCTTGTTTTATTATTCTCGTTTTTTTTTAACAAATATATAATCTACACTGAGAGAATGATAGTAGGTTTAACCTTACATGAGCTAGTAATAATTTAATTCTCGCTTTTATTATTCCCTTTAAAAATGAATTGGCAATGAAAATCGATGGGGTGCCTTTCTAAATGGATTTCATGAGTCAAAAGAAAACAATGTCTCTCTCTTTTGGGGGTTCTTTGGAGGTTGCATCTTGCTCGCTATTCTTATGAGTCGATAACTGGAAGATGGGAAAATGCCAAAACAAAAAAAAATAAATAAGGGAGTTTTAACGAAAAGTCCGCGGTACTGTTTACTTTAACGAAAAATCACATTTTAACACTAAAAAGTCAAACTTGTTACTATTTATTTTACCCTTTATTTTGTCCTTATCGTTAAAACTCAAAATTTTCAAGCTATTTTCATTAGTTTTCCTAATAAATAATAAATAGAAGAAGAGATAAATCAATGTAAAAGGGCGGATTGGTGGTGGTTTCACATGATTGCCCTAATCCCGATGGTCCGTGGTCAGCCTACGCTATTTCAAAGGACATCAAATCTCATCTTTTGCAATGAACGTATCTTTAATGGGTAAGAAAGATATTTAAATTGACGATGGTTTTATCATTCACATATATCAAATCATGCATATATTAGTTGGTATTTATATGCATATATTAGTTGGTACATGTACAATTGATTTGTTTTATATATTTAGATACATAAATGATCTGATTCGAATGATTTTTTTTGTAGAAATGATATTCTAATGAATATTAAAAAGTTGCTTGATGTAGATGTTATTCACACAATTTTATTTTTATTTTTATTCTCTCAATTTTGGAATTTTAAAAATTTTAAAATGTTATAAAAGCAGTGTGCATGGTCATTGAAAAACAATATGAATGAAAACTTCGAAAGACTAAGAGTCTGTTTGATACTTTACATGAATCCAACTTTTTAAACTAAAAAACAATTTTCAAAAACTGAACTCAAAACTAAAAATACAGTCTATTCTTTAAAAACACAAAAAGTGAGTTTTTAGAGTTTTTAAACTTAAACTCATTCATTTCTTTTCTCTCCCTCCTCCCCTCTCACTCCAAATCTATCTCTCTCTCTTTTATTCTTTCTCTCTTGCCTTTTTCTTTCTTTATTTTTTACCTTTTTTGTCTCTTCTTCAATCCGCTCTCTTTCTCTCGGTTTCTTTTCTCACTCCTCTTCCTCTCCATCTCCTTCGATCCTCTAACTTCTTTATCTTTCCTCCAATCGTCTCTTACTTTCTTTCCTTCTCTATCCTCTTTCTTTCTCAGACCCCCTCTTTTTGGATCTCTTTGTCCAGTTTAAGTTGTAAGATTTAGAATTTTTAAATCGCATACCAAACAAGTTTTTGAGTCTTAAAGAAAATTGTTTTTAAGAAAGTTTTTTAAGAAATATTTTGAGAAATTATAAATTTTTTTAAGTAGGATACCAAATAAGTACTAAAATTTACTATTTACTTGATGACTTTGGGTCCTTTCGATTTTGACTGTGGTTCCCATCAATCTATTACGACCACAACAGTGACAAAAGCCTCGACCATGACTGTAAATAAAGCACACACTCCCTGCGTTTCCGATTCCGGACCCGAAAAACTACGTCGATTTGTCGCTGAAGGTCGAATTGCCGGCGACTCAGAAGGCTTTTGATCGGCTGCCACGGTCAGCAGGTGGGTCCGTGTCGGCCAAAGATTTGAAACAGTATGTGGATGAATACTTCGAGGGTGCAGGGGAGGATGTGGTGGTTGCAGAGCCAGATGATTTCGTCCCGGAGCCGGAGGGGTTCCTGCCGATTGTGAAGCACCCGGATTGAGGGTTTGGGCCCTGGAGGTGCATTCCCATTGGAAGAACTTGAGCAGGAAGGTCTCTGGTGGGGTCCACAAGTTGCACACTCTGTGCTTCCTCTGCCTGAGCAGTTTGTGATTCCTGGTTCAAGGTTTAGGGAGGATTCTTACTGGGTGATTAGGCAAGTCATTAGTGTTAATCTCTCTTTTTTCTTTTTAGATTGAAAACTTAGAACTTAACAGTTGTGGCCAAAACACTGATAACACAGTGCTACGTCTTCCTTTTTCAACTTTTGAGGAAGCAAAGTTGGATTGATCATGTTGTTTGAATCATTGTGCACGGATCATGATAAGGCTCAGATAGGAGCAATCATGCTACCTTTCTTTTATAAGTAATGCTATGAAGATTAAATTTGTAAACTAAATTTGTAAAATAAATGGTGTGTCACTAATAAAAAATAAACACGTTTATCAACGTTTAAGTAATAATCTACGAGTAATACTTGGGAGACTAAATTTTTTAAACGAAATTGCAAATCAAATGATGTATCACCAATAAAAAGTAGGGAGTTTTAACAAAAAACCCGTAATACTGTTTACTTTAACGAAAAACCATATTTTTACACTAAAAAGTCAAACATATTACTATTCACTTTATCCTTTATTTTGTCCTTATTATTAAAACTCAAAGTTTTCAAGTCATTTGAATTAGTTTTTCTTAAAAAAATAAACACGTTAATCGACACTTAATTAATAATCCAATTATCTACAATCACATTATTGAGTTTACAAATATAGTTCAAAAAATTTGGTCTCCTTAGTATTACTCATAATTCACTCATCAACTTTTATGTTATTTAGTTTACAAAATTTAATTCCTATAGCATTTCTTTTATTTTAGCTTGGTCATATACTATTTACGGCATGCATGGAGCTTTTTTTAAGTAGCTAAAAGCGCTTAAGTCAATTAAAAACGTTTTTGACAAACGTTTGGCAAGAAAAATCTTCAAACCATTTATGAGTCATAAAAACACTTTTTGAAAAGTAAGTTTTAGAGACATTTTCAAGGAGCGATTGAGTTTTGTTTATGAAAATTTAAACGCGTTCCTAGTAAAAACACTTTTGACCAATGTACTTATGATCAAAAGCACTTTTATACACAACCCAAAAGGGGCGTTACTATTAATATACTTGGTTAACAGTGCATGTCACATGGCTGTCCATGTGTCGCATTATTGCTGCTATTTGAAAATCTTCATCCTAGTTCCAGATTTTCGGAGGTGGCGTTAATCTTCAACCTATTTAGTACTTGAGCCAAAAATGCAATCGATTTTCTTGCGTAAGACTCCTTGTTAGAATGAAAATAATATAAAAATGAATTTACCTTTATTTTTCATCTTTTCATCTACACGAGAGAGATAAAATCAAGAGCTAATTACGGAAGACACATTTGAAGTTTGGAATTACTACCTTAAGGTATTAAAATTTAAATCTTTAACAATTTACGTCACACTAGCTCAAACTATTTAGGTATTTCGTTAACTGTCTACGAGAGATATTTCAGTGTGCTTGAAACATGGGGTGTAACACCACATATTATTATATAATGGGAGGAAAGTTTTTTTGTTTTTTTTGTTTTTTTGTTTTGAGTGTTCTTCTAATTGTATATGATATGTGATGTTTCGTCTTGTGTTCTGCACACATTGAAAAATCTCTCATGGTCAAGTGCAGGGCCGACTTTTAAAACTTGATCGGACTAATTTTTTTCTCCCAACCACATAGGCAGTTGACAAAGACCATACAGTTTGAGCTTAAGTGGCTTCAACTGTTTACAATCAAGGATTTGATGCCCTCTTGAAAATGACCCTAAGGGCTGATTTGGTATATTACTGTGCTTTGAAAAAAAAATTGATTCTGCCGTACTGTGAGAATAAATAGCTGTGAAATAAAGCAGCAGAGTGTTTGGTAAACTTTTTTGTAAAAGTGCTTTTGTAAAAGAAAAGCAATATTATAGTGTTTGATAAACTTTTATGTAAAACAGCTGGGACTGTATGAAATGGCAAAAAAAGGTATAATACTAGATGTGCTATTAATTTAATTTTCTTAACAAATAAAGGCCAATTACTAAATATACATTTTTTTTTAAAGAAAAATATTTATAAACTTTATCTTAAATATTAATTAGTATGACGAACTACTTCAATTGAAATATTTTAGACTGAATAGCTAGGATTCATTAGTACAATATTGTTAACGTACTTGAAACTAGTTTAATTAGATGCATTCATCAATTATATTTGTAAATTAAAACAGTAACGTGTTTGATAAATTATATTTGTAAAAGTTCTTTTTATCAAAAAATGCAGTGTTATAGTATTTGATAAAATTTTATATAAAAATTGTGTAAAATGACATTTATAATAGTTACTCTTTACCCTTATTTTTTCTATCATGATATTATGATATTTATATTTTTTTTTCTATTTTTTCTCATAGGGATCATTTCTTCTACCTTATCCCTATTTTTTTGGCAGAACCTCTGTACTTCTCTTTTCCCCCGCTCCCTCCCTCTCTCCCCTTCTTTTTCTCCCTTCTTTCTCTGACTATCTCTGCCAGATCTTAAGGAGGGCTGGGTCGCATCAACCGATTCGCGGAGGAAGGATAGACTTCGATTTCGGGACGGACCATCGGTGTTAGCGGCGAAGGCGTCAGAGCCGTCCAGTTGAGATTTTGGGTGTCAAGCATAAGGGTGCAAGTCTGGAGGAAGCCCAGATTTTGATGAAGCCTAGAAATTTGACAAAGAAGCCCCGAAATTCGACAAAGCCCAGAAATCTGACGAACCTCTCGCCGCTGCTGTCCCCGAAATCTGAACAAGCTCATAAATTCAACGATGGAGAGCAAGTCTAGAGGAAAGAGGAAGAGAGGGCAAGATTGCCAATTTTGAAAAATTCATTTAATGTTACTGTTCACATACTGCTTGGGATTAAAAGTGGTTTTTGAAAGCTGGGATTTGTAGCCTCCTATTTTTGGCTTTTTTTCACCTAAAACTGTGAAAAAAAAACAGAATTTGAATGTTTACCAAACACAAAAAAGCAAAAAAGCTCCCAGCTTTTTTCAAAACCTGTTTTTTATTATTTTTTTATTTTTTTAAAGTTAAGCAGTACCAAACTGGTACTAAATCTCATAGTTGTGTATATAATTAGCTTTAAAATCACCATTTGATTTATCCTCTGTTTGGTATTGCCATTTTTTTTTCACTAAAAACTGCTTCACTTTAAAGTTAAGCAATAAAAAAATGTTTGGTAAAAGTAAAATATTCTGCTTCTTTTAAAAGTAACGGGCTGCTTTAATAAAAAGCAGAGTTGGGTATTTAATAAATATTTGGATAAAGTACCAATTTAATCCGTGAATTACAACCTTAGTGAAAATTAGGTCATTGAATTATTTTTTCGGTAACATAAGTCCCTAAATTCATTAAAAATTACTATTTTCATCCCTACTATAATATTCAAAGCTATTTTATTCAATTTTTCGTCAACTTAAGTCACTTGACACACTTTAGAGTGTAATACCATCATTTTCTCGTCTATATAAGCCCTTAACATTTCATATAGGTTGCGAATTTAACGTCTAATACCTCAAAAGTTAACTTACACTATTTTTTATTTATTTATGAAAAACTACCAATTTATCCTCCAAAGTTAACATCATACACTATTCTTTATGAAAAACTACCAATCTACACTCCAATGTGTATCACTTGCAAGTAACGTGATTAAATTGATGAAAAATTGAATATAGTAGCTTCGAATATAATATTAGGGATGTAATTGGTAGATTTTTATAATTCAGAAGATTGATTTTTCTGAAAAAATAGTTTAAGAACCTAATTTTCACTGAGGTGATAATTCAAGGACTAAATTTTGTTTAAGAAACATTATTTAGCTTTCCACACACATTTTATACTTTAGAGAAAAAAAAGTAAATGCTACCATTGTCGCCACCATCATTACCTCCACCGCCACCATTGCTGCCACCATCACTACCACGACTGCCACCATTGTTACCACCATCGCCATTTCCGCCACCACCACCATGCATCATTACCATAAACGTCATGACTGCCACCACAACCACAACTGCCACTACGACCATCATTGCTGCCACCGCCACTACGACTATCATTGCCGCCATCGCCACCACCACTACGACTATCATTGCCGCCATCGCCACCACCACCACCGCAACCGCCACTACCGGTGCTATCATCGCCCTACCACCATTGTTACCTCTCCACCCCAACCAACACATCCCACTATTAGCATCACCACCACACCTCCACTGCAACCACCCCCACTCCTACTGTCCATTTGTTATTGTATACAATTATATCACTTTTACATTAAATTTTACCAAACGCTTTTACGCTGCTTGTTATACTCACAACACTTTTAAAATTCAGTTAGCCAAATACTCATCAGCTTTATTTTATAGCTGATTATTCTTAAAGCACATCATAAGCAATTTTTTTTTTTTAAAAAGCACAACAGTCCCAAATTGGCTCTTAATGAATGAAGCCTTGTATGCATGGTTGATTTGGGTATTTTGCAGGGTCTTTTATTGGGATAAGCTGTATTGCAATTACAATAACAGTTGTTGAGAGAATTGACGAAAAGTACCTAGATTTGAGGAACATTAATGATGATAGGAATTTAGGGACGAAAATGCAACTCCGAGTATATTTCAAAGACGAATTTTTCAATGCATGTAGATTTAGTGCCATCATGGATGGAGTATCTATTTCTTTTTGGCAAATACTGGATGGAGAATTGTTTGATGGGGCTGTGATAATTGTATACTTGTTGTGCATGGCTTGCTAACAAGTAAAATGTATGATACATCGAAAAATATTCTGACCAATCTCCTTTTCATGATAGAAGAATATGGACATGTCCTTAACGGTTCAAGGATCTATTACACTAACAGAAAGCAATGCTTCATTCACTTCTTATTTTTTCTAGCTTTATTGTTTTTCACTTCGTATAACTTCTGCTGCAAGCAAGATTCCTCCCGGTGCTTGGGCTCTCCGAGGGCTTTGCCTTTGGATCTAACGTTCGGTCTAAATTGGGTCTTTCATGGTGGTGTGGCGACAGGGATGGGCATAGTGCCCTCTGCCATCCTTGTCGGTCATCGCTTCCTTTCTACCGTGACGACCCACATCGGGCGGCGGTTGGTTTTGGTGTCTTGGTATCGCCCCAGCTTCAGTGGGCTTCCCACGCCTCTGTCCTCTCTGCACGTGACCATGCTCCCCTGTCTCCTGCCTTTTCTGCACCTCTGTAGTCTCCTGCCATTTCTGCACCTATGTCTCCTTTGAGCACGTATCGGCGTTTTATGTTTTGTTTAACGTATTTATCCACCCAATGTTTTGTGGTAGCAGTGTGCTTGTAGCTTCGGCATTTGTGTCGCTTATGCGAATATGTTTGTAGCCTCGCTGTCTTGTGTAGGTGTTTGTACCGCGTATGTGGTTTGGTAGCCTCGCTGTCTTGCGTAGGTTTTGGTGTTGGTTTCGGTTCTTGGTATGTTCCAAGACTCAGGGTTATATCATTTTCTGGACTTCTCACCTTAGTGGTGTTTTTTGTGTGATGATCGTATAGGGGTTTTTCAAATCATTTGTATTTGTGCTTATTAACTTCAGATCAAGAAATTGATCACTGAAGTATATGTACCCATCTGGCATCCTTGTAACTGTTTGGTTATGTTAATGAAATACTGTTGTTTCTTCTCAAAAAAAAAAACAAGATTTTTTTTTTCTTATCGTCAAAGAATAGATTTTATTAAATTCTAATACAAATGTTTACATCTTCTGCAAGAATATTAAAAAGAAATTCAGGATCATAAATGTGGAGCCAAAAATAATCACAAGGCGACACGTGGATTTTTGGAATCAAAAGGACAAAAATACCCTTGAGGCATACCAGGATTCCTACGCGCGAGCAGCGGGCAATCATCCCTCAACCAAGTCAAAAGTGCCCAAAATAGGTAACAATTTAAAACCTATTTCATCAAATTCCTTCTACAAGGTAACTCCCAAAACCTATTTCATTCCATATATTTCCTACTTTATTACTTAGCTAATCAATTAGCTATTTATTTTATTCATTCCATAACTTCTAAAACCTTCCTTCTAAAATCATGATAATTGGCTAATTAATGGGTTTATTGCTTAATTAATCCATTAATTGTCAATTAGACCATCCATCACAACCAAAAAACACCCAAAAGGCCGGTCACCTTCTCTCCCAAAAGGACCGGCCATGCCATATATATTCCATCATATTTTCCCCTTTAATCACACTAATTAGCTAGTTAATTAGGCAATTAATCAATTTGCTAATTAACTAGCCAATTAATCCCATAACTCCCAAAATCATCAAATCAAGAACCTAGCCCACAAAGGGAGTTAGGGGCCGGTCCTCTCTCACCCAAAGAGGCCGGCCATTCCCCTATAAAAAGCCACATATTTTCTCCAAAACTGACTTCCAATTCTCTTGCTAAAATTCTCAAACACTTTTCCCTCAAAATTCTAACTTAGGCATTAGAGGTTCTTTGGCCAAAGCCCCCCCATTCATTATGGGCGCGTGAGGCTCTTGGCCTTGACCTAAGGTGTTATTTGTTTTGTAGGTGCAATTTTGTCCAAGAACAAGGAGGAAGAAATTTGCATCCACAAATTGGTGCTTTCATTGAGAGGAAGAAATCCACACTCGTAGAAGACTCTCGCATAAAAAGGTTTTTTTTCTTTCTATTTTCTAGTCCACTTGTATTTTTTCATACGTTCTTATTATTAGAATTTTTTATTTGCAAAGATTCTCTGATAAATCGTAAAAGAGAAGTACAATGGCTAGAAATTTAGAAAATTCAACAAGTGAAAATTCCAATATTCAAGAGATGGGATCGCGGCGATCCATGAGGCTAAATGTGACAATAAGTGAAGCGGCACCACCACTACGAGGCTCCACCATGGCAACCACCGCGGTGGCCACCATGGCAACCACCACGGTGGCCACCATGGCAACCACCGGTGAGGTTCATGGCACCAAAGCTACGGCCCAAGCCATGTCATTCCAAGCCCAAGGCAAACCGGCCCGTGCCGCCCAAATCCAACGCGAGCCCAATACGTTGCCGAGCCGAGCCCGAGCCTCGCACTCATGTGCGCCACACGTTGAGCAGCCTGCTCCCGCCGAGCAGCCCACTCCCGTGGCTCAGCCTGCTTCCACCGAGCAGCCCAAGTCGGCCTAAGATTATCTCAACCATCCGGACCTACCATCGAGCCGGGGGCATTCTCACCACATTTCTCCACGGATTTGACATTTCCCAACTCAAATCTCGCGCTCGGAGTGTACCACCCTTCCATTGCTCAAGGAGGCACATTCCTTCCAAGCCCTTCCAATCCAAATGGCGAACAACACTTGTCTCGACAAGTCATAGAGTTGACGAACGCCCTAGCACAACAAATGACCTTGGTAAACCAGCTCCTGTAGCACACCAAGATACAACGTGTCCCAAACGAGGTGTCCCAAAGAAAGACAAGGGCAGATGAAGAACCTCTCCAGCAGCGTTCCGGCAAGCAGCCACTCGACCAGCCACGAACCGAGCGTTCGGGCATAATATACTCCCGATTGAGCCCTAGAGATAGCGTATACTCCCGTCTTAGCGCGCGGAGGAGCGTGCACTCTCGACTAGGCCCACGGACGAGCATACACTCACGGTTGGGGCCACACTACGATAATCAACATGAGCAGCCTTTTAAGGGAAGTGTTCATTCGCGGTTAGGCTCGCAAGAAGCATCCTCCATATCACATTGGAGTAGGCAGCACGACGTGCGGAGAGAAACAGTCACTCAATTCGGCTCAAGTTCAACCAGCAACCTACGAAATCCCTCGCCTGCTAATAATCCACCACATGCACAGCTGCCACGACATAGACGAGCCGAGCACATAGAAGAGCAGCCTAGACAAGCAGGTCAAAATTGGGGGCAGCCGAGAGCTCCGCTACCCCAGCAAAGGCAAATTCTGGAAGAAGTAGAGAGACTCTTGACCAAGCGATTACGCGATTTCCAACACAACGAGGTCATCGACGAGGCACTAATACGAGATATGACCAACATAAGCAGGTCACCATTCATGGACAAGATCGAGCAGGCAGAGCCTCCATGCAAGTTCAGCATGCCACATTTCACATCCTTCAAAGAAGATGACGACCCGGAGAGACACTTGAAGCACTATCGAAGCACAATGATACTTTATCGAAACAACGATGATTTCATGTGCAAGATATTCGCCACCACTCTACAAGGCGAGGCACAAGATTGGTTATACTCCCTGCCCCCACAACTATCCGGAGTTTCGACGAACTTTCTTTGGTTTTCACCAAAGAATATTCATTTTACCGCTCGATCAAGAAGAAGTCCGATCACTTGTTCAACATGAGGAAAAACCCAAAGGAGTCGCTCCGCGACTACGTAAAGAGGTTCAAAGCAGAGAAGGTGAAGATTGTCGGATGCAACGACTCGATAGCAAACACATCATTCCAAAAAGGACTTCCAGCAGACCACCTGTTGTTCGGAGAAATGATTATGAAAAAAGACTTAACTCTAGCAGATTCCTTTGCTCTAGCAGAGAAACATGCACTTTGGGACGAAGCTCGAGGAGCAGAAAAGGCACCTGAGCAGCCCCAGAAAGAGTCAGCAACGACTCAAAAGAAGGAGGATGGGAAACAGTCCAGCAAGGGCAGACAGGAGGCCAAGTGTAGGGATCGACCCACGACCAAAGAAAGCCCGATGACCAAGAACTATTCTAAGTTCTCAATTTCGATCCATCAAATCCTTCGCAACATCAAGAACGAGCCATGGTTCAAGCTGCCAAAACAATAAAAAAGAGATACTTCCAAGTTGGATCCCAACAACCACCGAGGTCCCGGTCACACAACCGATGACTACTACACTTGGAAGAACTACCTAGAAAAGCTCATGAGAAAGGGCAAGGTCGATAGGTACTTGGACAAGCCAGCTGTGCAGCCAAGGAGGATAACAGACGACTACGAAGAGCCACCAACTACGACGATTCAAATCAATGGTATTTTCGCCGAATCTGAGCACTTAGGGGCCGCCAGTAACTCTAAGAAGAGGAAGATCCAGCAGGCTTTACTAGTCTCACAAGTCCAAACAATTGACACCCAACCTGGACCTATCATTGGCCTCATCAAGCAGGGTGCAGAAGGCGTTGACTTCCCACATGACGACGCACTAGTAGTGTCTGTCCAACTAGCCCATGCTGTAGTCGACAAAATGATGGTTGACAATGGAAGTGCAGTCAACTTACTTCAACTCTCAGTCATTCAGAAGATAGGCTTGGAAAACACAATTATACACCGAGTAGAGGTACTCACTGGATTCAACGGACACACCTCAACTGCCATCGGCCACATCACGCTTGACGTGAAAACACCACCAGTTGTCTCAAAAAAGACATTCACGATCATAAGCGACCCATTTCCCTACAATGAGATTCTTAGGAGACCTTGGTTGATCAAACTGGATGCCGTCACTTTCGTCAGGTATCAAAAAATCTGATTCTGCATCCCAGGAGGAGGAGTTGGAGAGATCAAGTCTGACTAGGCCGCATCCCAACGATGCGCTGTGCAAGTATTGAATGAGTCAAGAAAGAAGACCTTTACTCCCGTAGAGACTGCTGAGACCCAAAGGGATGAAGAAGCTACCAAATAGCAATTACAGCAAGCAGATCAAGAAGGTGGCACCCAAGCAGACGAGAAAGGATGGAAACCTGAAGAGGACACCAAAGACATCATCCTTGATTCTTAGCAGCCAGAAAAGACGACTAAAATCAGCTCACGTCTACGCCCAGTCGAGAAGGAAGAACTCACGACTTTCCTTAGGGAAAATCGAGACATCTTTGCATGGTCACCTTCTTACATGCCCGACATCGATCCCGAGATAGCTTGCCACAAGTTGCATATTGACCCCACTGCCAAATCGGTAATCCAAAAGAGAAGGCATTTCGCACCCGAGCGAGTGGCGATCATCGAGGTAGAAATTGACAAGCTACTGGAGGCCGAATTCATAGAAGAGGTAGCACATTCAGCATGGCTTGCCAATGTTGTGCTAGTCATGAAGAAAGAAAAGGGCAAATAGAGGGTTTGCGTAGACTACACCACCCTTAACAAAGCATGCCCAAAAGATCCTTATCCGGCCCCACGAATCGATCTATTGGTAGATTCAACTTCCGAAAATCAGCTGCTCAGCTTCTTAGACACATACTCCGGCTACAACCAAATAGCCATGTAGGAGCCCGACAAGGAGAAAACCGTGTTCGTGATCGAGTGGGGCACCTATTGCTACAAGGTCATGCCCTTTGGCCTTAAGAATGTGGGAGCCACTTACCAAAGGTTAGTAAATATGATGTTCAAGAAGCAAATTGAGGTAACCATGAAGGTCTATGTCAACGATATCATGATAAAGGGTACGCAGCGGTCATACCACATTCGCAACTTGGCAGAAACTTTCAACACTCTTAGAAAGTACAAAATGAAGCTCAACCCTACCAAATGTACGTTTGGCGGTATCTTCAGGCTGATTCATAGGGTACTTAATAACCCAACGAGGAATTGAAGCGCATCCATTTGAGCGATCATAGAGATAAAGTCTCCAACTATCTTGAAGGAGATCCAAAGCTTGACCGGACGAGTAGCTGTCCTCAACCGCTTCCTCTCGCGGGCAACCGATCGATGTAAGCCATTTTTCAGAGCTATCAAGAGGGCACAACGAGACAAATGGGATGAAGAATGTGAAAAAGCCTTCCAAGACCTGAAGAAGTGTCTCACATCACCTCCCTTATTATCCAAGCCGGAAGCAACGGAGAACTTATACATCTACCTAGAAGTCTCCAACGTAGCAATAAGCTCTACCATCATACGAGAAGAGCTGGGGGCCCGACTACCTGTATTTCACAGTTTAAAAGCTCTTCTCGATGCTACCAGAAATTCAAAAGTTAACTTTGGCGATAGTTGTTGCAACTCGGAAGCTTAAGTTTTACCTCTATACACACGCAGTCATCCTCATGACGCACTATTCCGCTCAATCCAGACGCGCAACTATAAAAGCGCAGACACTGACGGATGCAAAGTTTTCTGACGAGCGCAACAACTTAGCCCAAAAGGCGCGCCAAGGGCATACAAACACTGGAAGGACACATTCGGAAGCAAGCTTTGTCTTTGTCGCCCCAAAAGATTCTACATAGGAGCAACATGTACCGGCAGTTGAGCACCACCTCCCGCTGCGCGACACACAACCCTAGCCAACCCTTGATCCATAATTCAACTCTAGAGTGGCCCGATACAGCAGTTGAGCATTTCCTGCTACGTGTAACATGACACCAGCTTCACGGCTCCCTATCGCGCCTTCACGCCTAGCCTAGGCAACGCAACAGAGTGGCCCAACGACGCCCCGGAGGCAGCCGAGCACACCTTAGCCGCACCTATCCCTCAATGAAGATTTGTGGCATTTGCATGTCGACGACGCATCCAACTACAAAGGCTCATAAACAGGCGTGGTCCTTGTCACCCCAAACGGTTCAATGCTTGAACAGGTGATCACTTTAGGCTTCAAAGCAACCAACATCGAAGCAGAGTACGAGGCCCTACTAGCAGGCCTCTGAATGACAAAAGACTTGGCGGTGAAGAAGCTTGCAATTCATCCCGATTCCCAGTTAATCACTAGCTAAACTATTGGGGGGTACGTGGTAAAACATCCAAGGATGACACAATACCTAGAGAAGGTACGCAAGCAACTTGAGGCATTTCAGACTTACACTCTCACTCAAGTTCCACGGGCAGACAATGCCCACACATATGCACTAGTTGGCTTAGGCTCTGCCATCGACCACCAATTCAAACACTCTATTCCGATGGAGTATCTAGACAAGCCAAGGATAGACGCAGAGCCAGCAGCCGAGGTGTCACATGTTAGTACAACTCCAAATTGGCAAGATTCCACTATAGACTACCTAGTCAATGGAACATTCCCCATGGAAGGATTAGAGTCTAGAAAGCTCCAAATAAGGGCAGCACGCTACTACATGTGGAATGGCATTCTCATCCGAAGATCCTATACTGGACCACATCTCTGCTGCCTAACGCCTCCCCGATGACTTGAAGGTTTTTAAGCTCAATCCACGAAGGCATTTGTGGAAACCACTCCGGAGCTCGATCCTTAGCACAAAAGCTCTTAACGCAGGCTACTACTGACCTACCATGCACCAAGATGCTAAGGAGTTAATACAAAAGTGTGACCGCTACCAACGCTACAAGCCGGTACCAGCACTGCCTGCCAGCGAGCTACATTGGCAGACGAGTCATTGGCCGTTCGTGCAGCTGGTAATCGACCTGGTAGAACCTATATCGCCTGCTACTGAGGGCATATGCATGATGATCGTGGCAACCGATTATTTCACCAAATGGGTTGAAACAGAGCCCATGGTGACCACGACTCAGACGGACATAGAGCACTTCATATGGAGGAACATTATTTGCCGATTTGGCATCCCTCAGTTCATCGTCACCAACAACGGCCCACAATTCACGGGCGAAGATTTGGCGAAGTTCTTCCAAAAGTATGACATGAAGCAACACATGTCCAAGCCAAGATATCCTCAAGGTAATAGGCGAGCCGAAGCATCCAACAAGATGATCCTCGATTGCCTCAAGAAATCCTTCACCGACAAGAAGGGAAAATGGCCAGACGAATTCCCCGGATGTCTATGAGCATATCGCATCATCAAAAGACGAGCAACCGGTGAAGCTCCTTTCTCTTTGGCATTTGGTTCAGAAGCAATCATTCCTCCCAATGTCATCGTGCCAAGTATCAGCACTCTCCTACCAAGCATTGAGTGGAACAGAAAGGAGATGGCCACAAGCTTAGATCTGGCAGAGGAGAAGCGTGAGCATACCATCACCCGCATCACAGCCTACCAGCAACAGCTCTTCTCCAGCTACAACAAAAGGGTCAAGATCCGGTAGTTCCAGCCGAAGATCTAGTCTTAGGAAAAGCCTTCATCACTGCCCGCAGAGAAGGCTCCAAAAAGATAGATCCCATCTGGGAAGGTCCGTACAAGATCAACAGAGTATGCGGAAAGAATAATTACACCCTCGCCACTATGAAACGACAAAAAGATCAAAAAATAGTGAAACGCCTACAATATGAGGAAGTACCATGTGTTATACAGTTCCTACAGCTAAGTTCTTGTTCGTTTCACTTGTTTTTCAATGAGGAATTCAGAAGTAATCACAACTTGGCTTAGCTGCATGTTTACAACAACTGATCACTCATGCACTTCAAAAGAAGACCGCACCCTTCTTAGGGACTCACTACAAGAATTGTACCCCCTGAGGGACCAACCATACTCTCCAATGCGAGAGGGTAAACTAATTCCCCAACACCCACATGGGTCTACTCTCCAAAGCGAGAGGATAAACTCTACACTCCGAATTTCCAGACGTGGATGAGCCTGACTGCCCTAGTATAGCTAGATGCACGATGGCTTGCGCCGGGATTCCTAGAAGTAGCCACAATGGTCTTTTTCAAGGCTTAGCTAATTGAAGGATTTTGGGTCTCTTGGCCTAATCCGCGGAGAACCGGGCCCTAGAGACGGATGGGGCACATTACGCAGTACATCCGATGGACGACTACCCTGAAACCCTAAAGCTGATACCGAGTGCACTAAGGTAGCCTGAGGTTTCCGGAAGACTGCCTACGGCTTGCCCTTCGAGCAGTAAAATCACGCTAGACTTATACAACTGCACATTCTTATGAAAGGTTAAGTAAGCTAGCGTGCATATACGAAGTTTTATTCACTGCCGACATGCTACGTAGTCGATAAGCTTCACCTCTACCAAGCGTGAAACGACTTGCACCAAGTCCTAAAGTGTTGTGATACTTGCTACGCAACCTACGAAATTGGAGAAAGCCAAGGTTAACAGCCTAGTGGTCACGCGAGACTTGTCTACTTCTGTAAGTAAGGAGTCTGGCTGTCGACCCTATGGCTAACAACTTTTGCAAAGTTCTACACCAATACCTACGAGTGCATAAGCTACGCAGCCTGTCTGCTTATAAAAAGTAGCACGCCTGCCACTGGTCTATGAAGTCTAAAGGTTAGGGCATGAAAAAAAGAAGCGAAGATGAATAAAAGCGAATGAAGCAAGTTTATTAAATTTTCTAGCAAAATTGATAAACAACTAGCGAAGACCAAAGGAGTTCAAGTAAAGCAAAAAACAACGAGGGAAATAAAGAAAATCCTAAAGACTACCTAGAAGATTACTCTTCAGCAGCTTGGACACTCCACGACTACTCGGTTGCCACACCTTCAGCAGCGGCACCATCTGGCGCTTCACCCCCGGCTGTTCTAGCCTGGGCACCAACATCTCCGACTACTTCACCAATGGAGGCCTCAAAAGAAAAAGTGAACAAGTTTTTCGGAGAAATAGAGAAGGTCTCGAAACCTCGAGCCCATCATTCTCACCCTTCAGCTGCTCATTCTCCTCGAGCAGACCAACACAGACGCGCTACAACTCATCCACTTCCTTCTTCAAACTTTTGTTGATCTTCAGTACACCTTGAAGTTCCAACACTTGGGGTTCAAGCCTATCGACGATTCTCTTGAAGTGGACCACTTGATTATAAGCAGCAATCAACTCTTTATCCTTTGCATAAGCAGCGAAACGAAGCTCAGAAACTGCAAACTCAAGATCTTGAATCTGAGGTATGTAACATCCAATCTCCTTCTCTGCACTTTCATACTTAACTTGGATCGCGTCAAGCCTAGTCTTCAAGTCAACGATCTTTTGTCGAGTGGTTTAAAGCTGCAGAGAAATAAGGGCAGAAATATTAGACCCCTTCAAAGCAACGAGCTCAGAATCCAACCTCTTAATCTTCTCGGTCGAGGAATAAGCTTCAGCTACCATAGTCTTCGCCACCTCCTTCGCAGACTTGCTATATTTACCTCATAGCAAACATATCAGTTATTCTATATTGTGTCGTATGCTTTGCAAAGGAACTTGGGCAAGTAAACCTTTCTAACGCCATCAGCAAACTTGACACAAGCGTCCATGTCTTCAAGTAGATCTGGTTTCAAGAGCACACAGATCTCATCAGCCTCCCTAGAAGCAAGCTTAGTGGATTTCTCACAGCTGCCCACACGAGAAGTCTCTTCCTTCCCAGCAGGCGAATCAATCTCAGTAACAGACGAAAAAGGCCTTGGCACTACCCTAGCAACAGAGTCCACCTTATTGCTCTTTATGATAGCAAGCTTCTCCAAAGGTGAACCAGACTTGGCTCTCAACAGACGTCATGGTACAGGCTTCGGCACTGGGGGCATGAAAGAACCTTTACGTTGAGCAATTCTATCAGCAATCATACAACCCATTCTCGACATGGCAGGCGCCACATGCTCAGATCTAGCAGCCTCATTTTTCTTCCTATTGGAAGAAGTCATGTCAATCACAGGCCTCTCGGCAGCAAGCGGACCATAACAAGCAGCGGATGAAGTCTTCAGTTTTTCTCAACCGACATCTCTTGAGCAGGCGGGAAGATCTCTTTTTTCCACCTTCATTCATAATAGGCTTCATGACAGCATTCAGACAAGCTAATGTATCCGCCTCGATCCTCTTTACCTCTTCTCTGGGGAGCAGCCAACTTTTCTCCCGGCAAAGAGGACTAGGAAGCCAATGCCATTCACGGTACTCAGTAGAGGAGCTCAACCCAGCATTCTAGCAGGCAGGAGGCCTGCATGCCCAACATTTCAGCAGCCCATGAGGCCCGCGAATTCCTCATTTGTCTCAATCGCCCGCTTCAGGTCCAAGAGCCTAAAGGATATGAGCCATGCAGCTAGCCTAGCACTGCGCCCCAGCGCCTCAGTTCGCGGCCCCAGCCGCTCAAGCTACCCTTGGCTTTAGCCAAGCCAAACAACCCAACCAGTGGCCTTTGCCACAACACCTCATCGGCCCATGCCAAGCCGACTCCTGGCCCTTGCCAGCCGACGTGCCGCACCACCCCGATGGTTGCCCAGCGACAGCACTATCCAAGAAGAAGACAGGAAAAAATTAAATTTTTCTTACATCGGTGCGCCACGGAGAAGACGAAGAAAGTAACGAAAGACGATCATTTGCACGGGCAAGATGTAGAAGATTGTTAGAGGAGGGGGAACAAATATCCTCTAAGCTTTCTCTCTCTTGTAGGGTAGAATAAATTGCTCTCCAAAGTTGATTTAATAACCCACTTAAGGTGGACTTAAATAGGCTTTGAGGGAAATTTATTTCCCTTTCCTAGAAGGACCTAATTTCCAATTAAAGATGGAATCTACATCAAAATAGGAAACAAGCCTATGTTTCCTAAAGCAAGAAGATCTCTACACCTGTTGCTCTTTTATGCGAGCAGCCCAACAAGTGTGGGGGCATTTGTGGAGCTAAAAATAATCACAAGGCGACACGTGGATTTTTGGATATAAAAGGACAAAAATACCCTTGAGGCACACCGGGATTCCTACGCGCGAGCAGCGGGCAATCATCCCTCAACCAAGTCAAAAGTGCCCAAAATAGGTAACAATTTAAAACCTATTTCATCAAATTCCTTCTACAAGGTAACTCCCAAAACCTATTTCATTTCATATATTTCCTACTTTATTAATCAATTAGCTATTTATTTTATTCATTCCATGACTTCTAAAACCTTCCTTCTAAAATCATGATAATTGGCTAATTAATGGGTTTATTGCTTAATTAATCCATTAATTGTCAATTAGACCATCCATCACAACCAAAAAACACCCAAAAGGCCGGTCACCTTTTCTCCCAAAAGGACCGGCCATGCCATATATATTCCATCATATTTTCCCCTTTAATCACACTAATTAGCTAGTTAATTAGGCAATTAATCAATTTGCTAATTAACAAGCCAATTAATCCCATAACTCCCAAAAATCATCAAATCATGAACCAGCCCACAAAGGGAGCTAGGGGCCGGTCCTCTCTCACCCAAAGAGGCTGGCCATTCCCCTATAAAAAGCCACATATTTTCTCTAAAACCGACTTCCAATTCTCTTGCTAAAATTCTCTAAAATTATCAAACACTTTTCCCTCAAAATTCTAACTTTGGCATCGGAGGTTCTTCGGCCAAAGCTCCCCCCATTCATTATGGGCGCGTGAGGCTCTTGGCCTTGACCTAAGGTGTTATTTGTTTTGTATGTGCAATTTTGTCGAAGAACAAGGAGGAAGAAATTTGCATCCACAATAAGCATCCCACAGGAACGAACCACCACGCGAGGTAGCATAGGAAGCCACTGTATGGGCAGCGAGGTTGCCACTCCGCTGAACATACATAAACTTCACCTCCCTAATCTGAGATGCTAAATTCTGAATATTAAAAATGAAGCATTCCAAGTTTGCATCAATTGAGCATTCCCCATTTATCATGTTGATCAGCAAGATTGAGCATGGGTTAAAAATTTGCAGCCAACCACCACTTCTGAGCACAATGGTTTATGAAATATACAAGCGGACGGGCGATGTGGAGTTGGTTCGGAAGGCTCTCCCTGCACTCAACAAAGAACATGAGTTTTGGAATTCAGGTATCATGAGAAACTTTTTCGATGAAAGGTATCTGCAGTTGGTTTTAAATAGTTTTAATTTGGTTTTCTGGTTCTGTAGGTATTCATAAGGTAATTGTTCAGGATTCTAAATCTCAGAATCACACATTGAGTCGATACTATGCAATGTGGAACACACCGAGGCCTGAATCTTCAACCATTGTATGCCCTCGCTACGTGCTTTATTTGAAAAACATTTTTGTTGTTTATATCAGTGGTGGGAAAAGAAAAAAAAGAAGAGCAAGGAAAAGAAACTAGCATCCCATTTTAACATCCTATGCCTATCAGGACAAGGAATTGGCTTCCAATATCTCGAATGCTACTGAGAAATAGCAATTTTACCAGGAAGTGGCATCAACTGCGAGACTGGATGGGATTTCAGTACAAGATGGATGATGTAATGTAGTTTGTATATTCATATCCTTCTAGGAATGAGTCAACTTTTAAAATTTAGGATGCCTTAACTTGTGAGGATTTTGTTTTCTTGTTGCGGAACCATTCGGATTTTACAACGTTAGCTACCACATGGATTTTACCGGTTGATCTGAATGCATTCTTACCAAGGGTATGTGTCTCGACTCTTAACAAAAGAAGCCCCTGTAAATTATATGTTCAGCAAACAATAAAATATCTATTTTATCTGTTAATGTAGGTGGAACATGACATTTCTGTCCATGCAAAAGTCACAGGAGACTACAACATTTCCAAGCACTTCCTGAAAGCTTCTAAAGCAAGGCATAAGGCCATAAAAGCTGTTTTCTGGGATGCAAAGAAGGGACAATGGCTAGATTACTGGCTCAACAGAAACACATGCAATGCTGTATATAGTCGTGGAACTCTTTGATTTTCTGACAGTTATAATTGTGGTTGTCCTAATTTCTTCTTATTGATAAGCTTTTAGGAATATCAAAGATGGGAAGGTTGTAACCAGAATCAGAATGTATATGCTTCAAACTTCGTTCCTTTGTGGCTTGAGCCGTTTTACTCAGGTTTGTGCTTCCGAAATTCCATCATGCTGAACCCGAAATTCTTAACCCTAAACATGACAGTATTCCACTATCCGTCACTGAAAGAACTTGTGATGCTAAATGTTGCGTTAGCTGCATATTTTTCATATCATGCACCAAAAAACATATAAGAAGATATATATTTTTATTTTTTTTCATGTACGTTGTAAACTGAGAAAAGGCTTTACACTTTGTGTGAGTGAAGATGCTTCTGTGGTGGAGAAAGTTACAAAAAGTCTTCAAAGCTCAGGACCGATTTGTGCTGCTGGTATTGCAACATCCCTCACAAACTCAACACAACAATGGTAAGTGAAGCCAAACTAAATTCGATTATCTTTTAGTTTTTTTTATGGGAACTTGTAAAAACAGGGACTTTCCAAATGGTTGGGCTCCACTTAAGCACATGATAGTTGAGGGTCTGCTAAATTCTGGATTAGAAGAAGCAAAATCAATGGCAGAAGACACTGCTGTGAGGTGGATCAGAACCAATTATGTTGCCTTCCAGAAAACAGTTACAATGCATGAAAAATATGATGTGAGAATGATTGGAGCAACTGGTGGTGGTGGTGAGTACATACCCCAGGTATGCACTTAATCACTTTTTCTTTTTTCTCCTAACAAGACGCTATCTTAAACAAGCCTAATCTTTCGGGATAGGGGATTCGAAATTGATCACTTTAAGTTTAATTGTATTAGAAATTAAGAAGGTGATTGTTTTTATTTGTGTGTAGATCTTCTTTAGGTGCTATCAGACTAATATGACTTGTTTTAAAGGAAAACTAATGATTTGTCTGTGTATATTACAATGCAGAATGGATTTGTTTGGTCAAATGGAGTTGTATTGGCAATTTGGCATTCTTGGAGGAGTTTGGATGGCCTTAAGACAGAAAGATAGATTGTGACCCTTAAGCACTAGTACTCATTATTTTGATTTGATATATTTTTTTACCTGTTTTGAGATGTAGAAAATTGAAATTATTTATGGCTTGCTCCACTAGAAAATGTTCCTTATTACTTGTCGTACATAATTATATGGCTCTCTTTTATCATATGACTGATCACGTTATTAATGCATAAAACAGGTGGGGAAGATCTTCTTGTATCACTAGTTGGCTTGTTTGACAATCCAATGAGATGATGTCACGATATCTACAAAGATCTGTAACCGAAGTATTGATAGTATCAATAACACGTATTAAAAAAGAAAAATGATAATAGGACTCTCTCAAAACTAGAGTTAGTAATATTATTATACTTATATATCATGTACATGTAACTTTTGGCAAATTTTGCGGAAAAAATATAGTGAAAGTTTTGTTCATTGCCATAATATTTATTTATTTATTTATGATTTTTTTTTGAAAAATTACATATAAAGCATACTTTTAATACTTCATTTTATATTGAGACAACACTTTTTAAACATTTCAAGAAGAGACAAGAGTTAATACATGTCAAAAATGACATTATTGGTTTTTTATTCACTAAAGTGTAAGTTACTAAAACACCCTTTAAACTGGTAAAGCCTTTTATCTCTTTTTGCTCCCCTTTCTTCCTCCGCCACCACTGTTTCTGCTAAACTACACCTCGTTAATGGTGATGATGTGGCCTAGAGTTTCTGGCCGTTCATACCTTCTCCGCGATTCCGGTATTCGTTTGCAGTCCGTTATTGGCTCACATCTCCTAGCTCTCTTCAGCCTTCAACGCTTTTTCCCTTCAACCTTCATGAACTTAGAAGCCACTTTGCAGCTTCTCCCCCTTCGTAAGCATTTCTTTCCTTACACCAAAAAAATGGACCTGACGGCAGACGTATTCAAGTCATTGAGTTATAATTTTGAAAATTTGAGGGTCTTATTCCATTGGATTTTGAAGATGATCCTACGTGATGCCTTGTTGATGATTAGCATGGGTGGTTTCTAGCTACAAAACCCAACATTAAAATTAGATTTTAAAAATTAGGGGAGTTGAGTAACTCAGAAGAGTGTAGAAACTACTCCTTTTACCGCCGAATTAGGAAGGAAGAAGTGGTTGTAGCTTTGAAAAAGATGAAGCATAGAAAAGCAGTGGGCCCAGATGATATACCGATCGAAGTGTGGAAAGTCCTAGGAGAAACGGGTATAGCATGGCTCACAGACCTATTCAATAGGATTTTGAAAACAAAGAAGATGCCAAATGAGTGGCGAAAGAGCACTTTGGTGCCTATCTACAAGAATAAGGGCGACTTACAAAACTGCATGAACTATAGGGGCATTAAGCTAATGAGCCATATAATGAAGCTCTGGGAGAGAGTCATTGAACATAGATTGAGGCAAGAGACACGGGTTTTGGACAACCAATTCGGGTTCATGCCAGGGTGCTCAACCATGGAGGCAATCTATCTCTTACGAAGATTGATGGAAAGATATAGAGATATGAAAAAAGATTTACACATGGTCTTTATAGATTTGGAAAAAGCATATGATAGGGTCCCAAGAGACATCCTTTGGAGAATTTTAGAGAAAAAACGAGTACGAGTAGCATATATCCAAGCTATAAAGGATATGTATGATGGAGCAGAGACGGCCGTAAGAACCCATGAAGGACAAACCGAGAGCTTCCCCATAACCATAGGGTTACATCAAGGCTCATCCTTAAGTCCTTACCTTTTTGCATTGGTAGTGGATGAGTTAACGGGACATATTCAAGATGATATTCCCTGGTGTATGCTTTTCGTAGACGATATAGTGTTGATAGATGAAACTCAGGAAGGGGTAAATGCGAAGCTTAACCTTTGGAAGGAAATGTTGGAATCTAAAGGACTTCGTCTAAGTCGGTCAAAGACAGAATATATGGAATGCAAGTTCAGTGCAAATGGAGGCCCAAATGAGTTAGGAGTGAGGAACAGAGATGAGAAAGTACCAAAGAGCGAACGCTTTCGCTATCTGGGATCTATCTTGCAAAAGAACGGAGAATTAGATGGAGACCTCAACCATATAATAGAAGCTGGATGGATGAAGTGGAAGAGTGCATCTGGCGTGTTGTGTGACCGTCGTAGCCATTAAAACTCAAGGGAAAATTTTTATAGGACGTCAATAAGACCGGTGATGCTGTATGGCACAGAATGTTGGGCGGTGAAGCATCAACACGTACATAAAATGGGTGTAGCAGAGATGAAGATGATTCGTTGGATGTGTGGGCACACGAGAAAGGATAAGATTAAGAATAAGGATATCTGAGGTAAAGTAGGAGTAGCAGAAATTGAAGGAAAGATGAGAGAAAATCGGTTACGATGGTTTGGACATGTGCAAAGAAGGCCTACTAACACTCCGGTTAGAAGATGCGACCATGGGACAGAGGTCCAGGGCCGAAGGGGTAGAGGAAGATCTAAGAAAAGACTTAGAGTACTTGGATCTAACGGAGGACATGACACACGATCGAGCGCAATGGCGTTCTAGGATTCATATAGCCGACCCCACTTAGTGGAAAAAGGCTTTGTTGTTGTTGTTGTAAAAAATTAGTGGGTTTACAATGAATGTACAGATTCGTCGGATGTCCCTATCCTGCAAAAATTGGCTCGAAATCAAATGCCCCTTTTTATAATTTCCAAAGTCTTTTCTTTTATAGCTGAAATTTTGTGAAAGATGTTTGATTAGATATGCTTATGCGAAATTCAATTCTGCATATTATACTCGGTAGATTGAGATTGTGTGCGCATATGAAGTGTGTAATAATACCTCCAAATTGATGTAAAACACTTGTTGTATTTATATCATCATCAAAAAAGTAAGTTCATTTATGCCTGATACTATTTGCTTTGCTTCTCCAATTGTTCTATATCAATTTTTAGAAGAGGCGGCTTTCATGCTTATGTCGAGTTCATGTCTTCTGTAGACTCTGTTGGTAAATACACTATAATTGTTTGATGAAATAGCTAAGAGATAGAGTGAAGTCACAATGGACGCCCCCTTCGATTTCATGGCCTCTCTCATCCATCACATGGCTGCATACGATCAAGCAATGCATGATATGTGGTTCATGTGTTGGCATCTTAATTAGGGAAAGAATTCACTTAACTGAGTTGTTGGCAGCAAATTTACAAATAGTGTTTGTTGAATTGATTATTTTGGGTTGTAGTTACTGAACTTCTACGTGTTTAGGTGTTGGAGAACAATTTAGAAACAGAAATAACAGAATTACAGAACTTGAAATACTTATACTTTATTACTCAAAATACTTGCTATACAAAATGATACACAATAAATATAGAAAATTAAAATGATACTAACTTGAATGAATCAAAGGTAGAGGCTAACGCAAAAGCTATGTCCTTCGAACAGTATTTCCGTCCCACTCTTGTGCTTGTGGTTTGTGTGTTTACTCTCTCTGGAAAGTTTGTACGGAAGAAATGGAGGAAGAAAGATGATTTTCGATGGATTTGAGGACTCCAGTTATATAGGCTCTTTCATACCTCTTCAAATGCCTTTTGGATATATCTGAAGCTATACAACTCTTTCCAAAGAGTTGTGTCTATTAATCAAAACGTTTTTAATTAATTTAATTAAAAACTTAATTCGAAATTAAAACTAATTGATCAGATTAATTTTAATTCTTAGGCCCCAAGTGCCCCAAGGCCTTTGTCTTGATTAATTAATATTAATTAATATTAATATTATGAAATAATCATCAAGCCTAGTCCACACCATTAGTGGCCAAAACCTCAATCCTCATTCCAATTGGTACAAATCCAAACTACTAGTAAAAAGAACTAGACCTATATAAAAGCCATTGAAAATTTGTTGTTTCCCAATGTGGGACAACATGAGTCTCAAAACTCCTACATTAGGTATCTTCCTACTCATTTAATAATTATGAATGAAAATATTGAATGTTTTAGGTTTATCTTCTTCCTCTTTTCTCTTTACTTCTCCCCGATTCTACAAAAATGGTCGAGGACGAGTTGAATTGATTATGCAAAAATGGTTGAAGATGGATTTGAACTGATTCTGCAAAAATAGTTGAAGACAGGTTGAACTGATTCTGCAAAAGTAGTCAATGACTGATTGAACTGATTCTGCAAAAATAGTCGAAGACAGGTTGAATTGATTCTACAAAAATGGTCGAGGAGGATGAACTGATTTTGCAAATTGGTCAAGGACAGGTTGAACTGATTCTGCAAAAATGATCGAGACGAGTTAAACTGATTCTGCAAAAATGGTCGATGACGGGTTAAATCGATTTTGCAAAAATGGTCATGGACTGACTGAACTGATTCAGCAGAAATGGTTGAGGACGGGTTCAATAGATTTTGCAAAAATTGTCGATCACGGGGTTGAACCGATTCTGCAAAAATGATCAATGATTGATTGAACTGATTCTGTAAAAATGGTCGAAGATGAGTTAAACTGATTCTGTAAAAATGGTCAAGGACGAGTTGAATTAATTTTGTTGGAGTTGTGAAGGCTAGGTTCTACTAACAATCCTAAAGCCTTAGGGGTATGACTGGTATTTTAAAACATTGTTTCCATGTTTTTTTGGGTTGGGCTTTAGTTGTTTTTATGTTTTTGTCTCTTATTGACATGTTTAAAAGCTAGTGAAATTCCTTGAAATATGGTGAAAGTTTTTGTCTCTATATATAAAGCTCCCATTTTTTTTCCTATAAGATTTGTATCATTGAAACGTATGTGAAAAATATTTGCATTAACAAGAGTAATATAAATGTGACAAATACAATATGCCTGATTTTTTTAAATGTGGATTTTTTTTTTTTTATAATTTTTCTCTTGCCAATGTATTTTCCCTATAATTGAGAAATATACACAAAACGGAAATATCTTTCAGCAAGTTTACGCACCTATGTCGATTCCCCTAATTTACTAACCAAGCTTACTACTAATTTACACTAAAGGAAAATAGAGGTTAAATCCGAAATGCAAGGGATTGAAGAAGACGACTCTAAGGCCATCTCCAAGCGAGGGTTGGCCAGATGGCTCGTTTTAGCTCTCTGGCCCTTCAAGATATTAATATTGTAATGAATAGTGCAGGGCAATATTTGCCTCCGTCTCCAACCAAGGGCCAAAGGGCCATAAGGCTCGTTTTAACCCTGTCACAAAAAATCGTTTCCAACCGAGGGCCAAAGGGCCATAGGGCCAAACATAATTTATTATTTAAAAACTACAACTTAAATTCAAATCCAACGGCTAAGTGACGTCAGCTAGCTATTGGTAGCTGACATCATGCTGAAGTCAGCTAGCCGTTGGATTTGAATTTTTTTTTGCTATAAATAGGGTGGATATTGATGGAGAGTCCAATGACAACCAAGAAGATCCAAATAGGTCAAGAAGGGCTCGTGCAAAAATATATGATGGGCCTAATTTGCCTTTCAATCCAAGAAATGGTAGTATCTCTATAAATGAGTACATGAAGCACTATAGAACGATACGTTCTCGTGCCACAAACAAGTACCTACAATAGGATCTTGTTGCACATCTTTGGGCCAAAAGAAGCATGGAGTAGGCGTTTAAGTTTTATGTTGTTAAATGTTTTTAAAAATGTTGTTTAAGTTTCATGTTGTTAAATTTTTTTTTTATGTTGTATAATTTTTATGTTGGTTAATGTTATTTAATGTTGTTTCATGTTACTTAATTTAATTTAATGTTGTATAATGGCTTAGGAAGTTATAGGAAAAAAATAGAATTTAAAAAAAATATAAAACAAATTTTGTGGAATAGAAGTTATAGGAAAAAAATGGAATTTAAAAAAAATATAATTTTTTTTTTTGTAAAATAGAAGTTATAGGAAAAAATAGAATTTTAAAAAGATATGAAACAAATTTTGTGAAATAGAAGTTATAGGAAAAAAGGAATTAAAAAAAATATGAAACAAATTTTGTAAAATAGAAGTTATAGGAAAAAAAGGAATTTAAAACAATATGAAACAAATTTTGTAAAATAGAAGTTATAGGAAAAAAAGGAATTTAAAAAAATATGAAACAAATTTTGTAAAATAAAAGTTATAGGAAAAAAAATAGAATTTAAAAAAAAATATGAAAAATAGAAGTTATAGGAAATTTTTTGTAAACAAAAATAAATAAATAAAATTGTAAAAAAAAAATCAAAATTAACGGCTAGCTGACGTTAGCTAGCCATTGCATTTGAAATTTTGGCTTGGCATTCCTGTCGATTATATCTATATTCCTATCGGTTATATCCGACATGAATGCTCTCATTTTCTGACCAGCCTCGGGCTGGAGCCAACCCTTTGGCCCTTTGGCCATTTCAGATTCCGTGGGGCCCACGAGTCCTCTAGCCTAGCCCTCGATTGGAGACGGTTTTCGGACTATTTTCGGTCCTCAGGACCCTTCGGTTGGAGATGGCCTAACCACCAAGGCACCATTCACCACTTGCTATTAAATTACAAAGTAGACAACATATTTTAACAAAGATCCTCTAAGTTACCACATTAATAATGGTTTTATTTCTTTTAAATAAAAAAAATATGATATCACACCTTGAAAAAAACCAATTGCTTATTGGTAGGGCCGGCCCTGAGAATTTGGGGGCCCTAGGCGAGCTTTCGAGTGGAGCCCTAGAATTCTCTAACTCCTGACCCTAACCTTTTGTACATTGACATGTGTAAAAAAAATCACTAAATACATGAAAAGTCTATTTCTAATCAAATATCATTAAAAATTAATATTAAAAATAGAAACATATACAAATATTACTCAAATGTTACTTGTCTCGCATTTTTTTTATTCAAATACACTTCTTAAGTTTACATAATCTAATTTTTCAACCAATTCAAACCGAAAGACAAGTCCCTACCCAGTACGCCAAATTCCAATCATTTTTCTATTGTTACAATGTTACTTATTACATTCAATAAATGAATGAATGGTTGGATTACAGACACAACATCTTACAGCTAGGGAAAATACTAGAGTGAAGAGGATGGTGATTTTCGTATACGCGCCTAGGTAGAGGAGACGGACTTGAATAATTTATTATATATTATATAATCTAATTAATTTGAACATTAAATAATGTCAATTTTTCAAAAATGTGAGAGTTTTAGCCTTTTAGATACATAATAAAGATATATATGGTGTGATCTTAAAATAGGGTAATAAAACCCCATAAAAATAAACATAAAGGTGATATTTAAGAGAGAAGCAAAAAAGTAAAAATAAGATGGTGGGGACTATTTGAAAGGGAGAAGACATGTAGCTATAAAAAAAAAGATGGTGAGACCATCTTAAGTAAAATTGTGCAATCAAAATGATGTTGGGAATAAGGTTGTCTTCTTCCTTGTGCGAGGTCGACCGTGCAACAAAAGATTTTCAGATTCCGGCATTTACATATAAGCCCGCATAGCTCCCCCCCATCCCCGTCAAGAATCTGCCTAGCTCCGCCTAAAAATTGGGGGCCCTGCCGAAGTGAGGCCCTAGGCGGGCCCCTACTCCGACTACCATCAATACCGGCTCTGCTTATTGGGGAATCTGTTTTATCTCATCCGAGTTAGAGCATGTACGTGTGATGACTTGTGTTGGCATGGGCTTTTTATTCTTGATATAAAGTCACTATCCTCCCCTAAAAACCAACAGAACCGCTAATTACAACTTACAACGCAACAGCCAAACCTACTCTTAGTTAAACAAAGATCTCTCCATCATTTAGAGGATCTATATACCTTAAACCGACCTACCACCCACTACATACATAAGATTAGGACCTAATCAATTAATTAATTAAATATTTTTCCATTTAAATGGGTTGAGGCTTTGAGTCACTAAAGATTAATGCCAATTATATGTCACATATTAGTTGGAGTATGATCAAACAGCTACGCAAATTTTTGATTAACTAATTAATCAACTTCCACCAGCTTTGGGAAATTATTGTACAATCAATCAAAAGCTCCCAATCAGTGCCTCCTCTATGGCAAATCTAACCATTCTGTCCTAATCACAAAAATAATAATAAGAAGCTGAGTGGAAGCTGAACAACCCAAGAGTGCATCATGCAATACAAATCATTAATATGACCCGGATACCCAACCATATTATGACCCGAACCTATATTAAACCCACATATAGGGATGGGCAAATACCCATTGGTTATGGGTAACCGCGGTTACCCGCCCGTTTAAATTAAACGGTTACGGTTATGGGTAACCGTTTAGATAAATAAACGGTTATGGGTATAATCGTTTACCCGCGAAATTTAAATGGGCGGTTATGGGTATTAACCGCGGTTATAAACGGATTACCGTTTACCCATTTATTTTATATATATATATATATATATATATATATATATATATATATATATATATATATATATATAATTAACACAAACCATATTTCCTATCGGACAAAACTTAGATCAATGCTATTGACTATAGTGCATGATTTCATGGTCCATTATATATATAATACTTTACATTCCGAGTTAAATAACCAAAGAATATTGTCTTTTAACAGTTTTCGTAACCCAAGAATACCTAGCCAATTTTATATTACCTTCATTGTTAACAGTTAAAAATATCGTCCTTAAACTATTATTTCAATTATTGGAATGATAGAAGGACTTAAAACATTAAAATAGATCAATGCTATTGACTATAGTGCATGATTTCATGGTCCATTATATATATAATACTTTACATTCCGAGTTAAATAACCAAAGAATATTGTCTTTTAACAGTTTTCGTAACCCAAGAATACCTAGCCAATTTTATATTACCTTCATTGTTAACAGTTAAAAATATCGTCCTTAAACTATTATTTCAATTATTGGAATGATAGAAGGACTTAAAACATTAAAATGCGGAAATGTATGATGAATGTACCTATAACGGTGTTTAATTGTTAGAAAAAGAAAATTATGACAAATTTTTCTCTTTTAATTTTCAAGTTGTTAAAAAAAACACGTAGACAGATGAAAAATGAGTAAATGGTAAAAAAAGAAAGGATAAACTGGTTAAAAAATGATAAATGGGTAAACGGGTATTAAACGGTTACGGTTAAATGGGTACGCGGTTATGGGTATGGTTAACCGTTTATAAACGGTTATGGGTATGAGTATAACCGTTTAGGCAATTACCCAACGGGTAAACGGTTATGCGGGTATGAGAATAAACGGTTATGAATAAATAACCACGGTTACCCGTCCGCCATAACCGTTGCCCATCCCTACCCACATAACACATAATGTAGCCCATGAATCCTAAAATTAGGTATTTATCATTAGAACAGCCTTTCACATTTTCTTAGGTTTTATAAAATTCGACAAGCATATTAACTATTGATACTTGCTAAGAAGACTCTCTCAAAAGTGAGACTCTCTCTATAGATTATCTATCATCTCATTGTTTAATGTCAATTCTCGTGCCAACATCATAAAAATTGTGCAAAAACATGAAGTGACAAATAATCCATGGAGAATCTTACTTATATATATCTAATCTATCAAAATAACATTTTTTTTAGTGTATATATGTATGTGCGAAAATGGTGTGACGGTGCAATGATGTAACCTTGGCTCATAAGAAACTCATTAACATATTAATATATATTAAACTAAGGATTTTACTAACTAATGTGTGATTGAGTAGGGATGATTGATGTCATCAAATGGAGAATAGTTTACAGAAAAATTAAGATTGGAAGCCCTGAACCCTAACTTTAAGGGAAGAGGGACCCTGCAAGATTCTGCAGGTATACACAAAGGAGATAGTGGCAATCATTGAATCATGGTAGTATTCAAATGGCTATAAATCCATATATGCTTTTGATTATACAAAATGGGTTATTCTATATTTGAATTGGGAAATGGGTGAGTGGAAAGTATACAATGACCAAAGGGCTCCAAGATTTTGCATATTATATAGACAAGGTTAAACAATATTGTCATGGGATTTGGTCATTTCTTAATCACTTCAATTTGATTAGTCAAAAAGAGTTGGCGAACTAACAAAACACCCAAATCCAATGTTTTAATCACTTTATTAGGGTTGCTGAGAAGGTTACGAGGCTTCATTGGAGTGCAACAGATGAGCTTGCAAAACGGGACCATAATCCCAATACTTTATAGATAATTTTTTTTATTTATTTCTTGTCTCTAGCTAGTAATTATATTTAATGAAAGTGCTCTAATAAGCAGCATTTGAACTTAAAGGTAAAGCTAGCTTGCCACTGATTTTAAACCTTTTATTACTCCAAAATGATTTTGATTCATTTTAAAATTGCATGTCAAGAGATCACATCTAGCTAGCCGGTGCATGCCTTCAATCCACAATTAATTTCTTATTAATTTTTTAACTGGATATTCAGGAAATGAGAGATTGAATACAGAACCTCGAGTGTAGTGATGAATGTTAATAATTCGAGTTATAATTTAATTATCAAACTCCATGCAACTCAAGAATTTAAAGTTTTTTTTTTTTTTGGCTTCCTATTGTTCAACGAAGACCTAATCTCTACTAATTAATAAAACACTTATTGTCAATCAAAACTTTATGAAATTACCAGTTTAACCCTCTAATTAAAACAGAACATGAATAAGAAATATGGGGCAAAAATATAATTTCACACAACCAAATTTTGTTTTTTTTTTTCTTTTCAAAGCATCACCTACATGTGATGTTAAAATACCTCCATTATTTATAAATAAAAAAAACAAAAAAACAAAAACCTCCCACTCCCTCACGTTCTCTCTATCTCCGTCTCTCCTCATTTTCTAAAAAAATGTGTTCATACACACAAAGTGTGTAGACAAATGCTAATAAGAATTAAATTAATTAATTATACCCTTTTCTTTTTCTGGTTTTAGGGTTGGGGCCAATGGACAACCTAGATGTGAAAGGCTGCATAAATGTTTCCACCTTTAGAGATAGCAGGGCATGATAAATACCCAGCAAGATGAATGAGATGCCAGCAGCATGTTAGGATAGGATAAGAACATTTTTTTCATGGCCTCTGAAATTTACAGATAATGTCTAAAGTAAAAAGAATAGTATAAATGATATATTGACATCTATTAATATATGGATTGGGGGCCGACGAACTGGATCTGTAGGGTTAGGACCTCATGAGCACCATGTTAATTTCTAACCTAATGCATTCTGTACTGAATCAAGGATAAAAAAGCAACAAAACCGCTTTACTATAAGAGCTTATGTATATAATAGGGTTCTATCCTTCCAATGTGATGCATTTAGATTGCATGACAATTCGATCGTCGCAGTTTCGTACTAGAAATCTTCCTCAGCCTAAACCCTAAACCACTATATATGATTGCACATACAATATCAGTGCATATATAAAACTTTGATACAAACAGTTACTGCTAACGAGTACAACTTATCCTTACAAAACCGGCTTGTAACGAACACATGCCCAACTGGTTATATATGCTTTGCTAGAAAATTCGAAAATATTCACTTACATGCTGCTTAGTGAAGTAAAAAAATTCATGTTTTTAACCCAATTTATAACTTTGGTTTCACAAAGAATAAAGGTAATTGTAGTCCCTTATTTTCTCAATGTGACTACTCTTTTCGAAGGGTTTACAATCACGAGTAGTATCAAAATAACGTAAAGAAAAGCAAAAACATGTGATATGGCAGCACCAGATATACAAGTTAATGTGAGGAGATGAGATCATGAGATCATATACCCTCTCAATACAAATGTGAGTAATACTATATAGAATTTAATCAATTATGGAAGAATGATATGATGTTATAAGGTCCCCGCAGGAGGGCACGGGCACTATAGAAATAGAGAAAAGCTTCAAAAGCGAAAGATTCAGTACTTCTTTTTCGCTTTATTATCAACATTTTGGCTAATAATATAAAGGAGCTACCACCTCTTGTACCCAACTTTTATCAAAACTATTACACATCACAACTAACGTGCCCTAAAAGAATTGATATATTATCTTTGTTCAATTATACAACCTCATTGGACTGAATGAAGAATCAACTTTTATAATTCATCCGTTTTAGGTCCATGGAATTCCCATTTTGCCAAATGAAATGGTACAGTTAGACATGTGATTGTGGATGCAAATTTATTCCTCCTTGTTCTTGGACAAAATTGCATCTACAAAACAAACAACACCTTAGGTCAAGGCCAAAAGCCTCACGCGCCCACGATGAATAGAGGGGGCTTTGGCCGAAGAACCTCCGATACCAAAGTTAGAATTTTGAGGGAAAAGTGTTTGGAGAATTTAGAGAATTTAGCAAGAGTGTAGAACTTGGGTTTTGAAGAAAATGAGGGTGTTTATATAGGGGTGTGGCCGGCCCCTTTGGAAGGAGATGGACCAGTCACTTGGATGGTTTTTTGGGTAAGATTCATGATTTGTAGCTAATTAATAAATTAATTGAATAATAAATAAATTAATTAGCTAATTAATATAAATTGAAAGGAAAGATTGGGGGTTACCTTGTGGAGAATATTTGATGAGGGTGGATGAAATAGGTTTAAAGAAATACATATTTTGGGCACTTTTGACTTGATTGAGGGATGATCGTCCATTGCTTGCGCGTAGAAATTCTGGTGTGCCTCGAGGGTAATCTTGTCTTTTTAACCAAAAAATCCATGTGTCGCCTCTATATTTTTCTTTATTATTTTTGGCTCCACAAATGCCCCCACACCTATTAGGCTGCTCACATGAAATGGCAGCAGGTGTAGAGATCTTCTTACTTTAGGAAACATAGGATTGTTTCCTATTTTGATGTAGATTCCCCCTTTAATTGGAAATTAGATCCTTCTAGGAAAGGGAAATAAACCACTTCTAAAGTCTATTTAATTCTACCTTAAGTAGATGATTAAATCAACTTTAGAGAGCAATTTATTCTATCATACAAGAGAGAGAAAGCTAGAGGATATTTGTTCCCCCTCCCTTAGCAATCTTCTACACTTGCTCGTACAAATGACCTTCTTACGTTGTTTTCTTCGTCTTTTTCGTGCCGCACTGAGGTAAGAAAAATTTAATTTTCTTTGTCTTTTTCTTGGATAGTGCTGTCGTGAGGCAGCCGTCGGGGTGGTGCGGCACATCGGTTGGTAAGGGCCAGGAGTCGGCTTGGCATTGGCCGAAGAGGTGTTATGGCAAGGACCACTGCTTGGGCTGCTCGGCTTGGCTAGAGCCAAGGCCAGCTTGTGCGGTTGGGGTTGCGGATTGACGTGCTGGGGTGCAGTGCTAGGCGAGCAGTATGGCTCATGTCCTTTGGGCTATTGGACCTGATGCGGGCCAGGCCGACTATTAAGATAAATGAGGTGGTCGCGGGCCTCATGGGCTGCTAGAATGTTGGGCATGCAGGCCTCCCGCCTCCTGGTTTGAGAGAGAAAATGAGGAAAAACCAGTATGGGTTGAGCTCCCCTGCTGTGTACAGTGAATGACGTTGGCTGCTTAGTCCTATTCGCCAGGAGAAAAGTGGGCTGCTTCTGAGAGTGGAGGTAAAGAGGATCAAGGCGGAGGCATTGGCTTGTCTGATCGCTGTCGTATAGCCTACTATGAATGAAGGTGGAAAGAAGAGATCTTCCCCGCCTGCTTAAGAGATGCCGATTGAGAAAAAACTAAAGACTTCATTTGCTGCTCTTGAGGATCCGTCTGTTGCCGAGAGGCCTGTGATTGACATGACTTCTTCCAATGGGAAGAAAAATAAGGCTGCTAGATCTAAGCCTGTGGCGCCCGCCATGTCGAGAATGGCCAGTACGATTACTGATAGGATTGCTCAACGTAGAGGTTCTGTTATGCCCCAGTGCCGAAGTCTGTACCAAGACGTCCGTTGAGAGCTAAGTCTGGTTCACCTTTGGAGAGGCTTGCTATTATGAAGAGCAATAAGGTGGATTCTGCTAAGTGTTGCCAAGGCCTATTCCTTATGTTGCTGAGACTGATTCACCTGCTGGAAATGAGGAGACTGCTCGTGTGGACAGTTGTGAGAAATCCACTAAGCTTGTTTCTGGGGAGGCTGTTGAGATCTATGCGCTTTTGAAACCAAATCTTCTTGGAGACATGGCCGCTTGTGCCAAGTTTTTCGATGGCGTTAGAGGGGTTGTTTGCCCAAGTTCCTTTGCGAAGCATACGACTGAGTATATGAAGACTGCCCTACTTGCCATGATGCAGAAGACAGCTATTATGGCAGCCGAGTCTATGCTCATTGACCAAAAGGATACCAAGGCTGCCAATGAGGTGGCAAAGGCTGTGGCAATCGAAGCATATTCTTCTGTCGAGGAGATCAAGAGGTTGGAATCTTAGCTTGTTGCTTTGAAGGAGTCTAGTATTTCTGCCCTCATTTCTCTACAGTTTGAGACCACTCGCCAAGAGATCGTGGATTTGAAGACTAGACTTGACGAGATCCAAGTAAAGTATGAAAGTGCAGAGAATGAGATCGGGTCTTACATACCTCATATTCAAGACTTTAAGCATGTCATCTCTGAGCTTCATTCTACTGCTTACACAAAGGATGAAGAACTGATTGCTGCTCATCACCAAGTAATCCACTTCAAGAAGGTTGTTGATAAGCTTGAGCCTCAAGTGTTGGAACTTCAAGGTACACTGAAGATCAACGTAAATTTAAAGAAATAAGTGCATGAGCTGCAGCGTGTCCGTGTTGGTCTGCTCGAGGAGAACGAGCAGTTGAAGGGTGAAAAGGTTGGGCTCGAGGCTTTGCTTATTTAGAGTCATGTCGATTTCTACAAGCTGGGTTATGTAGATCATCTATTTGGTAAGCCGTCTGACTTCGAGTTTGCTAGAAAAGACTTCAAAACCTTCTCTATTTCTCCAAAAGACTTGCTTGCCTTTACTTTTGAGTCTTCTATTGGTGAAGTAGTCGGACAGGTTGGTGCCCAGGCTGGGGCAGCTGGGGGTGAAACGCCGGATGGTGCTTCTGCTGAGAGCGCCGCGGCTGCTGAATGTGTGGTGACCGAGTTGTTGTGAGATGTCTAAGCTGCTGAAAAGTAGTCTTCTAGGTAGCCTTTAGGTTTTTCTTTGTTTTCCTGGTTGTTTTTGCTTTGCTTGAACTTCTTCGGACTTTGCTAGTTGTTTATCAATTTTGCTAGAAAATTTAATAAACTTGTTTCCTTCGCTTTTCTCCATCTTCGCTTCTTTTGTTCATGCCCTAACCTTTAGACTTTATAGCAGAGTGGCAGGCGTGCTACTTTTCTATAAGCAGTCAGGCCCGTGTAGCCTACGCAGCCATAGGTGTTGGTGCAGAACTTCAAAAAGTTGTTAGCCCTAAGGTTGCAGCCGGATGCCTTACTTTAGAACATGGTGTAGATCGTTCCGCACTTGGCAAATATGAAGTTTATCGACTACGTAGCATGTCGGGAATGGATAAAGCTTCATATATGCACACTAGCTTGTTTAACCTTTCACAAGAATGTACGGTTGTATAAGTTTAGAGCGGTTTTACTGCTTGGAGGGCAAGCCGTAGACAGTCTTCTGGAAACCATAACAACTGGATAGTCCTCCGTTTGCGAGGTGGTTCCCATCTAGCTGCTTGAGTTTTTGGGCTTTGATGTGGCGGGAGGTCACATATGTACTTCCTCAGATTGTAGGCATTCCACCGCTTTTCGATCTCTTTATCATTCATGGTGGCAAGGGCGTAACTACCCTTACTACCCACTTTGCTGATCTTGTACAGACCTTCCCAAATGAGATCCATATTTTTGGAGCCTTCTCTGCAGGCAGTGATGAAGGCTTTTCTTAGGACAAGATCTTTGAGTTGGAACTGCCGGATCTTGGCTCTTTTGTTGTGGCTGGAGATGAGCTGCTGCTAGTAGGCTGCAATGCGAGTGATGGTCTGCTCGCGCTTCTCCTTTGCCAGATCTAAGCTCCCCTTATTGTTCTGCTCAATGCTTGGTAGTAGAGTGTTGATAGTTGGCACGATGACATTTGGTAGGGATGATTGCTTCCAAACCAAATGCTAAAGAGAAATAAGTATTACAGATGGCTCGTCATTTGGTCGTGCGATATGCCCATAAACATCTGGGGAGTTCGTCTAGCCACTTTTCCTTCTTGTCGGAGAGAGATTTCTTGAGGCAGTCAAGAATTGTATTGTTGGATGCTTCGGCCTGCCCATTGCCTTAAGGATATCTCGGTGTGGACATGTGCTGCTTGATGCAATACTTTAGGAAGAACTTCACCAAATCTTTGCCCACGAATTACGGGCCGTTGTCGGTGATGATGGATTGGGGATGCCAAATCGGCAAATAATGTTCCTCCATATGAAGCGCTCTATGTCTGCCTGAGTTATGGTTGTCATGGGCTCTGCTTCTACCCATTTGGTGGAGTAACTGGTTGCCACGATCATCATGCCTCTGCCCCCAGTAGTGGGAGGCATTAGCCCTACCAAGTCGATTGCCCACTACATGAACGGCCAATGACTCATATGTAGGTATAGCAAGCTGGCAGACAGTGTGGGTACCGGTTTGGAGTGTTGGAAACGGTCGTACTTTTGCACTAACTCCTTAGTGTCTTGATGCATGGTAGGCCAGTAGTAGCATGCGTTAAGAGCCTTTTGTGCTAAGGATCGGCCTCCGGAGTGATTTCCATAAACGTCTTCGTGGATTGAGCTTAGAACCCTAAGGTTGTCGGGAGGCACTAGATAGCAAAAATGTGGTCCAATGTAGGATCTTCGGGCGTGAATGCCGGTCCACATGTAGTAGCGTGCTGCCTTTATTTGGAGCTTTCTAGACTTCAACCTTCTGTGGAGAGTGTGCCATTAACCAGGTAGTTTATAATAGAACTTTGCCAATTTGGAGTTGTACTAACCTGTGACACTTCGGCTATTGTGCAAGGGCGCTCGTCAACTCTATGACTTGCCGAGCCAAATGTTATTCGCCATTCGAATTGGAAGAGCTTGGAAGGAATGCGCCTTCTCGAGCAGTGGAAGGGTGGTAGACTCCGAGCGCGAGATTTGAGTTAGGAAATGTCAAATCCGCAGAGAAATGTGGTGAAAATGCCCCCGATTCGATCATAGGTCCGGAAATTTAAAGCCGAGACGGTTGAACTACTCTTGGGCGGACTTGGACTGCTTGGAAAGCCATGGGAGCAGGCTGGGCCGAGGGAGTGGGCTGCTCGGCATGCTAGGGCTCGACTTGGCAATGCGTTAGGTTCGCGTTGGCCTTGAGTGGCTCGGGCCCGCTCGACTAGGGCTTAGGCCCTTGAAGGATGAAGTGGCACAACTTGGGCCATGGTTGTGGCGCCGTGAACCTTGCTGAGGGTGGCTGCCGTAGTGGCCACTGTGGTGGTTGCCACGATGGTGCCCCGTGGGGGTGGTGCCACTCCACTCATCCTTGTGTTGTGCCTTGTAGATCGTCGCAGTCCTAATCCTTGAATGTTGGAATTTTCGTTCGTCGAAGTTTCCGAATCTCTTGCCATTGTACTTTTCTTTTACATTTTATCAAAGAATTTTTAGAAGTAAAAATTTCAAGAATAAGAACGTACGAAAAACCTACAAATGAACAAGAAAATGAAAAACCTTGAATGCAAGAGTCTTCTACGAGCGTTTAATCAAGACTCTCAATGAAATCACCAATTTGTGGATGCAAATTTCTTCCTCTTTGTTCTTGGACAAAATTGCACCTACAAAAAAAACAACACCTTAGGTCAAGGCCAAAAGCCTTACGCGCCCACGATGAATTTGGGGGAGGGGGCTTTGGTTGAAGAACCTCCGATGCCAATGTTAGAATTTTGAGGGAAAAGTGCTTAGAGAATTTAGAGAATTTAGAGAATTTAGCAAGAGTGTAGAACTTCGGTTTTGGAGAAAATGAGGGTGTTTATATAAGGGTGTGGCCGGCCCCTTTGGGAGGAGATGGACCGGCCACTTGGATTTTTGGGTGAGATTCATGATTTGTTGCTAATTAATAAATTAATTAGCTAATTAATATAATTTGAAAGGAAAGATTTGGGGGTTACCTTGTGGAGAATATTTGATGAGGATGGATGAAATAGGTTTTAAATAAGTACTTATTTTGGGCACTTTGACTTGATTGAGGGATGACCGCCCATTGCTTGAGCATAGAAATCCCAGTGTGCCTCGAGAGTAATCTTGTCTTTTTTGCCCAAAAATCCACGTGCCGCCTTTATATTTTTCTTGATTATTTTTGGCTCCACAATGATTATTTGACATGAAACATATGCAAGGTATACCCTATAGGTTTCTGATTTGGTAAAAGAGAAATGAAATGGTACACTTAGACATGTGATTATGTGACATGATTGTTGACTCTAAAAATTATAAAGCTTATGTGGCGCGTAGGCCGTTTAACTATGGGTTAACTATGTTCTTCTTGTGAATGCAAGCAAACCAACTCACAACTGAGCTCAGTTGGGTGAGTAGAATAGATGTGGTGGTGGTGTTTAATGCGCTGCTAACTTCTGCACTTGTGCGGCTACGGTCGAGGAAGGAACACCTATTAGCCTAGGGTTCTAGAACCTAAAGACAAGGTTACATGTTTCACTGCAAACTTCAGAATCCCATGCACGACGTTTGGCCACCTCAACTATATTCGTGAGAATATAAGTGCGCCGAATCGGTATCATGTTAGAGGGACACATGTACTCAAAAGAGATGAGAGCTTATGGTGAACATGGTTAGGCTGTCTGAATGATGGACTGCAAAATGCACTTGAGAGTAACCAATCATAGAACAAAATTCACTTCACTAGGAAGATAATGAAGTGGCCTTTTTTTAGCAAAGGAATTAAGGATGATTCCTTGGTAGAGATTTGGATAGATAACCAACCAAACTAGAAGTAGTGATGTTCCACCGAACTGAAGGTACTAGAATGATAAGTTCTACAACTTTGATGATGTTCCAACGAACTGAATATGTTGGAGGTTGTCAACCCAGTGATGTTCTGACGAACTAAATATGTGCTGATACGGCGATAAGGGGTTAGGATAATTAGTATTTTTCTCAGGATTGTGAGAAGGTTTCATGTAGAGCGAGGGTTTTCACAAAGAGTGTTTGAGTTGTTTGTTTGTTGAGTTGATGGAGTTTTTCATGTTGCAGAACCTCTTCTATTTATAGGGGTGAATTTTGTGATGGCAAAGCATGTCGAAGTAGAAAAATTATGATAATATTCCAATTCCTCGACATATTCTCTGAACATGCTTAGAATTATTCTCGGTCGAAACTCTATCGTGGCCAAATTTCGCCCTCTTCGATTATCTGAACCTAGACTTATCATGCGACTAATTCATTCCTTTTTCAACCAGCCACAGTCATCAATCCTTAATACATTCTAATCTTTATTAGAAAACATCTCAATCCCCAACATCCCTAACCGGAACTCGGCTAATCCATCAACATTGCATTTTACTTCTGGGCCGAGCACTCCACGATTTGCCCGAGACTCTATTCGGTCAAAAATGTGGATTTAGACCCAAACAATAACATAAGTAAATTTTCCTTGAGATTAAAGATCAATTCATCACATGTCCATAACTTATAAATTTATGTTGTTAAAAAAAAAAAAATAGAAAACTAGATTTTAATCCGTAAATAAGATGAAGTTTAGAAAAATGTCTTGTACAAGAGTAAAAATTGATTTTAAGTCTTTAGATTCAATTTAAAGCCAACATAATAAATGTCTTTTTTTTATTTATAATTTTATGGTGTTCATAAATTAAATTTTATGAAAATATTATAAATTTTAATTCTCATTATGGTAAGTATCTTATATAAGAAAATATTTTCGTAAAGATTTTTCGGTACACATGTTTTTGCATATTTTCTTATGTGTCACTAATTCATTACAATATGTTTAGGTATGAACATTTCGGTACACTGGGTTAGTATAATATGTTTAGGTATAGACATTTCAGTACACAAGTTTATTACAATATATTTAGGTACCGACATTTTGGTACATTAGTTTAGTATCATATATTTAGGCACGGATATTTTGGTACACATGTTTTTGCATATTTTCTTATGTGCCACTAATTCACTACAATGTATTTAGGTACGGACATTTCGGTACACTAATTTAGTAAAATATATTGTGATACGGACGTTTAGGTATACTACCCACTGGGAAGTTTTGCTCGCGTGAGTTCCTAGAAACAAAACCGTGAGGGTGTGGTCGGGGCCCAAAGCAGACAATATCGTGTTACGATGGAGTTGAGCCCAGATTGTGGTGGACCCCGGGTCGGGATGTGACAAATTAGAGGAAGTAAAATAAATATAATGAATTAAAATGTGTATAATAACAAATAATTTTAATTTTAATATAATGACATTAAATAAGATATCTATGTTGTAAACATTCCTAGTTTAAGTGTGATTGTGTATATCATAGATTAGATTTTATTCTAGTTACCCTTTCCTATTACAACTTGTATTACTTGGGGAAGAAGTAGTATCTTCTCTCCTCCTTATTACTATAAATAAAGGCACAAGGAATGGGGAAATAATACACAATTCCTCAAGCCTATTCTATAATCTCTCTCTTCTCTTTGCTGCACCCTTCTCCCTTTGTCAGATAAAATAGGCCATAACACATTATCAGCACGCTCATGCCGCTGCGCTTAGGAATCTGACGCTCAAAGAATTTTTCTGCATCAAACCAGTTCATCCATATCATCACGCAATCAGGTTCTTTCAAAACAACGACTTTTAACTCGATATTTTTGCAGCCCTGATAGCATGAACATTCACCATGATGCATGACCCAACTTTACGTTTCATGAATTTTAGATTCTACATAAATTGTGTATGCCTCATAACCATAATTATTGAAATTACGTGAATTTGATATTTGCCATGAATTGAATCCTACATATGTACATGCAATGAAAATATTATTTTGCATATGCATCAAATTACATATGTGCTTCATTGAAATATATATACGTATAAAATTGAATTGAAAAAAAAAACAAAACAAATTTTTGGAACCTAGGGTTCTTTCAAACCTGTGACCGCCATCCTGCAGATGGGGTCTCCACGCTAAACCAAGAGTCTGCAGCTCTCCTCCTTCCCAGAAAACCCACGGAGCCAGAAGCTCCAAGCCTCAAAACCCAGAAAACCCGACACCCATTGATGGTGTCCTTGTCCTCGACCACGGCATGGTCTGCAACCATTACCTTGAACCTTTGTTCATATTGCCGACAACAAACAGTCGTCCCACGTAGGAATTAGGCCGAGATTCTTTTGAATCTCATTGAAATGTTTTTTTCACAAATTTTTCGATTCTAATTTCTAGGTTTTTTTTTTGAACGATTGAATTTGAAAACAAATCCTCGTTCCTATTTGAGGTTTCTCACGAACCATGGCTTGCCAGACCTTGGCAAAGCCGTCTGACATGGCGTCGTCGACCAAAACCGGCGTTCTTCTCCGGCGACACACACCCAGCTTCGGCTGGGATGTTTTTGCCTCATACCCGAGCCCATTAGGGCTTTGCTGCACTCGGTCCATCACAGCCCTTTGGGTTTTGGTGTTTTTGTTCGAAATCTTGCAATCTGCCTGCAGCATCCCAACCTTTGGGCCTATGTCTCACGGGCCAATTTTTTTAGCCACCCGTGGCTTCATATTTTTTTTGGGGTCCCGACTTTTATTTCGCCTAATTATTTTAGGCCCAATGGGTTTTTATATTTTTCTCCCCCACTTTAATTTGGCCCGAAGTCCAAATATATTAATTCAATTATAATTATCAACCTAAATTTATATTTTTGCATATTCTTGTTGCATATTTGCTTGCATATATATTTGTGTTTGCCTGCAGGAATATATGAACCTGAAGTTCATAATTATTTTGAAACCTGAAGTTTCTTATAAACATACCTTGTTTGAAAACCTGAAGTTTTCATTTAAAAACATCACCTATGAAAACCCGAAGTTTTTCATGTAAAATTCAACCAATACATGTCTATTAGAACCTGTATGTTCTACTCCTACGTGAATGGATTGATTCTTCTCCATTACACTTACCACATCTTGTCCATTTATTTTGTGATAAGAACATGTTGAATTTGAACAAACTCGACTTCACCGCTTTGGAGGTCTCTGGAAGGAACTACCTCAAGTGGGTTCAAGATGTGAAGCTCCACCTCACTACAAAGAACTTGCGTCCTACTATTGAAGAAGCAACTGAAGAGCCTATTGGCGAAGCTGAAAAAGCCACCGCTATGATCTTCATCCGAAGACATATTCTTGACGCCCTGCAAACTGAGTATCTTGCTAAGGAGGATCCACGTGCATTATGGGTCGCTTTGGCTGATCATTTTGATCACCAAAATGATATATTCTTGCCTGAAACAAGACACGACTGGCAGCATTTGCGCTTCCAAGACTTTAAGTCTGTGAATGAATATAATTCTAAAGTTCGTCGAATCCGATGACTTCTCAAGTTTTGCAATGAAACTTTGACTGAAGATGATCTTCTGGAGAAGACCTATTCGACCTGCTCTACTTCTAATATTGTCATGCAGCAACAATATAGAGCTTAAAAGTTCACTAAGTTCTCAGATTTGATCTCTGTTCTACTTCTTGCTGAAAAGCAGAACCAGCTGTTGATGAAGAATCATCAAGCTCGACCTACTGGACCACTGTTGTACCTGAAGCACATTATAGGACAAACCAACGCCCAAAATGCCAAAAGAGGCGTGGTAAGGGCGGCCATGAGCCATCCCACCAAGGTCAACAGAGTCTAGGCCCGTCTAAGGGAGGAAACAAAGCCTCGAAGCGCTCAAACCTTGCTCCCAAGGCCCCGAACTTCAAGAATAAGGGCAAAGCACCTGAAACCATGGATGCGGACATGTGTTATCACTGTGTAAGAAGTTTGAATCAAACTTCATGCAAGTGGACGAACCAGAGACTACAAAGATAGAGGTTTCTGATTTTCAGGAGGATACCACCCCTATGGAAGATTAGAATCTTAGACAGACTTATTTTTAGTTGAAATAAGACAATTGGGGCCGAATTCCACCTAGTGGCCCAACCCCCCCCCCCCCCCCCCCATGTTTTAGGTTGATTTCGAGCAATTTTCCTTTATATTTTGGATTATTAGTTGGTGATTTGTTTTGGATATTAAGTTTTTCCTTGAATAAATGAAATTATTTTGAATTGATAATTGTTTTTATAAACTTTTATGCATGTGACCGATTCAAATGAATTTTTCATTCTAGGTATGACTAGTGGGAAAGTTAGTTATCTGGCAGATAGTGCAACCACGCACACATTTTTGCGTGAACGCATCTATTTCACTAACTTCATACTTAAGAATGCACCTTTGACAACCCTCTCAGGCCCATCCAACCTGATAGAAGGATACGGTAAGGCACGTATAATGTTGTCCAATGGTACAATTTTGACCATTGCTGAGGCACTTTATTCTCCACGTTCCGGAAGAACGTTACTAAGTTTCAAGGATATTAGAGATAATAATTACCATGCTGAAACCCACGTAGAAAACGGAGTTGAATTTCTATGCATAACTTCCTACGAATATGGCCAGAAGCGTATTTTAAAGAAGATGGAGCGTACTCCGAGTGGTCTGTATACTACAACTATACGCCCCATAGAATGCCACTATGTAGCCGGCCCTACTACTGGGACTGTGCACGAAATTACACATTGGCATGACCGGTTGGGACATCCTGGACAAATAGTAATGCACCGTATCCTCAAATCATCGCACGGGCATCCACTAACCCAAAGTTTAGGTTCGATTCAAGGAATCACATGTCAAACATGTTCGATGAGAAAGCTTATTACTAGGCCTTCTTATAACAAGATTCGTTCGAATCCTCCTATTTTTCTACAATGGTTTCAGGGGGACATTTGTCGACCAATTCAACCTCCCTGCGGACCATTTAGATACTTTATGGTTTTGGTTGACGCTTCCACACGTTGGTCACACGTGTGCTTGTTATCCACAAGGAATGCTACATTCTCAAAACTGTTCGCTCATGTTATCAAGCTTAGGGCTCACCACCCTGATTATCCGATTAAATATATTCGATTGGATAATGCTGGAGAATTCACATCTAAAACTTTTGATGACTATTGCATGTCGGTTGGGGTTGAAATTGAACATCCCGTACCCCATGTTCACACCCAGAACGACTTGGCAGAGGCTTTCATTAAGCGTTTATAAATGATCGCTCGATCGTTGGTCATACGTACCAAGCTCCTGATCGCTGCTTGGGGCCATGCAATATTGCACGCATCAAAGTTGGTCCGCCTGAGGCCTGTTGTGACACAACCATTTAGTGCCCTTCAGTTGGTTACCGGATACGAACCCGACATCTCGCATCTGCGCGTTTTTAGTTGTGCGGTATATGTGCCGATCTCGCCGTCCTTACATACAAAAATGGGGCCTCAGCGAAGGATGGGAATCTATGTCAGATATGATTCTCCTTCGATTATTCGTTACTTAGAACTTTTGACAGGCGATATGTTTACCGCTCGTTTCGCGGATTGTCACTTCTATGAGACATTTTTTCAGTCGTTAGGGGGAGATAAGAACGCCAACGTTCCTGAAGAACGATGCGAATTATTGTGGAGACTCCCACTTTGTCTCATTTAGATCCCCGCACCGCTCAGTCTGAAACTGAAGTGCAGCGCATATTAGATCTCCAAAGCATAGCTCAGAGCATGCCAGATGCTTTCACCGATCTAGCGCGCGTGACAATATCACATATTCCAGCTACAAATACGCTTGCAAAGATAGATGTACCAAATGTACAACGGACTGCCCTCCTGGAAGCCCGGGACGCCAATTCTGGTGATCCATGTACATTAGCGGCTAGCCAATCATCTGCCCCTACACAAAAGCGTGGCAGACCTCTTGGTTCAAAGGATTCACACCCCTGGAAGAGGAAATCCACGGCACAAGGTCTTGAAGAGCCTCCCTTGAATCCGACTATCGCTTACTCATTCTACCCAACTCATGAGGAAATTCTAGATTATGGAAGCGTCCTTGAAGAGACGAATCCTCCTCCCGAGAATCGTAGAAATAAGATGATTGTCGACAATGCATTAGCATTTGTAGTAGCTACTGAGATCATGTTGATCGATGACATTGAACCGTGTTCCGTTGATGAATGTCGACGTAGAACTGATTGGTCAAACTGAAAACAAGCAATCCAAGTCGAACTCGATTCGCTTGCGAAACGTAAGGTGTTTGGACCTGTAGCTCCTACTCCTCCACATGTGAAGCCGGTTGGCTACAAGTGGGTTTTCGTTCGGAAGCGTAATGAGAAGAACGAAATTATGCGTTACGAAGCTCGTCTTGTGGTACAAGGCTTCTCACAACGCCCCGGGATTAACTATGACGAAACTTATTCACCCGTTATGGATGTGATTACTTTTCGCTACCTTATCAGTTTGGTAGTTTCCGAAAAACTGGATATGCAGCTGATGGACGTAGTAACCGCGTATCTCTATGGGGATCTTGATACGGAAATTTATATGAAAGTTCCCAAAGGACTTACATTGACTGGTCCAAATATTTCCAAACCCCGGAACACGCTCTCAATTCGGCTGAGGCGTTCACTCTACAGTTTGAAACAATCCGGAAGAATGTGGTATAACCGTCTGAGTGAGTATTTGACTAGTCAGGGATATATGAACAACGAAATATGCCCTTGTGTGTTCATTAAGAAGTCACATTCCGGATTTGCGATTGTTGCAGTATATGTCGATGACATGAATCTCATCGGAACTTCTGAAGAGCTCGCGAGAATTGTCGCGCACTTGAAGTCAGAATTTGAGATGAAAGATCTAGGCAAGACTTGATACTGTCTCGGTCTCGAGATAGAGCATTGTTCGGATGGAATCCTAGTACATCAATCAAACTACACCCAGAAGGTGTTGCGCCGCTTTAATAAGGATAAAGCGAAGCCTTCGAGTACTCCTATGGTCGTTCGTACGCTAGATGCAAAACGAGATCCCTTCCGTCCGAAGGAGGATGAAGAAGAGATTTTGGAGCCTGAAGTTCCTTATCTAAGTGCGATAGGCGCTTTATTGTACTTAGCTCAATGCACTAGACCCGACATCTCCTTCACTGTTAATCTTTTGGCAAGATACAGTAATGCACCTACACGCAGACACTGGACTGGCGTGAAAGACATCTTCCGTTACCTTAAGGGTACTACGGATTTGGGCTTGTTCTATCCCTACGAATCCTCGAGTGGTGTCACACCCTGTGCCCCTCGAGTTGATTCTCGCCTTATTGGTTATGCTGACGCAAGATACTTATCTGATCCGCACAAGGCGTGCTCCCAAATGGGTTATGTCTTTACCGTTGGAGGCACCGCAATCTCTTGGAGGTCAACTAAACAGACCTTAGTTGCCACTTCGTCTAACCATGCTGAAATTCTCGCCTAACATGAAGCAACTCGGGAATGCTTTTGGTTGAGAGCAGTAGTGGGCCATATTCGAAGATCCTGCGATCTTTATCCCGCCGTTGATGTCCCAACGACGATCTTTGAAGATAACGCAGCTTGCATCGAACAGCTCAAGAAGGGTTACATCAAAGGAGACAACACCAAGCACATTGCGCCGAAGTTTTTCTTTTCACATCAACAACAAGAGCATCAGAAGATTGAAGTCACGCAAATCCGTTCACAAGACAATCTGGCCGATCTCTTCACCAAATCACTGTCGAAGACGACGTTTCAGAAGCTTGTTCATGGAATTGGTATGCGTAAACTTTCTGAGTTGTAACTTTCCTATTTCTCTTTGGAATTATGTCAAACTCAAGGGGAGTATCCTGTAGATACTTGCTTGATCTTAATGTGCTCTTTTTCCTTACGATTAGGAGCATTTTTCCCACTGGGTTTTTGCTACCTAACTAGGTTTTAACGAGGCACCCACCTTGGGCTGGTCATATCCTTAATGACGTCTCCTAGACGTTTCTTTTGACTTTGCATTTCTCACACATTTTTCCTTAGACTATGGATTTTGTCCCTACTCGGGTTTTTGCCATAGCCTTAGGGTTTTTTTAGTGAGACTTACTACTTATGCAAGTTTCTACCTTATTGAGAATAAGCGTTGTTCCTTGGAATCAGCACAGATGAGTTGACTTCCTCAACTTCTGCATGATGCTGAATCTACCTTGAGTATTTACACACTCAATGGGGGAGTGTTGTAAACATTCCTAGTTTAAGTGTGATTGTGTAAATCCTAGATTAGATTTGATTATAGTTACCCTTTCCTATTACAACTTGTATTACTTGGGGAAGAAGTAATATCTTCTCTCCTCCTTATTACTATAAATAAAGGCACAAGGGCTGGGAAAATAATTCACAATTCCTCAAGCCTATTCTACAATCTTTCTCTTTTCTCTTTGCCGCACCCCTCTCCCTTTGTCAGATAAAATAGGCCACAACAATCTATTAATTATTAAAAAAGTATAATATAAATTTGAATTAAGTACACATTAGAGGACTAAAATTAATATCCAATTCAACATCACATTTTTATTGAATTTTAATCTTCTTCAAGGATTAAAGTTAAAAAAACGCTTAAAAAAACCTTGTAAATTAATGAACATAATTATGTTTTACGAATGTAATAGAAAATTGAGTCACAAACGATACATCATATATTCACAACCTTACAAGTTGACTTGTAAAATCATGTTTTATGGAAAGTTGTCCAACTGGTTGAGGATGATACATCATATATTCATAACTAATTTTTCTTTTTTTGTAATGCCCTAAACCTAAACACAAAACCGCAACTACCTTTAATGACTTAAAAAGTTGTGTTTATAAGAGTGTCTTAGGTTATTATTAAAGGATAATTGGTGTATTTAGTGGCTCAAAACAAAAAAAGAACAACCAAAACCTAATTGATTAGCAAATTAAAAAAAAAAAGAATAAATAATCAAATAAACGAAAGAGAAGAGGAGGTTTGAACAAGAATGATTGACCGGAGGCGACTTTTATATTCCAAAGAAAATGCAAGATTCGAGGTGGCAGGATTGACCGATCTGAAGAAACTTGGAACTCTCACGTGCAATTCCCCTTTGACAAATCACAAAAATTGGCACACTCTCGTACATTCATTTCATTCACTTAATTCCTTGACACTTGTGCCTTCTCTTCTCTTATTATTTAATTTCTATTTATTTAATTAATTAATTTCCGATTCGATTCTATCCCACGAGGATGTAACCTGTTTTTATTCGAGGATGATTATTTTGTGTTTACTTGCGTATTTTTTCGGCTAGGGATCTGTTGTTCCTAGTTTGATGTCTCATTTGTGTCTCGTTCTTAATTTTTTGACATTTATTTATTAATTTAACACCAATGTTAACACTATTAATTTTTTATAAACTAATTGAAAAATTAAAAATTAAAGAAAATAAAAACTCATTTGATAACTATCCACTGCAACTACAGAATCCCATTGCCGATGACCACTGCAACCACACCAATGACACCACCCCATCGCTGCTGATGCTGCTCCTCACTTGAAAACTCGATCTGTGACAACCTGTCCCTCATTTGATAAAAATGCCCTTAAGGCAAGGACTTTGACTTTTGTTGACCCGCGTTTTGGGAGATATATGAATATTCTTTTACCGTATTCTCAAAGTACTCGACGGTACGGACGCGTAGGCGCAAGCGGAATCAAATTTAGAGCTACGATGGAGATTTTACGGAGCAAAGAAATTTGAGGGATATTTTAAATGTTGTGTGGTTATCTGGTCCGTGGGACCCACGCCCACACCAACTCACCACCCATTGCACGCCACGTGCCCCTCTCCCTCTCTTTCCTCACTCTAGATCTCATCTCCTCTCTCTTTCCTCTTTCTTCTCCCGAACTCACTTTTTTTTTTCTCTCTCTCGGACTCTCCCCATTTTCCCGATCGCATCCACATACCATGCACACCAAATGGATACCCTAATCGACAGCGATGCACCACCACGACCCACGAGGGTCTCCCTTCCCCCTTCTTCGTCTCTATGGAGCTTGACAGAGCTTAGAAAACCCAGGATAAGCCTCCGGGGAGCCGAGGCTTCGAGGCCAGATTTCGGCTGACTCCAGCCACCCTACGACGTGGAAAAGGTATAAATCTTCTCCTCTCATCCTTACCTTTGTTTTGGTAGTAGGATTGAGCCCTAAGATTAGTCGTCGGCGTCAATTGGAGCTCCCCGAGCTCCGGCTTTCGTTCCCGGCGATAAATAGGTCAGTTGACCCAAACCCACAACCCATTTATTTTTACAACCAAACAAAAAAAACTTTGGCGCCGGGCTATTAAGCCCAAGCCCGTGTGAAACCAAAACCCTTTAGCACTTAAGCATTCGGGCTGAAACAACACGGGCCTTTGGCTCATTAAACCAGGCCCTTGGGCCGTGTGAAACTCGGGCTTCAAGCCTGTTAACCCTAAAACCCTAAGCCCAACCCAGTTTAGATCCAAACTCAAAACCCTAAACTGGTCCAACCCTAGACCCGGTATGACTGACCCAGGTTGACCCGACCCGTTGACTTTGACCGACTCAAGTCGGTCTGACCGTTGACCATTGACTTTTCGGGTTTCGTCCGATACCCCTCCTAGTCTAATTCCGACGTCCTGGACCCATTTTCGACGTTCATTTTCCCAAATTCAATCGTTTGGATATAGTTTTATTAATTGTAACCTTTATATGCTTAGGTGCAATTGCTATCGGAGATTCCAGCTTCCTAGCTTGAACGGATGTGACTTCACAAGTATCTATGAGTAGGCAGTTTACTTTTATATATATATGAATTATAGTTTTCACAAATGCATTTAAATGGATTTACGCCTATTATGCCATAATTTTAGTTTAGTTTGGTAAATGTTGCTTTGTGATTGAAATTATAAAATGGCTATGGCATATTCATACGCATTTTAGCTGCTTATATATATAGTATTGTGGTAGAATACTGAAATGATTCTACAGGATGCGCAGGTAAATTCAGGTGAGTTTATTATATTGATTCGAATTGTATGGCATTCATATATTCATATAGTTAGCCCATCATTACTACATCCCGGTATTAGTGCTCCCGCCTAGGGTATGTTCACCTCCCGCACCGCATGCTAGTCTTGGATCCAAGTTAGGTGCTAGCCTGTCGTACATGTGTTAAGTGACTCCGACTTGTAGGTGACTGCGCTTAGCGAAAACTTCACGTGATTGTAGCACTAGAGCGTATATTATTATTACACCCAGCCTGTCGTACAGGTCACGTTAGGTGACTCCGACTTATGTGCTAGTATAGATTAATGAGCCATAAGTAACTCCGACTTGCGTGCTAGTATATTTGTCAAGCACATGCCTATATTTCTATTGTTGTGAATTATTCATGTTGTGGCATATTTCTGATATATATTGTTGGCATACATTAAATCTTCATACTTATACGTAGTATGATTTTAAGGAAACTATACTTGTTTTACGGTTAGGGGTTAGTATGTTCGAAAATAAAGGTTTTCTTACAAACGTTGTTTTGTTGACCCACTCAACTTTGTTTTTTTCTTCACCTCTCCAAGTTTAGTAACTGTGCTTACGTGTAAACGAGGATTCTAGCAAAATCTCAGGAGATGGTTATCTTCAGCGGTATAACCCTCATCCTATTTATTATATTGTCTTATGCTCTGACATCACGTATGAAATGGGTTCAATCCTGCTCACCCGCGCACTCTTTCGATTAGGCACTTTTAGGTTTAAATTCATTCACACCCTTTTTCCACTACACTACACTTTATGGCTTTGTCACCCTCCAGTTATCGGCCAACACAACTCGATTCGGAGTCCAAGTGGACATTCCGGGTCGGGGTGTGTCACAATCCGCCCTAAAGTACTTCAAGTGCTTTTCTAAGAGTTACTTGAATTTTGCAAAGGATTGTTTTTTAAAACATTTTCACAAAAACCGTTTTCAGCTATTTTAAAAGCACTTTCAAACGAACTCGTTATCCTATCTACCAGCCCCTTCTCTCAATCCCAATTGATTGTCTCCACCATAACCAAATTAACCTCACCATTATATAAAATCTCTCTCCCCAATCCACTTTCTCTTGGTTTTCTCTCTCCTTCCTCAACCCTCTCTCTTCGGTCTCTGCAAAGCGGCTCCTACTCCTTCAGAGACAGTGAATATCCTAACCAAACACGTACGTGCCTTGCCTCTCTCTTTCTCTCCCATTTGTTTTGTTAGTTAACGTGGTCAAAATACACTAGTCTCAGTGATACACAAAAATGCTCGACACTTTCAAGTACCTGATCGGCTCACCCGGTGCCAGCGGCTATGGTTCAAAAAGCACAGCCGAGCAAGTCACTGACGCCTCAGCCGATCTCCACCAGATCACCGCCATCATCACAGGTACGTACGCGCAATCCTCGCCGTCTGATTACAACCAGTTTTCCTTATTTTTGACCGATCGTGTGGTTTTTCGGATTATTTCAGGTGCCACGTCAGGGATCGGAGCTGAGACGGCCCGAGTTTTAGCCAAGCGCGGGGCAAAGCTTGTCCTCCCGGCTCGAAGCCTCAAAGCTGCCGAGGATGCCAAGGCTCGAATCGTCTCCGAGCATCCCGGCTCAAAGATCATCGTCATGGCGCTCGATCTCAGCTCCCTCGCCTCTGTTAGGAGCTTCGTCTCCGATTTCGAGTCCCTCCGGCTGCCTCTTAATCTCCTTATGTAAATATTCTCTTTCTTTCTTGTTTTCTGCTTGGCTGCCGAAAAAATGCAAGAAAAGAAAAGAAAACGAAAACTGACTGAAAAGGTTTCGTGTGTTTGTTTGTCTCAGAAACAACGCCGGAAAGTTTGCGCACGATCACGCGATTTCCGAAGACGGAATCGAAATGACCTTTGCTACTAATTATCTCGGTAATTATAGCTTTTACTCAGACTAAAGCTAAAATTAGTACTTATTTTTGTATTTTTTATTGAACACGTTAATATTTTGTAGGTCATTTTCTGTTGACGAAGCTGTTGCTCAACAAAATGATCGAAACAGCGGGGGTTAGCGGCGTTCAAGGGCGAATCGTGAACGTGTCGTCGTCTATTCACGGCTGGTTTTCCGGCGATATAATCCGATACCTTGGCAAGATAAGCCGAAGCAGAAGGTGAGTTATATTATAACATGTGAATTTATTATTTAGTATTATGATTTGATTGGTTTGTGATGTATGAAATATGTTATCACTGTTACTATAACACATAGATTACATACTGTTATTATTAAACGTTGATTGGTAACATGTATCGATATGAAGAATCGGGAACTGTAGCCGATCGATCGGGTTGGATTTCATTTTGATTGTTTAAATGATTATAATCAATTTGTCTTCGGGAGTTTGACCTTTTTTTTATCTGAATTCGAAAATTTGTCTGGAAGCTTAGCCAGTACGACGAGACACGTGCGTACGCGCTCTCGAAGCTCGCCAACGTCTTGCACACCAAGGAACTTGCTCGCAGACTCAAGGTTTGATGATTAAAAAGCGATTTTTGTTTTTTTCTTTCTTTGTGTTTTTCTTCAAATTATTGTCCCTAATTTTGTTTTATTTATTTTATTTAATTCAATGTTTTTACTAAAATCAGGAAATGGAGGCCAACGTGACCGTTAACTGCGTGCATCCGGGTATCGTTAAAACCCGCCTCACCCGAGAACGTGAAGGTCTTGCCACAGGTTCGGTTTTCGTCGCAAGAAACTGTGAATTGATTAGTTGAAATTTTTGTGTAATACTTTTGTACTAAATGAAAAGGGTTTTTGAATATGTAGATTTGGTGTTCCTCTTTGCTTCAAAGCTCTTGAAAACAATCCCTCAGGTTAGTTTATGAATATTAGGATGATTATGTTGGAGCGTCAATAACAGTTTAGTTAATTATATTCTTTATGCAATAACATTAGTTTCTTTGTATGCACTATTGAAGGCTGCTGCGACGACATGTTATGTTGCTACTCATCCTAGGCTGGTGGGCGTGTCTGGGAAGTACTTTGCTGATTGCAACGAGACATCACCGTCGAAGATGGGGTCGAGCTTAAGCGAAGCTGCTCGGTTATGGTCCGCCTCTGAAATCATGGTGTCCAAGAATTCCAATGCTATCTTTGATCCAAGCCACCACTTGGAGTACTAAAAGAATGGAAAATGGATCGTCAAACATATATAGAGAAACAGAAAAGCATCTTAATTATATAACTAGCTAGTTCTTACTTCTTAATGTCTGTTAAATTAGCTAGCTAAAATACAGTAGTAAAGTGGAAGAGAGAGTTAAATAGGAAAGAAGAAGGAGAAATATATTTACACAGCTAGCTTTGAACATAAGTGGTAGTTTTAGTGGCATGAATATATTAATATTTAGATAAAGGAAAGGCTTTTGATGCATGAATATATATTATGAAGTGAATGAATGGTTTTCTTAGTTGGAACCAAGTCATGAACAATGAAATTAAAGTTCTTTATTTTTTTGGTTTCTATATCATTTTTGAGGTGTATGTTATTGGATGATGCCGGTCTTACTCTCTTAGAATATTGGATTAGTCATTGGTGTATTAATTTTTATATAATTTTTCAATACAAGCCATAATAAAGTAGAAAAATTCGAACTTAAGATCTCGACTACAGAGTAATGTTCATAACTACTTGTTTAGACCCAAAATGACATTTTGGGGGCCGAGCTCAGAAATATTCTCGGCCCAATGTTGTTTAGAATAGTGTCATGGGCCGGCCTTGTCAAGGTTGGCCGAGTCCTGATATGAGAAAGATTACTTTGGATAAAGACGAAGAAGTTGAATCCTGATACAACGGGGAGTCTCAAGGTTGGAAGTAAGAATGAATCTAGTTCATTATAGGGCTTGGTACAGAGGCCTATTGGAACTAGGATTGGCCGAATCATAATCAGATTGGGATAAAGAGTTCTAGTTTGAGTACATCTCTAATTCGGCCAAGAGTTCTTTAGCCACTATAAATACAAGAGGTCGTGCGACATTCTAAGACCTCCAACTCAACACACAAATCTGCCCTGCACAAACCCTCGCTCTACGCGAAACCTCTCAACTTTGAGATTTTTATTTTCTTTTCGCCAACACATCTTCAGTTTGGATAAACAGCATTGTGGAGGCAACCGGTAAACATCTTCAGTTTGGATAAACAGCACTGTTGCCGTAGAACCAGTCGATCGCGAAGCATCTTCAGTTTGGATAAACAGCACTGCGTCGAGGCCGGTTGGTTATCTATCCAAGTCTCGGTCGAGAAGGACTTCCGGGTTCTTATTGGCAGAGGTTATCTCATCAGCCTTCTCGGCGAAGTGAGGTATTACGAATTATCAGGCTCGGCACATTGAACGCCGAGTTATTTTATGATCGGATACTCGCAGGTTGGTTTCAGAGTTGAGCATTCAGACGGCCGAACCACTTTCACAGTCAAGACCTACATCAGTTTCGAGTACCTGTGCCCCTATACGTTGGTGTCGATTCAGCGTGCTTATACCTTCACGAATATAATCACCGTGACCGAATCTGGCGCCGACGATTCGTGAACTTCGCAAGACTAGTAGCCTTGTCTTCAGGCTCTAGAACCCAAAGGCTGAGGCGTGTTCCTTCCTCGGCCGCAGTCGCAAGATCAAGAAGTCAGCCGCGCACACAACGCAACATCAATATTTTACTCACCGGCCGAGCTCGGCCGTCGAGTTGGCACGCCCCGCACACAATTGAAGGACGTAGTTAGCTCATTAGTTACTCAGCCTGCGCGCCACGTAGGCTTGGTAGTTTTTAGGGTCAACATTTTGGCACGCCCAGTGGGACCAAGTGCTAAAACTACGAAGTTCACATGATAAATCAAGATCTCAATCGAGTTCCATTGGATGAGATTTGGCGCCTATTCAAAGAAAGTTCCAAGAGGTATGCCAAATTCCTTGAGGACTACTGTAGAGATATTGACAAAAGGCTAGAGGCCGAGGGGCAATTTTTCGCTCCGGCCATAACCAGTTTTCGGCCTAAGAAGATTGTCGAGGCGGCCGAAGAAAAACCTGGGCCACCCGTTGTTTCGGCCGAGATTGAAAGTGTGCTAGGCCTAGAAGAAAGAGTTCAAGTTTCTGAGTCAAAATTTGACTTAGAAAACGATTCGTCAGCGGAGTGTTCCAATGACGAACAGGGCCAAGACACGATTTTAGACGCTGAAACCACGCCAATCGATATGATTATTGGCAAAAAAGCCGATATAAAGAAATCTCATTCGGCTAAGTTGTTCGAGTTAAAAGCCGAAATTTGTGAAATTATTATGCCAGGGGGCATAATAATTGTTCAACACATTCGGCGGTCGAAAATGAAAAATATTTCTCCAAATCAGAAATATTTGGAGAAAATTCTTTATTCGGCCTAGAGCGGAATCAAGTTGAGAATTTTAATATTAAAATATCTCGGCTTGGAATAAAGCATCGTTGGCCTCCTCCCAACTATGATTAGGCCACTTTTCTTTTCGTTTGCTAAAAACAAAAAATATACATATATATATGCAATAAAGAAATTATTTTCTTACACATACGGCTATGCAAGCCGATGCATAAGAAAATAAAGGGGGGTATAATAATCGGCAATCTTTATCAACTTGCCAATTGTTGACTTTGATTGGTGATAGGCCGAGCTGCCATTTTTTCTCGACCTCGGCCTCAAATTTTTCTCGACCTCCAATTGTTGACTTTGATTGGTGATAGGTCGAGCTGCCATTTTTTCTCGACCAAGATTTTTCTCGGCCTCCTACCCAAATCTTAACCTATATCACACATGTCGAGCTCGTCTTCGAGACTTCGACCCCATTTGGTTTTTCTCGGCCCATTTGGTTTTTCTCGGCCAGCTCGTCCAGGGTGTCAGGCTGTGGAGTGGATTCACTCGACCATACATTTCTTCGACTGCGCTAATTTCCTTAACCATTCGGTTTATGGGCCGAAGCTCAAGGAAACTGGGGGGCAATGTTTGGACCCAAAATGACATTTTGGGGGCCGAGCTCAGAAATATTCTCGGCCCAATGTTGTTTAGAATAGTGTCATGGGCCGGCCTTGTCAAGGTTGGCCGAGTCCTGATATGAGAAAGATTACTTTGGATAAAGACGAAAAAGTTGAATCCTGATACAACGGGGAGTCTCAAGGTTAGAAGTAAGAATGAATCTAGTTCATTATAGGGCTTGGTACAGAGGCCTATTGGAACTAGGATTGGCCGAATCATAATCAGATTGGGATAAAGAGTTTTAGTTTGAGTACATCTCTAATTCGGCCAAGAGTTCTTTAGCCACTATAAATACAAGAGGTCGTGCGACATTCTAAGACCTCCAACTCAACACACAAATCTGCCCTGCGCAAACCCTCGCTCTACGCGAAACCTCTCAACTTTGAGATTTTTATTTTCTTTTCGCCAACACATCTTCAGTTTGGATAAACAACACTGTGGAGGCAACCGGTAAACATCTTCAGTTTGGATAAACAACACTGTTGCCGTAGAACCAGTCGATCGCGAAGCATCTTCAGTTTGGATAAACAGCACTGCGTCAAGGCCGGTTGGTTGGGTTCTTATTGGCAGAGGTTATCTCATCAGCCTTCTCGGCGAAGTGAGGTATTACGAATTATCAGGCTCGGCACATCGAACGCCGAGTTGTTTTATGATCGGATACTCGCAGGTTGGTTTCAGAGTTCGGCATTCAGACGGCCGAACCACTTTCACAGTCAAGACCTACATCAGTTTCGAGTACCTGTGCCCCTATACATTGGTGGCGATTCGGCGTGCTTATACCTTCACGAATATAATCACCGTGACAGAATCCGGCGCCGACGAGTCGTGAACTTCGCAAGACTAGCAGCCTTGTCTTCAGGCTCTAGAACCCAAAGGCCGAGGCGTGTTCCTTCCTCGGCCGCAGTCGCAAGATCAAGAAGTCAGCCGCGCACACAACGCAACATCAATATTTTACTCACCGGCCGAGCTCGGTCGTCGAGTTGGCACGCCCCGCACACAATTGAAGGACGTAGTTAGCTCATTAGTTACTCGGCCTGCTCGCCACGTAGGCTTGGTAGTTTTTAGGGTCAACACTACTTAAACACTAAGTCTCTTGCATTCATTAGTGTAGCATATATATAAAACAATGATTTGAGGTGCTTGGTCGAATTATTTAGAGTTAACTGTGGACTTTGGTTGGAGATCAAAAGTTTTTTTTTTTGATATATTGGATTGGTCATTGGTGTATTATTATTATTATTATTATTGTGTGGCATATCTATAAAACAATGATTTGAGGTGCTTGGTCGAATTATTTAGAGTTAACTGTGGACTTTGGTTGGAGATCAAAAAGTTCTTTTTTTTATATATTGGATTGGTCATTGGTGTATTATTATTATTATTATTATTAAATTTTTTTTAATACAAGTCTCGTTAAGGTAGATAAATTCGAACTTAAGATCTCGAATACAGAATAATGTTCTTAATTACTTAAACCATAAGTCTCTTGCATTCATTAGTGTAGTATACATAAACAATGATTTGAGGTATTTGATCGAATTATATGGAGTTAAATGTGGACTTTGGTTGGAGATCAAGAAAGTTCTTGGAACCCTAGTTTGTGTTAATTAATACATGTACTTATTTCTGGAATAGTATAATATATTTGGTTTTTCTTTACGGAAAATATATCTGTTGTTTTTATTTTTCCTGGACATACATGTGGAGGAAATATATTATGTTTGTCCATATGGACTAGAAGAAGAATATGATGGATGGGAGAGATTAAGATTTAAGAACATGGGGTCAGTTAGTTGCATGTGGTGGTGGTGGTTGTATTTTGAAGAGTCTTTGGGACTACTGTGATGGGGTCTACTACTAACATGCGTGCTGAGTCTGGTGACTGTAGCTGATGCATGCATTCAAGGAAAGGAAATTCCAAGTCCTCAAAAGCTTTTCCAAAAGGAAACTTTGCAATCTCCAAATGTGTTTTTCGGTGTGACATTACAAGCGGACGGATCCACAAATTTTTTCTTAGGCAGACAACGTATAAAGTTTGTCGGTGAGTTGGGTTTTAGCGATGGTCGTGCCGGAGGATTTAAAAGGAAGTTGGGATAGAAAAATTTAAGTGAAATGAGTGAATTTAGGTCAAATGAGTTTTTCTCCGTGCGTTCGCGCACACCTCTAGTGCCTGCCCTGCCCCAGCCCCCTTACCCATCTTGATGGGCAAAATTGGGTACTTGCCATACTATATATGAATCCCCTCTTGCATCCGTGGTACTTTTTCCGGTTTATATAATTCGTACACTTATTTATCATGTTAACTAGTACTGTCCTATGTTCATAAGATATTAATCATCTTGTTTTCTTATATTATAATCATTAATACATAAATTAACAATAACAATCGTGGATTATTTTGTGCGATGCTCACACTAATGCATTTCTCAAATAAATAAAGGAAAATATTAGAGGGAGACACCTTTTATTGCAAAGAAAGACAGAAGGGGTCTCTGTCTGTGAAATGGTTAGGTCGAAAAACATAAAGCTGCGGTTTACAGAAACCCTAGATTGCTATTACGTGTCTCGATCAGAAGGACTTATTGATGCTTCCTGTTATCTATTTGGACACGAATTCCCAAGGGCCAAGGCTAAATGCAGCATGCAGACCAGACACTGAGCAGTTAATTGTCTGAGTCTTGCCTCTCTAAATTAATATGATCTCTGCCTCTGCGTAATATTTTTCATGCTCTGATTATTGTAGTAGTTAAAGTAAATCTACTATTATTGTGTTGTGACTTGTGAGTGCATCTCAGTTGATTATTGGGGTTGAGTTGGGTTAAGCTACAAAATGAATCAACAATATTATGAGATCGAACTCGCATTATGAAAGTTGAATATGTGACATGTACAAATGAAGAGAAGTATTACTAAACCGCAATGCTAAATAAAGTGAGGCCACAATAGTCTTGAAGAGAATAAGAGAGGGATGAAGGTGCACGTTTATGAAATTTCTGTTATTTCGTTCCTTACATATAGTATAGAGAATAGCTGGAGGCACAGCTTCCTGCACATTGTCGTCAAAGTTCCACCATATATCAAGAATTCCAGGTTTAAAAAGGATCGCAAACTTTTCAACATGTGTGAGAATACTCTTGGAGCTAGAAAGTAAGAAATTTTTTTAGTTACATAGTTATAATCTCTAAAATTAATTGTAACATACGTCCCTGATTGAATAGTTATTACTAGGGTTCTCCACACATCAAATCAAAATGTAAATTTGTCACTATCTCTCCCACAGGCTTGGTAACTCTTGGTAGCTGCTCTCTCAGTTGATATCAATGTTTGAAAAGAGACATCAAATTCTACAAGTTTTGTAGTGTATTCATACTTTTTGTAGACAGCCAACCACCAACGAACCTCAGAGATCCTTTGCGCGAGCTCTACACCCTTACGCATATCTGTTACGAGATTCTCTAGTTCCTTATTTGAGAGATACAGCACTCCGTTATGGTCTGCTATAAAGTCTATACATGGCTTGGAGGAGTCTAGTGTGTATTAGTTGAATATCAAAGTACCCTACTAACAAACGAACAAACCAACTATAAATTAATATAATTTTATTAAACGAATGAAAGATTGCCATAACAGCTACATAACTCAAGATGCGACATTGTGAACAACTTAACTTATTTTACGAGTTACAAAGCATCAAATATATAGAGAACTAACATAACCCTAATATGCAAGAAAATGAAACCCTAATTCTAACAAGCTAAGTTCAAATTCAAATAATAATCCTAAATTCCAACATCGTCAAACTCATGGTGGTACACGACAAGAGTTTGCAAACAAGAAGATGTGGATGCAAGCTCCATTAGGCGGACTCGACAAGGCAAGCTTCGTTAGGCAAACACAACAAGACAAGCTCCGTTAGGCAGACACGACAAGACAAGCTTCATTAGGTGGACACGAAAAGGCAAGCTCCGTTAGGCAGACACGACAAGGCAAGCTTCATTAGGCGGACACGACAAGGCAGAGCTTCATTAGGCGGACACGACAAGGCAGAGCTCCGTTAAGCGGACACACCCACGACAAGGCAAGCTCTGTTAAGCGGACACGACAAAACAAGCCCCGTTAAGTGGACACAACAAGTCAAGCGAGCAAACAATATTCAAGTGAACAAACAAGTGAGCAAGCATTCAAGTGAACAAACAAGCAATTAAAATGCCAAACCAAACTTTCGAACAAACAAAAATCCAATTCACCACGTACACAACGTCACTCGAATGGTTACAAATCCAAGCACTCGATCAGTCGTTGTGGTGGGCAACAAGTTCCAAACACAAACACAATAGCAACAACATGTTTGCCCCAACAAAAAGCAACAAATACCGCCCAAGAACTCTTTTCCACTAGCAACTTTTCACGGGTCAACAAACTTTTTTTTTCTTTGCTTTCTTCTTTCTCTCTGCGAACAAAGTGTGGTAACAGAAGTTTCCAAAAAACAAAAAAAAGTGTGGTAACAGATGGTGGGTGCGGCGGTGGCTGGGTAGGGCAAGCAAGTTCATGTCTAGGTGCGGTTATGGGACGACATCAGGTTACAAGTCCGAGCAGAAATGGTTCCAGGTGGGTTCAACGGATTTCGGGTGGCAATGGGTTTCAATCTGGGCTTCAAAAAAGTTGTCGGGCAGCGGCGGTGCGAATCGAATCAGGCGGTACAGGCTGTAGCAGCGAGTGTGACTGCCGATTCGTGCAGGCGTGGCTGGTCTTCAAGAAACAGGAATCGCATATCACCGCTTGTCAACAGAAACGGTGACAAACACAATATCCGATCAACAAACGCGAAACAGTAGCAGCTGGCTTCAGACTTAAGGCTTCGAGCATATTCAACTTTTTTTCTTTCTGTTTTTTTGTTCTTTTTTTTTTGTGGTAAACATCAGACCCTAATCTAGAACATAAACATCGAACAGACAAACAGCTCATAGCCATCAAGAGCAGATTAAATTCCAAAAGATCAAACCTACTATAATTCTAAGTTGAATATTAGAGTGCACTACTAACAAAAAGACAAACCAACTATAAACTAATATCTATATTATCTTATCTAGATTATCTATTCTATATTATTAAGAGAACACACCTTGTCAACCTTTTAGCTCACTTTTTCCAATTTTGCCCCTCACCTTTGAATACACAATGTTGAGATGAGGAGGGCAAAATAGTAATTTTGTACCTTTTGACAAAAAGACAACTATATCCTTTTTTTCCTATTTTGCCCTCACTTTTGATACACAATATTTACATAAGGAGGGTAAAATAGTAATTTTGTATCAAAATATTTACATAAGATTAAATATGCACTTATTAAGAGAAATTGTCCCACCATCATTTTTTCATACAGATAAGTGAAATCATGATGTTTTTTTGGATAGTTTAAATGAACTGAAGCGATTGCGCTTGAGGAGAACGTGGGAGAAGGTGAACAGTTGTTCACACACACAAAGTGTGTGCTCTCTGCTAGTAATTTTATTAAATGAACGAAAGATTGCCACGACGATTACATAACTCAAGATGCTACATTGTGAACAGCTTAACATCATATATATAGAGAACTAACATAACCCTAATATGCAAGAAAATGAAAACCCTAATTCTAATAGGCTAAGCCCAAATTCAAATCATAAAATAATCCTAAATTCCAACGTATTCGAGGTATCTGAGGATGCGCTCAATCATCTTAGTCTTGTCCTGAGCTTGTATAACACTTGTGCTAGGGCAGCCTTTTGCACACCATTTCCTTCAATTCGCTTATGCACATCTGTCGATGTACTACACCAAAACTCTACTCCCACATCCTTCCTAACTCCTGCTTTCTTTATATCAATTCATCAAACTTGTTACTGGTCTTCCTAGCCAAAAGAAAGTCTTCTTTCCTAGCCATTCTTTCTTGGGATTTCAGTCTATCCGACAATCTTCTAAGAGACAAATTCAAATCAACAATCGTGCACCTACCAGCTTTCAGTATCTTCCTAACGAGCTCTCTAAACTTCTCCATTTGTCTTTGTAGACTTTGTAATTCATCGTCTTCTTCTATCTTTTGGATAAGTTGTGGTCATAAACATTGTATCGTCAACTTGAGATCTCCGAGGAAGAGTTATGGTGCACAACAGTCGTGTCCATAGATTTCGTAACGCACTTCCACGTTATGGTATTTGTGGAGCCAAAAATAATCACAAGGCGACTAGTGGATTTTTTGGTAAAAAGGACAAAATTACCCTCGAGGCACACCGGGATTCCTACGCGCGAGCAGTGGGCAATCATCCCTCAACCAAGTTAAAAATGCCCAAAATAGGTAACAATTCAAAACATATTTCATCCATCCTTATCAAATCCTCTCCACAAGGTAACTCCAAAACCATTCATCTTTTATTATATTAATTAGCTAATCAACTAGGGAATTATTCTATTAATTAGCTAATTAATTGATTTATTATTTAATTATTCCTAATTAGCTACAAATCATGAACCTCACCCAAAATACCAACTAAGTGGTTGGTCCTCCTCCTCCTAAAGGGGTTGGCCACACCCCTATAAAAGCCCTCTCATTCTCTCCAAAAGACAATTCGAATTCTCTTGCTAAATTCTCCAAACACTTTTCCCTCAAAATTCTAATTTGGAATCGGAGGTTCTTCGGCCAAAGGCCCCCCATTCATCATAGGTGCGTGAGGCTCTTGGCTTTGACCTAAGGTGTTATTTGTTTTGTAGGTGCAATTTTGTCCAAGAACAAGGAGGAAGAAATTTGCATCCACAGTATTCAAAAAAGTGCTTCTATCGCAGCCCCTCCAACTAAAACCAATGCCATCATCTACCAAGGTTTAGCACATAAAAGTAGTAATTGAGAAAAAAAAAACACACACACACAGGGTTTAGCACCTAAAAGTAGTAATTGAGAAAAACACACACACACACACACACACACTCTCTCTCTCTCTAAAATTTTAATTGATACCAAATTCTACTAGAACTGGAAATCCCAATTAAGGCTTTGTCCAAATCCTATTGGATTTGAGATTTAGGGGGTTGTATTCAATTGGGATTTTGAGGGATTTTAATTCTTTTAATGAATTAGGGGTATTCAATCAGGATTTTAAGTGATTACCTAAAATTCAATATGTATTCAATTAGGATTTTAAGATAGTTTATTAAAATCCTTAGAAATCCGGGTGTATTCAATTATAATTTTAAAGAAGTTTATAACATTCCAGGTATTTTCAATTAGAATTAGAATTTAAAGAATTTGGAAAAGTTGAGGAATTGGAGAGATTTTGTAGTGTATTTTAAGCATCCACAAATCTCACATCTCTCCATAAGATTTCGAGGGAATTGAATCAAAATTTTACACAGAATCTTTACAAATTAGTTAAACTTCATAAAAATTCATGGATTTGTAAATTCATAAAAATCTCTCGAATTCCCAAATGAATACACCCCCTTAATAAGTAGAGAATCTTAATCAACTAGGGAAAGAAAACCAATGTTTCCCGGTTTTGTTACCCAGATCAACCAGATATTACTACCAAAGAATGATTGTTTGTCTCAGAACAATTAAGTAAACACCGCCTTAATTCTTCTCAAAAAAGAAAACACCGCCTCAATATATTAGTCACGCTTAATCAATACTAGGCCCTTGTTTAAGATACAGAAAAGCCCAATCCACATGTAAACGCAGCCCCACATAAAAGCCCAATCAAGCCCAAACCGCTAAAACCCTGAAAATCGCATAAACCCCGATGAAAGTTAACAAAACTCAACCATCGTAGCTCTCTCTCGATCGATCTCCTCCTCTCCTCCGCCATACCGGAAATGGCGACTACTCTACTCCCGGAGACCGCCCAAAAGCTCCTATCCCAAGAAAGCCTCCGCTCCGCCGCCAAACAATCCCAGCGCTGCCTCACTACCCCAGTCCGCCTCCGCCGCGCCATAAAAAAATACCTCCGAGGTACAACTGTACATCTCTATTCTCTGTGTAAATTATGCAAATTTAATTTATGGGTTTTGGGATTGTAGAGCAGGATGAGCCCCACATGAAGAGGAAGGTCCTAAGGCTATCGGAATCCTTCAGCCAAATCAAGGATGTGAACTCGCAGCTTGTTACGGCGACTTCGCAGCAACTCGTTGAGGACCCTTTGCGGTCTGTGGACCAATCCCAGCGGTGGAAGATCAAGAGCTCATACGGTGACATCGGCCTCAGCTACAGAGACGATGAGACCATTGCTTATGTTGCTTCCAGAATGCCTGCTGTCTTCTCTGCCTGTCACAGAGTGCTCAAGGAGGTATGAATTGGGGAAATTTTTTGTATCTGGGTAGTTCTCTGCTGTATTTGGTTGCTAGCTGAGAAAATGGTGGAAAGGAGAGAAATTTATTTTCAATTTTTGCTAGAAATGAGCTTCTTCGCTTGAATTTGATACGGTATTGTTTATTTTTAGGTTCTTAGCTTGAATTTGATTAGGGTTGTTCTGAAGTTTTGGTTTTCTGTGTAATAGTTCTGGCAAAATTTCTGTATTTGCTGCTTTACAGGTTCGAAGAAGGCTACCTGAGTTCTCTCCAGCTAAAGTATTGGATTTTGGTTCTGGCACGGGTTCAGCTTTCTGGTGAAAAGCTCATTCGGTGTTATCTTTTTGTTGTTAACCTTGTGAGACTGTGAATTTGGTTGTAATGTGACTTGAATGCTATAGGGCACTACGAGAAGTCTGGCCGAATTCCTTGGAGAAAGTTAATTTAGTGGAGCCATCCCAATCAATGCAGCGGGCAGGGCAGAAGCTTATACAAGGTTCTTAACAATTTGAATGCTCAAACTGTTCAATCGATATTATTTTGTCAAGATTATTTGTATAATAATTATTTCAAAGATAAATTGTCTATAACTGATAGAACTGCAGTTGTTAAAGAACCAATCTACTAAAACCTGCCGATTGCAATGTTTCATGCATTATCAAAGAGTGTCATAGAGCTCAATGAAAAATCTGACCACTTTATGTCATGGTTATTTCAGGTCAGAAGAACTTGCCACTTATTCATAGTTATGATAGCCTCCAGTCGTTGACTAAAAGTATCAACAAGTCAGAGAGAGAACATGACCTTGTAATTGCTGTAAGTTTTATAAAATTTCAAACTTCATGTTTTCCTTGGAATGTTGGATAAAAACAATAACTTCTGTTTGTTCTTTTTTGCAACGGAAGTCCTACGTGCTTGGAGAGATACCATCACTCAAGGATCGAATTACTATAGTACGCCAGCTCTGGGATCTTACACAAGATGTCCTGGTATGCTTTCCTTCTCCGGATGGATGAGTTTTGTGTTTCACTATGATTTCATGACAAAACAATTTTGTATGATCTTATGCCCTGGTTTATGCCATTAATTAAGAGGCAAGTATTATGTAGTTTATGCTCTTCTGACAATCAATTTCGTAAAGGGGCTAAAGAAAGAATTACTGATAATCGTATCACTATCCCTTTTATAATCATTATCATGGCAGTTTTTATTTTGGAACTTTCCAATTTTCAGCCTAATGTTTTTACCCTTTGATTTTCTTAAAATTTTCCTAGGTTTTGATTGAACCTGGAACACCACAAGGATCTAGTATCATATCTCAGATGCGCTCGCATATATTATGGATGGAAAAAAGGGTAAGTTGTTTTTCTTGTTATTTGTTCTTTGAGATGACTTTTGAGTTAAGATGCTTGTTCAAGTTATATACTGGCATTGCGTCTTTACAATCATTCATAATTGACACACTCATCACTTCTTAGAAATGCCGGAAATCTAAAGATGGAACTGATGAAGCTTCCAAGGACTTGGTGACTCAAAAGAGTGGTGCATTTATAGTTGCGCCGGTGAGTACAAGAGCCCTTTAGCTCATATTTTTCTGTTTCGAAACTAATATGTTGCCCAGCTTCTCTTTTGTTTTCCCTATAAGTGTGAATTCTCTCATTTTATTTTCTAGTTTTTTTTATGTAGTGCTCTCATGATGGACAATGTCCGCTGGAGAAAGCTGGAAAGTATTGTCATTTTGTTCAGCGCTTGGAGAGGACATCTGTTCAGCGTGCATTCAAGGTTCATCCTTAAATCCATCCACACTTCATTGGATCCAGTTGTCAGTTGGAACCACAACTTTTTCCTTTTTCCATTCCTGTTAGATTATGATTAAAGTACGTGCTTTTTAATTGATATTACCTACCTTGATATTTTTGTAGCGGTCCAAGGGTGGCCAACCATTACGTGGCTTTGAAGATGAGAAATTTAGCTTCGTTGCTTTCAGGCGGGGACAAAGACCACGGTTAGTATTTTTTGTGTTTTTGTTCAAAATTGTAGATTGTGGGAGCTTAGTATTCTTCTTAGCCAATGGAAGCCTAAAAGTCCATTCTCATAAAGCTATTCAGTGGTTTAGTCAATTTTTAATCGGGTTTAATCTGTCATCATGTGGTTTTGTTTTGGCTAATTGAGTGTCTTTCTTATTAAACACAACTAACTGTCAATGACCTTAATTAAGTGATCGCAATCATAAACATTTTGAATGAAGCCAGTCAATAACTTTGTAAATTAAAGATTTCTGGTTCAAATATGTATTTCCTTCACAGTTCGGTTCTTTTTGTTCATAAATATACTCTGTGTCATGATTTGTTCTCTGATGGCTGCACTGGTTAATGTGATTAGGGAACCTTGGCCGCTTGACGGTATGAAATTTGAGACTTTAAAGGAGCAACATGCTAAACGCAGTCCAGAAGATCTTGAAATTGACATTGGTAAGTCTGAAATGACTATCCTTCACTACAAACATCTTGAAAGCCCCCCATATAATGAAGTTTGTCTTCAATATATTATGCGATGTATTCGATTAATACAAACATTCTGGCCATTTGTTAACTCTTATTTCCTGGGTTCTAAGAATTTGTGTTTGACCTGGACAGATGAGTTAATTAGCTCGCAGCAAGTTGACCTCGTTCCATTTGAAGAATTGAATCCAGTTAACTATGATTCCGATGTTATGGAACCTAGTGTAGTGGATGAAAATAACGAAGACAAGGAAGATGAAACAGGTCGTGCTGATCTTGGTGGTGGTTGGGGTAGGATTATCTATATGCCTGTACGAAGGGGCAAGCAGGTTACAATGGATGTTTGTCGATCAACCAAACGAGATGGTTCAGAAGGCGAGCTTCAGAGAGTGGTTGTCACAAAGAGTAAGAACCCTACATTACATCTGCAGGCCCGAAAGTCCATATGGGGAGACTTATGGCCCTTTTGAAGATAAATGTCCGTAGTTGGATAGTCCTTCACGTTGTAACCGCAATGTATACGGAACTATGATGTTATGTTGCATGTTTATTATTTGATTCTATGTACCTTACTTACCATGGGAACAATATATGAGTAGTCTAGGGTTTGTGCGGGTGAGTGTCCGAGGCCATTAGCTTATTGGTTATTCTTATGACGTGTTTACTTGGAATGAATTGGAATGGGTCCCAAGTCCCAACTCCAAATGTGTTGGTAAATACGAGGATATTGGAATTATTTTAATTCCAAGTTTCCATGCACGACATATCAATTTGGCAAACTATAAACGTAAGTGGCAGACAAATCGTAATTAACTAGCCAACATCAGAATAAAATCTAGGGAGTTTTAACGAAACGCTCCCGGTACTGTTCACTTTTAACGAAAAATCACATTTTTACTTTTACCTGACACTATTTACAATACATTTAAAAAGCGTCTTTCGTTAAAAGAGAAGTTTTTTTGGACTTTTCATTAGTTTTCCTTAAAATTATTTCTAAAGTAGGTTTTTTTGGTAAACAATCTTAAGTAGTTTGGAAAGGGATACGAACGGGACCAAAAGAGCACCATTAGGATTAGGGTTAAATGCTTAGTCCAATTGATGAAAAACAATTGTCATACTGATGGTGCAGTTCACTAGGTCTCTCCGCTGCCTGGAGTACCACCCTTGAATATGTCACGAAAAGAAGCGTCTACAGTTGAGCAAGTTGCACGACAACACTAATTTCGATACTTTTCGACTGAGCAACTCTGCTGCTGCAATATTGAGCAACCTCCATGCTATGCGCCATTGAACCCGTCAACACTTTCATTTGTTGCACTTAAAACACAACTTGTCTGTGTGTTGTATTGCTGGATTTGTAGCGTCCACTAGCCAGTTTATGGGGAGTATGAACACATTATACATTCCATTCTTATTCAACTCTTCCTGTATTCAGTTGACGAAAGACTCCCTTGATTTTTGATTGTGCTGCTTCGCGTTCTGGTTTCGGTGTAATGCTTCTTGAGATTAAGGGTCTATACTGATTTTATTATATCTGTTTAAATTTGACTGAGGTGTCAATAGTTTGTTATAGATGAACGGTTCAGATTAGCTTGTTAATTCTTAGGCTTAGATGTGAGCAAGTGACATTGTCTTGAATGGCTGAGATGAGCTCATAGGCTCGCCTAACGGCAAATTTTGTATTGTTTTATTGAGAATATAGCAGCAACAAGAATGTCCTTAGTACTACTGTATAGTGGTATTCCTCTTCACTTGTAAGTGAGAGGTCTCAGTTTCGATTCTCGCCAAAGTCAAATTTGAACCACATAATTATGACTGAGCCATTGTGAGGCTAAGCCCACCCCGTCCCTTTGATGTAGATAATATCTTTTGTTAAAAGATAAAAAAATAAATTAAAAAAAATAAAAACAAGTTTATGACTTGTGCTCTGTGAATTACATGTAAGAATTCATATCAAATGATGAACTGCAGCTAAACTAAGCGAATGAGCTATACATACAGTTGGACTTGTTAGGGTTTTGTATCCGGATTAAGTAATCCATTTTGGAGGGAAAATGTTAATGTCACATACGAATTAATGTGGCAGTTGGCTAAATCGAAAATGCAAGTAATTGTCTCATTGATGGGTGGAGGCATTTACCAAAATGTGAGTGGGATTGGTCTCTCTTCTCGGTACAAATATAGGAGTTCACTTTGTACAAGGGTTGTCCCATTGAAACCGAGAGAGCTTCCTTGCTGTTCGTACAAGAGAAGAGAAGAGAATCCTTTCTACAAATCAATCATGGCTGCAAGTTCAGGTTAGATTGCATGCTTATGGTATTATTAGGGTTCTTATTGATGCTGCATTTATTGCAGCAAATGCTAGGGTTTACACTTGAGTTATTACAATCAAGAATGCAGTTACTTATTGATTGGACCCTTTTTACAAAAGGTTTACACTACAGATTCAATTTGATCATCTTCTTGATTTCTTCCAGTACAAATCTCACAAATACGCCTGAGCTGTACAGAATCTAACGTTGCTCTCTTTCAAATCAACGAGGAATCAACAAAAGACTCCAAATGATCATGTTCTTGTGCCTTGATAAATTGTTCTTCACAGATATTCAATGGTATTATAGCTGTAACTCTTGCTGCAGCAATTTCAGAATTTTGGCAGGCCAAGTCATAATCTTTAAAACTATCACAACCGAGTCTTCCCAATCGTTTTTGCTAATCTAATCAGACCAGAAAACATGAAGATTAGAAACCTCACAAACGGAGTCTTCCCAACCATCTTCTTGTTCTTTGTTTTGATCCCCCAGTCCAGGATGACATGACGCGATTCGGGTTGAGAACGGAGAACCCCTAATAGCCTTGGGATATGAATCTTGGTAATTGTTGTGTCCTCTTCTTCTACTCTACCATCGTCTGCACTAATATGACCTCGGTCATTTTTCTTGGACTCAGATGGAACACATTGTGGTTTTGATGCTCGTTTTCGGGTGCTACTTTGTTTCTCGGTTCCTTTACCAGTGGTAGGGTTTTTGAATCTCCTGCTGAGATGAGTATTCCAGTAGTTCTTGATCTCATTGTCTGTTCGACCGGGAAGTCTTCCGGCGATGAGAGACCAACGATTGCCGAGAAGGGCATGAAGCCGGAGAATAAGCTCCTCGTCGGGTGTTATGTTGCCTCGCTTTATATCAGGTCGGAGATAGTTCATCCATCTCAGCCTGCAGCTCTTCCCACATCGAAGAAGACTTTCAATTTCAACAAAATCAACTCATTACTATCACATACAATTTATAGACACTTCACTAAAATGTTATGAGTTATGACTACTTGACAGAAAAAAAGATTAAATTATTGCACCAGCATTTTTAGGTAAAGAACTCCAACGGCCTTCACCATGGGAGTTAATATACTGAATAAGCAATTTGTCTTCTCTGGCAGTCCATGAACCTCGATGCAGTCCTACCTTTAAACAACATGGTGCTCTTCCCATGTTAAGCATAGTGTCTGCACAGAGACACGTACTACTGCTTCAGTCTAGCCGAAGACTCTCAAAGACAGCACCACAGGCCACACTAGTTGGATAATATATTGGATTTTATAACTTGAGCACTATTGCGAACAATTTCTTTTATAGGAAAACTAAAAGAAAAGTTCTCAAAAGTTTTAGTTTTAATAAAAAAAAGACAAATAAATGTGTAAGTGAATAGTATCAGGAAATGTAAAAATGTGGTTTTTCGTTAAAAATGAACAGTACATGAAGTATTTCATTAAAACTTCCTCTTTCTTTTTAAGGAAAATTAATGAAAAGGGCTTGAAAAGTTTTAGTTTTAATAAAAAACCATGTTATAAGTTTTGTTTAATAAAAAACCATGTTATAAGTTTTAGTCTTAATAAAAAACCATGTTATAAGTTTTGTTTAATAAAAAACCATGTTATAAGTTAAGTCACTGTTTCTGGAATTTAAGTCACTGTTTCTGGATTTTAAGTAACATTGTTTATGGAATCTAAGTCACTGTTATTTTTCCAGCGACAGTGTTATTTTTCCAGCGACAGTGTCATTTTTCCAGCGACAGTGTTATTTTTCCAGCGACAGTGTTATTTTTCCATTTTTCCAGCGACAGTGTTAGTTTTTCCAGCGACAGTGTCATTTTTCCAGCGACAGTGTTATTTTTCCATTTTTCCAGCGACAGTGTTAGTTTTTCCAGCGATAATGTTATTTTTCCAGTGACAGTGTCATTTTTCCAGCGACAGTGTTATTTTTATAGCGACAGTGTTAGTTTTTCCAGCGACAGTGTTATTTTTCCAGCGACAGTGTTATTTTTATAGCGACAGTGTTAGTTTTTCCAGCGACAGTGTTATTTTTCCAGCGACAGTGTTAGTTTTTTGCAGAGACAGTGTTATGTTTTTTCAGCGACAGTGTTAATGTTCATTTTCTTTCCAGATACAGTGTTTGTTTGTGCACGACCCAAAGGGCTTGGTGTGGTTGCTGCTCTCCGAAGCTATACGGAAAGGAAGGCCGGATTTCGGCCAGAAAATTGGACAAACTTTAAATGCTCATAACTTTGTCAATACTCAACGAAATCAAGTGATTCAAAAACGAAAATCGTAGTTCTCGAAGAGACGAAGAGAATGGTACCTTGCACGATAGGTAACTCGTTGTGGTTTGGCCGGAAAACGCCTCGAAAGCCTCGGAGGTCGCCGGAAACTGGGTTGGACAAACTTTAAACGCTCATAACTTTGTCAATACTCAACGAAATCGAGTGATTCAAAAACGAAAATCATAGTTCTCGAAGAGACGAAGAGAATGGTATCTTGCACGATAGGTAACTCGTTGTGGTTTGGCCGGAAAACGCCTCGAAAGCCTCGGAGGTCGCCGGAAACTGGGTTGGACAAACTTTAAACGCTCATAACTTTGTCAATACTCAACGAAATCGAGTGATTCAAAAACGAAAATCGTAGTTCTCAAAGAGACGAAGAGAATGGTACCTTGCACGATGGCTAACTCATTGTGGTTTGGCCGGAAAATGCCTCGAAAGCCTCGGAGGTCGCTGGAAACTGGGTAAGATTCAAATGGATATAACTTCTTCAATACTCAACGAAATAGGGTGATTCAAAAAGGAAAGTTGTAGTACTCAACGAGACGAAGAGGAGGAGGAGGAGGATGAGGGCCAAAGGAGAGCCCATGTGTGACTAGCTGGTGGTCGAGCTGTCTTTTGGTTTGGTGGGGTTTACCTTGTTCTGAGATGGTTTTTGGTTAAAAAAAGTTATAGGATGGTTTTTGGTTAAAATAAACTTAGTTCAAGCCCTTTTTATTAAAGCTCCCTTTTTTTTATTTGCCATGTAAGCACTGTGAACATTTTTTTTAATTTATTTAGGGGGTTTAATTTTTATTTGGGGTAACTTTTTGAGGAAAATTCAGATTAAATATCAATTTTGATAAAAGTATTAAAGAAAAATATCAACTTTAAGAAGAACTACCAATTTCTTCCGATTTTATTTGGATTAAGTCACAACTTGTGGCCACATTACACATGGCCCACACGTCACCGGCGTCAGCAATGGCGTAGCCACCCACAAGGTTAAGGTGGGCTGTAGCCCAGGGAGGTTTTCTGTAAGAGTAGTGTTATTCATGTACTCATTTTTACTGCTCACATACTCCTCTCAATTTTCGGTTGTTCGGATCGAATGAATTGAAGATGATCACTGACAAAAAACTATTAAGGCTGTGTTGGAGGTAAAAATGGGTTTGTGAATAGAATCACTCTTTTGTAAACTCATGCTTATAGCCTACTCAATTTCAATACGTATTATTATTTAATGTATATTTAGTAGATGATAGGTAGTAAATAATACATTTTATGCTAAAAATTATAAATTAGTATCTCCAGTCCCCCTTATTCTTTAAAGAAAAAAGACCATTTACCCTATGTAATTTAGCATTTATGCTTCTTACTCAAGAAAAGAATTTTTTTTTTTTTTAAATCCACAATTAAATCTCTATCTCCGCAATTCCTTACTTTCTGTTGCGATTTTCCAATGAATGTCACCTTTGGTACGTTCTTAATCACTTTATTTACTTATTCTTGATTTAAATAGTAGGTTAATTATTTATATGGTCCTTGAATTTATCGGTTAGAATTATGATTTTAAGAATAGTTTATATTATATTGTTGTCTTTTATATTGATTATTATATAATTTTATATAAGCAAAAAAATAAACATATGATTTTATGATACTATTTTCAGCTAGCCCACCCAAGATAAAAATCCTGGCTCCGCCCTTACCTCTAAAAATCTTTGGGATACATAAATCTTGGTCTTTGCTTCTTCTACTCCAGTCCATACGCACTAACCCGAATCTGATGATCTTTTCATAAAATAATTTCAGCATCTAGTGAATGAAAAATGCTCGCCACAACTCAAAATCTTGGCGTGTAAGGAAGCTTTAAGCAGAAAAGGAAAGTTTAAATTCTTCTAGCAAATTAAGTGTTGTTTAGTTAATGGATATTAGAAATCTCCACATGTTATGCATGTGGTTGGTGAGGATTGATAGGAGGAAAAGGCAGGGTGGGGAGAGTGGGTGAATAAAATTAAGGGTTGTTTTATTCTCGCTCCATATATTATTAAATACACTTCATATACATATTTTACGTACACTCCACAATCCACACTCTCTACATAGACCCCAAATCTACCTCTCGCGTATTCCGTATTTGTTTGATCATTGTCCTATAATCCGCATATAATTCAATTTTACTTATGTTTCTCTCGTCACTCGTACAATGTTCTTCTAAAGAGTATTACCAAACTGGTATTCAATAAACAAACTTGTATTACCAATAAGCATTTTGTTTAGCTTTGAGGAAATCCAAAATTTATGAGAACCTCATATTAATCATTGGAGCAAATTTCAAATGGTATTTTCTTTCCCTAAATCATTGTCTAACTAACAACCAAGTAGGATGTCTGACTTATCACCAATTCAGACTGCTGCTATTCAATTACACACTTGTGTTGTTTCTTTCATGCTTCCTCTCTTAATCAATTGGGACAAAACTTTCTTTGAAAATTCCTACATATTAATTCTGAAAAGAATGCATGGCAAATAAATCTCCTCCTCAAATCAGGACAGCTGACTGTCCCATTGCCAATCTCAGGTTCAGTAATTTAGAATCTAGATATATATATTCCCCATCCTTATTGGACAAAGTTTCATCAGTAAGACATGCCACTTTGGTGTATTATCAGTAATGTGATTAGTGTGTGGCTTAACCGAAATATTACAGTAGATCCGTTGTGAGGTTTTGGTATAGTTCGAAACAAAAAACTATCGAGGGTTCAAATCTCTCATTCTTTAGTCTATGTATATCGTTGTATGTAAAATATAAAATAAAACGGATTTTTATCACAAATGGTTCTTGAAATTGACCTTCACCATTAAGATGGTTCCTAAAATTGAAAATCAATCAATGTAGTTCCTGAAAGTAGGTGTCGCAAATCAATGTGGTCCTTCCGTCACAATTCTGTTAAAATTTCATTAAGTGCTGATGCGGCACATAAATAGGCCCCACAAGATTTATGGGTTTTTATCACAAATGGTCCCTAAAATTGACTCACACCATCAAGATGGTCCTTGAAATTGACCCACTCCATCAAGATGATCCCTAAAATTGAAAATCGGTGAATATAGTCCTTGAAAATAGATGTCGCAAATCCATATGATCATTCCGCCACAATTCTGTAAAAAAAAAATTGTTATGTGTTGATGTGGGTTTAATAATTAATTTAAAAAGTTATCTAAATACCTTTTTGCACAATGGAAATTTTTTCTTATAATAGGACCTACTCTGGAGAGAGATCCCTTTCATAAATTCTCAAAGGCACAAGTCTTAACCAAGGCCTAAGAGAGGGTTTGGAAATAGTTTTCAACCAACAATAGACACACCTCGGTTATAACCTCATCATCTCAAGGCAGACCTCACCGTTCTTTGAGTCACCAGACTACTAGGAAAGCGCCAAACAAGCTCTCCAAGATTATGGTTGTGAGAATGTTGATCGCCTAAATGTTAACGGTGATGTCCCATAAATCGTTGTCAATCAGCCAAGCCGTCATCAAAGGTAATCTTGATTCAGGTTCAATTCGGTGAAGGATGTCAAAATGTGTAAAGATAGATGTATTGATATTCTTTTTAGAGAATAGACAACGAAGGAGGTAAAGGAATGTGGACTGGGATCAAAGGTGATTGTAGAACTGAGTTTTTGGGTTCACAACTTTTTATTAACTATTAAATTATTAAACCTATTTATAATTTATTTTTTAAATTTAATTAGACTTGTGTGATCCATTTATGTGTCACATCACCACATAACAAAAGTTTTGATAGAATTGTGATAGAATGGCTATATTGATTTGGGACACTTACTTGCGGGACTACATTGATCGATTTTTAATTTCAGTGACCATTTTGATGTCACAGATCAATTTCAGAGACCACATTTATGTCGTAGGTCAATTTCAATGACCATTTGTGAGAAAAATTGACTTATGGGATCCCATTTATGTACCACATCAACACTTAACATAATTTTTAGCAGAATTGTGACAGAATGACCACATCAATTTCAGGGACCATTTGTGATAAAATTCCAAACAAAACACTATCAATGTTGTCAGAATTATTCACAGTTCTGATATTCAAATGAGAGAGAGAGAGAGAGAGAGAGAGAGAGAGAGAGAGAGAGAGAGAGAGCATGAGAACTGCCCCCAAACCACCCAAAATTTAATTTTGATAAATGAAATGTCAAGAAGATATCCAATATTTCTAAATGCAGGTTTCCATAAGATACCCCAGACACCTGTATATATGTATATATATTATACACACATGTATATGCATTCTATCGGTTCTATCCTAATTCCTAAGGGCCTACAGCCACTTAAATTATACACTTAAATTATTTCTTGAGCTGAGAAACCAAGAAATTAAAGAATCATATAATTGACTTGTACAAGATGATCCAATACAAAAACAAAAAAACCAATCCCCCAGCCACCTGGCGGGACTGCAGCTGAATCGGATAAACGGTCACCAGCTGGCATGACCTGACTGGACCATAATACATTTGGAAATCTTCCGGGGTACAAACTAGGTAAACCCACCTTAGAGCTGTCGTTGGCAAACCGTCAATAATACTGCATTGGACAAGCACCAAGGGTTGTTTAACAATTACCGGCTGTGTTTGCAAGGATGCAAAACCACTGCCTAAAAAATGCCACCCGAGGGATCTTAACGACGACTAGGTAACCCGTAATTGTGGTATGTTCTAATCCGTCCGTCCAGGCTGGCGGTGACGATCACAAGGCCCCACATGTGAGAAAAGCCAGACATACTCTGGCAAGCACTCTTCAAAAACTTGTACTCGGATCTGCACATCGTTGGGGAAACGGGTACTGGACTTGAGTTTACAAGTTTCTCCTCAGGCCAAGTCGCGGTACCCCTTGGCAAGGACTTCTGTTCTACTTTCTCATCCAAACTGAGATGTTTTAGGGGATAATCAAGGCTGCTTCGCGGCAAATCCCCAATGAATCTGGGGGATGGAAGGGTTCCCGGCAAGCTGTTTACACCATTCCAAGGTATAGCAATCATGGAGTTGTGGGACACGAAACTCTCACAAGACCATATGTTCCTCGATCGCGAAGATGTCGTGTCCTGGCTATTGAAGTTCCAGATGCGTACATTTGAATCATCGCTTGCTGAGACAATGTGCTTTCCGTCTGAGGTAAAAGAGGCGGACATATGGTTTCCTCCATTTCGAAGACCTAATGAGGAATGACAAAACAGTTAATACTATAATCATTGCAGACTTTGGGCCTGAGGTGTAACAATAACATAAAACAATTACGAAGATAAATAAATCTGATGCATACCCCTATATTTGCAGACGATATCTTTCCCAGAAATTATACGGACTACTGAATCAGCAGACGTCACCATAACTTTGCTTAGGTTGCTTGGAGAAAACTGAGGAATCATATTACACTTAGTATACCGCAGAGAAATACAGTGAAAATGGAAGAAATGACATAGAAATTGTTCATAACAACCTGAAAGCCAGTTATCCTTTTTCCAGGTGACTTCTTTTTGGCGTGTATGTTTATCTGAGCATCCAATTCCAGATGGTCATCTGAAAATATTGAAACCACGATCACGAACTACAAATATAGAATAACAAAAAAGAACAAAAATCGTAAGGGCCCGTGGATAGATCTCACCCTTGCAAATTTGGCTTGCAAGAGAAGAGTGCTCAATAGCTCATACACTAACCCCCAAAGTTTTCATTTTTTCTATGTCAGACATTTTGAACAAAACAAATCACAAGATATTAGATATTTCACACTATCAGAACAAGCAAAACAAAAGGAAAGATATTTTGCAATGACATCAAGATAATCATCTCATGTCAGCCCGATTTTCAAAGAAAGAGGAGATTAATTAAAGCATATAATTATCAGGAACTCCCAGTTTTCTGCTACGCTTAAGAGTTGGGTTTTAGTTAGAAGCATTATAGTGGCATACTACTAAGAAAAATTCACTATTAGGTCTTCGTACCTATGATGTTATAGACACAGCAATTTCCAGTCATCAAACCCACAATTCCTCCCTGCAAGTATCAAGAAACAAAGTTAAACAAAATCCACGTAGTTTCATGCTTAATTTTTCATTTCCAAGCAAAAATCCAACAGACCTTTCCGTCAGGACGATAAGATACAGCAGTGACTATCTCGCGAACATCAATATAGTCAATAACCAGACAACGAATAATTTCCCAAATGCGAACTTTTCCGTCTATTGAACCACTGATGAAATAATTATCATCCAGAGGGTTGAAATTAACACATGTCACTGCATCAATATCACAGCTTTAGATAATCATTGCAGAACTACTTCAAAATGGAAGAAAGAATTGAGATCATAACGATATAGATAACCAACACAAACCAAGTCACTGATATACTACATTGTAACAGAATGCAACCAAGTGGCAAGGCTCACCAAAATTACTGTGAGAAAAGACTCTTAGGCATCTGTCGCTTCCTACTTGCCATAAACGGACTGTCTTATCAACAGAGGATGAGAGCAGAAACTGAAGCGCACACAAAACACACCATTAGTTCTATCGAGTTCAGTGAATCAACACTAACTTGGCTGGAAAGAATAATTACAATAGGAAATAAAATCCAATTTCCTACCATTCTACAAATAAAGTAGCATATATTAAAAATGAGATAGCACAGCCAAAAGTATTACTAACCCCTTTCTTTGACCATGAGAGATCCAAGACCTCCCCTCTGTGTCCCCGGAACTCATGAACAGGCTTGTCCAATAAGCGAAATATCTTTGGAGGGAAAACGACACAAGCTGACTCTGATGATCCCCCCAATTGCTGCGCCTTACTCTGTTTTTCTTTATTCACATTTGGAGAGTTTAACTTGGAAAATGGATGCATCTTGAAGTACAGAGAAGAAGGATCAGAAGCAATATCAAATTTGTTGAATCTCTCATCCTCAATCACCTTCCACACTCTCACGACACCATCTTCACCAGCACTGGCCAAGTATTGCCCATCAAGACTGAACTTGATGGAAAAAATTGAACCCTCGTGAGCTGAAATGTCTTGCCCAGCATACAGTGAAGATAGTTCCTTGGTCTGCTTTTTACTTGGATGAACTCGGACTCTTTGCATCCCTACCCCTGACGCAGATTTAAGACTGATGGGGCTCAACGCAGCCTCATGTTTATCAGCAACGCAAATCCCATTTCCTAATTTCCTTAACCATCCCCTTTTAACTTTCTTATTCGCATCAAGAAAGAACCTAGCGTTATCAACTTCTCTCTGCAATAATTGCTGAATCGAAGGAGATGGTGCCTGTGCACTATGAATTTCCCCATTAACCAATTGATTTAGCCCCGCTTGACCTAATCTGCCAAGCCTTCCATCCTCAACCAATTCACTTACAATGACAGTCATTCCGCCGTTCAAATTCCTCATTGCACGTGTGGAATGTGTATCATCCAAAGCACCATTTCCTAGTGATTCCCGAGCTTCAGTTGACAAACAAGACACTGTTGACTGACTTGAGCAAGACGCCTCTTCCAATCCCCAAGTTCTCAACACTACCCCACTATCTTCCCTAATTCTATCAATATTTTTAATTCTGTCAACAAAGACACCTTCCGAGTCTTCTGTCATCATAGAATTCGAATCCAAATCTACACCCATCCACTGCAGGAACTTATGGCGGCGCTCATCAACACTTTCCAAGTTGTTAGCCCACACCTCCTCATACCTTAAGAAACCTGGAGTACCAGAACTAAACTCCTCACAGCAATCTGAACCCCAATCCGAAACCGAAGAAAGGTCCTCTCGGGTATCATAAAATTGATCCTCACGCTCTTCACCATAACTCCCCATCAATTCACTGTCTTTTTTCCTTTTTGTTTTCAACCCATGAAATCCTGAGTCAAAGTCTAACCAACCAAAAAAACACAGATAAATTCAGACCCTCAAATTATGTTCTAATCTCTCAATTAGATAGCAGAAGAACCCAAAAATTCAATCTTTTTCCTTATCCAGAACCAGAAATCTCAAAATTTTCCCTAAACATTAAAATCCACAAACTGCAAAAGCCAAAAACAACCCAGCACAGATCCAGATATGATCTTACCTCAAGTCCAAATATTTGACTTTCTCAAAAACACCAATCCCCAAATAAAAAACCCAACAGATTGTTTCCAAAAACCAAATCAAAATCTGAAACAGGAACAAACACTTGGAAAAGGAGAGTTTTGCTCACCTGGGTCACCACCAAACTTTGGTCAAACCCCAGAAATCTAATTTCTCATAGGGATTTCCACTTTCCCTACCCCTTCCAGTTTCCTTTTCTCTCTCTCGTCAGCAACAACAACAAACAGTTTCCCACTAGGGGAAGCAAAGAATAACTGCAGCATGAAACTTTAAACAAATCAAATAAACTAATACAACAAAAGTAAAACAATAAAAAAGCAGAGAAAAAGGGCAAAAATTTGCCTCGGGTTGTGGGCCAGTAACAGGCAGAGAAGGGAGTGGAAGGTGCTCGGTGCTCGGTGCTCGCTTTCTCCTTGTTTGCGCGGTGTGTCTTTTTTCTCTATCTTTCCTCGCACAAACCACACTGCTGTCTGATACAATTTGATTGGTACGGATCTCTCTCTCCAATTTAGATACCGCAGTTTCTAACTCGACACGAAAATAATATGAAAAATAACGGGTTTCGGATCAACACGATAACTTATCAGGTCATTATCGAATGACCCATTAAGATACACGCAGGTAACCCGTTTTGACCCGTTAAGAAAAAAAATTGATAATTTTAAAGTTTAATTACTAAAAATTTTATTATAAAATACAATAGCCATATTAGTATATACAATATATTTTATATTAAATATATAGTTTTGTATTATTATTCTATATAAGTTTAAAAAAAAAAGTTTTAGTCATTATTTATCTTTATTATGAGAGTTCTTATTATTATTACTAGGATAAATTTTACTTAACATGTTGTTGTCCACAATTAAAATAAACTAGTATAGTATTTGTATAGGCAAGAACTAATAAGACATATATACAAGTATGAAAAATGTGAAAGAATATATAAACATTCGTGATTCATCATTATTCCTTCACAAGTAGATAATGGTTACACTTACATTATCGTTTAGATTTTTAAAATCCTCCAAACCCTCATGAATAATGTTTTTTATTTGAGGGAAAAATTAATAAAATTAATAATAATTAATGTAGAAGTGTAAAAAATGTAAAATAAATATACAATCACTCATAGTGACAAGCTTTACAACTTTCATGAAGAGGTTAGCTTCGAAATCCAACACTATAATCCATAAACCTTAAATTTATATTTAACCGTCGATTGTCATTTACGCTTTATTCTTCTTACTGAATTTCATTTTTTAAATTTTCTTTTTTGAAAGCATGATCATCTGGCAGATGTAAGAAGATGAACGGTTCAGATCTTTAATATCACGTTTCGATATTTACGGTTAACTAAAATATGAGTCGATGTCATATAATTTGTAGAAACTTTATAAACATCAAGCAATATTTTCACTAACCGTAATACTCTGAATATAATATCAACGATCAAAACCGTTCATCTTCCTACATCCTCTAATAGATCATGTTTTCAAAAAAGAAAATCTGAAAACAAACAAAATTTGATGAGAACAATGAAGAGTAAATGTAAACAACAATCAACGGTTAAATTTTGATCTATGATTTATATGATTATAGTGACGAATTTCGAAATTAATCTCTTCATGAAAGTTGTAAAGCTTGTCATTACGAGCGTTTATATATTTTTTCTATATTTTTTGCACTTCTATATTAATTAAAAAACTATTAAAGACTTTAGGTAAGCGAAAATATACTTAAAAGAAAATTACGTTTTTATGTTTTGGATGTGACAATATGGCATGTTTATACTTATTTAGTATTATGTTTTTCATTTGATTATTTATTGGTTTAAAATATATTTTCCTTAATGGGTAATGGGTCGGGTCATATTACCTGTTAATATTATCGGGTCAATTTTGGGTCGGGTCATTTTACCCGTTTATTTTAACGGGTGTTACACGACACGACCCCTTAAGATATCGGGTATGACACGAAAACGACACGAACACGAAAAACACGACACAAATGCCAGGTCTACTCCAACCAGGGGCGGAGCCACAGTGGGGTCAATGGGGTCGCACGACCCCTTGGAAGCCATGGAAATAACCTTGGAGCTCCATCTGCGACCTCTTGGAGATGCTGGTGCGACCTCTTGGAGCTGCACACCACCTGTTCGACAAAATGGCTTAAAGAAGAAAAAGAGGAGCTCGGCAGGTTTAAGAAGAAGGAGTAGCAGATCATGCGTTCATTCTTTTTGGTAGTCATGCAATTCTTGTTTATCTTGCTTGCGCATTTCCTGGAGTAGCAGATCATTGGTAAGTCTTGTTGCTTCCTTGGTGCCGTGAATTTTTTTGACATAAAGGGCATGGGTTTGGTTATGTAATTTGGATATGGACATGCTCAATACTTTGCCTTGTGAGTTTGTATTCAATTTATTTTGATAAATTACAATACATACTGCTCTTAGACAAATAGAACTTACATTTTCTCGCACTTCAGATCATCTCTGAAGATCCAAAGAAAAGGAAGCACAAATGGAAGTCGATTTTTGTTACAATTTCTTATTGTTTTCTTGTCAAAGTTCAGAATTTCTAATAATGTAGAGCAGAATTATAATTATGGCCAACAAAAGTTAGCAATGTAAGCTTGGTAATTATGATATTTTAGTTACTTTATCAATTACTAAGGACACACTTACATTAAACCAAAATAGCATTTTCCAAGGAAATATCGTGGCGTCTGGGTTCATGCAGCTTCTGTTTCAAAAGTGTTTGATACTCTCAAATGGTTTATCATTTTTATCTATAGTTCTGTAAATAACCTTTCCTTTTTGTGCTTTCAGGTATCCTGCTGACCTTTTCAGGAGAGCTAAAATCAACTCAGTATTGGATTGGCATCACTCTAACTTACGCCGTGGCGCAGGTTTCTATACTTGTCTACCAAATTATGCTTCTGATTTCTTTAGTCTGGTCACATTTGATTCTGCTTTCTCCTTGCAGTGAGAAAAGTTGTTAATAACTGTATATTGATGATTCTATTCTTCAGCGATATAACATCTTTCTATCTGATGAGCTGTTGCTAGGGAGATTTATTATATACCTATACAGTTATACATAAAAGAACCTATGTGCAGTGAGACAGTGACTCGGGTAGAAATTTGTGAGTATGAATTCAGTGATATATGATTGGTTAGTTTCAGGCCCCAGAAGAGAAAAAAGCCTCAATTGTCTAGTCTTTGTCAGTGGTATTTGGTTCTCATTGTTGAAAATATATGCACAAAATGTGGAAAGAAATAAGAATAAGAATGATATTCATTTAGATTCAGCCATCCTCGAGTACCTGTACCTCATTTTCGGAAAATTGTCTAGTCTTTGTCAGTGGTATTTGGTTCTCTTGTTTATATTGAGAGAGATATTTTTGCTTGTATTGAAAATGAAGCTATAATGCTTCGTTTTCAAAATATGAAACCTCGTCGTGGACAATTATAGCTTGTAATATTGTTTTTGTTATGAATTATGAATGAAAGTACTATGATTCCATTTTCAATATGTTTTTCCATCCTAAATTTTTATTTGGACTTTTACACTAAGACCCCTTGTGGTAAGATTCCTGGCTCCGCCACTGACTCCAACCTACCTTTGTAATTGTAAACTGAAAACTAGTCTTTGTTTTAGTTTTAGTTTAACTGTTTTTAGTTCCATTTTTCTTTTTCTTTTGTATTTTGTATTTATCTTTTACAGTTCATGTCTTTTTTCCCTCCATTTTTACTGCATGAGGAGCGTCTGTTTACTTTTCGTCCTTTTTATCGTTTTAAGTTTGTCATCCGAAATTTTATATAAGAAAATAAATTATTAAGATTTTATACTAACTTCAAATCTTGGAGTAAGTCTTAAGTTTTCCCTTCTATTCCCCGTTCCTCATTTCTCTCCAACCTTGTTCTAAAATTGAGTTAAGTGTTAAAACTTAAAAAAAAAAAACTCAAATTCCCCCTAATATTTAGCCCAAGATTAGTGGTGGAGCCCACAAGTTAGAGTGAGATTCGGCGTTTGAAGCCCAAATGCTAGGGCTGGACGTGCGCATGCCCGGCACGCGCCAAGCTTAGCAACAGAAAAGTCGCACCCACATGGGCTTGTCGCCCACTTGTCTGCTGGAAATCATGAGCCTAACGGCTCTTTTTCTGATCATGGGGCCACAATCAAATGGGTCGTTGGTTCATCCAATGGTCCACATTCAAACTTTTTTTTTAGTTTTATATTTATATATTTATTGAATCCAACGGCTGAGATTGAATATAATCAAATCTAACGGTAAAAAATGATCTAATAGCCTAAATTTAAATTCAACTGCTAAAATAATTATTTAACTCAAAATTCACCCAAATTGAGTGATTTTTCAATATTTATCGGAATCTAAATATTTTTACGTTAAAATGTTCATAAAATTAAATTAGGATAGTGTACATAATTTTTTTTTTTTAAAATTGCTTAAAAAAATTAGCCTAAATTTATTCTTTAATAATCTCAGGCTAAAAAATTTACACCAGAAGGGTTGGAGCAGAAAAGCTATTTCTGGGTTAAAACCTAAATTTTCTGGGCTAAAAATTTTAGGCTTTACTCCAAGGGTTGGAGATGGTCTTAGAGTAGATATATATTGAAATTGCATGTAGCTTGGAATTTTTGGAAGAAAAAAAGAAAATAAAAAGAAGTGTGACGCTATTGGCACTCTGAAAAAGTCATTATGCACTCTTCCGAAACATAATTTTGCTCTTATATTTTGATGTGTTTAGAGTGCAAATGACCTTTTTTGATGTGCCACAAACTCCCAAAAATAAATAAATAAGAAAAATTAGTGAAAAAAGTTTGAAAACTTTGAGTTTTAATCAAAATGACATAAATGTGTTGTAAGTGAATAGTACCAGGAGTGACTTTTTAGAGTAAAAATGTCATTTCCGTTAAAAGTAAACAATACCTGGAGTGTTTTGTTATAACTTTCAAAAAATATTCATGTAACAGTTACATGCAAATACGGACATATTTTGTTGTCATTCAAACTGTGAAAGTTAAGCAAATTCTGCTAAATTTAAGTTTCAACCATCTAACGTACATGCAAACAATCAAGAGTAGAGCCAGGTAATGTCTATCATGGGCTCTAGCCCACCCCAATTTTTGAAACATGAAAAGAAACGGTGTATGTGTTATGGATATTCTTTACTTGTGTGTAAATGCTAGATAGATTTGGTTTTTAGATTATCAATTACTCTAGTTATTCTTTTCTTATAGGATTGTATTTACTTGGATGACAAGTTAATGCTCTTCTCTTATTCTACTATAAATAAAGGTATTGCATTGGGAGTAATACACACAAGAATCCCTAAGCATTCTACGATCTCTCCATTCTCTCTCTTTGTCACACCTCCTCTCTTTCCCTCAGTTAAATATAGGTTATAACAGTATGAGTATATTATAGAAAAGTTAAGTCTAGTATTGCTCAAACTAGAAATGAAACTACCTCTAACATCTAAATTTCACTCCATACTACAGTCAAAAGTGAAATTAACTCACCATCTCTATAATTCCTAGCTTCACGTTTTCAAACAATATCCTTGTTTAATAATAGCCATACTAAAAAATCAATTATCCATTCTTTAGTCTCATGTGAATATTATATCTTTCTCGTTCTCTCATCATGTAATTAGTTTTATAACAAAAATAAATACCAAACTGATATAGATTAACATTATTTACATCAAAATTTTACTTCAATCATACATACAAGCTTACAACCATCAACATTATACCAGCAAATTAAATATGGAGTTGACCAACCTTGCCTTGTTCGCAAGCTAAGTTAGTAAAAGGAGCTCGCTCCCGCACTCCACGCGTCAACACCCCCCTTTTGACTCTGGAGTCTTCGTCGTCATATTTGAACTAAGACTTCTCTTCTTGCAAGTTGCAACGCAAATATGCAATGTGCCCGTCCCGTTTTTGAAAGTTCAAGTTACCGTGGAACTCAAGCAAATTGGGTTCACACTTTACCAGAAAAAGAAAAAAAATTAGTTTATATTTTTGTGTTCTTAAGTTAATAATTTTAATATTTGGCAATGACCATTGCCATCAGAGAATAGTAAGTTAATACAAGAGCATGACCGGCCACTTCCATCTAAAACTAATATATACAGACACATATTACTCGTTTCTTGATAAAAAAAAAAAACAAATATTATTTTCATAGAAATTAGCATAGAAACACACCAAATTAAAGAAATAAACAAATATTATGCAAGTAGCCTTTACTACAGTGGTAAAAAAGAGTTCAGTTCTCATATGACTGTGTGAGTTCAAATCTCGTCGGTGACTATAAAGAAATTGGTACCTATCACAAATATATAACATCTAATCTAAACTGTATATTAACAAAACTCTTATTGTCAACAAAAAAAAATGTAAAAAGACTATTTAAACATTTATCACAAAAAAAATTATGAGCATTTATGTAATTTTATAAAATCAAATTTTGTTATTTTTTATTTAAACTTCACTTACATGTGTTTTTAACATATATCTAATATTAAAAGATAAAAAATAAAATAAAAAAACCTCTCTCCCACTCCCACATGTTCACTCCCTCCCTCTCTCCTCACTTAAAAAATAAAAATTTGTATAGGCATATGATTATTTAATTTAAACAGCAAAGAGTTTTAACTAGAGTCCACTCAAAGGCAATTTAACCAAAGTCTACCGCGTTGGGCCTCATTGTATTAAATGATGAAAGCTTTTGTGAGAAAAAAAGTATCATATTATAAAGGGAGCCTTACTTATAGAGACAAAAATATATACCATATTTCACACAATTCCACACTTTTTAAAACATTACAAGGAGGGACAAAAAACCCAATAACAGAAAACAAAGCTCAACCCAAAAAGAAACGGACGACTAAATTACGGTCCATGTCACTCGACTATAACCGTAATAAATGGCTACGTCAACCACTACATGACAAAAAATCATAAAAACTACCCGGTTACTGATAAGATTAAAAGCACACCACAAAGTAGCACACAAATATCCTATTGATTTTCCTTATTAACACTAAGATTTGTCAATTGTAGCATATGAAAATATAGGTCTTTCCCGCAGAAGATTGTTTTATCTAACTACTTAAAATGTCACAAAAATTGGGTTGCTGTCCCTACTGACCAGCCACCGAAAAAATAATTATTAGACCGACTTACACTTAACTAAAGTCTATGAAATTTTATATAAAGATACTAGACAAACAGAGATACACTCACACAAATTTTTGGGATTTTTGGAGTTGATTTGATATTTAAATTAAATCGAACAAAAACAGGACAGAAACAGATTTTAAGTAGTTCACAAATTAAGAAAAACAAGTTAGGGGAATTGCTATCCACCACCAAATAATCATGCAAACATGTTATGTTTCATTCAAATTCCTTTTATTTCCGGATGAAGATACTCAAGTTGGCTCAATGTTAGAACTCAACCTATTACTCTTTCTTATGTAGTATGTTAAGAGAATGGCGTTTTCAACTTAACTTAGTCCCTAGGATGCAATCTAGAATGGCGTGTTCATAGATTTAACAAGTAGAAATCATTAAGAACGAAAAGAGTTTGAGTCATCACAAGGCATCGTAAGTACTGGCGTTGTCTTACTTATCCTAGAAATTGGTTCACATGTCAATCGCAATTAACAAGTACTACTCTAGAACATATGTAGGTCCTCATTCGACAAGGGCAGGCACACACATATTCATAGCATTAGAATCCTAGATATGCTCACTAAGTATGCATCCGTAGAAAACACATAAAAAATTCATCAATGAGACAAGGAGTGAAGCAATTTTCATCCATTCATAAAAGTAAGTCAAACAAAAGTCATAACAAACTTGCAATCATATTCAGGGCTTCAAAACAACCCCTAACTATTAAAAATTTAGTTACACATAATTCTTAAATAAAACCAAAAGAAAGACATAAGTTTGAGAAGATAGAACCAAAAGAATCGAGTGAGGTCTCTTCTTCCTTCATTCCCTCCCCAACGCTGTTGCCTTGCCTTTTTTTCTTCCTTTCCGCTGCAACCTGGAGCTTTCTCTTTTTCTTTTGTTTTGTATTGTATTTTTTTCTTCCCTTTGCCGCTGCAACCTGCAACCTGTTTTTATTGCTTGCTGCCCCAGTTTCTTCTCCATAACTCACCCCACTAACAGCCATTTAGTGATGACAATAAGTGAGAGGAAATGGTAAAACAATTGTAACTCTTTAGGTAGCCTTTATGCCTATTACTCCCACTTAAGCCTCATCTTTAATTCCATTTCCTCTGATATTTGAATAGGGGTCAGCTGACTTGTTCTTGGCTGCATCAGTTTTGGCTGCTAGATTTATTGGGTTTATTGCTTTCATTGCAGTTACAAACTGCTCAGCCTCTTGTCAACCTTTCAGTGTTAAAACGGACATAACTTCTTCTAAAAAAATGATATTAACAATCCGCCAAATGATTCAGAAAATAGACATTCGTAGCTTTCCAAGCATATAACATTCATTCTCTAATTCATTCTGAGCTGTCTGAAACTTGCTTCCAAAGTCAGTTGACCTGCACAGACAGTTTTGACGAATTTGTTACTTAAAATCCCACTTGTGCTATTTTATTTTCTTTGCTTGACAAATCCTACAAAACACAAAAACAAAGTAAATAGCTCAAAAATATAAGGAACTAACTAAGAAAAGACAAGTGAATTTGATGTAAAATATATATAAATATGAGCTTATCAGTTACTTTCCCTTTTCCATTCAATACTCGAGTTACTCTTCCCCAAATCTCTATTATTTCAAAAATCCTATCACGCAAAAGATACTTCCCCATAAATCCAATATCTCCATAGTTTCCAATACTTTCAAATTGGATTTTCAGTAAAGTGATTCACAAGTTCAGCCGGATTCCCAGAAAAGATAAGTGTTTCAAAGGTTTTCCTACTACTCAAAATCGCCCTTATAAACGATTCTATGAGTTGATACTGCATAAGTATTACGTTAAAAATTAATGTTTAAAAAAATGATGCTACAGACTGATGCTGTATACCTATGCTGCACACGTATTACATTGAAAAAGTAATGCAGCATCTGAAGTATTAAGTTCAATCTATGCTATGATTTATCATTCATGGACGTTGAAAAATAAGGTCGAGGTTTAAAAATACCAACCAATTGAAAAGATAAATTCAATTGAAAATATTTGATTCATCAATTATTATAGACGATACTAATAAAAATAGAGTAACATAAGTAAGAAATTAATTAATCATATGTGACATTTACCCATCCCATGCTTTTGAATCAATACATTCATCGGTCAACTAACCCCCCCATCCCCTTCCTAGAAAACTTATGCCAACTGATTAAGATTCTATGAGTTGACACTGCATAAGTATTATGTTGAAAATTAATGTTTATATAAAACTAATGCTGCACACTGATACTTTGCACTTATGCTGCAAACGTAGTACGTTGAAAAATATTAAATGTTTATTGGGAGGGTTTGTAATATCCCCAAAATTTTAGGTGGTGATTAAGAGTGGATTACTTGTGACCATTAAAAGTTTTCTTACTTTTGAGACCAAGCTTTGGCTTGAAAAGAGAACTAAATAAAAAAAATAAAAAAATAAAATAAAAAGAGGGAAATCTGACGTTAGAAAAAGGGAATAAAAGGGGATGGGGTTTCTAGAAAAACCCCCCACATATTTGCTGTTTTCCCTTTCAGCCAAAAGGAATGAAAGGGTTTATCCCTTTTAGCCCTTAAATTGTCAAAAAGAAAATTGAAGGAGGAGGAAATTAGCTTTCTTTTCCTCTATTTGTGAAGATTAGAACAAGTGAGGATCTTTCTTTTGTCTCCATTTAAGGTATCTATTTCTTACCTTTGGGATCTAATTGTTATTTGGTTTGATAACCCATGAATTAGTTTGGGTGAGAGTAAGAAACATGAAAGTATCATAGTTCATGTTATGGTTTTAGAGTTGAGCACCAAGTGTTTGATTAAAGTCCTCAATTAACCTTGAATTAGGGTATGTTGTTTGGTATTTTGTATAATTGTGTGTGATGTTTTTTCTTACTTATAGATAAGGAAGAGAAGGACAATGGGACTACGGAACAAGCCGACGAACACTCTAGAAGTTGAATATCAAGAAATTGAGTTGAGGTAGGGGAGTTTTAACCATAAAAATATTTTGGATTTTTCATTTTACTTGATTAAGAATTGTTGGTAATTGAGCACTACTTCAAGCTTATTTGAAATGTTTTCCATTTTCTATTATGTGAAAGAAGTGAAGCAAATATTTCTCTTTAGTTTGATTTTAATAATTTGAATTTCTTTGCTACGACTTTGGTGAGCTTAAAGTGATTTCAATGATTTTTTTTTTTAAAATTGTGTTTTGATGTGCATGCCTCTCATTTACTCAATGTCAAATTCTGAAGCATCTTGATACGAATGTTCAAATTGTGAAAATCATCTAAAAATGAACCAGAAATATCTCCGCCAACACTTCTCATTTTATCAATATTCCTATCAAAATCTTCAATACTACATGCATATGCACAATTCTTGAAATATTCAAACAACTAATCCTTCAAAAATTTATTACTTGCACATCGCCTCTCTAAATTTTCCTTCAAATGTATAATGCATAAACCATGAGAAACAGTAGGAAGGTACTTTCGAATAGCATTCAAAAGCCCGTGATGTTGGTTGATAATAAGTGTGATCTTCATTCTTTGGTAATTTAATATCCGAGCCAAATGTTCAACAAACCACGTCCAATTCTCTTCATTTTCTATGTCAACAATACCATAACACACATTAAAAATCTCTGTATATAACAAAATTTAATAATTATATCAAAAAACAAGATCAACACATAAACAATACTAATGCTGCATATTATTAAACTGATGCCACACTTTAATAAACTGATGCTATACATTATTAAACAGATGCTACACATTATTAAACATATGCAGCACTTTAATAAACAGATGCTGCACATTATTAAACTGATGTTGCACCTTAATAAAATAAAATAAAATAAAAAACTTACCATTATTTGCATTTTTAGCTCAACAACCAAGAAGAGTACTAGTATATATTCCCTTCAAAAATGTACCATTAAAGAAAAACATTGGTCTACACCATAGGAATCCTTTAACATAAGCTCCAAAAGAAATGAATAACCTTTCAAACCAATTACTATCATTATCAATTTCTAGTGCATAAACCGATCCATCATTGGTAGACACAAACTCATCAAGGTACCAAGTTAAAAATCCAAATGAGAGAGCCCTATCACCATTAACATATTATATGCAATCTCTTTGCCACGCCAAGCTGCTTGGTATTTAACATCAAGACCATAATTTTCCTTCATTTCTCTCATAACATCTTTTGCCTTAACAGACGGATTTGAACGAACCTTGGCAGCCAACAAAGAAGACAAAACAGTAGGGCCAAATCTTTTATTCTCCTTTTGATGAATACGTCCAGTGCAAGTAGGAATATTATTTAATTTTTTAATGATAAAACAACCACTAGGCTGTTGCACAACAACATGAACACGCCATTGACACCCTTTCGACAGTTTCTTTGAGCAAACAGCAGTAACACACTTCCAATCATTCTTGTTGAACTTGAAATCAAAACCAACCTCAATAGAGTAATGTGTAAGTTTTCTACAAAACTCAACTGCACCATCTTCATAATTTTGACCCTCATAAGAAATATAACTTTGCCACTCATTTGTTGCATAATGGTGAGATCCATAAGAGCCATACTTACCCAAAACTTGGTTCTCATCTCCAATACTACTAGCTTCACTTAGGCAAGACAACACACTACTAGTAGAAACAATAGACACCTCCTTCTTAGCTTGAACATAAACATCAACAACTGGATTTGAAATCAAGTTATTCACTAGAAGAAGGGTTTAAATATCTTCATTGCACTCTAATAAACAGTTTGGTTCAACTCTATATAAAGAGTATTTCAACAGAAAGCCTCCTGATGACAAACTTGGAAACCTCAAGTCAATTGCCCACACAATTCCTCATAACTAGTATGCGGATAAAGCAGCACAACTAATGCATTATTTTCATATACGCACTTCAACACTTTAACAACAGACATGATCTACACCAAAAAAAAAAAAAGAAAAAAAAACATTAAGTTACTGATGCTGCACATAAATAATTGTATATATCTATGCATTTTAAAATGTAAATCTATAATAAATAAAACTGATGATGCACAAATACTGTAACATAGTGCAACACAAAAAACACCAACAAGGATGCTGCACACTTATCTGCATAATAAAACTAATGTTGCACAAATATATGCAAATAAAATAACAATTGCTGCATAATTTTCTAATTCATAGTCCTTTAAATAAATATTTATATAAACTGACGATGCACAAGTATTATGTTGATTAAATAAAATTGATGTTGCACAATTTTGTAATCCATAGTCCTTTAAATAAATATTTATATAAACTGATGCTGCACAAGTATTATGGTGATTAAATAAAACTGATGCTACACAAGTATTAAGTTGAAAATTATTAAATGCTTATTGGGGGGGGGGGGGGGACCCCAACCCCTTCCCCCTCCCCCCAAAACTTATGCTAACTGATTAAGATTCTATGAGTTGATACTGCACAAGTATTACGTTAAAAATTAATGATTATATAAAACTGATGTTGCGCACGTATTACGTTAAAAATTAATGTTTATATAAACTGATGTTGTATACTGATGGGTCGCCCCTAACCCCCCCTCCCAAAAAAAACTTATGCCAACTGATTATGCACGATTCTATGAACTGATGCTACTTAAACTACTATATATGATAACTATACTGCAAAAAACAAAAGTAACTTCAATGAAAACCAAAAGCAGCATAATGAAAAATTGCATTCGCCAAACACTCGATCAAATAAGCTCAAAATCAAATCAAAATCTTCAAAACTAAAAAACCGTGGCTGAAAAAGCAAGAACAATCCAAAAAAACTAAATGCGACCAATAAAAAACTGAAAAATCAAAGACTTTTTCAAAATCTAAACCAAAATAAATTCAAAAACACACAAACACTTCGAAAATCTAAATCAGAACACATAAAATTCAGAGAGATAAACGTGAGATAAACACTTACCTTCGAAGAAAGCTTGAATGATTTGAATAGAAATTATGGCGAGAGATAATTGAGGGAGATGATGAAATATAAATTGGAACAGATAAACTTCAGAGAGAAAAAAAAAACAACAGAGAAAACGAAAAATATAATTCGAATGATTCGAATCACCGCCGATATCTATTTAACATAATACGGGAACTCCGTTTCTAACGGAAAAACCAGACATGACGTCATCTAACGCGGAATTTAAAAACGTCCTTTCTTGAAATGTTTAAAAAGTGTTTTCTCAATATATAATTAAGTATTAAAAGTATGCTCTAAGTGTAATTTTTCCTATTATAAAATACATACGTTAAGTAATATGCTTTATTTATATTGATAGAATTATTCAACCCATAATCCTCCTAGGGCTCTAAACCCACAAAACTAGCCTTGGTTGTGACAAGAGAATTATTAATATTTTTTTTAATAATTTTTGGTAAAACAAGTTGTTGTTTGGCTTTGAACTTTGAAACAGTTTGCATGCGACCTTTTGGTCCTTTCTACTTAGAAACACTACAAAGTTATACCAGGCCACTTTGTACAAGCTCGAACAATTACCCGTGGGACAATATTTAGATACTCACCAGTACTCAAATATTATTGACCACTTACATGAACTAATACAGTTAAGACACATGTAACTCTTATAATTTCATAAACTAGAAACCAAAAACACTTGTGAAACCAAACACACTTGTTATCCTTCATAGTCAAACACACTCGTTCTTCTCCTCCAACATCAGCTTGCATTGTAATATCATGTACCTAGTCAAAGATTTGATGAAACAATATAAATGAGAAACCAACATGTGGGACCATGATTTTCCTAGACTGGAGTAAGGCAGATCGGAATACGAATACCTCAGAAGTTCGATCGTAGACTCAACAGCCTCCCCATGGGAGCTGCACAAATGGAGCAGTGTTGCCACCATCATCCTATTCTAGAGCAGTGGGCAAAGTCCAACGACTTCGCTGAGATTAACCACATTTGATCCGCAAGACACAGAAACTTAATCCTGCAAGGAATCATTAGGTTTCCTAAATTCTTAGAGTCCTTACAATCTAAGAATTTATGTGAGCTGTAAGTAATAACACTCCTAAAAGGTCTCTAATTCGACTAGTATAAATACACTCTTCTAATATTCATAATATTACTTACTAACTTGACCGTCAGAGAGCCTTTGACAGCACATAAGCCCCCACTTTTCTTGGCTACTTACAGTTGTTTGTTCTTCTACAGGTAAAAGGATTTGTGCATGTAATACCCTAAAAATTTTAATACATGAATTAGATATTCATAATTATGAATACGTGGATAAAATCGAAAATAAATCGATTTATGGTTGTGGAAAAATTTAATTTAGAACTTTTAAAGTTCTATTTCCGGAAATTTTTATAATTTCCATAAAAAATTTTATCAATAAGTGAAACGACGAAAATGGCCCTAGTTGGCTAAATTTAAGTATACAAGGACGTATTTTTATCCTCACATATTTATCATTTTTCTGGGCATACATGGATAGATGATGATTCCACGAACGTGTAGGCGCAAACCGTTCGTGAAATAGAGTTATAACGAAAGAGTTATTAACATTTAAAGTTAGGGACATTTTTGTAATTTTGGCCTCATTTAGAAGGCTCCAGATTTCTGGAGAAATGAAATGTGCCACGTGTGTGGCTGGGATGAAAGGAAAAGAAGAGAAAGGAGGAAAGGATGGGGGCAATGGCCCAATCAGAAAATAAAGAAAAGAGCGGAAATGAGAGAAAGAGTAAGCGGGGGATCCTCGACCCACACCCTTTGCGACTCGACCCGGCAGAGGTGTGGTTTTTCGACGCCGTACACGGTGTTTCACGGCTAATCGCCGCCATCCATCACTTGGAAACAACTCCCTAGCCTCCCCTCTACCAATTCCACCCAAAAAATTGGAGAATTTGGCTTTGATTTTCTAAAACCCACATCGGAGGGTGCGACGGGTTTAGCTTCAAATCACCAAAACCTGAAACTATTTCCTTCAACCACCACCACCAATAGACTCCCCTCAACATCAGGAACAAAGCCCATGCGTTGGTTGAGGTGTCAGAGTTGTGTTGGAGTCGAATCAAGAACACCCAAAAACAAGGGATTCCAGCGGTTCGTGGCCAATTTGAGGTGTTTTCCGGCCAAATTGTACTTGGTAGCAGGTATGAAACTTGTTCCACTCATTGAGATCTACAATGCTGTAGAATTTGGTAATTTTTGGAAATAGTTGAATTTTCCGGCGACTCTAGGCTGCCGACCGCCACCCGCAGTGGCGTGTGGCCAGTGGGCCGATGCTGCCTTTTTATGAAAATTTTGATATTCCAATTACGTATTTGGTATCCATTTGATGTGTTTCAATCATTGACATGAATGTAGGATATATAGGTTAATAGAATATTTTCAGAAATGAATTGGAAAGAAATGGTGAACTACGAAAGGCTTGATCCCATTCAAGGGTAGGTAGGTAGTTTAACGGGAGCTAGATGCAACCTTAAAATAACCGTGATTAATCTTTCGTTGAGATTTTGTCTAAGAAAAGGAATTGGGTGATAGATTTTACCATATGTTTTGCTAAATGAATTGGGTTATAGATTTTATGAGTAACTCATAATTAAATAATTGAGTTTTGGACGTCTTGTTGGAAATTTCGGTGAAGAGAAGAAATTGGTGATAAATTAAAAGTATAATGTATATTTTGATAAGTAAATTTTGGTTGTAGATTTTGTGAGTAATTATGAAATTTTAATTAAAGAATAGTGTTTAATGGTAGTAAATTAAACAAGAGGATAAATTGGGCCTATCATCAGAATTATTTCCCGAAAATAAATATTTCGGGGGCGGGGTGTTACAAATAGTATCAAAGCAAATGATCCAACTTTACAATATGCAAAATCCTCGAGTTCTTGTTGGTGTGAATTATGATATGCTTTGTGGTTGCATTATTTCAAAATTTTTGTGAATGAAGTGGCTTTCACGCGATATGTATATATATATATATATATATATGTGATATACACATATATGTTTTGCATTGTGATTGTGGTGCATTTCCCATGGTGATTATGAAATTCTGTTGGTGTGAATTGTGAATTTCATTGATATTGCATTATTTTATAAATTCTATGAAGGAATTTATGTGAAATGCCTATATTGTGAATCCCTATGATGTGAATTGGGTTTATTTGAATGTGAAGGAATTTACTTGAATATGAGCGTTTGATTCAAGTCTTGGAATAATCTTGAATTCAAATGATATTATGTTATGAATTATGAAATTTTAATGTTAAGATGATTGTGGAATTGTGACAATTAGATGAAAAAGTCGTATTATACATGTACCATTGAGAAATGTTGATTTGGGCGAAAAAAGAAAGAAAAGAAAAGCCCGTGGATGTTGAATTGGGCGAGAAAGGCCCATGGATGTCGTTGGGCGTGATAGCCCGTGGAATGGGAGGAATGTTTGGTTGGGCAAAAAGAGCCCGTGAATGTGGATTTGGGCAAAAAGGCCCAAGGATGTGTGATTGGGCAAAGTGGCCCGTGAATTATGAATTGTGCAAAATGACCTGTGAAGTGTGAATGAATGGTTGAATGGGCACAAAGACCCAATGTTTCCGGGAAGAAGCTCCATGTGTGGGCGGTGAGAATGAATTATTGAGGTGATAAAAATATGTGATGTGTATTGGCCAGGTATATTACAATCTTTTCCAGCCTACTAGTCACTGATGGAGATAAAAAGAAAATGGTGGTGAAATCATTGTTTTGACCATGATAAGTATGGCTAGAATTTTAAAATCTTTTGGCCAATGATAATTTTGGTTGGAAATTTTCGTATTTATTAAAGTCATGATGATTTATAGAATGGGAATAAAATTATAAATTTTGGTTATGGTTGATCATTGTATTTGGAATGGTGAAAATATCATAAAGATTTTTTCATTTATTATTGGTGGACATGAATGAAAATATGGAATGAGATTTCGAGTTGTTTAATATAAACGTTTCCCCAGTAGAGTTGTTAGGTTGATGAAAAAAAAATTGTTGGGGGAAATTATAATTACTAATTTGATTGGTTTGGTTGGCATAGTTATGGGTGCTCAGTGTTGGATTTGATATTGTGAACGAAATCAATGACGAGCGTATATTCTTGTGGCTGTGTGATTAATAAAAGAGAGATAAGGTTTTTAAATATACTATGGGTAATTTAGTTTAATTGTGGATATGAATGAAATCATAGAATGAGATTTGATTTCGTTCAATGTTAATGGTATTGCGGATTGGCTTTAAACTTCTTTACATTACCCAGTGAGGGTGATTGGGAATTTCAATGATTTTGGTTGAAATTTTTTATATTGATTTGCCAATTATAAAGGCCTGGCTTGAAATTTTGATATTTACTTAGCCACTAATGTTTATGGCTTGAAATTCTGATAGTTATGGCGGGAAATTATGATATTTGTTTTGCCAGTATTGAGAATGGCAAATTTTTTTTTGATGTTGGTATCACCCGTGAGTGTGACTAAAAATTATGAGGAAGAATTGTGGTAACGGTTGTGTATAGCCAATGATGGTAAGTGGTCTTACCAATGATTGTGGTTATTATGCTAGTAAGTATTTTGCCAATGGTAGATGTGGTTTGATATCTGGTATTTATTTAGCAAATGAGGATTGCAGTTTGAAGTTTGATGTCTATTTTGCCAGCGTGCATGGCTAGAATTTTTGATATTTATTTCCACCAATAAATGTTAACTGGGGGATCTGAATATATGGGTGAGAATCACGATGATTTATTCGTTGATTCATTTATTTTGGAGTTCAAATAAACCCGTAGACTAAGGTTATGATTTTATTCACTATAAAAAAGGAATGCTGGGAATAGTTCTAATTTCTTTTCGTAACTCGATGGATTGAAATCTCGGGGACGAGATTTATTTTTACCCGGGGGGGGGGGGGGGTGAATGTAATACCCTCAAAATTTAAATACATGAATTAGATATTCATAATTATGAATATGTGGAGAAAATTGAAAATAAATTGATTTATGGTTGTGGAAAAATTTGACTTAGAACTTTTAAAGTTTTATTTCCAGAAATTTTTATAATTTACATCGAAAAATTTACCGATAAGTGAAATGATGAAAATGGTCCTAGTTGGCTAAATTTAAATATACGAGAACGTATTTTATACTCGCATATTTATCATTTTTCTTGGCATACTTGGATAGATGACGATTTCACGAGCGTGTAAGCGCAAACCGTTCGTGAAACGGAGTTATAACGAAATAGTTATTAACATTTAAATTTAGGGACATTTTTGTAATTTTGGCCGCAAGGCTCTAGATTTCTGGAGAAATGAAATGTGCCACATGTGTGGCTGAGATGAAAGGAAAAGAAGAGAAAGGAGAGACATGGACGGTTGAAATGAAAATGAGAGAATAGAAGGAAATGAGAGAAAGGATTGGGGGGGGGGGGGGGGGGGGAATGGCCCAATTAGAAAAGAAAGAAAGGAGGGGAAATAAGAAAAAGAGAAAGCGGGGGATCCTCGACCAGCACACCTTGTGACCCGACCCGGCGGCTGTGTGGTTTTCCGACACCATACACAGCATTTCACGGCATATTGTCGCCATCCATCACTTGGAAACAACTCCCTAGCCTCCCCTTTAGCAATTCCACCCAAAAATTGGAGAATTTGGCTTTGATTTTTTAAAACCCACATCGGAGGGTGCGACGGGTTTAGCTTCAAATCACCAAAACATGAAACAATTTCTTTCAATCACCACCACCAATAGACTCCCCTCAACCTCAGGAACAAAGCCCATGCATTGGTTGGGGTGTCAGAGTTGTGTTGGAGTCGAATCAAGAACACCCAAAAACAAGGGATTCCGGCGGTTGGTGGCCAATTTGATGTGTTTCTTGGCCAAATTGGACTTGGGTATGAAACTTGCTCCACTCATTGAGATCTACAACGCTGTAAAATTTGGTAATTTTTGGAAATAGTTAAATTTTCCGGCGAGTCGGGGTGGCCGACGGCCACCTGCTGTGGCGCGTGGCCAGTGGGCCGACGCTGCCTTTTTATGCAAATTTTGATATTCCAATTACGTATTTGGTATCCATTTGATGTGTTTCGACTATTGACACAAATGTTGGATATATAGGTTAATAGAATATTTTCGGAAATTAATTGGAAAGAAATGGTGAACTACGAAAGGCTTGATCCCGTTCAAGGGTACGTAGGCAGTCTAACAGGAGTTAGATGCAGCCTTAAAATAACCGTGATTAATCTTTCGTTGAGATTTTGTCTAAGAAAAGGAATTGGGTGATATATTTTACCATATGTTTTCCTAAATGAATTAGGTTATAGATTTTATGAGTAACTCATAATTAAATAATCGAGTTTTGGACGTCTTGTTGGAAATTTCGGTGAAGAGAAGAAATTGGCGATAAATTAAAAGTATAGATGTATATTTTGATAAGTAAATTTTGGTTGTAGATTTTGTGAATAATTATGAAATTTTAGTTAAAGAATAGTGTTTAATGGTAGTAAATTAAACAAGAGTTTAAATTGGGCCTATCATTGGAATTATTTCCCAAAAATAAATATTTTGGGGGCGGGGCGTTACAGTGCTTCTTCCACAATATACGAAGATGAGAGAATTCGGTTCCAACAATAGGTGCTCTCGTTGAGAGTGAACTAAGCCAAATGACTTTACCATTGCAATGGCTATTTCAAAGCAACGTCAATGCTCCTACGTCGCCTTTGAGCAAGAACAATATCTCTTATATCAAAGATACTCACCACACCATGGATTGAATTAGGGAAAGCTTGTTGCAAATCTACGCTTTTGTCGATAAGCTTCAAAAGGTTTCAGGAATGAGGGAGCAAACAAAGCTTGATGACCTCAAGAGGCAGGTGAAGACCCTTGAAGACATCATCTCTAGTTTTGAGGAGCCACTGGTTGAGGCAACGCCTGTTCAGACCCTAGCAAGAACAGCTGATCTGAACTCACGGATGAAGCATCATCGCCCCACTCACAAAACATCTCGCAAGAAGCCCAGGAAATCTCAAGGACCTTCTGGGATTCAGGGCTTGATAAAAAAAAGAAAGAAAAGAATGCTAGTTCTCAACGATTGCACTATGGGGAACAAGAATACCTGGTTAATACAAGAAACCTAGGATGGTGGCTTCCATCTATAAGCCTCCTCCAATCGCTTCCACTATCCCTATGTTCTCTAATCGGGATTTGGAAGATGTCCGCTTTCCCTATGACAATGCCTTGGTCATCAAGGTACAGATTTCTAATGCGATGGTTAGTCGAGTTCTGGTGGACAATGGGTATAGGGTCAACATCCTCTTCAAGGATGCAGCCGAGAAAATGAGAATCCTAGACAACATTGTGGAGCCAAAAATAATCCCAAAAATTCTAGAGGCGACACATGAACTTTTATTCAAGAAAGACAAGATTGCCATCAATAGATGGGCAGGTTTCTCAGATGCTATCACATGCAGCTCACATCCCTGAAGGAATCAACAGCTGAACATAACTGCCCATAACTCAACTGCCCTTGGCAAAGAATTAAAGATAAGGATTAATTACCCAAATCCTATCTTCAATACATTCCTAATTGAAGATTGACTCCAATCAAGTAAGTAATCCAAATTTAAATCAATTAAGGATTATTACCCTATTATCTCTTATTAAATATCTTGGGAATATTTAGAGAATATTTCTCCATTAAACCCTATATGGCTAGCTCTAGCCCTATAAATACCTCATTTTCTACCAATTTAAGAAAGCTTTTTGCAACCCTAAAAAGCCTCTAAACACTTTACTCTCTCAGAGAAATTGACTTAGGATTCAGAGATCCGTTGACCTAACCTTCCCCCCACCTCGTGGGCGCGTGAGTCTTAGGTCTCTGATCAAAGGTGTTGATTGTTTTGCAGGTGCATTTTCATCAAGATTGAAGACGGCGGAAATTTGCATCGACAAATTAGTGCTTTCATTGAGAGCTGATTCAACGTACTTGAAGAAGCCTCTTGCATTAGTTTCTTGAATTTTCTGTTACGTTGAATTTCTCACACGTCGTATCAATTAATTTTTCTAAGAAAAGTTTCTTGATCAATCCCTGGAGAAAGGATACAATGGTAGGAAATTCAGAGACTACGACGACCAGAACCATCTACTTGTAAGGATTTGGACTGGAGAGTGGGGACGGGGACATAGCCCCACGACAGAGATCCTCAAGGCTTAACACGACGACAGAAGAAGTCCCACCGCCGCGAAGTCGTGCCACCACAATCACAACTGTGACCCAGCAACCACATCATTACTCCCACCAAACCCTAGGCAGAAGGCTCAGGTCCACTTCCAAGCCCCTGGGCAGGAGGCCGGGAACTTGGCAGCTGCCACAGCAAGCCCTGGGCACGGGAACTTGGCAACTGCCACAGCAAGCCCTGGGCAGCAGGCCTGAGCTCGAGGCCAGAATTCGACAGCTGCTGCCAGCCAAGTAGCTCAGCGAGCCCAAGCCCAAGCCACTCAGCCAGCAGGCCAAGATGTGGCAGCCCAACGGCCAGGAGAGCCCACGGCCATGCAGATCCAAGGCGAGCAGGCGCCGGTCCAACGTGCCCCGTAGCTTGCTCCGACGACCCGATCTGCTGCCCAACCCATTCCAAAGCCACCTCCAGCGATCCAGATTTTGACCGGGTCCGCGATTGATTTAGGGTTACTTACACCCCACTTTTCTGCAGGAATGCCTGCTCTGGGCTTAAGTTTTGTACCTGCAGTCCACTATACTTTCACCACACATGGAAATGCCCATCATCCAGACTCTTCCAATCTAAATGGTGAGCACCACCTGCCCCAACAGGTCTCCAATTTGACGAACGCCTTTACGCAGCAGACCACCTTGGTAAACTAACTCCTCGAGTGCATCGAGATGCAGCGCGCCCCAGATAAGGTGTTCAGAAGCATGACAATGGCGGAAGATCGTGACTCATTCCAGCGACGTCCCAGCAAAGAGCCGCTCAGCCCGCCACGAACCGAGAGTTCGGGTAGCGTACACTATCGTTTGGGCCCTCAGGGAAACGTCTTCTCCCTCCTAGATGCGTAGAGAAGCATTCATTCCCGACTTGGCTCACGAGTCAGTGTGCATTCGAGGTTGGGTCCACACTCCGACGAGCACTCAAGACCTTTCCGGAGAAGCGTCCACACGAGGCTAGGCCCGCAAGAAGATCCTCATACGAGACAATGGAGTAGGCAGCCGCATGATGCCCAGAAAAGAGCGTGTGAGTAGTCCAGCTCAAGTTCCACTAGCAACCCCCACCGAGCGACGGCGAAAAGCACAACATGAATCACGTGCACAGCAACCGCGACACAGACGAGCAGGACATGCCGAAAAGCAATATAGACCAGTAGGTCAACATCGACGGCAGTTGGAGGCCCCGCTGACCCACCAGGCACAAATCCAAGAGGAAGTACAAATGCTCGTAGTAGAGCAATTATGTGGTTTCCAGCGCATTGACACTACTAACGATGCCCTCCGCAGAGACGTGGCCAACCTGAGTAGGTTACTCTTTACAGATGAGATCGAGCAGACGGAGCCACCGCAGAAGTTCAACCCGCCATATTTCACCTTGTTTAGGGGAGATGAAGATCCGGACAGATACTTGATGCACTACCAAAGTGCCATGACCCTCTACACCAACAATGACGCTCTCATGTGCAAGATATTTACCACGAGCTACAAGGCGAGGAGCAAGACTGGTTCCACACCTTGCCGCCACGTTCGATCTGGAACTTCGACGAACTTTCCTTGTTTATCACTAAGGAATATTCATCCTACCGCTCGATCAAGAAGAAGTCTGATCACATTTTTAGCATGAAGAAGGACGACCCGAATGAGTCACTCCGCACTTATGTCAAGAGATTCAAGGCGGAGAAGGAAAAGATCGTCGGATGCGATGATAGCATCACATGCTTAGCTTTCTGAAATGGACTCCCAGTAGATCACCCGTTTTTCAGAGAATTGATTATGGGCAAGAACCTGTCCCTGGAGAACTCTTATGCTTTGGCAGAAAAGCACTCGCTCTGGGATGAGGAGAAGCACTTCCAGAAGCCGCATGAGCAGCCACGCAGAGCCACAGAACTGACTCAGAAGAAGACGAGCGATAAGCTACTTAATATCAAAAGCAAGTCAGGAGACAAACGTAGGGACCGATCCCCAGCTAATGGAGGCACGGTGCCCAAGACATACAGCAGGTTCTTAGTCCCGATCAGTCAAATCATTCGCGACCTTAAGGACAAGCCATGGTTTAAGCCGCCACCACCTTTAAAGGGAGACACCTCAAAGATTAACCAGACCAAATATTATGCATTCCACAGGGGTCCTGGACACACAACCAATGATTGCACCACAAGGAGGAGGTACCTTGAGCAACTCGTGAAGTAAGGCAAGTGCGACCAGTATGTCGACAGACCAGTTGCCCGGCCAAGGCGAGAAGCAGATGTCGATGCCAAACCCCCAACCAAGACAATCCGAATCAACTGAATCTTTGCCGAATCCGAGCAGGCAAGATCGGTCAATCAGGTTTAAGCCATAGATGTTGTACCTGGACCAATCGTCGGCTTCACTGAGCAGGACGTAGAGGGAGTAGACTTTCCCCACGACGACGCCCTGATGATTTCTGTACAATTGGCCCACGCCATCATTGACAGAGTCATGGTGGACAACGACAGCTCAGTCAACCTCATTTCAGTCATTCAGAAGATGGGCCTGGAAAGTACGATCCAACGCAAAGTAGAGCTTTTGATCGGATTTAACGGACTCACCTCTACTGCCATTGGCACTATCACGCTCGACGTAACTAGCCCACAAATTGTCTCATCACAGACCTTCATGATCGTCAGTGACTCATCTCCCCATAATGGGATATTGGGATGTCCCTGGCTGGTGAAGATTGGAGCTGTGACATCAATCGAGTATCAGAAAATCTGATTCCGCATCCCAGGATGAGCAGTCGAAGAGATCAAAGGTGACCAGGCCATGTCCAGGTGATGCACTGTACAAGTTCTCAAAAAGTCGAAGAAGAAATGTTTCGCCCCAACAGTAGCAGCTGAAATGCAGAAAGACGACTCAACCTCCGCCAAATAGTAATTACAGCAGACAGGTCAAGAAGATGACGTTAAGGTGAACAATACCCTGGACGATGAATCAGGATAGAAACCCGAAGAAGACGTCGAAAACATCATTCTTGACCTTCACCAGTCGGAAAAGACGGCTAGAATAGGCTAACGACTAAGCCTAGCGGAGAAGGAAGAGCTCATGACTTTCCTTAGGGAAAGTCGTGACGCTTTCGCATGGTCACCTCTGACATGCCCGGTATTGATCCAGCGATAGCTTGCCACAAACTGCACGTTGACCCCGCTGCCAAACCTGTGATTCAGAAAATGCGATATTTCGTACCCGAGCGAGTAACGATTATTGAGGTGGAAATCAACAAGTTACTGGAGGCCGGATTCATTAAGGAAGTGGCACACTCAGCATGGCTGGCCAATGTCGTGCTAGTGATGAAAATAAAGAAAGGCAAATTGAGAGTATGCGTGGATTACACCAACCTCAACAAGGCATGCCCTAAAGATAATTACCTGGTTCCCCGATTCGACTTGCTCGTTGACTTAACATCCGGGAACCCGTTGCTCAACTTCTTGGACGTATACTCAGGATATAATTAGATTGCCATGCATAAACCTGATAAAGAAAAGACTGCATTCGTGATTGAGCGAGGCACATACTACTACAAGGTAATGCCATTTGGCCTCAAGAACGCAAGAGCAACCTACCAGCGACTCGTAAACACGATGTTCAAGAAGCAGATCGGAGTCACCATGGAAGTCTACGTCAACGACATCATGGTGAAAGGCAAGTAGAGGTCAGACCACATTCGTAACTTAGCAGAAACTTTTGCCATTCTCCGAGCATACAACATAAAGCTCAACCCAGCCAAATTCACATTTGGCGTCTTCTCAGGCCGATTCTTAAGATACCTTGTAACCCAACGAGGAATCGAGGCTTATCCAAGGCAGATCAAAGCGATCCTGGACATGAAATCGCCCATAACTCTGAAACAGACCCAAAGTCTGACTGGACTAGCGGCTGCACTCAATCGCTTCCTTTCAGGACCTAAAACAGTACCTGACATCACCTCCACTACTATCCAAACCGGAAGCAACAGAGAACCTATACATCTATCTGGCGGTATTAGAAGTAGCAATAAGCTCTGCCCTCATACGAGAAGAGCTGGGGGCCCAACAACCTGTATTCTACACATCCAAAGGTCTCCTCGATGCGGAAACCAGATACCTGAAGATCGAAAAACTAATTTTGGCGCTAGTTGTTTCAGCTCGGAAGCTCAGACCCTACTTTCAAGGGCATCTGATCATCGTCATGACCCAATACCCACTGCGATCAGTTTTGTATAGTCAGACGCTTCTGAACGAGTAATGAAGTGGGCGTTGGAACTTGGTTAATACGACCTAGCATACCAACCCAGCACGACAATAAAAGCCCAGGCACTGGAAGACTTCATAGTAGTGTTCACCCCAAGCCTGAAGGATGCAGCAGCACAGCCTGAAAGGGCCCCGAAGGTAGCCGAGCTCGCCATCGCCGTACCTGCCCCACATGATGAAGATTTTTGGCGTTTGCAAGTCGATGGATCATCCAACCATCAAGGATCGAGGGTAGGCTTAGTTCTCACTACCCCAGACGGCTCGATACTTGAGCAGGCGATCATTCTAAGCTTCAAAGCATCAAACAACGAAGCAGAGTATGAAGCCCTACTAGCAGGTCTCTGATTGGCGAAAGACCTAGCGGTGAAAAAGCTCGCAATCTATTCCGATTCCCAGCTAATCATTAACCAAACTTCAGGGGAGTACGCAGCAAAACATCCAAGGATGGCCCGATACCTCGAGAAGGTACGAGAGCAGCTAGCGACATTCCAAGCGTACACACTCACTCATGTTCCACGAGCAGAAAATGCCCTTGCAGACGCATTAGCACGCTTAGGCTCCGCATTAGACCATCAGCTCAGGCGCTTAATCCCGGTCGAGTACCTGGAAAAGCCAAGCATAGATGAGGAACCAGCAGCCGAAGTGGCACAGATCAGCATAACCCTGAGTTGGCAAGATCCCATCATTGACTACATAGTCAATGGAACACTCCTCGCAAATAGACTAGAGTCCAGGAAGCTCCAAATGAAGGTAGTACGCTACTACATGTGGAACGACATGCTCTTCGAAGATCATTTTCATAACCATATCTCTGCTGCCTATCGCCTCCCGACGACCTGAAGATTCTTAGTTCAATCCACGAAGACGTCTATGGAAACCACTCTGGTGGCCGTTCCTTGGCGCAAAAAACTCTTAATGCTGGCTACTATTGGCTAACCATGCATCAAGACGCCAAGGAGTATGTACAAAGGTGCAACAGCTGCCAGCTTTTCAAGCCCGTGCCCGCACTACCTGCCAACGAACTTCATCCGCAGACGAGCCCATGGTCATTCATGCAATGGGCGATTGACTTTGTAGGACCAATGTCGCCTGCTACTGGGTGTAGGGGCATAATGATCGTAACAACCGACTACTTCACAAAATGGGTCGAAGCCGAACCCATGACCACAACTACCCAGATGGACATAGAGCGCTTCATATGGAAGAACATCATCTGCCGCTTCGGCATCCCACACTCCATCGTCACAAACAATGGTCCACAGTTTGTGGGGAAATACTTGGCGAGGTTTTTTGAAAAATATGGCATCAAGCAACACATGTCTACTCCTCGATATCCACAGGGCAACGGGCAGGCAGAGGCGTCCAACAAGACCATCCTCGACTGCCTCAATAAGACCCTCTCAGACAAGAAGGGCAAGTGGCCAGACGAGCTCCCATGTGTTCTGTGGGTATATCGCACCACCAAAAGGCGAGCAACCGACGATACTTCATTCTCCCTGGCGTATGGTTCTAAGGCAATCATTCCCCCTAACGTCGGAGTGCCAAACATCAGCACTGTACTGCTGAACCTCAAGCAGAACGAAAAGGAGATGATCACCAACTTAGACCTGGTAGAAGAAGAGCGCGAGAAGATTACCACCCACATTACGGCCTATCAGCAACATCTCCTCTTCAACTACAACAAAAGGGCAAAAATCTAGCAGTTCCAACCAGGAGACTTAGTCCTCAGAAAAGCCTTCATCACCGCCCGATGGGAAGGCTCTAAAAAGATGGCTCCCATCTGGGAAGGTCCGTACAAAATCAGCCGAGTAGGCGAACAGGGAAGCTACACCTTCACCACCATGAATGACAAAGAAATCGACAAGCAGTGGAATGCCTACAACCTGAGAAAGTACTACGTGTGACCTCCCACCATCCCTTGGACCATGTTCAAGACAAGAAGTTCGAAGACTCAAGCAGCTCGACGGACAGAGACCTCGCATGCCCAGGGTTATGAGTTGTTATGACATTATTGTCTATGAGCAATGTTAAAAAAAGCCTCTATTTTCAATGAAGATTAAAGGAATTATTCACAAGCCTGGGCCAAATGCATAAACAAACTGACAACCTCATACGATAAGCAGAAGACACCCTCTGTTCTGCGGACATGGTGCAAGACACCGCTGCCCGGCAAACATGGCGTGAAAACGCCCTCTGCCATGCAGACATGGCATAACCACCTCTGTGAAAAGTAGAAAACGCCATCTGCACGTTCAGACATGGCGTATCCGGAATATCCAGACGTGGATGGGTAGTACGACTGCTCAGTTTCCCCTGATGTCAACGACTACCTGAGCCGGACGACTCCCAGAATTGGCCAAAATAGCTCTTCCACAGGAATTGACTTAGCCAACTGAAGGATTCAATTCCGCGGGACCTGGGTCTCTAACCGAAAGAGACATTTAAGAGCAGGACCCCTGCCCATGAAAGATCTTGCGTAAACAAGATGGTATGTCCTCGACGTGCAGATCTTCATGAAGTGGCTTGATTTTAAAGTGTTGCAATACTAGTTAAGCAACATAAGGGATCAAAGCTGTGACTCGGAAGGATATGGCCTCTGAAGAGCGATTTCGCCTATACCTCACGCCAAAAAACACCTCCGAAAGCCAGGGATGAAGCCTGAAGTGGTTACGCGGGTCGTCTGCTTCTGTAAGTAAGACGCCTGGCCAACAACCTGACAACTAAAAGCCCAAGGCATCCCGCAAGCCAAAACTTACGCCTGCCATGACTACGCGGACCTGCTTGCTTACTTATAAGCAACGCTTCCGAGTGACGGTCTATGGTTTCAGTTTTGCTGGGACAAAGTCGAGTGTCATAACTATAGTAGCTACGCGGACCTCCTCTGCTTCCTACGAGAAGCACGAGTCCGGCCAACGGCTCTATAAGTTAAAAATCTTGCATTGAGCCCCATGAGAGCCAAGGCTCAAAAAGCCACAAAGTCGAGTGTCACGACTATAGTAGTTACACGGACCTCCTTTGCTTCCTACGAGAAGCACGAGTCCGGCCTCTATAAGTTAAAAATCTCGCATCGAGCTTTGGGAAGGTTAAGGCTTAAGAAGCCACAAAGTCAAGTGTCATAACTATAGCAGCTACCCGGACTTCCTTTGCTTCCTACGAGGAGCACGAGTCCGGCCGATGACTCTATAAGTTAAAAATCTTGCATCGAGCCTCGGGAGGGCCAAGGTTCAAGAAGCCACAAAGTCGAGTGTCATGACTATAGCAGTTATACAGACCACCTCTGCTTCCCACGAGAAGCACGAGTCTGGCCGACGGCTCTCTAAGTCAAAAAATCTCGCAACATGCCTCGGGATGGCTAAAGCTCATGAAGCTACCCAAAGCCGAGATTCACAGCTATAGTGGCCACTCGAATTCGCCTGCCTCCTATAGAGACAACGAGTTCGGCCGCCGGCTCTATAAGTTGGAAATCCCGAATTTCTTCCTTTTGCAGGTAAAAGCTCTAAGAAACCCCGAAGCCAAAGCTAAAACCTAAGTGACAACATGGGATCAGCTGCTTTTGTTAAAGCAGCTCACCCAGCCGCCCGTCTTAAGGTAAAGTTTCACAAAAGACATGGCAAAATAGAAGGATGAAGCAAAAACAAGGAAAGTTGTTTAATAAATTTCTAGCAAATTGATAAACTGGTTCAAAGGCCAACATAGTTCAAGGAAAGCAGAACAAAAAGGAAAAAAAAACTCCTAAGTCTAAGCAAAAAGACTACTCCTTGGTAGCCTGCGCAACCACTGGTTCCTCGACTGCCACGCCTTCAGCAGTCGTGCCATTCCCAATAGCCAAAGCTTCCATCAGCTCATCCTCAGCCGCCCATGCCTGGATTAACTGACTTTCAACTGCTCCACCTCAAATGAGAAATCAAGAAGATCAACTGGAGAAATAGAAAAAGTCTCGAAGTCCTTCTCGGAAAACTCATAATCTGATGGCCTGCCCTGAAGATGGTCTACATAACCTAGGTTGTAGAAATCGGCTTGACAAGAAACAAGTGCCACTTTGTGACCAACTTTCTCATTCTTCAATTGCGCATTCTCCTCAACAAGCCCAGTGTGAGCACCCTGCAGCTCATCCAGCTCATTTTTCAGGTTCTCGCTAGCAGACAGCGCACCTTGCAAATCCATGTCCTTGGACTCAAGCCTACTGGAAATCTCCTTGAGACGAGACACTTCAGCATGCATGAAGATAAGCTCCTCGTCCTTGGCAAAACAAACAGATCGTAGCTTCGAATTGACACGATCAAGGTCCTTAACCATCAGAGAAACACGACTGATTTCCTTCTCTGCAGCTTCCAACATTGCCTGAGTTGCACTAAGCCTAGCATTCAAATGGGCAGCCTCCTCACGAGCGATCTTCAACTACAAAGAAGTGGGGGCAGAGACATCAAACCCCTTCAAAATGGCGAGTTCAGATTCGAGCTTCTCAATCTTTTCAGCAGCCAAGCGAAGCTGAGCCACCAATGTCATTTCGGCCTCCTAGCACACTTGACATCATCCTGATCAACGCGCATAGACTCAGCTGCCAGGATTAAAGTCTTATGCATTGTAGCAATCAAAGAGGACTTTCTTGAATAGGCAGGACGCTTCGCAAATGAGTCTGAGCGGACGACAACTTTCCCAACACTTTCGACAAACTTGGCGCATGCATCAACGTCCTCAAGCAGGTCAGCCTTCAGCAGTGCACAAACCTCAGGAAATTCTCCAACCTCAGACTCGGTGGATCTCTCACCTGCCCGTGCGAGCAGATTTGCTCTTCTCAGCAGAAGAGTCAGTCACGGCAGAAGAAGGAGCAGGTCCGGGCGCCACTTTAGCAGCAGAATCCACCTTCCCCTTCTTCATGGTGGCGAGCCTCTCAGAAGCCGATCCAAACTTAGTTCCCGACGGACGCTTCAATACAAACCCAGACACCGAAGGCACTACCGAACTCGTTCACTAGGCAAGTCTTTCAGTAATGGATGCGATCACCTTCGGAGCAGCAGGTTTCACAGGCTTAGGCTCAACGGTCTTCTTCACCCCCTTGGGGGAAGTTAGATCAATAACAAGCTTCTCGACAGTACACGAGCTCCCACGAACAGCAGAAGCAGTATTTGACTTCTTCTCGGCCGAAAGCTCACGAGCAGGTGAGGAAGATCTTTTCTTTCCACCCTTGTTGGCAGCAGGCTCTACAGCAGTGATCGGGCAAGCCAACGCCTCATCCTTTATCCGTTTTATCTCTTCCTTCGGAGGCAGACCACATTTCTCCCAACGAAGAGGGCTGAGCAGCCAGCACCACTCACGGTACTCAGCAGGAATGCCCAAGGCGACGTGCACTTTTTTCATATCTGCCGAAGTCCTTGGAGTTAAGCCAAACTCTGAATCTACGCAAAGTAAGAAATACGATCAATAAATTGAAGTCATGGAGCATCTCAACAAAAATTCAAGCAGGACAAGAATGAAGCAGTTCATTTACCACTAATAAATGTAGTCGGGACACGCAGCTCAGGAGAAGAGCCAGACTCCTACTCTCCGCTCATCTTCAAGGTGTCACTCGCCCAGTCATGATCACCTTTGCTAGAAGCATCGAACAACCTATGGTGAGATCTCAGCTGCCCCACACCGTTCTTGTGGCCGATCTCAAAGAAGTACCATAACTCATTTATGGTCAAGCCAAGATCAAAGAACCCGCTCAAGTTTGAGAATCCCACCATCGCACGAACTGCATTTGGGGAGCACTGAGCAGGGGCGCATTTCATGAAGCAGATCACCTCTTGGAAAAGACTTGGCATGGGAAAAGTAAAGCCCAACACGAAGTGGTACGGATAGAATTTGATAGCTCTCTTCCTAGCAGAGGCATCATCGCCACATGGTTCATGGCCGCTATCATCCTTCATCCGCTTGACGCGAACCCAGATGGAATCGCATGCCTGTACGCCTCAAGAAAATCCCGAAATAACTCGTCAGAGTTGATATTGACATGTGCAGCCTTGAAGTAACCTACCTTGCTGGAAGAACCACCTTGACGGTACAAAGGTGGAGGATATTCGTCACTTTTGCGATTGGAGGAAGACATCTCAAAGTCTCTGCAAAAAGGACGAAGAAAAATATTTAGAAAACAGCTCGCGAAAAAAAAAAAACATATATGTATGTGTCTATATATATACACACACACACACACACACACACGCAAGAAGCGGCAAGGCTTGAAGGTGCCAGGCACCCCGCATCCCAAGACGACAAAGCCCAACATGAGGGGAGGTCGCGCCTTCTTCCCCTTTCTCCTTCAGCGCCGCCTTGCACTCCAAGCAGGCCTTAAGGCCTCTCGGCCAGTCCCTTTCGTTCCCCCTCGCCTGCAATTGCAGGCCCACACCTGTTGCACCTAGCTCGGCCCCTGCAAAGCAAATTCAGAAGGGCTAGAGCCTCACAGCTCGCCCAGCCCAGCGCCTTAGCACACCTACAACACCATGGCCTCCTTGCCGCAAGCCACACACCACCTCGGCCCCCGCCGAGCCAATTTTTCAAGCCCCAAGGCTCCCAATAATTCAAGAAGAAGGAAATTCAAGTTTTTCTTACCTTGGCGCGGCACGGAAAAAAAGAAGGACAACAAGAAACTACTCTTCGCAAGGGCAAGAAAAGAAGAACGCTAGGGGAGGGGGAAGAAAAAATATCATCTGGCTTATCTTTCTTGTTGGAATAATGATTGTTCTCCAAATTTATTTAATCCTCTGCTTAAGGCAGAGTTAAATAGGTATTGGGGGCAATTATTTTCCTTTTCCTAGAAGAAGTCTATCTCCAAATCAAGAAAGAAGATCAAGTTCAAATTGGGAAACAACTCTACAAACCCAAGCAGCTTGGGATTTCTACACCTACTGCCCTTTCCATGCGAGCAGCATAGTAGGTGTGGGGGCATTTGTGGAGCCAAAAATAATCCCAAAAATTCTAGAGGCGACACGTGGACTTTTATTAAAAAAAGACAAGATTGCCCTCAATTGATGGGCAGGCTTCTCAGATGCTCTCACGCCCAGCTCACATCCCTGAAGGACTCAATAGTTGAACACAACTGCCCACAGCTCACCTGCCCTTGGCAAAGAATTAAAGATAAGGATTAATTACCCAAATCCTATCTTCAATACATTCCTAATTGAATATTGACTCCAATCAAGTAAGTAATCCAAATTTAAATCAATTAAGGATTATTACCCTATTATCCCAAGATATTATCTCCTATTAAATATCTTGGGAATATTTAGAGAATATTTCTCTATTAAACCCTATATGGCCGGCCCTAACCCTATAAATACCTCATTTTCTACCAATTTAAGAGAGCTTTTTGCAACCATAAAAAGCCTCTAAAGACTTTACTCTCTCAGAGAAACTGACTTAGGCATCGGAGATCCATTGACCTAACCCCCCCCCCCCACCTCATGGGCGCGTGAGGCTTAACTCTCTAATCAAAGGTGTTTATTGTTTTGCAGGTGCATTTTCGTCAAGACTGAAGACGACGGAAATTTGCATCGACAAACATTAACAAAAGTAAGACCACCATGCACACCTTCAATGGCATCCTTGTTTGATCACTCGGAACAGTGAAGCTCATGATTCAGGCAGGACCGTACGACTATCTAGTGGTTTTCCATGTCATGGATTGCCTAACTCCTCACAACGCCATTTTATTGAACTATCTAGTGGTTTTCCTTGTTTGGGCTGATAGGCCCCCATCTTCGTTGATTTTTGTATTAAACAACGATGGGCTTCCCTGTCCCCATTAATTTTTTGTTTGCTTTGTAGAGGGCGACACCTTTACCTGGTCAAGGTGTCTTTATTTGTACCCCTCTCTTAGCTTGTTCTCTGCCATTTTACTAGTTGGTTTGCCTTTCTGGGCTCTCTTTCTCTTTTGGCCTCTGTGCCCTGGAATGAATTTCTTAGCTATCAAAAAAAAAAAAAAAACATAAAATCAAGTCTTTCTACGAAATTAAAAAAGTTTTAAGCCATTCTAGATAATTGTTCCTATTAAAATATTTATTTTTAAAATGTTTTATTTATTTAATAAGTAATTCCACACGAGGATATAACAAATATTAAAAAAAATATATTGGATGTCCAGAGATAAATACTGTGTGAAAAGAATTTCTCTTGATTTTATTCATGGCTGATGCGTTGACTTTAGGGACCAACACAATACATGACTAATCTTATCCAATGTCATTAATTATGGCCCAAAGGCCCAATACGTGTGCAAAGCCTAATCCATACATGGGAAAGATTTTTTGATTTAGGCCCTTGCCCTGTTCTACAATAAGCTGGCTTTGGAGTAGTTGGCCTTTTACTACAGTTTTTATGACTGATGTGGATTTACTACATAACAGAACAAATCTTTTGCCAAGATAAGATCAATAAGATCAATAAACATAAAGGTTCCACTTTCACGAAAGACGTAAGGAGGCAGAGACGCTATCTTATTATCCGTGATTTCATAAAACCTTGAATGCAACTTTAAAGGATACATATCTTAAATGATTAAGAGCATTTTATCCTATACTTGAGATTCATGTTCAATTTTAAAAACTACGGAAAACAATGCAATTAGATCATGCTAGACTTCATGGCTAAAGTTGGATTTTCGTATGACATGCATAAGGGGAATTTGATTTAGGGTGCAAATAGATGGACATACTATCTTAGCCAACCGCACATATATATGCTACTTTTATTGAATTTTGATTGCAATTTTAATAGGTGTGTAGGTCAAGTGATTACCAATATCTACTCTTAATTAAATCTGACACACATGTTTGATTTCTCCTCACCCATGTTTAGATTTCAAAAACTTCTTGAGGAATTAAAGTTGAATGTATTAGGCCCAACCCCAGATCCAAGAAATTAAGGCTAAAGAACCAAGATCGAATACACATGTAGAAGTGAAGTTTGTGGAAGGATCTCCTCTTATATGGTAATTGAATCATTGATCGATCATCAGGATCTTCTCAAGATTTTACCAATTGCCAATATTTTCAACATAAACAAACCGAACACAAACTACAATAATACAAACACTCTGGCTAGCCTTTGGAATGTAACTTCCTTTTAAACCCTAAGAAGAAGAAGAAAGCTTATTACACAAGTACTGCCACCAGCAACAAACAAGAAAGCCTGGTGGTGGTTGTGGTGGTGCTTCTGCTGCTGCTGATGGTGGTGGTCCAAAAGTAACACTTCTGTGCGCCTTATTTAGGGAGAGACTGCATATGGCCTATATGGGGCTCCATGCTTGGAGGCTTTTTACGTTAGTGCGGTGGTGAGGCCCTCCCCTCCTCTCTTCTCCTGTATAATTATAGACAGTAGTAGTGGTCTAGTGGTACTACTGGTGGGTTTCAAAACTACTGTTTGAATCTAATCATGTGACCCTTCAATCTTTCATACGGTTGCAATGTCTCCATCAACATTTGGCCTTGCAGTTAGTAGTTGACTTGAATAGTCACCATAGTTGATGGTTGGTTTGGTTCACCAGTACAATTTAATCATAACTCATAAGCAATTCGATCTGTTGTAATCCTAGCTAGCTGATTAATGGAAATTTGACTTGTTTTCCAACGGCTCAAATTACCTCTGATAGGGGTGAAAGTCGCCCAAGGCCGAAGTGGACCTTAATTAAGAAGATTTTGCACTTGTTTATTAAAAAATAAAAAGAATTACAAAGAAAAAACAACACAATAAATTACAATCTTTTATGTTGACTTAAAATGATGGCCAGAGATGAAGCATTGTTAAACGTTATTCATGGCATCCAGCAGCATCCACGAATGTTGGTGTAGGTCTCATACCCATTACCCACCCACCCAAACTAATTAAACAAAATATTATTGAATTATCCCATGCAACCCCCCGACAAATAAATCAAACTATATAATATAAACATGTGGGATTAAATCATTAAAGAATTTCCTCGGATTATTTTTGTGTTTGTCATGGCAAATCAAAGCATCTCCAATCTTAAGTTAGCAAACCAAAGCAAATGCACTTCTTTTGTGTTTGTGCGTACTTGTGTGTGCATTACTAATAATTGCACATGCATTATTAATATATATATATATATATGTCTTGCACTATCGATGATCAGAATTTAAACATATCATTAATCATTTTATAAAACTAGAGTAATGCTAGGGGTACTAAATTTATAGACTAAATTGTGTAAACATGGAAGTTGATAATTAAATATTACTTAAGTGTTATTAACGTGCTTATTTTTTATTGGTGGCACATTATTTAGTTTACAAATTTAGTCTACTTAGCATTACTCATAAATTTACATATATAACTACTACACCATTGGTCGCGACCTAAGTCATGCCAAACAATAGGTAAGTGATTGATCTCAATCTTCTCCAACTAAACCTAATGATGATAAAGTTTGTTGTTTTACATGACATAGCCAACTAGTTACTAGTACTGTGAGGTTGCATGATTCATGCTCAAATGCGAGCATATAACTTGAAATCAGTTTATAATAAATGGAGAATTCTCGGCAGGAGGAATTACTTCCAGACCCTGCCTGTTTTTTTTTTTTTGCATATCTTTTATATATAATGCAGAACTTCTATTCTCTAATGTGTGATATTTTCAACGCACTCCCTGAATCGTTTCTTAAACCTAATATGTGTTTAGTTTTTATTGAGAATGTACGCATCATTGTCAAACATATAACATGTAAATTCTCTTCTTTCTTTCACATGGAATTCACCAACAAAACCATGATAAAATTAGTTAAAATTAGTTGAGGATTTGGTTTCATGATCCCAATCTTAATCATATGTATGTATGTATGTATGTATGTATCTCTCTTTAATGGAAGTTGCGTAATCTTCACCTGCAAAGTAGGCTGTTTTGGGAAATGCAGGTGGTGTGGACCATTTCGAGTTTTGGCTTCGATGCCGGCCGTGTCGATTTCAATTATAGGCACATGACCTGCGCCTGCCCATCTCCATGCTTTTAAGCCCCGACTGAATTCCACAAATTGACCATGTGTTGATGTTGCAGATTTCCAACACCATCTCGTATTTGTTTGACACATGCATCAAAACAAGCCACGGTCCCCAGTGGTGACTTGGGGGTGCTATATAGCCCGCACATTTCAAGGAATAATTTTTAACCTTCATCCCAACCCCTCACTCTCCCTCATCCCTCATTTCTCTCGTATAATTTCAAGCTTAGCTCACCTTAAGTTGAAGTTCTAAATTTGTGCCTAATTAGTCTGGTTAAACGACAGATATGCTCACTATATATATTCTAGATATTGCTTATGAAAAAAATGTGTTTTCCACCAATTACAAGTGTTTACAACTATGTACTTTTAACATAAAAACTTAGAAATGCATTTTAGTTATAAAAGTGCTTTGAGAAGCCATGTGCTTCTTCAAGAAGCACTGTTTTTTTAATAAAAACTCTAACATGGTCCTAATAAAAGCACTTATAGTAAAGTGTTTCTAAGCAAAGTTACAACAAAAGTTGTCCTAAACGGAGCTGTAGTTATTTCCACTTGTTTAAGTTAAGACTAGCCTATATGTATTAGCAAGATCAACAAATTCTTGCTAATACCTAATATGTAATTACTGGTTACGACAAACCATCTGGATTATAGAAGTTCAAACCCACTATTAAAGTTTCTAAAACTTATCTATATATGTTCATGAAGCACATAGAAGATGGAAGTTGTCATTTCTTAACTGGAGAATGTATGCATATGTGTGTGTGTGTGTGGAAGATGTAATTTCAACTACAATTTAGAGTGTCCGGAACAAAATCTTGCACACTAGATTCTGAGGAGGACGAGTTCACATTGATCAACATCTACTTTGACTATTACTCTAAGTTGTATGTACATGGAGGGAGAGGAGGTTTGAAAGTGATGTGTAACTTGCGTTACGTTGTGCTGTGACAAAGTCATCGTCCAAGTTGCTACCAAAATCCTTTCTGCTGACGTGGAACCCATTATCACATGCGGGTCACGTCAACATGGGAACCACTCAAGTGACGTCATCTGCATAGGTAGGCACACATTAGGGTTTGGGTTGGGGAACGAATTTTCTGATCCATCTTTCGATCAGACGAATGTGGATGAATATCAGTGATTAAAGATTCCTTCCTTCGTTGGTTGGGTTTAGGGTTTTGGCCATGCGCATGGGTATATGACGTGGGGCCCATCCACAACGTTCCACCCCCGCCCATTATTTTACGAGATTTCACATGTCTACATCGTAAGACACGTGGCGGTAGGTCAAATTTAAGCCCCCACACAACGGCTTCTGTTCGCCGCCGTTATGCCACGGTACTGGTATCACAGTTGTGTTAGTCGACTGCTGTACAGTAACATGCAACTAGCTAGTCGTATTTTTAAGGAAAAGTGTAGTCTACTCCACTTAGTACTGATTCAAGTTTGATCTTAGTAGAAATACAAGCAATGACACGTTGAAGTGGACGGTTTGTATTGTTCTTATAATGTAGGATTTATATTGTTTTCATAAAGTAGGGTTTATATTGTTCCTTTGTAATGTAGGGCTTGTAGTTGCATTGTTCAAATCGACACAAAATTGAAATTTCATGCACGCCTAATTGTTTTTTCATATGTAGAAACCTTAGGTTTATTATGTATTATTGGGGCGATTGTTGCTTTCCTCGTTTACATAGCAAAATAAATAAAAGGATAATAGTTATATTTACTGTGAATTGGCGATCGTTTGGACGAATGATTGAGATCAAGCAAATGCTTCAAGTATCGTGCTCAGGACTGAACAACCGGCCTAGCTACCAGACCGATCGGCCTTCATTTTTGTTTTGGTCTTATTTTTAAGCTTGTTGTGGCCTATTTGGAGTAGCCGTTTTAGTTAGTGCTAGCTCTGAACCTATCTTATTACTTCGTTTTCGAGCAAATCCTTACAGCAAGAAGTTGAGATTATTTCCTTTGATACACACTCTCTAATAGTATTATTTTACTACTTATAACTCAAAAAAATTGTTAAATATATTAATAAATAAAGGTCAATGTGATCATTATTATAATGATCGATCCATGGTGCATGGCACATATGTTGATCAACCCTAATCCCTAATCAAACATACGCTAAACACCAAATAATACCAATACATTTGTTAAAGAAAAAACAATGATTTCTATCTAAACAAATGGACCCCTTCTTTACCTAACAAGTTCAGAAGTGATGATCATAAAGTACAAATGATTTTTTTTTTTTAAAAAAAAAAATTACGGATTACAGAGTAGGACAAAATGTCATTACTTTTTGAGTTTTAAACTTTAATTTAGGAAGTTAACTGTGACAAAATTACTTTTAATGTATTGTTGTAGCTGCAGTACTTGTGAAGGGAATTTCAAATTTTCATTTATTTTTGAAACACAGTTAACCAAGGCTCAAAGCTAATGGGTGTTGACCATTTGTTAATTTATTCATTCATACATATAACACGTAAATCAATAAATATACCGCATGATACATTCATGAAAATAGTAATATTACGTTCACCTTATAACAGCAATCGATAACTAATAACACTTGAAAAAAATTCGGAGGGAAGTTTGGGCAGAATTGGGTGGGGGAGATTGTGGAAATATAATTAGGTATTCTATAATGTCATACCAGTTGTGTTCAGAAAGGAAGAAATATTACAAGGTCCAAAATGATAGATGAATAGTGAGGCAGAGAGGTCTCGACGAAAAAAAGAAGAGAGGCAGAGAGGTCCCATTTAATCAATCAAAGCCATGATGGCCATGAATCCGCCCAATCAGGGCCGTTCAAGTTCAATCATTCAGCTTCAGCACAGACCCTTTGGAATCTTAAGTGACAGGTGAAACAACTGCTGAGTCTGCTATGCATAATGCATGTGCAAGGTTAAGGAATGTTTGGCACTTCGGTTCAGATTTTAAGAATTTCCAAGATGAAGTTTTAGGCTTTTGGACCAAGCATAGTTTGATAAATACTAATTAACTTCCTAATCAATGTGCTAATTAAAATATGGTGTGATATCATTTAACCATGAGTTCGAGTTATCAGCATCCTTCACTTTCTTAATTTGCATTAAACTATAAGATCACGAATGTTCTGCAACGTAATTTTCTATATATGCTTGGAATGCAAGCATTTTATTATTTTCTAATCGTTTTTTTTTTCAAATAACCAAATGCAAAATAATGATACGTGAGTGCTCTTTTGATCTCCATGTCATGAGAACATCTCGTAGACGTACGTGTGTCATACTTTGGACTGATTCAGTTCAGCCAGAGAAAGATGATATAATGCAATTAGCAATTTAGCATTCAATTTTTAGTCGTCCACTCCACTTAATATATTTTTTTTCAACAACAATCATCATAATATTTGAATTTCAGAATCTTCTCAAACAAAATGTAGGCTGCGTGGATAGTCCTGTATTGCTGAAATCATTCAGAAATTAATCTAGCTATTTATCATTAAAAAAAAGGAATTGTTATTAACACTTCAAAAATCTCATTCTACACTTCTCACAAGTGCATTTTTCTTTCTAATTATAGAAAGCTTGGAGTGCTAATAACAATTTCTTAAAAAAAAAAGTGTTATTGGCACTTCAAAAATCTCATTCTACACTCCTCACAAGTGTATTTTTCTTTCCTAATATAGAAAGTTTTGAGTGTAAAATAAGATTTTTGGAGTGCTAATAACAATTCCCAAAAAAAAAAAAGTTATTAAAGTATTGGTATTATTTAAAGATAGTGTTATTCACACATCCATTTTTTACCTCCCACACACTCTTGTTAATTTTTTACCGTTCATTTTCTTTAATTCACACTACTACGTTTAACTGTTTGCGTGACGAACAAAAGTTGGTTACGCAAAGTGTGATTCTGTCGTACAAATGTATGCGCGACGGAAATTTCGTTGCACAAAATCCGTCGTGCAAAGATCGTGAAGAAAGAGTTTGCGCGACGAACAATAGCATTGGTCGTAAAAAAGACGGTGTGACAGTTTAGCCTTCGTCGCACAAAATTTATAGGAATGAATGTGTTCGTCACACAAAATACTAGGATACAAATGTGGGATGACATTTTACAGTTGCAATTAAAAAATGTAATGAAGAGAAAAATAATTTATTTAAATAAATATAAATGTATGTACAAGGAAAATGTTTAAAAAGTAAAGGAGTACAAAACTAAGAAAATAATGCGGCATAATCAACAGGGCTATCATTCGGCGACGGCTGGAAGGTCTCGAGGTTGGGGACTAGCTCATAGGTCGAAAGGGCAAAGTTGTGGGCATGCTCGGGTTGGAAGGGCTCGGATGTCAACGGCGAATAAAGATCCGGGAGACGAATACCGGACTGACTGAGGGCCTGTATAATCTTTGACATCTGGCTCTTATTCGAGGCCAGCTCAGTCCTAAGTTCAGCCACCTCTGCTGTCAAAGCTGTCACCTGGCTCTTTGACTGCGATGATGAAGAGGCTTTAGGTTCCCGCCACCGGGCATTCCCTATCCCCCTACCATACATCCCCAGCCACCGCCCGAGAGTCTGATCCAACGCCTCTGTAAGGATCTGAAATCCCGCATCCTCTGGGGGATCCACAGACTCAAGCAGAGTCTCAGGAGGAAGCTGGGAGGCGGACTCTTGAAGAAACAACTGCCTCTTCTCCATCATCGTTGCCTATGTAATATAACATGAAAATATTAATAATAACATTCAAATAATAACCATGATACTTGAATGCGTAAGGTAGTAATTACAAGAAGAATATTTACATGAAGTGACTCGGCCAAATCATCCCCAAGTCAAACATAAACGTCGCTGAAGACATCGATCTCCGGGAATTTTGAACCCCCTGAATAGAACAAGATATGAAAATTGTTAGTACAAAAAAAAAAATATTATTGACATATTAAAAATTAAATATGAAAAAATTATTATTACCTGCCGCCGCGCCTCCATCCTATATGAGAAGGGCCTCGAACCGGAATGATGGAGAAGAGTCTTCTCTCCCAATTGCTCTTGTTGGCTTTCGCTTTCTTCTGTTATACAAAAAACAAACGTATTAGTTCTAATTTAAATGAAATACAAAAAAATCAATAAACATTAGTAAGAAACGTATAATACTTTTAAACTTAATATAAAAAACGTACCACATAGCCGGGCTCCTGAAAATGATTGCAGAGCCACACCCAATAATCTTCTTGGTCCTCAAACTCCTTCGGGCAACCCTCCCCAAGAGCAACATGTAGATCATCAAATGTCTCAAAATATTGGTGCATGTCGCTCTTCCACTGCTTATACCATTCAGCGAAGAGCCTTTTGACGTACGTCAACATATCGTCATTCATGTCGTCGAAATTGTAGTTCGTCTGCAATGTAACAAATTAATTACATACATTAAGTAATATAAATATATAAAATTTGAAGGAAAAACAATTAAAAGGTAGGATACTTACCGACAACTGTGCGCGCACCTTCGCCCTCACCTCGTCCGGCATTGCCTTCCAAGACTTCCATTGCATAGGGCAATAGGTCCGAACGACGTGACCAATGTCATGGGTCAATGCCCTATGCTACTCCGCTGTTGGTGCAGCCCGAAGCCTGTCATCGTATCCGATCGTGATACGTCCGTTGGTCATCTGGGTGACCATCACCGTCTTCAACTAGCGACAAGGTGCCAAATCCAGTGCTTATTCTCTATATTACGTTTACATATAAATTGCAAACCATAGTTGGTAGCACAAACATATTTCTCATATTACTTGACCATGACAAAGCACCAACTCCTTAACTCATTTCAAAACACAGGTGTAAAACATGAACACCGACCATCATTTTCCAAGTATTTGAAATTCAAGAAAAATAAAAACATAGCACATTTAGAATCAAAACAGTACTCAAATTTGACAGCAGATCATCACCTTAGAGTTGAATTGTGATGAAATTCTAGTACACCAGACATATTATAAGGTAAACATAAAATTGGCATCCATTGTTTCCTAGTTAATACATGTTGAAAGATAAATAGATGAAACAAGGTACAATAATTGGTGAGTCTTTTGTGAAGGAAAAAAACTGTACAGAGCAGAATCAGTACACCCAAAACCAGCAAGCAAAGCAAAATAATGCCATGTGCCAACACAGAAACTACAACAAAACAAGGGCATAATAGAGAACATTTCTAGGCATATCCGAACAAAAGAATGCAGCTTCAAAACTTACCCAGAAAAGACGGCAGAAATTTTTTATCCCCAATCTGACCAAATGAAAACCTAACACAGGGATTCCCATATACAAATTCAACAAACCAACTTTATGAAGATAAAAACTTATGTTGTTAAAATATCAATTATGTTGTTAACTGAGGCAAAGTTGAACCACTGATCCATGTTTTGAGCATTGGAAATCATGAACCCTAAAACAGTCTTGGGCGTTTTAATAACTGTAAACATGACAAGTTCAAGATTCTCAACCTTTTTGATCTACTATTCTGCCACAAATATAGGTTTTGGGATTTGAACTCTTTTTCTTTAAAGCTTGAGATCATAAAAATCAGTCAAATAAGGCTTTGTGTTCTCCACTTGGAATATCATTTCATAAAGATTTGAATTGTTCTAATATCATGTCAGATTCTTACAACTAAATACCACGATAATGTAAACAAGTTTGATACTTTGACATAAAGTACTATAAACAAATATTGGCAACCACAAAATTATCTAGTCCGAAACGAATACCAAAAGTCGGAATGGCAAGAAAACTAGTGAAGCATTTAGAAAAGAAACAATCTTTCGGACTAGATAGTTCGATAACTTATAAAGGCTAGCCAGCAACCATAACGAACTACAAACACAAGTTTTGTCACGCCCCGACCTGCGAATAAAAACTATTCACGAGTTAGGGTGTGAGACATATCTTAGCTATAGAAATAAATTCTACAACCAAGATATGGTGGAAAATAAAATAAAATTATAACGATTACACCACACATCAACTAAATCTTACAAAAAAATTATTGAATACGCAGCGGAATAACTATAGTGCACAAATTAATTCACAACAAAATCTACCAATTCAACAATAATTAAATAGTAACAATTCTTTCAAATGCAAGAAATATATGCAGGTTAGATGGATGAATGTACTCACTCCCTTCTAATCCCGTCAACACATACCTAAGGCACCCAAGCCTGCACGTCCCATACCTTGCTTATACCACTTGGCTCTGGATACGTTAGAGTATGAGTTAACTCCCGTTCATCCCTTAAATCCAATTTTTGTAATTAAACTTTCAGTTTCCACTTTATTAAAAGGCACCTCCCACGACGCCCAATTGTACATTCAAGTTTTTCCCCTGACGCCTGACATATACAAGATTTCATTATTTTTATAATCAAGCAATTTGTATACTCAAGCCTTGCACCCTACGCCTGACATATACAAGGTTCATTATTCAGCCCTTGAATATCCTCACAACTTAAACACTTTACAAAACTCAACACAACTCTTTTTCTTGCTTTGCAATGCATATGTATATGTCATGTGCATATAGATATCAATACTCACATTTTATCTAACAAGCTTGCAAGCTTCAACATAAATCAAATTGATTTGTGACAAGAGTAATATAATCATAATATTAACAAAATAATAATATTTAATGTAAATGATAAGCAATATATTACCATTTCCTTTTTTTTTTATTGTTTCAATTTCATTTCCTCCCTCTTGTTCTCTTTCTTTCTTCACCACTTCTCCTTCCTCTTCTTTAATATAGCTGAAATTCTACATATGTAATAGGAGTTAGATTGCTGAAAAACTTCCATGAAAGGGAGAGAAAGAAACTGGAGATGTTGGCCATGCAAAGAGGCTGGCAGAGAAGGCTAGCTCAACCGAATATCAGCTGTTCGAACTGGGGTACAAATCAGTACATAGATTGGATTGTTGTTATTTTTGGATATGTTATAGATGAGATGATAAGGAACACCTTTTGTAAAGGAAGTGTTTTGATCGGAGCTCTAAAAAATGGGGTTTTGGTGCTCATAACATGGCTGTCCAGTTTTCTGCGGGATTAGAGATATGAGTTGGTATTTCAAACATATTGGATGTTCGCACTGTTGGATATTTCTGAAATTTGGATATATCATGGTAGAGAGACAGACAAACAACTCTCATGAAGAAAGTACTATGATATAATCTATGGATGATGGTGTTTTGGTCTATTAAATAGGCTGGACGAATTTGTAGTTTTTTGATATCTTTCTTTTGATAGATGAAAATGATGGTAGTTTGATGAAGAGATTTGTTGGATAAGGTCTCATGTTTTTTTCTGGGATTTGTCTCACACTTTTGTACATCATTCTCAAGGGAAATAAATAGAGATTTTTGATAGTTTGGTGGAAGTGCTTCTCATGGCAATGATCTCCAAATGTAAATGCATAAACAACACAAGATTTAAGTGGTTCGCCAAATCGGCTACATCCACTGGGGTTTGCTTTCATTGTATTTCAATATATATACGAGGGACTTACAAATACAATGAAAGATGGCTTAAAGCCTTAACAATATGTATATGAAAGATAAGGGGTAATATGAAAAAGGGTAAATTACACAAAACTACCACAACTATTGGTCTCACGACACTTTCATACCTAATTTTTTAAAATTGACAATGTCATACCACATCTTATGAATTTGTGACAATGTCATACCTCCGTCAAATTTTCTGTTATTTTTTCTGTTAAGTGCTGACGTGGCTAAAGATTGGGACCATTTACTAACCCAGTTGGATTAAAAAATAATTAAATATATTTTTAATAATTAAATATTAAAAAACTAAGAATAAAAAAACAAAAAATTCCTAGGGGCTCGGCCCCCTCCTGCTTCTTCTTCTTTTCTTCTTCTTCTTCTTCTTTCTCTCCTCCTCCTGGGCCGAAGCTGATATGTAACCTTTTTTTTTTTTTTTTTTTTTTTTATTCTTCTCCTCCTTCTCCTCCTCCTTCTCCTTCTCCTTCTCCGTCTTCTTTCTCTCCTCCTCCTGGGCCGAAACTGATATGTAACCTTTTTTTTTTTTTTGTTCTTCTTCTCTCTCTCTCCTCCTCCTCCTCCTCCTCCTCCTCCTCCTTCTCCTTCCCCTTCTTCTTCTTCTTCTTATTCTTCTTCTTCTTCTTGGGCCGAAACTGGGTTTGAATTTGTTTTTTTTTGTTTTTTTTTTTGTTTCTGGTTGCAGGTGGAGGGAAAAGGGGAAGAAGATGAAGATGGGGGAGGAGAGAGAGAGGGTTCTTCTTCTTCTTAGGCCGAAACTGGGTTTGAAATTTTTTTTTTTTTTTGTTTCTGGGTTGTAGGTAGAGGGAAAAGGGGAGGCAGATGAAGATGGGGGAGGAGAGAGAGAGGGGGAAGGGACGAACTGATCTGGATTTGAATTTATTTTTTTATTTTTTTTTTCTGGGTTGTAGGGGGGAGGAGAGAGAGAGGGGGGAGGGGGAAGGGAAGGGGGTTTGAAGAAGAAGAAGGAGGAGAAGAGAGATGAAGAACAACAAAAAAAAAAGTTACAAATCAGTTTCGGCCCAGAAGGAGGAGAGAAAGAAGGAGGAGAGAAAAGATGAAGAAAAAAAAAAGTTACATATCAGTTTGCCCAGGAGGAGGAGAGAAAGAAGAAGAAGAACGAGGGTCCCGCGCCCTAGGAAATTTTTGTTTTTTGTTTTTTTATTCTTAGTTTTTTAATATTTAATTATGTTTTAATCCAGCTGGATTAGTAAGTGGTCCCCGTCTTAAGCCACGTCAGCATTTAACTGACAAATTAACGGTCAGACTAACGGAAGGTATAAAATTGACCAAATTCTAAAGATGAGGTATGACATTGTCAATTTTAAAAGATGAGGTATGAAAGTGTCATGAGACTAATAGTTGAGGTAGTTTTGTGTAATTTACCCTATGAAAAAGGAGAATGGCTTTAGAGTTGTTCTTTTTCTTTTTTCTTTTTTCTTCTTCTTCCTCTCTCTTTTCTCCCTTGTCTTCCATTGGTTCTTGCTCCTTCCCTTATAAAGATTGCATGACATCTTCCTCTCCAAAGAATCTCCACAAGTGTGCCAATAGAAAGAAGGCAAGTGTTGTGCCAATCATTAGACATAAAATGTGTTCCAATAGAAACACACCAATTGTTAACCTAATCATCACCATGAAATGTGTTCCAATAACAAGGCAACAAATGTTGTCCTAATCCTTAGCAATGAAATGTGGTCCAATAGAAAAACAACAAATGTGAAGCTAATTATGAACTAATGAGTAATATGCAAGATGTTCCTTGCATCAAAGGCCACATGAAATGTTCTAACCACAATAAGTTGTCATCTTTCTCTAGTTAGAGTGGTGAATATCATCCTAATGATTAAGATTCGTATAGATTGATGAGTAAGCACTTCTAATACCTCAAAGTGTTGCCACCTACATGCAAATAGACTAATATACACATGCTATAGACTCCACCTCTTCACCCTAATTGTTAGCTTCTATTAATTACCAACTTCCACCTCAACCTATCTAGAGTAGTGAGTAACCCCTCCCCTTTATTCTCTAATGGTTGCCAAAACGCCACTTAGCCTTTGTGAGAAAAATCTAGCCAAACTCATCATAATCCCCTTCTCCAATTCAAACTAAAAATATCTCAAATTACATATGAACATGAAATAATACTAGTTAGTTTTTGAAATATTTGTAGTAAAAAAGGATTTTACATTGAAACTATTTTACATATCGAAAGTAGGTTCTTGCATAAAATAAATCTAATAAAATCATTACGTAAAAATAATTACCCACATACACACACACACACACACATATATATAACCTTTTTTTTTTAAATACAGGGTATTACAAGTTGCTTGCCCAATATATCATAGTAAACGACTATTACTAAATGACAACACAATTCCTAATTAAAACACCACTTAAGAGAAATTAATTTAATAGGAATACTAAATCGAATTTGAAGCAGATTTTCTATTCTTCCTACTAGGATGAAAACTGAACCTAAAAACAGCCTCTATTACACGACAACACAAGCTCTAACACTAACCGAACGAAAGAGAACAAGAAAAACTGACAAATGTACATGCAAATATTGCATTATTGCAATCTGCATTCCACGCAATATAAGAAACCAACAGAGATTTACAAAAATATACAAAAAACTACCATGGCATACATACATTCAATTATACACAGAGGACATATAATCAATGTACATTTAATCAATCTAGAACCCTAATTGGGAAAATGCTCGCCGGTCTGCACATATAATCAATGTACCAGAGAACATATATTTATATAGCTTCAGATTAAACCACAAGCCACCATAGTCTAAGCTAAAGGTTCAGATGCCAGAGGTTCGTAGCTTAAGCGGTTAAGAGCATTTACCCTTGCACCCGAGATCCTAGGTTCGATTTTCCCTCCCCTAAATGCCACTCGTATAAAAAAAACTCCATAAATTCAAACAAACCCGAAGCATTACACAATACGATATGAATAGCCTAAGATAGTTGTAAGATTGAAAGAATCTCATGAAGAAACTTGAACATGAATCCTACCCAAAATGGAAAAGTAAATTCACCGGTAACAAAAGGTTGTAACAAACACAACAAGTATCCTCCACAACTTGAACCTCGCAATCTTAATAGGAAATTTTGCTACTTTATGATGTGATTCCATCATAAGCTAAACCAAATGCACATTAAAAACAAATTAAAAAGTGAATCGCATATCTACACTTTCTTGAAAAGGAAAAGGTCAACTGGGTTTTTAGCATTTTGGTTGCATGAGCCTTAATTGTAGAACCCTAATTCCTAATTTGATTAGAGTTAAGTAAATTGAAATTTACCTGAGAGGGAGAACGTTGTCGGACGAGATAGAGATAGGGTTGTCGATGGAGGAAGAGAGAGGGCTGTCTAAGGAGGAAGAGAGAGAGGGTGCCAGAGAAGGAAGAGAGAGTGTGAGGGAGAGCTGAGGGAGATGGCAATAGGAGGGAGAGTTTACAGAGAGGAGAAGTGAAGGGAAAATAGGAAAGTGTTTGCAATTTCAATTAAATCCTGAGGTTATTGCATGACGAAAGATATTCGTCGCACAATAAATTCAAATTTTCACAAAATTATTTTCGTGCGTGCCCAATTTTTAGCTCATTGCGCGACGAAGAGTAATTAATTGTCGCACAAATTCCATTCGCGCGATGAATAATATTTTGTTCGTTGCGCAATGAGCTGAAATTTTAATTTACCCGGGTAAATTTTTTAAAATTTATACTTATTCAAATAAAACCAATTTATTTATAACATAAGATAATTAAATTACAAAAAAAAATCATATAAATTGCATTATTCATCATCCAAACTTTCGCTATCGTCGCTATCATCATTTTTGGTCTCCCAATCCTTCTCCTCGATAACTACATCACCGTCGTTGTTCAGGCCCACTGCAACATCGTATTTCGCAAGATCACCGAGGTCAATTGTAATTGACTGAATCAATATTTCGATTGAAGACACTCCTTGTATCTGAAACGGTTCTTGGATAACATTTGTATCTCAAAGTGTTTTCGCATCATTTTCCATTGAAGATTTTAAACGTTAGTCAGTGACGTTGTCGACGTCGTCGTCAGTTGGGTCTTGTTCTGGTATAGCATACATGTTCCTCTGATCCATCTTCTGAACAACTTTTCAACCTCTCCCGGCTTTATGGTCATTTAGATACACAATCTGTTTTGCCATGTTTGCCAAAATATGAGGGTCGTCATTGTACCAAGTTCTGTTAATGTTCACAGATAGTAAGCCATGATTGATTTTAACACTACCCTACCTATTTGGGTTTGTATCAAACCATCAACAGAACTTGGCATACAAATGTGATGGTTGTTCTCGCTTCATCATCTCTTCATGCTCATCTAAGTATGCCATTATCTCGTACAATTGTTCAATACGAACCAATGTGTTACCTCCATGTTATTTTTGGAAAACGACTCGCCTCGTACAGGATCTCCAAAGGGTCGTGTGCTTTGGGCAAAAACAGAAAGTTTCTCCTTTCTCACACCTCCGTCATTATTGCGTTGAGGAGGATTGAAAGTCGTCTCCACATCTTTTAAATACATTCCACAGAAAGCAAGCGACTCATATTGAACCCAAGCCTCTATAATTGATCCTTCGGGCTTCGCCCTGTTGCGTACACTTTTTTTCAGCTCCCCGAGAAGCCTGCCAAAATAAAACAATACAATACAAATTAGTAAGCGTAGGCTAATGATGCATAAACAAATGATGAGGACTATATACCTTTCTATTGGATACATCCAGCACTAGTTGATAGGACCAGCAAGCAATGCCTCTTCGGGCAAGTGAACCATCACGTGGATCATACTTATGAAGAAAACTGGAAGGAATATCATCACAAACTTGCATAGGACTTGGACAATGTCATGTCGCAACTGATTAACATTCGTTTTCCGCAACGTTTTTGCCGTCAGTTGGGAAAAAAGTCTGGACAACAACATGATTGGCTTTACTACATCTTCCGGTAATAGGTGTCGAATACCCACAAGAAGTAGGCATTGCATAAACATATGGTAATCATGGCTTTTTAGTCCAGCAAATTTACCCCCGTCAATATTCACGCAACGAGTGATATTAGAAGAATACCCATCGGGAAACTTTACAGACGATACAAACTTTAAAAACTTTTTTTTTGTCATTCGGTTTCATGGAAAAAAAATGCAAGATCTATTATGGATTTATCACTGTCCCTATTCATCCATAAACTCCTATGTATGCTCATTCTTTCCAAATCAAGACGAGCTTTGATCGTGTCCTTTGTCTTGCCCTCGATATCTAGAATGGTGCCCACCAATGTGTCAAAGACATTTTTCTCAACATGCATAACGTCGAGGTTGTGTCTAAATTTTAGTTTCGACCAATACAGGAGCTCAAAAAACATAGGCTTGTGCGTCCAGTTCATATGTGTAAAAGGTCTGGTTTGACTCACTGTTTTCCCAAACGGAGCAAAATCCAAACGGTTAAGCTATTCCAAAATTTGATCACTGGACCATTCTCTAGGTCTAAGGCAATGCTCTGTGTTCCCGCCGAACTCTTTATCCTTTTCCCGCCACTCGTGGTCCCATGGCAACTATCTCCAATGACCAAGGTAATAAACTTTTTCGGCATGCCAACCAGATGTTACATCATTCCTTGCATACAGGGCATGCCATATAACCCTTAGTGCTCCACTCAGAAACCATTGCATATGCGGGAAAATCGTTCACAATCCACATAAATGCTGCCCTCAAAGTGAACATCTTCCCAGTGGACTTATCGTACGTGCGCACACCGTTTGTCTATAAATCCTTTAGCTCATCAATCAACGGCCTTAAGTAAACATCGATTGACCTCCCAGGATCCTCAGTTATCAAAAGAGTCATCATCATGTATTCTTTTTTTATGTATTTCCAAGGCGGCAAATTATATGGGAATACGAAAATCGGCTAAGTGATGTGGTGTTGGTATAAAACCCCAAACAGATTGAATCCGTCAGTGGTAAGTTCCAATCTAACATTCTAGGGATCATCAACAAACTCGGGGAACGTTCGATCGAACTCTTTCTATGTCTTCCCATCTGCAAGATGCCTCATCACATCATCGTCTACCCGTTTTTTCTTATGTCATCTCATGTTTGTGGCAGTATGCGTCGACATATATAATCGATGCAACCTAGGTTTTAAGGGCAGATAACGCATGATTTTTTGTGGGATCTTAGTCATTTTATTTTGAGATGTCATTTCGAACCTCAACTCATTGCATACAGGGCATTTATCCAATGCTTTATTCTCTTTGTAGAATAAAATACAATTGTTTTTGCAAGCGTGCATTTTTTCATAACCCAATCCAAGACCATTCAACAACTTTTGCGCATGTCTATGGTCTTTCGGCAAACAATTGTCCTTCGGAAGCATTCTCTTGAAAACCCTCAAAAAGTAATCGAAACACTGGTTCGACATACGATACTTTATTTTTCCGTGCATTAGTTCCACAATGGTCGTGAGAATGGATAAGCTCTCGCACCCCGGGTATAACTCTTGGTTGGCATTTTTTAATAGTGTTTCATATTGTTCGAAGTCTGCAATGTCCATTGGTGTAGGCACATCATCTTCCCTTTCTTGATTGGTGTTTGTCGATGCAAATGGAAAAACATCATTTATAATATCCATGACTTGTTCATTAGGATCCATAATAAGTTCAACATTGTCCACTCTTGTGGCGTTTGAAGACGAAGCATTGTCTAATTGTTCCCCCATGATGGTTCCAAGTATTATATGTCTCAATCATTCCATTCCTTTCTAAATGAAATCAAACATTTTCAATTGTCTCCCTTAACTTGTTGTTACACCTCCTACAAGGACACCGAATTCTAGTTGCACCCAGGTTGTGTGTACGTGCAAAGTCAATAAAATCCTCGATTCCATCCAAGTATTCGTCCACGCATCTATTCGGGTTCTGTATCCACGTCCTGTCCATAATTCTTGGAACCACAATAACAATACAACAATCACTTCAACCTCATACAAATGATAGTGTCACCTTATGCCTTCGGTAAGGGCAATATCCCATTCGGGAATGCATAGTCATGTCACGTAATTTATGGCTACATCAGATTAAATTTCGACGTGGATGAATTTCTGCAGCATCTCATTACAATTCTTCAGGTGTGCGACTTAGATATAAAATACCTAAGTGCCACCCGAAGAACGTACATAGATCACACCGAAATCTCCACAACCGAAACGTAATCCTTCAACCATAAACTACGCTCCATAACTATGCATTCCCAAACTGTCCAAATAATGGGATAATTCAAGAATTAATTGGATCGCAGTCACGCTTTCGCATCCATGCGCGAAATCCAACTAATCCTCGAACGGGAAACTAAGTTTTACTAAAAATAAAAAACAAGTACAAAGTTAATTTCAATTAATTATGTACATCACAACACATATTTGTACGCCACATCCAAATTTAACAACATAATATAAATATAATTTCACAACACAATATAAACATAACAAACTAAAATTTACATTAATACTTTTACCCTAACAAAAAAAAACGCTTACCAGACACACCGCGATAACTCGATCAACCTAGAGAAGAAGATGAAGGGAGTATTAGATGACGAAATTGAGAGAAAATGGAAATGACGGATGCCAGATTGAGCAAAATCGAAGGGATGAGAGCAGAGGCACAATCTGCATTTTTTTTGCAGTTTGCCTCTGCACATGGCCGAATCTAGATTAAAATTTTCACTTTTGGATGAATGATTTTGCCCGACGAATAATGTCTTCGTCATGCAAATGCAATTTGCGCGACTATCATAGTCTTTGTTGCCCAAATTACATTTGCGCAACGAAAAATAATCATTCGTCGCGCAAGTTTACCATTTTTTTATTTTATTTCTTTTATTTTATAATTTATTCTTTTCAAAAAATTGCACGAAGAAAACATGTATCATCGCGCATTGCATTTTTTTTTTTTTATGTTTTTCTGTTTTATTTGTAAGTATTGTAAATTTTTATTTTATTATAAATCAAAAACTCAAACCTAATTAAACATTAAATTAATTTACTATCCCAAATAGAAATTATAATTAATGTAAATATTAATACTCATCCACATAACATAAATTTATTAATTAAATTAACTATAAAGTCCACAAAATCTTATTAAAAAATAAAAAACTGCCCTCCTCAAATTCAATCCTCCCTCACTCGCAACACGTCAAACTTCCACTGCCAGAAAATCTGCTTGAAAAGCCCATCCACATAAATCTGTTATTTCTCATTGCTTTCATCAACATTCCAATGAACCTACATGAATGCCAATAACAATAAATTAGTAATTTAAAAAATATTACGTTTTAACAAAAATAATTGTTCATAACAAACTTTCAGATAACTCCCTCAGCATGGACTTCTTCAACTCCTCAGGAACCTTTTTCCAAGACTCAAACTCAGCAGAACAATCCCTCCGCACCAAATTCCCAATGTCACACCTAAATTCGGCGTATGCCTCAGTCATATTTTTTTCCTTCAAAGTACGGCACTTGCTTCCATTGATACCTCTTTATTCGCACTACAAGTTTCTTTTTGCTAGAACCTTCTCCAGCATTGGCCATTCTTTTTTAAACAATTTTTTTTTTTAAACTAGGGTTCTGAAACTGTGTTTATATAGCACTAGGATACCTTTGTGTGATGAAACCGTTCATCGCACAAATCTCGATGTTTGTCATGCAAAACGCATCATAAATGCGCAATAAATGGGAAGGTTTGAACACAATTTGATATTCGTCGCGTAAAGTCATCTTACGCGACGAAACTAGAGTCACACAATATATTTAGCAAGGAATGGAATGATTGTAATTATAAAGTTTATGTAAACATATATATCTATGTTTACGTAAACTTTATAATTGCAAACAAATATTCAGAAAATATTTAATACCTTAAATATTTATTCTAAAAATAATTAATACTTTAAATATTTATTCTATAAATAATTAATACCTTAAATATTTATTCTATAAATAATTAATGCCTTAATCCATACAATTATTTTGAGTATAAGTATGATATTCATTGAAGATTGAAAACACATATAAACCAAGGATAAGGTGCTTACATTAGGCCTCAATAAAAAAAAAAACCCAACAGAAATTAAAACCTAATTAAGTCCAAATACATAACTTATAAAAAAATCTTAAATTTAAATATCGTCATACAAAACATAAATTTAAAACTACTATTTCGATGGTCCTGGTCCATTGACTTCATAATGCCACCGATTGTAACCTCCCTCCAACGCACCATCCATCAACTTCATCAACTGTTCGTTCGTATCATCATCAAGAGTATACTTCACTGTTACACATTAATTCCAACATATAACTAAAAATTTCACAAACTTAATTATTGATCCATCAACAATATAATTACTAATAGTTCGTCCATCACAGCCTTCTTCACATTCTCGGACACATCTTTCCAAGAACGCCACTCAGCAGTGGGACAATTATTCCCCATGGCTACAGCAATCGCATGCGCGAACTCAAAATTTTTCCTCAAATCATGCAAGTTGGCGTTGCGCACTCTCATCCTTATTTTTATTCGCCATCCCAGTAAGAACATCATTGTGAAAAATAAGGAGAACATAATTATGAAGAATAAGGACAGCAGAAGCGCATATTTATAGGAAGGTTAGGGCCTTTGTGCGACGAAGGCTTTGCCGCACAAACATCTGTATTAAATGCGGTATTGATTCCTCTGATTCACATGCAGTAAATGGTCAAAACTGACAGGAACTTGCGCGACAAATCCTTGGTCTCGCAAATGTCCCATTATCGTCGCGCAAGTTTTTCTTGCTAAAAAAATTACCCCGCGTTTTCTTGCTGACTTTACGTGACGACAATAAGTATTCGTCGCGCTAAGTATTCTTGCACAACAAAATTTGTTTTTCCATCGCACAAGCTGTTTTTTCTACTAGTGTCATTCGATTTAAGGCCGAAAATTGAGAGAGGTGTGTGACAAATAAGAATGAGTGTTATATAATTCCACGTTTAGTCCACTTAATTGATAGTATAATAGGACATCCAGAACATAAAGACCAATATAAAGTTACATTAACAACAATGTCATTTGTTATTAACTATAACCTTTAAATGATCTTATGGTTCAACCATAAAATCAATTAACAATATAAAAAGTAGCTTAACTTGTTATAAGAATAGTAAATATAAGCCGTTGCAAAGTTTGGTTTTTCTGTGATGTAGGACTTTTGCTTTCACAACTCATGCACTTTCTCACTTATGGTGAATTTTCAAGCCGAAAACATGGACAACACAAATTGGTGGCATGGGGTCATTGTGCTTCACACGTGGGCCCACCTGCATTAATTGTTACCATGAAAAGGTTGAGGTTCCACCATAAAACCAACTATTAATATGCAGAGTGGTCAATTATTTAGTTTTTATTTGATGTGGACTTTTCTCTTTCACATCTTCATAACCTTGTGATTATTATATAATCTTGTGATAAAAAAAATTTAGCCTAGCATAATTCACCAACAATACCAGCATCGATGATATTCGAAGTGAAACTCCCACATAGAAGTTGTATATTAATTTTGTATTTCTCCAGTGTGAGAATCTATTCTCCAGCATGTCCCCCCACAAGTGACCCCACACGGGAACCAATTCCAACATCGGGAACTGGTCAACTATTTATGTCATAACTAATGCAACTTTTCGAAAGCCTCATCATCATTCATTTGCTAGAGCCTACACAACTTTTTGTCGGCCCAGTCATTCAATACCCTTAAGTTGTAGCTAAAGCAACTTTTATAAAGCCTATTAAGGAGGCAAATTAGAGCCCAGTAAACCGGCCCATGCATGTCAAAAAAATAACATGCTCTGATATCATAATAAAGTTTTTTAGGCTCAGCATGGTCCACCAACATCACCGATATTCTCAACTTAACCACCTATTTCTAGTTATTGAGTTTATCAAAAAATGTTTTGGTGATATTAGATGTAAACTCCCACATATAAGTTGTATATTTTTTGGTGTGTCATCCTATTCTCTAATACCTTGGACCATAAAATTTGAAGATTATAGTGTATTAATATTTTAAAGAGGTATAAGGTGTATTAATATTTTAAGGTGTTGTAACTTAATTATAAGTTATATAATAAATTTGCTTACAATAAATAAAAAAAATTGTCTACGCCCATCTAGTCCCCTAAGCGCGAGATCTCTCCTGGTCCGACTACCGCCTAGTGATTTTTAGAACTCTGGATATAGCTATACAAACTTAGATTTATATTGACGTGGAATCACAGTCGTGGGACATATTTTAAAGTAGTGGACTATTACCAATAACAACTCACAAAAATTATGTTTTTATTGAGTTTTCTGTATTTTAAATCTTAATGTACTCAATTACAACACCATATTTTTTTCCCAAAGAAGAATATCATTAAAGACGAATAGAAATGTTACATCAATAGCCAGGGTATTGATTAACCACTCTGGATCGAAACAATCCCACAAATGACAACCCCCCATACGCGTGACATGCTTCGCCACCATATGTGCAGCCTCATTACAGGCACGAGGAGTATAAAGAAATTCCACAAAACCCAACTGCTGTTTACAATGCTCAATATCCCATAGTATACCTTCAACGCTAGTCTCCGGCCGTAGAACACCATTTAACATTTCCACAATCACCTTTGAATCAGTTTCAACTTTGACCTATGCATAACCCTTCTCCAAATAGGCCACCACCGCCCCCCTCACCGCTTTCGCTTCCACCATCAAACTAGACCCACACCAGAGACTTCCTACTCCACTGGCCCCCTTAAAAATCCCTGCGAAATCTCTAGCCACCCACCCAAAACCCCTCATCCCCGTACGAGAACACCACGCACCATCATAATTAATCTTGATAGTCCGGAATGGAGGCTTAACCCAAGTCTCCTGCACTGGCCTCTCTACTCCACGCTGCAGCCCCCTACTATTATTTGGTTCTGTCCCTTCTCCCTCAAGCTCACTCCAATGGTGGTATAGAAGCACCAAAGCTACAGAAGGCTCAACAGCAATCTTATCAAAGACCACATTGTTCCTACATTTCCAAATACGCCACAAGCCACACACCACCCACCTCCTGATTTTTCCAGCTTCCATCTCGTTGTTGTATTTCCTACTCAACCATTTCCAACATTCCAAAAAATCACCCCTCTCCACCGAATGCACATCCAACTGTAAAGGTGATCAGAACCAAAAAACACGAGCAAAGGAACATTTAAAAAAAAAGATGTACCTGGGTCTCATCATCCTACCCACACAATGGGCAGCAAGTTTCCAATCGAATGCCCCTCCGTTGTAGATTAACTCGGACCGCCAAAATATTCTTGCAACCTCTCCAAATAAAATGTTGTAGTTTTGGAGGAACCTGCAACATCCACACATCTAACGATATCGGATCCTTAATATGACCCTCACTCGATTGACTTGTCCCTTTGCGTCCAAGTTCTCCATTACGCTCCATCTCCTGAGCCACTTTATATCCCGACTTGACCAAGTATATCCCAGTCCGTGTATAATGCCAACATATTCGATCCGGACACCCAAATCTACTAAGCGGCAAGCTTAAAATCACACGGGCTTCCTCACTGTTGAAGCAATGTTGAACTACATCCCTTTTCCATGTTTCATCCATCGCCACCAGATCCCCAACCAAATGTGGCATCTCCGGAGATCTCGAAATAGGGAGAAACGTGCGAGGAATAGGTAACCATAGGTCCGTTTGAATTCGAATACTTCTGCCATCACCCACTCTCCAACGTAAGCCTCTCTTCAAAATTTGTCGACCTTGTAAAATACCCTTCCAACCCCAAGAAGTACCCATCCCATTCGGTGCCTCCAAAAAAGAAGAAGATGAATAATATTTAGCACGAAGGGTCTTAGCCAATATAGAATCTGGGTTGCATATGAGACATCACCCAACCTTTGCTAGCATGGCTAGGTTAAATGAAATGATTTCCTTAAACCCGAGTCCTGCCGCTGTCTTTCCTCTCGCCAATTTATTCCAAGCTATCCAATGCACCCCTTTATTTGTTTTCTGGTCTCTCCACCAAAAATGAGCAATAACTTGCTCAATTTCCTTAGCCAACCGAAGTGGAATTTGAAAACAAGACATAGTATAATTGGGCAAAGCAGTAGCTACACTTTTCAAAAATACCTTCTTCCCAGCAACCGATAAAAATTGTTCCGCCCAACCATTGATTCTTTCTTCCAGTCAATTCCTTATGTCGTCAAACACCTTGGCTTTGGAGGCCCCAAAGTCTGCTTGGATACCCAAATACTTACCAAAATTCTCCTGATACTTAATCCACAACACTTCAGATAACCGAGACCTCAACCATTGGGAACAAGTAGAGCTAAAGAAAACAGAGCTTTTATCCGAATTTACTAGTTGGCCGGACCCCTCAGCGTACCGCTAGAGCACCCCATTAACACTAACTGCCTCCATTTCCATAGCTTGACAAAAAAGAACTGAATCATCCGCAAAAAACACATGGGAAAGAGGTTCGGCATTTTGACTAACCTTCATACCCTTAATACATCCAAGTCGTTCCTCATTTTGAAGTAAAGCAGATAGGCCCTCGGCACAAAGTAGAAACAAAAAGGGTGATAAAGGGTCCCCTTGCATGGTGTGATGCTCCTGGAGGTTTCCCCATTTACAACCACACTATAAGAGACCGTTTGTACACACTACATCACCCACTTACAAAATAAATCATCAAAACCCAACTGATGCATCATAGCATTCAAAAAAGACCATTCAACCCGATCATAAGCCTTTGCCATGTCTAACTTTAAAGCCATATAGTTAATTCCATCCTCATTCCTTTTCTTTATAGAATGAAGCAATTCATGAACCACAAGTATATTGTCAGAAATTTGCCTTCCCGCCACAAAAGCCGACTGATTCGGACTAATCACCTTAGCAATCACTTTCTTCAACCGATTCGTCATCACTTTCAAAATAATCTTATACACCACTTTCACAAAGAGATTGGCTGGAATTGCATCATTCTTTTTGGGTTATCGACCTTTGGAATTAACACAATATTTGTGTGATTTACCTCTTTCAACATGCGGCCAGTTTGGAAGAACGTTTTCACCATACCAATTACCACACCCCCTACTGTTTCCCAATGGTGATGGAAGAACCCAGCATTAAAACCATCCGGACCCGGAGATTTGGTTGGATGCATTTGATAAATAGCATCCTCAATCTCCACATCCAACACCGGAGCAACCAAAATCTGATTCTCCAAGCTACCCACTCTACTCGGCACGCATTGTATAACATCATCAAAGTGGTTATTCATGGTTGTAGTGAATAGAGACTGGAAATATTGAATGGCAATGTTCTGAATACCCATATGATCCGTACACCCAGTACCATCATCCATTTCTAGTCCACGAATAGTATTGCGTCGTCTCTTTTTCATTGTATGTGCATGAAACTTTGTATTCTTATCACCTTCCTTTAACCACTTCACGCGTGACTTCGTACGCCAATAGGATTCCTCATTTTTAACAGCCTGCTTAAGCTCCGCTTCCATCACTCTGATCCAGACTCCATCGAAGACCGGTTGCTGATAAGCACTCTGAAGTTCCTCCTTCAACCGGCAAATCGCCTTATGTTCATTTCGGCCAGATGTCCTACACCACTGGAGCAACCCGTGTTTAACCTTTCGTAATTTAGACACCAACAAAGACGCTGGAGAACCCTCATGCCCCCTTCCCCACTCATGTCTCACCACTTTATCACATCTCTCATCTTGATTTCACCGCCGGTCATACATGAACTGTCGCTTCCTACGGGGTTGCATTATTTCCGTCGAAAAAAGTAACATAGCATCATCTGATCCCTCCAAAACCACTTGCTTAACCACAGCATTCGGATAACCATTCACCCAGTCATTTGTAGCTAGGGCTCTACCAATTCGTTCCTGAATAAACCCCTCACCCCGCCGGTTACGCCATGTGTACGAGTACCCCTCAAAACCCAAATCCAACAAATGTGAGTCAGTAACAAAATTCCAAAAAGCCCTCATACTTGTTGCAGTCCACATATTACCTCCTTTTTTTTTTTCCGAATTCAATAATAAATCATTGAAATCACCCATAAGAAGACAAGGTTCCAAATAATTGGCTAAGCGATCAGACAACAAAGCAAACTGTTGAGCCCTTTTTTTATCATCCGTACTTGCATAAATTATTACAAGCCGCCATTTAAAATGACGAATCACATCTTCAATCAGAATTTCAATAAAAAACTCTCCATATTTAACTAACATTACATCTTTAGCATCTTTCCAAAACACACACATACCACCCGCAATTCCTCTAGGCTCAATAGCATGCATGCACACCATACCAAGCCAACGCCGTAAATATCGATACCTTCGAATATGATTCTTCATTTCCATGAGAGCAACTACAGCGGGGGAATGGAGCCGATTCTGCTCCAAAAGATTGTCAACTGTCAGGTCTCCCCCGATACCCTAACAGCTCCAACATATGATATTCATTGCGATCGCGGAGACCCCTCGTAGGTGGTCTCCACTGGATCCCTCCCAGACCTAGGGTTCTTCTTCACACGATATGAGGCTTCACATGCTTCACATCATCATCCCCACGCCTTCTCTTTAAACCACCTCTTGAGACTGCCTCAATAATAGGTAACAAATTAAAGGGATTAGAATCCTGAGACGCTACCCCGATACCACTCCCTACACCCACCACCTCCTCAGCAACCAAAGAATTTATTCGATCCTCTTGCTCCACCACCACCGGGAGATTAAGATCAATAACAGAATTATGTACCAAATTCTCCGATCCACGTTCCACAACCACGGCCTCATTGGGAGGCTCTTCCAGCACAATAGAACCGGCCTCAGGTGCTAATACTCCCCCCGGGCTAATCCACCCTGCATCAAATGCCCTCTCCCGCTCGAGTCGCTGTAGTTCCCTCTCATCTGCCTCCCTATTGCGAGTTGGCTGCTGACCTGATTCCTCACCGTCACCCTGCTTCCTCCAAGATGATGCAGGAGTCGATCCATTCCTCCCCTTCCCTCCCCTCTGCAAAGCACCGATTCCGAACCTCACATTCTGACCCCATCCCACAAGCCAATTCCCACGGAGATCAAACTCCGCATCCTCCACTGAGCCATGCTCACCCATAGCTTCCTCCTTACACAGCCGCGTAGCATGTCCCATTTTACCACATATAAGACAATAATGCGGCAACCCCTCATAACGAAAATCAACCCATATCCCCCCATGATCTGGAAACAC